>OX422216.1:247654406-248286906 GCA_949130495.1 Sambucus nigra | reverse complement strand
GATGACATGCTTTTCCGTAGACAAGCCTATACGGGGACATACCAAGTGGGGTTTTATAGGCAGTGCGATAAGCCCACAGTGCATCTAATAACCGTAAGGACTAGTCCTTTCGATTTGGATTCATTGTTTTCTCGATGATTAGCTTGATTTTCCTATTGGACACTTCGACTTGTCCACTGCTTTGAGTATGATAAGAGCATCCTACTTATGCGTGACTGAATACTTTTTCATGAGACTCTCAAATGACTGATTGCAGAAATGGCTTCCTTGATCGCTAATAATGACTCGAGGTGTATCGAAGCGAGAAAAAATATTCTCTCGAATAAATTTGACCACACATGATGGTCATTCGTCCGGCTCATATAGCTTTAACCCATTTAGACATATAATTGACTGCCAAAAGGATGTAAAGATTACCGTAGGATTTTGGGAATGGACCCATTAAATCGATTCCCCAACAGTAAAAAAACCCAATAATCAATATGGGATTTAAGGGCATCATATTCCTACGAGTGATCTTTCCTAACCTTTGGCATCGGTCACAACTTCTACAATAGTCATTTGAATCACGAAAAATTATGGGCCAATAGAATCCACACTACAAAATTTTGGCAGCGGTTTTCTTAGTACTGAATTGACCTCCACAAGCTTGGTCATGGAAAAAAGAGATTATGCTCTGAATTTCTTGATTGGGGACACACTTCTGAATGATTTGATCAGGACAATACTTGAATAGGTATGGATCGTCCCAAAAGAAATGCTTGGCTTCCTTAAGACATTTGGAACAGTCTTGCTTAGGCCAATGTGTGGGCATTTCACATGTCGCAAGATAATTCACAATATCGGCAAACCACGGAAGTTGGTTGACAAGAAACAGTTGCTCATCGGGGAAAGACTCATTTAGTGGCAACAAATCATCAGATGATTCAACAGTTAACCTAGACAAATGAACCGCCACTACATTACCACATCCTTTCGTATCTCGAATCTCGAGGTCAAACTCTTGCAGTAATAGGATCCACCGGATGAGTCGGGCCTTCACATCCTTTTTAGATAAAAGGTGTCGAAAAGCGGCGTGATCAGTGAAAATGATGAGTTTGGATCCTATCAAGTAAGACCTAAACTTTTCTAGCTCGAATACGACAACTAAGAACTCTTTCTCAGTGGTGGAATAATTCAATTGAGCATCGTTAAGAGTTCTGTTGGCATAGTATATGACATGAGGAAGTTTCTCATCTCGCTGACCCAGAACCGCACTTAGTGAATAGTCGAAAGCGTCCACATAATTTCAAAACTTTGACCCCAGTTGGGGGGTCGTATAATAGGTGTTGAGGTCAATTCCTTCTTTAAACTCTCAAAGGTTTAAAGGCAATCATTGGTGAACTCAAAAGTGTGTATTTGGCTAGAAGATTGCATAAAGGACGAGAGATTTTACTAAAATCCTTAATGAATCTCCGATAAAAAACGGCGTGTCCTAAGAATGATCGAATTTCACGCACAGTTTTTGGGGGTGGGAGATTAAAAATGAGA
Organism: Sambucus nigra; assembly: GCA_949130495.1. Classification (NCBI taxonomy): domain Eukaryota; kingdom Viridiplantae; phylum Streptophyta; class Magnoliopsida; order Dipsacales; family Adoxaceae; genus Sambucus; species Sambucus nigra. The sequence goes on along the minus strand of OX422216.1, from coordinate 248,285,376 downwards.
TCAATTTTAGCCTTATCAACCTCGATACCCTTTTCAGAGATGATATGACCTAATACTATGCCTTGTTTAACCATGAAGTGACACTTCTCCCAATTGAGTACAAGGTTCTTTTCCTTACACTTCTTCAGAACGAGGGTAAGGTGGTGAAGGCACTCATCAAAATTAGACCCAAACACAGAGAAATCATCCATAAAAACTTCAAGAAACCTTTCGACCATGTCCAAAAAGATACTCATCATGCACCGCTGAAAGTTAGCGGGTGCGTTATATAGCCCGAAGGGCATACGTCGATAAGCAAAAAGTACCAGATGGACAAGTGAATGTGGTTTTCTTTTGATCCTCGGGAGTGATTGGAATTTGATTATAACCGGAATAACCGTCGAGAAAATAGTAATAGGGGTGACCGGCTAATCTCTCAAGCATTTGGTCTATGAAAGGAAGGGGAAAGTGATCCTTCCATGAGACAACGTTCAACTTCCTATAGTCTATACAGACACGCCAACTGGTTTGAATCCTAGTGGGGACTAACTCATCATTATCATTTCTCACCGCTATAACACCAAATTTCTTTGGAACAAACTGAATGGGGGTGACCCATTGGCTATCAGAGATGGGATAAATAATACCCACATCTAACAACTTGAGCACCTCGGCTCAGATGACTTCTTTTAGTATGGGGTTAAGTCGACGTTGTGCTTCACGAGAATTTTGAGCATTTTCTTCTAAGTGTATTTTGTGCATGCATACTGATGGACTTATCCCTTTAATGTCGATTATGGTCCAACCGAGGGCTTCTTTTTCTTCGCTGAGAACACGCAAAAACTTACCTTCCCGTTCTTTGTCTAGGTCACATGCGATGATAATAGACAAGGTATCACAAGGTCCTAAGAACCTATACTTGAGTGATTCTGGTAACGACTTCAATTCAAGCTCGGGGGTTGTTTCAATGGAGGGCAGAATTAGTAATGCAGAGAGAGAGAGAGGGGTTCAGGCTTAGATATCCAAGATCCTATTTCCAAAACACGGTGGAGTCGAGGAGAGCGTTGACTTCAATAATGGAGATTTCGATGTCAAATTCAGACCCAAAATGGGCAAGGCATGCCGCTAAAGGGTCATCATTATAAGTCTGTTCGAATGTTTCCAGGACGATACTATCAATCATGTCAACTTCTAGAGGTTCATCATCATCAGGTGGTTGTTTGAATAAATTAAATACATTCAGATCCATGGTCATGTTTCCAAATGATAAATTTAATTATCCACTACGACACCTACTAACTGCATCAGAAGTGGCGAGGAATGGCCAACCCAAAATGACAGGAATTTGTGCATTAGGATTATGCACATGTTGGGTATCCAAGACCCTAAAATCAAATGGAAAGACAAACTCTCCCACCTTAGTCGGCCTTAAGTCTCCCAAGCCTAATTTCTCATACACAGTATACGGAAGAAGATTCACGTTGGCTCCTAAATCGAAAAGAGCTTTCTCAATGGTGTGTTCCCCGTTCTTGATGGAGATCGTTGGAGTCTCGGGATCCTTATATTTGACAGGGTCCTACATGAGATGATCGAGCTTTCTTGCTCAGCGAGAAAAGCTTTCTTCGGAATGTTTGTGCTTCTCTTAAAGGTACAAAGGTCCTTTAAAAATTTAGCGTATGATGGAACTTGTTGTATGGCATCAAGCAACGGGATATTAATTTGTACGTGCTTAAATACTTCCAATATTTTGTCCACTTGCGCCTTTTTTCTTTTGTGGCACTAAACATTGTGGAAATGGAGTTTTCGGGACGTAGGTCTCAACAGATGGTTCGAAAGATGACGGCGAGGAAGAAGTCGGATCCACAGGTGGGTCCTTCTTTTCCTTACCTTTCTCGAATTCACTCATGGTGGGTCGTGAGATATTATTCTCAACTTCTTTACCTGAACTAAGCGTAATTTTAGCCTTAGCATGCTCTTGGGTAGTGGACGTGCTAGTGTTGTCTTGGACAACATATTGTCCCCTAGTCATGTTACCCTTAGGATTAGGCTCGGGTTAGCTTGGGAACATTTCTTTATTTCTCTCGCTCAAAGCATTGGCTAGTTGACTCACTTGTACCTCTAATTTGGCAATCAATTGGGTGTTGGCATGCAAGTTTTATTGTGTAGATTGGAGGACACTTTGCGTGGTCTGTTGAAATTGCACGGTACTTTGGGCAAGTAAATTCATCGTTTCTTCTAAAGATTGAATCTTTTGGTGTGAAGGGAACGACGGTGCGGAGGTGCTCTTTTGGAAACCCGGGGGTGTGTTACTTAAAGATTGACCTCCACTACCCTGGTATTGACCTTTAGACCATAAAAAGTTAGGATGATCCTTCCAACCTGGATTGTAAGAGTTGGAAAATGGGTTGTACTTGGGATTATTTTGATAGAGGGCGTTTGCTTGTTCGATGAGAGCTTTATGGGCCGAAAGGGTAGGTCAACTTTCGACGAGGTGGTCGAAACTATCTCAAAGCAAACACATAGGTGACCCTACATGCTGCACGATGGCATGTGTGTCTTGGTTAACCTCTTTACTTATTTCTAAGGCTTCTAAACGCCGGGACAAGGTGGCCACTTTTGCATCTAGTCCAAAACCTTGTTCTTTTGGGTGAGCATTACCCTCATTAATTGTGGTGGTCTGCGAATCCCGATGGGGTGCCCATCGCTGGGACTTTTGGGCAACGAATTCTAAAAATGACCATGCGTCGGCCTCACTCTTTTTTGTGAAATCTCCACTACACATTAGTTCAAGCATAGATCGAGTAGTGTAATCGAAACCCTCATACAAAATCTAGATTTGACGACCTAATTCGATTCCGTGGTGAGGAAATTGCAGTAGCAAGTCCTTAAATCTTTCCAAATACATCCATAAAGTCTCTCCCTCTTTTTGATTGAAAGTATTGATGGCGTGACGTATTGCCGCCGTTTTTTGGTTAGGGAAAAACTTTTGCGAAAATTCAACACTCAACTGATTCCATGTAGTTATGGAATTTGGTTTTAGTGAGAGTAGCCATCTCTTCGCTTTGTTCTTCAAAGAAAATGAAAATAGTTTTAGTTTAACAATCTCATCGGTGAGTTGTTGTAACCTAATCGTTCCACAAATTTCTTCAAACTCACGCTCGTGGAGGTATGGGTCCTCCTTTTTTGTGCCTCAAAAGATGGGAAGTAAATGAATTATTCCCGACTTCAACTCAAAATTGTTTGCATTGTGCGGGGGGAGAAGTATGCATGATGATTGGCTTGCCCTATTGGGATACATGTAATCCTTTAGGGCACGAGTTGCTAGCCATCTCAGTGAAAATTGAGGTGATACCTATAACAGTATCGGGAATACTAGACTCCACTCTAGCTAAACGACCAGTAGGATCTCGAACCCAACTTACCATATACCGTACTCACTCGATTTTTTTTTTTAATTAATTAATTATTTTTTTATATATATAGAAAGCAAATAATCCGACACAGGACCACAAAATTCATAAGCTAACACAAAGCAATTTGAGTTTATCTTAATTAGGTGAGGGGAAGTTCAATTTTTAAGATCTAGTTTCCCGAGATTATTCGACGACAATGGGTCTCCGAAATAATCTCCCTAATTAAAGAGCTCCTAATTCTTGACAAGGGAGAATTTAAAAGACGACTAACTCCGGACTATCGCCTCAATTACCAAATTTTTCCTCCAGGTAGGTGGTCGGTACGACAACTCATTAAAAACCACCAATCCTAGTCAAGGTCAAAATGGCATCGATTAAAAATTTTCGTGTTTGGATTAGCTTTTAATTCTAGCCTTGAAAAGAATATGCCAATGAGCTATGTGACACCCTATGTCCAACGTCTAATAACTTTTAAATTAAAATTATGGCTTGGGTTATGCAGATGCTCAGGTAGCTTAATGATTTGTGGGCCAAGGAAGGGTGATTAAATCCCCACCTTATCTTAAAATTGGGTTTTGCTCTTAAGTCAACTTATGCACGTGCTTATCGAAATATGCAAAAATAGTTTCACGTAAGAAGCACACAAGACTTACCTCCGACGTGGATTTTTTACGGTCACTTGTTTATGCCGGGATGAAGTTTTATTTGACGTCGATCGGAGGGAAACGTCACCTCCATTTCAGTCGTCTCCGAGAGTACCTTGTGCGCATGGCAAGATTGCACAAGTAACTTTAGCGCTTTTCCCACGGTTGCTTGTTTTTTCGGGTTTTTCTCTTTTCTCCTTTTTTTTCGCTTTTTTTCTACTCTTGCTTTTTTTTCTGAAAAAGAACAGAAAAAATATACCAAGCGTAAAGTGCAAAAATGATTAAATACAAAAATACTTACGAAAGCATTTACAAGGAATTCTTACACTTCCAAAAAAAAAATAATAATAACCAAAAACACACTATAAGAATGGAGAAAAAAAAAATTATATACTGAAAAAAAAATTATGCTACTGAAATGAATATAAAAAAAGTATTTTCTTTTTTTTAATTTTTTTTCTTATTTATTTATTTATTATTTTATTTTTCCAAATTACAGAAACTCAAAAATCTAGAAATTTCCAGAATAACAAAATGATTACTTTCGAATTTTCAAAATTTTTAAGTACTTTTATGACAAACTAGTGTTAAAAATAACTAGTTTCTCATAAAACATTTTAAATCTATTTTTTTTATACAGCAGCGTTGAAATCTGGAGATTTTCAAAAAGAAAAAAAATAATTTTGAATTTTTCAAATTTTTAGGTAGTTTGAGACAAAACTAGTGTCAAAAACACTATTTAATCACAAAAAGACTTTAAATCTTATTTTTTAATTCTGAAAAAAAAAATAGCTGCTGGAATATTTGATGTTTTTCGATTTTTTCAATTTTTTTTGGGGGGGTTTTGAGTACTTTTATGACAAAACTAGTTTTAAAAACAACTAGTTATTCATAAAAGACTATAAATGTTTTTTTTAATTCTAAAAACAAAAAAAAATACTGCTGGAATATATATATATATATATATATATATATATATATATATATATATATATATATATATATATATACAATTTTTTTTTAAAAACTAGTCCGAAAATCAGTATTCTTAAAATCGATCGAAATCCCTGACAACGGCGCCAAAAACTTGTTGCCAAGTTTTATTTGTTATAAAACAATCGCAAGTGCACGAGCTATAGAAATATAGCGGGTGTAAGTACAGGTCGAACCCACAGAGATTTTGTCGATCTTTATAAAATATTGATTGTCCAACTAGACATATGAGTGTATAAAAGTGATTAAGTTTCTAAAATAAAAAAAAACGGAATAAACGAACAAGTACAAGAGATAATATCAAATGAGAAAGAAACTAGGACGTCGGTTCCGTTTGTCAATTTTAATTAAATTGACACATCAATTTAATTTCGTAGTTCCGAATTTATAACACAAAATATACCAACTCTCGTCGTGTACATTTCGGAGAATAAAACATTAGATGCACTCAAAATATTTTAACGACTCTTGAATTAGACACCATAAATCGCTATTCCCTCGAAAATATCATGTTTAATATTTTTAACGTGTATTTAAGCATGAGATATCAAAACATCTAAGTGCAAGCATGAATTTATAATTAATTCGTTGAGGTTTAAAAATACACTCTCGTGTAATTTTAAACGATTACAAATTTTTTTTCTTCAAATTAGAACACGTCGAAATATGTACGAAATTAAATTAACATGCGTGGTTTAATTAGTCATGACAAACATCACCTAAGTCCTAGTAATTAAACTACTCACACAACATATTTGACACACAAATATTGCAAGATGAAAAAATAATTTTCATTAATTAATGTCAACTTATAAAATTTCGGGTCCAAGACTTGAATTACAATACACAATACGCTCCTCCAAAATGTATCTCAAAAATACTCTCTACACAGATTTTTTTTTTATCTCTCAAAGTGTGTCTTTTTTTTTTCCATCCAAAAGTAAAGATTCTCCTAAAAAAAATATCTCCTCTCGTATGTCCTCTGTCTCGTCTCAAAACTCCTCTTTTTATAACCCACGACTTGTTGATTTTTTTTCTTGGAGGATTGACCGAATGAAAGAGTGGGGTAGTGGGTTGAGGTTTAATGGAGGAAAGAGAAAAAGAAGATGGTTGTGGTTTGAGGGATAGCCGAAGGTGGATTCGCAGGTATGGGGTTGATGTGGGTTTAAAGGAGGTTAGTGGAGATGGTTATGGGGTATGAGGAGAGAGAGAGTGGGTGGTGTGAGGAAGATGATGGGTTTGTGAAGTGGAGGTGAGGTTGGTTTTTGTAGTGGGTTAATGGTTTATGTGGGTATTGGTAGTAGTTTAATGGAGTGGGTTTGTTGGTGGTGGAGAGAGAATCGTGGGTGTTATTTGTGGAAGATGATGAATAGTAAGGTGGGGGGGTTTGTGTGCGTGAGGGTATAGAATGTTAGGGTGAGGGTGAAGAAGGTTGTGTTGTGTGTGCATTAGGTGTAGGTTAGTATGGTGTGAGTAAGGTGTATGGGGATAGGATGTGTGTGTTTAATTGTACACCTAATAAAACTTAACTAAATTATTTAAAACTTAATTAAAAATTATAAAAATAATAAAAATATAAATAAATAAATTTAACCTATAAAATAATAAGAGACTAAAAAAATAAAAAACTAAATCTAGACACAATAATATATAATGACATTAAAAAAATGTACAATGAGTCAAATAAAATAACTAATACTAAAATAGCACTACGACATATAAAATGACACACTCTAAATAATATTTACAAAAAATAATTAATCAAAGTAAAAATAAAGACACTAAAAATAGAATAAAATAAATATTATACGCATATAAATAAAACATCACCAAAAATATGTACATGACTCAAATAAAAATGTATAAATATATAAATACAAAATAAACACACACATAAGGTTTAGGTATGGGTTGGGCTAGGCTTAGGGGTTGGTTTTGGTTAAGGGATTGGGTTTGACTTCGGGGGTGACTTTTGACTTTCTTACGACTTCGAGCTTTGCACGGTCGTAACTCCTTCATTTCAACTCTGATTAACACGCCGTTTGAATCGAGGCGTCCCTTGTTTCAAGGCCTTTAATTTCCGTGTTTGGTCTGAGTCTGGATTAAGTCAACTGAATTTACAATATTTCCCCTGAAGATGCGTAAATGACCTTTTCATGCTCAATTTGCGTCTAGACTTCTCTGCTTGCACTTTAAACCTGTCAATACTCAAAAATAACCTTGTACAAGAGATTAGCATTGAATATAAGATGTCAGCGTGAAGTTCTCAAAATTGCATTACTAACCCCATTTATTCTGAAATTTGTATTTTTCTTTTAAATAATAAAAATGAATTTAAGAACTATTTATTAATATTGCAACGGGGCTAATAAGGCTTAGATTTGGGTATAATTAATACAAAATAATGCACTCATCAAGGATTTTCAAGTAATTGATATTTGATTAATATTCTTGGAGTAAAGGAATTGATTAATTGCATGTTTGGGTAGAAATCACACATAGTTAGATTTATATCTTTCGAGGATTAAAAATCAGAGGAATCATGATTGTTAATATAAATTAAAATCTGGGTTTATGATTTAGAATATGGGAATAACATATTTTTCGTGTTCTTGAATAATTAGAGGATTTATGTTATTCAGGGCTAAATTCGTGAAGACTCATGATGTTTAAATCGTTGGAAATCATCCTAGAACATGTAGGAATGGTTAGAAATCATTGGTTTCAAGTTTGGTGTGTAAGTTGGAAAATTGAGAATGGTAAGAAAACGCATGAAGAAGACGAACTGCACCTGTACCTGCTCGATTGATCGATCGACCCTTGAATATAGATCGATCGATGGAGTCAATCGATCGATGGTCCAGGTCGATCGATCGACCCAGGCTGATTCTGGGTTCTTTTGTTGGTTGAGTTCTAATCGTTTGCCAATGATTGGGAAAAACCTTAGGGATGATGTTGTACCTATGTAGGGACTTAGAGAGTACCAGTAGGTGTATAGTGGAGGTCCGTTATAATCATAGACTGCAAGATTGGATGTGATGGACCGACAAGAATAAAACGATCGAGTAGTATATCAAAAATACGAGATTTGAGTTACGGAAAGAGTATACGTAATCCCCAAGGGGTATATCAATAGGTTAGAGATAACTTAACTACTGAAATAAATAGAGGGGTAACTACGACCCTTAGAGTTGTGTGAATACTCAATTAAAATATGATAGTGAGATAAAGCGTAAGTAAATAAGTAAGGAGAATATTAAAGAGAAAATATTGCGTACGAACATTATTATTAGGTTGTGTGTATACCTACTGAATTATATAGATACTTAGGTGGTGAGAGTACCCAAAGTATAATGGCCTATATTAGGGTCGAGGTAGGATTCCGAACTAATATATGGAAATAGTAAGTTGGGATCGTGACGAGCGAGTTACGAACCAATCTATGTATAAATTTCATTAGTGGGGTCGAGGTGATTATTCCGAACCACTTCATGAAATGAATTTGGGGTTGAGGTGACATTCCGAATGAAACTCTTACTTGGTGTCGATGGTCCATTCCAAACCAAGAGTCCTTGATGTGTGTTAAGAGGCCATATTAGAAATAAATGAATTTATAAGTATATGCTGTGTGTGAAATATATACTGTATTAATAATCTACTTATGCGAGTTAGTAGATAATGAGATACCGCGAATACATCTAAAAGCAAATTAAGTAGGAAGACTTAATCATAAAACGGTGAAAGATAACAAGGCGTGAACAGTTATCTAAGTATATAAATCATGAGATATGGTTACTATTACATGCTAAGTGGGCGGAATGGGAACTTAGTAGTATAGATGAGTCAGTTGAATACCATAGTTCAGTTAGCTTGAGAAGTATAGCTAGGTGGGCTAGGTACGGGACATTAAGTGTGCATGATAGATGAGGGGTGAGGTAACTCAAAAGAGTGTACGCGAAATCTTAACATGTGTAATCAATAAATCATCATATTATGATAATCACTTGCAAAATATTTTCAAAACGTTTTGAGTACTAACTCTTGCTATTAAAATATTTTCAAAACCTTTTAGGTGTCCAGCCACAGGGACACCAGACTTGAAGATTCTGTCCAGGGACTCGTAGCTGCAGCTTTGTGGAGGCTGACAGGACTTTGCATAGATGTTTCATCTAATCAGATCTATTGTAGGATCTCAGTATAGTACTCTCTATTGGGACATGTTGTCCATAGTCTTTATTTCAGATTTCACTTTTGGATTGTGTTGGTTTTATTTAGTAGTTTTGGAATTTTAGCTGAATGTTGACTCAACAAGATTTTCATCCTTTATATATTGCTACATGGTTTGATTCATAAGTTATTGTGAACGATTATCTATTACTACCGCATGAATAATTTGTCTTGGGTTATTGAAAGATAAAATTTGGCCCTGGTCTAATTTCACTTAGGTGATTAGTAATTAAAAAGTTTTTCGACAGTGATGCTAAGAATGAACCAACTGAGAAATTTGTTTTAATTTAATTTAGGACTGATCACTCGAGATTTAATTAGGCAGGGTGTCACAGATGGTATCAGAGCATCAGGTTCTAGTGTCCATAGGATCTGTATGGCTTTCTATGTTTTCAGCGTATCGTTTTATTGATATAGAGCCCTATCATAGGATTGTTGTATGCCTCTACGTACGTGGCTTACGTTCTCCTGCTATAATGTATAAATATTAGTGAATTTTTATGCGGACGGGTGTGCTTTTTATGACGATTACACAAAGGACGACCATTAAGGGTAGCTGGGAAGGCAGCAAGAGGCGGGGCTGAGATGAAGTGAAAAATATCTTGGGGTCGATGACCGTAGCGGAGGTCACCCTTATTATTGCTCGGGATGATGGAGCGGGCAGGACTGCTAGAGTAAAACATATATATATATATTATTGTACCATTATTGCAGAGATTGGTGCAAAAAAAATAGACTCGTCCAGTGTGGTTGGGATGGGAGAGAGTAGGAAGGGTTTTTGAAGAGGACCACCCGTTAGAATTTTATCAGATGCAGAGAGTGTGCATGTAGCCAATGGGTGTAGAATACCCCGAGGCTTTGGCATATGTTAGGAAGTCATATATACCCGGAAGTGAATTGGGGGTACAATTTAGTTTGTCTCGTAAGAGCACTGTTAAAATGGTGGGAGTTAATCACTGTATTTGGTATAATGGAGAAAAAAGCCTTTAAGGTGGGTAATGGACTCACGAGAGGAGTCATCTGCACTTAAAGGGAAATTCTTCTTGGACGATTGATGCAAATGGTGACATTGATGTGATTTTAGCAGTATTGATATAAATGATTCCTTATGAAGGGAGCTAACAGAATTGGAGATTTTAGTCATGGAGTAAGACGGGATGTTACAGTGTTAGCGAAACACTGCAAGGGGGAGACCCATGAGGGGACCCATTTAAATGATTCACATATTTGAATTCATACCGAATGGCGATGGCTTAAGTTGGGACTGGTAAGGCCAACGACAAGTTCCCAAGGGCCAGCGGAGCCTAAAAGGATAATGGGAGGGGTAGTCATGAGGGTCGAGGCTACTAGGTCCGGGAGAAGGACACGCCAACATAGTCAGTGGGGCCAGAGATAGGTGAGGGAACAATAAGTTGTCCTATGTGTGGAGAGTAGGACTACCTGTTTTGAAATTTCCCACAATAAGAAAGGGACAGGCAGGAATTGTGCCAGTGGGGTACAATAGCAACAGAAGTGAGACTTCTGACAGGAGGATAGGACTAAGAGTTTTAAGTCCAAAAGTTACAAACCCGAGAGTGGTAAGTTCAGGTAGGACTAGTAAGGTCCTCAATCTCAACATAAGTACATTTATTCCTTAGGGTCGTCAAGGCTGAGAGAATGGTAGGGAGGGCAGTAGGGCCAGGTCTAGAAGTAGGAAAGTTCTCTGGTAACTGCTACGGTTGGGGAGAGAGGGACCACAGGAAGAAGGATTATCCAAAAGCGACACAGGGGAAACTACAGGATGAGATCCTAGTTATGTGACCATTGCAACATATTGTGGGTCAGTTCCGGCAGGAGAGTTATGCTCAGGGACAGTTGATCAGGTAACCTAAATGGAAATAAGAGATAGAGTTTTGCCTTACCCTTATGAGTATAAAATACATTTCAAGTAATATGGGTGAGTCGCAACATTTGATTACTTAGCACTGAAATTCGCGAGTGAGTCGAATGTAGTGGGTGCGTTGGTAGTAGTGGATTTATGATGGATATGTATGATTAGTTACCGTGGGGTAGCGGAACTTTTGCTGTAGCCTATAAGAGAACGGGTGTATCCTAAGAATTGATGCATTAAGTGTTATATATATATATATATATATATATATATATAACTTTTACATTGGGGTCGAGGGCATTTCCGGACTAATGTAAATGGTAAGATAAATTAGGGTCGAAGTGCAACTCCTAACTAATATTCGAAGGTGACTTTGGTGTTGAGGTGATATTCCGAACCAATAGTCCATAAGTATGCAGTCATAGTGTATATTGTGTGATATATATATATATATATATATATATATATATATATATATATATATATATATACGGTATAATTACTCTACTTATGTGTGACAGTAGATATTAAGGTATGCACTTATAAATCTATTATGTGTGAATTTATAATGTGTGACTACTCTTACTAATGAGAAATAGTAAGAAGACTAGATAGTGTATATAAAAAATAAAGAACAATTTTAATAATGAGAGATAGTAAAGGCGCAGTATTGTATGTAGTCTTTTGCGGCATAAAATTGGACGTGTATACTTTTATGTCAAAAGATGAGAACTTTGGGGGTACGTATTATGGAATAAGGCCTTAACGGATCCCAATTATCGATAATGTTAAGTAGTAGTGTATCGGGGGGGGTCCTTGTTCGGATTTCGCTGTGCTAGACATTCCACGCATGAAACTTATTGCAACGTTCGAAGTGGGGAGATGTTTGGTCAGTAGGACATGGTCTGAGTACCGTAGTTATGGTTTGGTTATACAGTCATATCTAAGAGATAATGATGATGTGAGGCTAGTGGATCTGAGTTGCATTTGTGCAAGTACGCACGGGTCATAGGATGTATGGGCGCCCTGGTTAGTTGTATTTTCAGAAGAAATCATTCGAGATAAAAGGGAGGGGGAAATTATGCATGAGGATATGCCTGAGGGACAGTTATCAACAACGTTTGAATAATATGATGGATTGAACGCTGTATGAGAAAGACGATAATCCAAATATATATGTGCAACGAGAGCCAGCACACCCGAGACAGATTGAAAAGTTGTGGAAAGCCATTTAAAAGATATCTCTTGATAAAGAGTATACCAAATTGGGGTGAGAAAGTAGTACGGAGCCTCACTCGATTGGATGTTGAAGAGTGGCTTGCGCATTTCTATAAGTTTAGTAGACTCCGGGGAAAGAAGTGGTGTATATAGTACCACTTAATGTGAGATATTATAAGTGAAAATCGATGTTGGGTGAGACATTATGAGATTTTCTCTAAGAACATCACTCAGGGATAGAAAAAGGTTGACTTGAAATGAGAAACCAGAAACTTGGTATTAAGTCTGCATTTTCCCTGTCACGAAATGGGTATGCAAACCATAAAATTTCATTGGTGGGCTGCCAAGTCGTGACAAGGTCAAGAAATTCTTCGAGCATATGGAATTAATTGGCCAAGATAAAGAAATCTTTTATTTCCTTAAAAAGAAGGATTGCACCGGTGTAAGGTGCCGCCTAATGATACTACGAATCAGGATGGGATCCTGAAATCCCAGCTCTGATAGGGATTATCAGGAAGGGATGGGGACAGAGTCTGTTTGGGGCCTATTGTATCACCTATAGTCAATGGTTAGACAAGAGGTGGTTTACTATGCGGGTTAAAGCTAGGAGTGCATTTGGTGACTTGTAGGGTAATTGAGGGGAGAAGTTACCATTGATAGAGTTGTATGTAATAACTCGTACCTGCTCATCATGCATAAAGTATTTTTGAGGTTTTGTCTAAAAAGCCTTATTGTCCACCCTTTAGTTGATTAAAAATGAGGAGATAACCATATTTTGGACTGATTGTGCCTTATTTTTTGTTATAAAAATGTGGAGTGTACCACAAACTATTAGGGGCGGCCTTTGTATATCGTGAACCAAAAACTAAAGGATGTGCGATCTTGTCTCAGTATGGAGATGATAGAGTCAGTATTGAGATCACAAGGCTGATAGAGCATGTCAGTACGTAGTGAATTGAGAAAGACTGTTGATAAATTTGGGCTATAGTGATTAAGCCTTTTTTTAGGTGCGCACCACTAGTGGGTGTATAGTGGAGTGACCTTATGCCATCGTGATTTGAATTTGACTACTAAAGGATGCCGTGTTGTTAGAGATCCAACATTTTAGTACCGACCTTGTCCTAATTTCGAGGATGAAATTCCTTTGTAAGGGGGAAAGTATGTAATACCCAGCATTTCTACATATTAAGAATTTAATTAGTTGAGGAATTAAATAAGAAAATGCGTTTTAATTTAAGTTATGTGAGTGAAGTAATTTAATGTGATTTAGTAATAATTATGATTTTTAAGTGATTAAATAATAATTGTAGTTGTTAAATATTAATCGAGAGATAAACACTGATTAATATTATGATTCAAATTTACTAAGTGTGAATAGTAAATGTTGATAGTAAATTTGTACGACGTAGCAAATGATATGGACGCACTTGATTATATCTCAACCGAGTGTCGCGTGTAGACTAAATTGAGGATGAATAGCAAATATATTTTTAGTGACTCAAATGATGATTTAGAGGTCACAGATGATTCTGAATAGGTCAAAGTAGTCAAAATAGTATTCTCAGGGGTACTAGTCGGGTACCTGGCATTTTTGGGCTAAACCGGGGGCGTTTTAGTCTTTTGGCACATGGGTGGGTAAGGAGACCTACGAATTTTGTAGTGTTTTATCATCTGATAAAAAGTGAGATTAGGGTTAGAAAGCTCATAACACAAAGGAAATACCTTAGAGAGAGAAGATAGATTATTCTCAAAGCTTAAGGGAGAATTGGTGAAGGATTCATAGGGTTCTTGCACTACAAACTTGTTGGAAAGGAAGATTGGAGGAGAAAGACAATCGATCACCAACAGAAATCACGAAATTGGATCATCTCTAAACAAGGCAAGTGGCTATTTGAAAAATTATTTCGAGTTATAATATTCATGCGTAGGATTTTCAAATAATTGATTTTTGATGAATATTCTTCGAGAAAAGGAATTAATTAATTGCATGTTTTGGTAGAAATCACTTGCAGTTAGATTTATATCTATAGATGATTGAAAATCAGAGGAATCATGATTGTTAATACGAATTAAAATCTAGGTTTATGATTTAGAATATAGGAAGAACATATTTTTAGGGTTCTTGAATAATTAGAGGATTTGTATTATTCTAGGCTAAATTCGTGAAGATTCATCATGTTTAAATTATTGGAAATCATCCTAGAGCATGTAGGAATGGTTAGAAATCTTTGGTTTCAAGTTTGGTGTGTTATCATGTAAGTTGGAAAATTGAGAATGGTGAGTAAACGCATGAAGAAGACGAACTGCACCTGCACCTACTCGATCGATTGATCGGCCCTTGAATGTCGATCGATCAATGGAGTCAATCGATCGATGGTCCAGGTCGATCGATTGACCCAGGCTAATTCTAGGTTCTTTTGTTGGTTGAGTTCTAATCGTTTGCCAATAACTGGGGAAAACCTTAGGGATGATGTTGTACCTATGTAAGGACTTAGAGAGTACCAGTAGGTGTATAATAGAGGTTCGTTATAATTATAGAGTGCAATATTGGAAGTAATGGACCGATAAGAATAAACCGATCGAGTAGTATATCAAAAATACGGAATTTGAGTTACAGATAGAGTAAACGTAATCCCCAAGGGGTTTATCAGTAGGTTAGAGATAGCTTAACTACTTAAATAAATAGAGGGGTAACTAGGGTCCTTAGAGTTGTGTGAAGACTCAATTAAAATACGATAGTGAGATAAAGCGTAAGTAAATAAGTAAGAAGAATATTAAAGAGAAAATATTACGTACAAACATTATTATAAAGTTTTGTGTATACCTACTGAATTATATAGATACTTAGGTGATGAGAGTACTTAAAGTATAATTGTCTATATTAGGGTCTAGGTAGGATTCTGAACTAATATATGGAAATAGTAAGTTGGGGTCGTGACGAACAAGTTCCGAACCAATCTATGTATAAATTTCATTAGTGGGGTCGAGGTGATTATTCCGAACCACTTCATGAAATGGATTTGGGGTCGAGGTGACATTCCGTACCAAACTCTTACTTGGTGTCGATGGACCATTCCGAACCAAGAGTCCTTGATGTGTGTTAAGAGGCCACATTAAAAATAAATGAAATTATAAGTATATGTTGTGTGTGAAATATATATTGTATTAATAATCTACTTATGCAAGTTAGTAGATAATGAGATGCCGTGAATACATCTAAAAGAAAATTAAGTAGGAAGACTGAATTATAAAATGGTGAAAGATAACAAGGCGTGAACAGTTATCTAAGTATATAAATCATGAGATATGGTTACTATTACATGCTAAGTGGGAAGAATGGGAACTTAGTAGTATAGATGAGTCAGTTGAATACCATAGTTCAGTTAGCTTGAGTAGTATAACTAGGTTGTCTAGGAACGGGACGTTATGTGTGCACGATAGATGAGGGGTGAGGTAACTCAAGAGAGTGTACGCGAAATCTTAACATGTGTAATCAATAACTCATCGTGTTGTGATAATCACTTGAAAAATATTTTCAAAATGTTTTGAGTACTAACTCTGGCTATTAAAATATTTTCAAAACCTTTTAGGTGTCCAACCATAGGGACGCCAGACTTGAAGATTCTGTCTAGGGACTCGTAGCTGCAGCTTTGTGGATGCTGGAAGGACTTTGCATAGATGCTTCATCTATTCAGATCTAGTATAGGATCTTAGTATAGTACTCTCTAATGAGACATGTTGTCCACAGTCTTTATTTCAGATTTCAGTTTTAGAGTGTGTTGGTTTTATTTAGTAGTTTTAGATTTTTTGCTGAATGTTGACTCTACAAAATTTTTATCCTTTATATGTTTCTACATAGTTTGATTCATAAGTTATTGTGAATGATTATCTATTACTTCCGCATCAGTAATTTGTCTTGGATTAATGAAAGATAAAATTTGGCACCGGTCGAATTTCACTTAGGTGATTAGTAATTAAAAAGTTTTTTGACAGTGATGCTAAGAATGAACCAATTGAGAAACCTGTTTTAATTTAATTTAGGACTGATCACCTGTGATTTAATTAGGCAGGGTGTCACAAGAAAGAGGGGAGTCATTGAAAAGCCAAGAGGCTTATTTTAATTGATGTTTATACAAGGGATGTATAAAGCCATGAGGCTTATTTTAATTCGTGAATGCCTTCGTTATTTAGTAATTGATAATTTTGAGAAATGATAATTTTATAATGTATTAATTGCAATTAATACCTCCAATACTAGTGTATTACAGGTATAACTAGCATACGACCTATGCGATGCACGGTCGATGTACAATAAACAAATATGATGATATCACAACCAATTTTGTGGAAGAAATCCATGATTCTTTGTTCGTCGACTCTGTGAAGTCCATGGATTCAGTCACCTAAGAAAAGTAATAGGAAAAAAGGATAATAATGACTAATAAAAAAATTTCAAATCACAAAGCAACTATAATTTCCGAATTGACTTTGGATCCATCCTAAATTGGCATCAACCGAAAATTTTACATAAATTTTTTTTACATATTTTTATTTGTTTTTAGTTTAAAAAATTGTATGTCATTTATAGATAATATTTAAAGTTTTTTCTGAAAAACAAAACGTTAAAAATGTTTTTATAACCATTTTTTTATTTATATCAAAAACAATATTGGAGTAATAAAATAATATCACTTTATTTTGGAGTTGTAAAAAAAACTTATAAAAGAAATATGATTTAGACCAAATTGATTGTTGACACCCCAAACCAACTTGTGGTAGATGCACACACTACAAATCATTCATCTTTTTTTAGAATATTAGACATCTCCAGGCAACATTAAAGAAGATAAAATAATAAACTCATCTAATAAATTTTGAGAATCAAGCAACAACATAACTTATACATTTATTCCTTTTAGACAAATATATATATATATATATATATATATGTGTGTGTGTGTGTGTGTGTGTGTGTGTGTGTGTTCAAATATCAAAACCTTATAAGATGGCATAAATATTGAAACCAATAAACCATAAAGACATATGAATTTAGGAATATTGTTATCATTCTTAACCCATATAAGCCCTAGTAACAGATCGTAGTAAAATATGCCATTTAATTTAAGTTGTATATACTAATATATCACTTCACAGTGATTACAAATACTCCATTAGTTTGGCAAAATAATTCCCCCAAATAATTAATCACACATAAAAAGAGTGTGAGAGTATCAATTGAAAATCGAATGTCTAAAATATAGAATCAAGGTAGAAGTCCAATAATACTTTAAAGACATAATGGAAAATGATAAAATAAAAAATTATATATATAGAATGCTTTGAGAACCCAACTTTACATTTGAAATGAAATCTTCAATGGGTATAAGATGGGAAGAGTTGGTCGGATGACTGCAAATTGGGGACTTAATATAAACTCATTAGGTTGCCCATTCATAACAACTACATAACTAGTCATTCCAACTTCTTCTTATTAAAATGACAATAAATATATGAACAGTCCCAACCACCAACTTTTCAATCCTTTGAACTTCGTCCCGTTAACCAACCATTTCACCTTTAAAACTTTGGAAGGGGAATGGTCAGACTTTTATGGGAAAATCGGTGTAAGGGATGAAAATTAAGGGACAAAAGAGAAGATAAGAGGTTTGTCTTGTGGCATTAATTATAAAGATTTAACATTAACACCTCTAATACTATTGTATTAGAGGTATAATATAAATATAGATATAGATTTAGGTTTTTACGATCTAGTCCCTTGATCGGACATTTTGGACTTTTTAACCGGGTCAAACAAATTTAAACGATTAGGTCCATATAAATACCTTTTACGACATTTCATTCATTTTATTATCATTGACCTAATCAGCGATTGACAGCATTTCTAATAAGCACGTCCTTCTCTTTCTTCGTTCTGCTTCTATCAAACAAGTATGTTTTCTCCATTAACTTAGGATCTTATGATTTCCTTTCACTTATGTTCAACGAGATTTGTTCTGTCAAAGAAAAAATTATCAATTTGTTCGAAGAAATCAATCCTTTGCGCTTTGTTTAACCTAGATTTTCCTTTGCATTTATTCGATCATTTGTAAGTTTATAGTTGTTATGAAGAATTTTTTTCATGTCGATCAATTAAAATAGCTTGATGTATTTGTTTTGTTTAATCAAATCATTGTAATTATGTAAATCATGTGATGAATTAACTCTAACGTTGAATGAATGATTTGGTTGTGTGTTTTTATAATTGTATTTTGATTTTATTTTACTTTATGTTTTGATTTCGTAACAGGTTGTGTATTTATATGTTTTGATTATGTGTTCATGTGTGTGTGTACTTTATATATATACAAGTTGTTCATGCATATACCTCAAATGATCATTGCCGTAAAGTACATGCACTTTGATGTAAAGTACACGTGAATTTTGGACTTGATTATTTCTGATTTTTTCTTTTGACATTAATTTGGAATAATGTTAATGTGAATTTACTTTGTTAGTTTTGACTCATTACATAATAGACTTGTCATGTGTTAGATGGGCATGTGTTTGTTGGTCCGCGCCAGCGGCATTAACCAATTTTGATGTTTTACAATAGTAAAATACTTTGTATATACATGAGAAGAAAATTGTAGTAAAGTGCACGCAATTTGATCTAATGTACACGTGATTTTCTATTGATTAATTTTCATTTTATTTTTTGATATTAATTCTTCATATGTTAATGTGCATTTACTTTGTTATTGTTGAGTCATGTTTAATAGAATAGTCATGTCTTTATTGGCCATGTGTTTGTTGGTTCGCGCCAGTGACATTAATTAAAATTGAACTTTAACAAAACCAGTTTTCTATTTTAATATAATGCAAGTGGTAATGGAAAGTTATCGGATTGCTGGGTGTTGTTATTTGGATAATATGGCTTGCATTGAAATTTTTGAATATAGCTCATTAGATTTTAAATGCAATGAGTTACGTAGTAGGTTTATGGATTTGAAAGCTGGATTTTTTTCATTGAAATATGGCTTTGGTAATGAAAGTCGGTTCATGTTGCTTTGTGATAAAGATTTTCGTTGTATGTTGTTGTGGTGACAATAAATCTCAACACAAATTATAAGGAAATGCAATCACCAGAAAAAGTAAAGAACACAAAATAGCTGCAATCACACACAACACAAGGTTTACGTGGTTCGGCAAATTGTCTACGTCCACGGTGGTGCTCTATGATTATATTTCTCTTTTCTCCAGGGGAGTGTTTTACAATTTCATGCCCTTTGCCCCGGGC
Source organism: Sambucus nigra (assembly GCA_949130495.1). Classification (NCBI taxonomy): domain Eukaryota; kingdom Viridiplantae; phylum Streptophyta; class Magnoliopsida; order Dipsacales; family Adoxaceae; genus Sambucus; species Sambucus nigra. The sequence goes on along the minus strand of OX422216.1, from coordinate 248,265,735 downwards.
TGAGGGGTTTTATATATGTAATTCTCAAAGAGTGGGGGTGTTGGGCACGTCCACGTTGGTCCATAATCCCTATAATATCTCGTGAGAGATTTTTGGGGTTGAATGGGTCAATGCTAAATTAGTTATTTATGAGACCTTAGATTTTGGGCCGAACTTTTCCTATCTTTGATAAGGATTCGCCGGGCTACTCATCTGGGCCAAGACAACTTAAACGAGGTACCCACAATTTCCCCTAAAAAATTTGGGTCACAATTTGGACTCAATAGTTTTAAATACTAGCCCTAATGGCATTTTTATGAATTGCATAATGCTTTGGGGATCGAAACGTCTTTCTTCAGTAGATTTAGGCGGAAGATTTGCTTCATTCTCTGTGCGTCACGATTGAGAGGGTTTAAACTTGTTTTGACGAAGCCATTTTTGGTGTCGTTTCAAAAACTCTTGAATTCTCAAGATATCCTCTGCTTCCTACTCCATTTTCTTATCTCCAGGTCTCTTCTTTCATCTTCGAGCTCTTCCTTATCTTCCTATCTTCTTTGCTTATGGCTTTGCATCATCTCAAGCTGATTCTCACTTCGTAAGTTCTCCAAACTTCTTCTCCTTTCTTTTCTGTTGGAATTTCCTCATTATCACTGCTAGGGTTTTTCTTTTCTGATGGCAAGAATAGGTAATAGGTCAATAGCTGAGTTTAGAAAGTTTTACAACATTCCAAACTAGGTGGACATTGAATTTGCCCCTGTTCCTCGTAATGTTAGAGATATTGAGGATGGGCATTGGATTTATATTCTTGTGTTATCCCAGGGGGGGTTGACTTTCCCCCCAAATTGCTTGTTTTTGCATTTCTTTAGTTATTTCTATATAGTTCCTACACAGTTCTCTCCAAATGTTTGGAAGATTGTCAATGCTATGCATAGAATCAATCAGCTATATGGCACCAATCTAGGTCTTGCTAAAATTTGTTAATGCTATTCCTTCTCTCGAACAAGCTCTCGTCTCCTCTATCCGAAAGCTAGGAGTCCTGATAGGGTATTGGTAGTCAATCTACCTAATTCCCACAATGACTATTGATAAGAAGGGTTTATTGCTAGGAACTGGTAGTTCCCTCTCCAAATTTAAGGGGTGAGGTAAAGGGGAACTATGATTCCCTTTTATGGGGAGGAATATATAGGTAGGAATAGCTCTTGTTCTGCTCATTGATTTTTTGTTATCGTACTGTCTTTCTTATATTTTCTTTTTTTCATGTTTAGCGAAGACAAAGGACTCATAACCTGTACTAAAATTTGAGCTACTGAGCTAGTCAATGCTTGGAAGATCAGGGAATACTTGGCTGATGATGAGCATCCACGATCAGCTGCATTCCTTTTGGAGTACAAGAACATCAAGTCCAACTTCATCCCCTAACTTGTGGATAGTATTCCTCAGCTAGATATCACAGCTAGATACTGCTGAACTAATTCAGTTAGACGAGGAGGAAAGAAGCTCTGGTGAAGGGAGTGAGGGAGCTAACAGAGGTGGAGCTGAGGGTGATTATAGCGAGGATAGTTCAAGTTGCAAAGAATCTTCCAGTTTGGAGGAGGGTTCAGAGGTTTCAGAGGATTCAGATAACTCCAACGAGGAAAATATGGCTCCTCTTAAGGAAAATTTGATCCAGGATGATGATGAAGACAATGTGGCACTTGTTCGCAGGTTGAAGAAGCAGAAGTCTGGGAGTGGGGATACCGCCACTGGCTCCCGAACAGTTGTTGACGAGCAGGAGTAGAAGAATAAAGAGGAGGCATTGGTGAGAGAGAGAGAGAAAAAATGAAAGGAGAATAGAGGAAGAAGAATGAGGGAGAGGAAGAGAGAATGAGAGAATAAGTGAGGACCAAGATGGGGCAGTCTTTGGTGCCCGTGTCTGCCTTTGTTGATGACGATTCTATTATTCTTTCCCCTCAGCTAGAACCGGTAGTGCTCGAGAGAGCAGTCTTTCCATCTGATCTCTAGAGGTCTTCGAGCATAGGGACTGACCAGTTATCCCTGAAGGCAAGTCAGGGGATAGCCTTGGAAAGCCTATTTTTACTTCTTTACCCTTGCAGTTCTTCCTCTAATGTTTTCTTCGCCAAATGTTCTCTTTTTCTCTAGTTTGTGTTTGATTTCACCATACTCTATCACAGACGTGATGAGCTGACGGAGAAGAATGCTGAGTTGGAGGCGAGTTTAAAGGCTGTCAGTGATGCTCATAAGTCTTTCGACCTTGCCTTGGCCAAGCCTAATAAGGCAAAAGAGGTAACGTACAAGGAGCTCGAGGAGCTGAGGCAGTCTTAGGACTTGGTCTGTACGAGCAAACTGACAATGGTGGAGGAGAACAAGGTGCTTGCTGGGAAGGTGGAGAGGATGGAATCTGAGGCTGCCACCCTCAAGGAGAACTCGTACAATGCTGGATGGGTCATAGCATACGAGGATGCTGAGGCTAAGATTGGCTATATTAGCCGTCTCAACTTTAAGAAGGGTTGGGATAAGTCCTTTCTTGCTGTCGAGGTGGATGTTCATTCCCCCCTCTTTGACAAGCATAACCCTGGCCCAAAGCCTGTTGTGGATGAGGTGCCTCCTCCTACTACCAATGAAGGTGTCCAAGTTTTCCCAACCACTACTGCTGATGCTCCCCTTGATCAGGGGATGGTGACTGCTCCATCTGAGGGAGGCGTATCTGGGGTTACCATGGACAAAGGGAAGCAACCAGCGTCCTCAGAGCAGATTGAGGTCGCCAGCTAGTCTTTTTAAGGACCTTTGTATTTTTGTCTTTTCGTTGTTCTTTCTTTCTTTTCCTGATGTACTTGAAATTCCTTTTAATGAAATGGAATTATGTGCCCTTTTGCGTTCTGATTTATTTGTTCTCTAATGCTTATATGGTTTGTAGCTCATTGATGTTGAGGAATATACTCATGTTACCTCAAAACTAGGAAAAATTCTTGGTCCTGATGTGAGTAATCGAGTTCATCGTGCCTTTATGAGAATCTGTATGTCTCTTAGGTCGAGGAATCAAGATTATAAGGACGAGTCAGAACTCATTGCCAAGCTAAAAAATAGACTTTAGGAGATGAAGGAGGTCGGTGCTTCTGTTCAAGAAGAAGTGGATGCCCTGAAGGCTAAGATTTTGGATGCCTCTGAGGTTAATCAAGTTGGGGAGGTCCTTCAACAAGATAATGATGCTATGAGGAGAGAAATCTCATGACTTAGGGAGAATTCACCGAGCATTGCCCCTCAAGTTTTACGTGGTTCCTCTTCATCGACTGGGCTGCGAGCTGGTACTAATGATAGTGGCTCAGCTAGGGAGGTTGCTGAGCTTCGAGGTGATGTTCATAGGGAATACGTGATAGCTACCGGTCTTCAGAGAGACGTTACCTTACTGAGGCACCACTTCAAGAAAGGTCCTTGGAAGGTGTGGGCTGACGACTATGACTTGGGTTGGGCTGATTCTCTAACGAAGTTAAAGGAGGTTGATGAGTTATCTTTCATAAGAGGGTGCTTGAGTGCTCTTAGGGAGTTGTAAGTCCCTAGGAACTCTGTTATATGGTATCGACATGAGATTTCTCCTTCAACTTTGATGCCAAACCCCTTCAGGAGGGATGATAAATGGGTTCCCATAGATGCGATCCCAAGACAACTCATGGAACCAAGTTCAAATGAGGTCGAGGAGGAATTAGCTCCTCACCCAGATGATGGTCGAAGAGCTCGAGTGGCCGATTATCTTGCTCAATGACCTAGTCCTCATTACGATTTAATTTACTCAGCATATGTAACTCCTTGTATATGTAATGATGTAGTAAAATAGTAATATTTTGGGCGATTTGTCGACTAAACATGTGTTGTGTTATTTTTTATTTCATTGATCTCTTGTTCAGTTATCTTGGGCCCTTTCAGCCGACTAGATTTGATTTAGGTAGAGTTAGTTGTTGAGTGAGTATCCCCCAGTCCATTATGCTTTTTAGTGTACCATTCTGCCTTACTTTACCTTTTAAGTTGTGTCGTCACACTTCCTTAGGCCTAAGTGAGGCAATGGTGAGGATACACCTGGTATCGGATGTTCTATCCGAGTAGGATTTTTAAGCCAAGCAATGTTGGAGACTAACTTGGATTGGTCGTGTTGCCTAAGGGTCCCCTGTAGGGCTTCATATTTTGCTAGGGGCAAGCTGTGAGGTAATTCGTGTTCTTTGATGAATGTCTGAGGAAGGCCATTCATAATGACCCTACTATAATAAGTCTCTCGCTATCTTAGTTTAAGAGGGGAGCCTGTGACTTGGAAAGGGTGCATGAATTATAATATAGAGAGAAAAATCAACAATTCATAGAATGCCATTGTCAAATAAATATTTATTAATTAGGAATGAATTCAAAATTTCAACATTGAGCTTAAAAAGAGAAAAGAAAAACTAGAAGTAGAATTTCTTCAAATTAGCTGCATTCCAAGCTCTAGGTATCTCCTTGCCCTTCATCGTTTCTAAGTGATAGGCTCCTTATAAGTCGTCTCTTATCACCTTGAATGGCCCCTCCCAATTTGGTCCTAGCTTTCCATCTGATGGTTTCACAATGTTGCCAAGAACTTTCCTCAGGACGTAATATCCGACTTGGAATGCTCTTGGATTAACCTTTTTGTTGTAGTGCGTTGCTGATAAGCTGCTAGTTTCATTAGAGCCAACTCTCTTCGTTCTTCAGCTAGGTTAAGTTCAGCGAGCAAAGATGCATCGTTCTGGCCTTGGTCGACTAGGGTAGACCTCATGGTAGGGAGACCATCTTCCAAGGGGATAATTGCCTTCATCCCATACGTTAGTGCGAACGGTGTCTCTTCAGTTGATTGTCGTGGGGTGGTGCGGTAGGCCCATAGGATGTGGGGTAGTTCATTTACCCATGCCCCCTTGGCTCGCTCCAAGCGCTTCTTTAATCCATCAATCAATGTTTTGTTGGAAGTTTCAGCCTGTTCGTTGCTCTGAGGGTATGCCACAGAGCTGAAGTAATGACTGATACCGTGTTCGCTATAGAAACCCTGGAAGAGGCCTCTTTTAAACTGGGTTCTATTGTCAGTGATGATAGTCTTGGGGATCCCAAAATAAGTGGCAATGTTCCTCCATATGAATTGTATCATGTCTGCGTCTCTAATGTTTGCTAGTGGCTCTGCCTCTATCCACTTGATGAAGTAGTCTGTTACGACTAGTAAATACTTGCGATTCCCGATTATGGTAGGTAGAGGGCCCACGATGTCCATACCCCATTGGTCAAAAGGCTATGGGCTAGTAAGTGACTTCAGGTTGCTTGCGGGCTGGTGAACCATAGGTGCATGAAGTTGGCACTTTTTGCATTTGCGAGCATATATTCCAGCGTCTTTTTGCATGTATGTTCACCAGTAACCTTCTTTCATTGCTCGAAAAGCTAGCGAACTTACCCCAATGTGACTCCCATAGATTCCTTCATGGAGTTCGTGCATAACTTGGTCGACGTCCTTCGGATGAATGCATTAGAGGTAAGGACCAGTGAAAGATCTCTTGTACAGCTTTCCCTCAGCAGATAAGTGAAAGCGAGCAGCTTTGACTCTTATCTGATGAGCGGTCTTATTATCAGTTGGTAGTGCACTATCCTTCAAATAATCCCTTAAGGGGTCCATCCAACTAGGGGTTATCTCAATCTGGAGCATATGCCCCATGTTCGGTAGGTCATCGATCTGGTTGATGCTTGGCTGGGAGAGGAAGTCAATCGAAATTGCTCTTTTCAAGTCAGAATCGATCGCTGAGCTTAAGGCTACTAGGGCATTAACATGGCTATTATGTCCTCTCGGAAACTGTTGGACGCTGACTTGTTCAAAGTCGGCCATCAATTTTTTTATTATGGCGAGGTAGGCTGCCATCCTCTCATCTCTAGCATTGAAATAAACACTTATCTGGTTAGAGACTAATTGTGAGTCGCCAAAAACTTATAGTCGCTCTGCTCCAAGTGCTCATGCTTTTTATAGGTCTGCAATCAGCGCTTCATATTCTGCTTCGTTGTTGGAGGCTTCAAATCCAAGCCTGATATCTTGCTCGAGTATTACATTTTTTGGGCTAATCAGCACGATGCCTACTCCTGCCCCTTTGGAATTGGAGGCACTGTCAACAAATAGTCTCAAGACGTCTGATGCCAAGGGAACTTCATTTTGATGAATATTATGGGGTTGGTTGCTAGGATTCTCTCCTATAAACTCTGTGATGAAGTCGACGAGGATCTGCCCCTTGATGGCATTCCTCGGTTGGAACTAATTGTCAAATCGCCCAAGCACGATCGACCACTTTGATAGTCTGCCTGACAGATATACTTTTTGTAGGACAACTTTAAGAGGGCGGGATGTAAGTACAATAATTGAGTCGGCTTCAAAGTAATGTTTCAATTTCTTTGAGGCTACCACTAGTGCAAAGGCGAGCTTTTTTAGTGGTAGGTATCGCTATTCAGCAACCAAAGAGTCTTGCTCGCGTAATAGAGTGGGTGCTGGATCCCCATTTTTTTGTATACCAGTGTAAAACTCACAGCATGACTTGATACTACAAGGTATAGGTATAAAGAATCATTATCTTAAGGGATTATAAGCAAGGCTGGTGTACTGAGTTGATCTTTGATCCCTTCTAACTCCCTCGAGCAATCCTCATTCCACTCCACATCTTTGATTTTCTTCAACAATTGGAAGAACGACTGACTCCTTTTAGATGACTTTGGGATGAACCAATTTAGGGCGAAGAGCATCATTTGAGCTTCTTCACGTCTCTTATCGTACGGGGGGGCTGCACCCTATTGATGGCGTCAATCTGATCTGGGTTGGCTTCAATACCTCTCTTGCTGACCAAGTACCTAAGGAATTTTCCTGACTGGACACCGAAGGAGCACTTACTTGCGTTGATCTTCATTCGATTCTTCCTGAGGATTTTGAAGTTTCTTGATAAGTCAGATAGGTGGACTTTCTTGAGCTTGATCTTGACGATCATATCATCGATGTAGACTTCCATAGTGCTTCCCATTTAATCTCTGAACATCTTAGTGACCAATCGCTGGTAGGTTGCTCCTGCATTTTTTAGCCCCAAAGGCATAACCTTGTAGCAATATAACCCAACAGTGGTTATAAATGCTATTTTGTCTTGATCTGGCTCATACAGAGGGATCTGGTGATACCCGAAGTATTCATCTAAGAAGCTCATCCTTTCGTGTGCTACAGTGGCGTCCACCAGCTGATCAATCTTTGGGAGGGGGAAGCTGTCTTTAGGGAATGCCTTATTAAGGTCAGTGAAATCGATGCTGACTCTCTATTTTTCGTTGCTCTTAGGGATAACCACTGGGGTGGATAGCCATTTGGGGAACTGGACTTCCCGTATGGATCATGCATCCAACAGTTTTCAACTTGCTTCTCCACTGCCTTGGTTTTCTCCGGAGCAGTACAACGAGCTTTCTGTGTAATTGTCTTGAATGCTAGATCGACGTACAGTCGATGACAGGTGATGGTCGGATCAATCCCGGTCAACTCGTAAGGCTCCCATGCAAAGACATCTAGGTTACCTTAGAGTAAGGTGACCAATTCCCTCTTTTCGTGGTCGGTGAGTGAGGTTCCGATCAAGAATTTTCTTTCACTTGAACTACTACTAGCTGTGACTTCCTCCAGTTCCTCGATGACTCTTTCAGAGGGGAGGGGCCTAATCTCCTCCACTCCTGGTCTTCCGTATCTTAGTTGAAATTTGGAGGGAATTAGCCTCTCCTGCTTTTCATCTTTGTTTATAACTTTCTTAACCTTCTTCTCTGTCTTGGGATGGATGGCTACTATAAATCACTTCCTTGTCATTGCCTGGTCTTCGTGGATCTACACCACTCCTCTCTCAGTAATACATTTGAGCTTTTGATGATAGGTGGAGGGGACGACCTTCATTGCGTGCAGTTATCCTCTGCCGAGGATCTTTTGGTAGGGGGAATCAATGTCGACCACAAAAAATTTGATCATTTTCGAGATGTTTCCTGCCTTTATTGGCAAGATAATCTTTCCCAAGGGTATGGTTACTTTTCCAGCGAAACTAACTAGAGAAACGGTGGCTTCCTTTAGGTCGGAGATCCTTAACTTTAGCTTCCTGAACAGGTCAAGGTACATTACCTCGAATGAGCTACCTTGGTCGACGAGCAACCTATCGACGTCATAGTTATCTATCCTGAGTGTAATGATCAATGCATCATGATGTGGGGTCCTTATTCCCACTAAGTCCTCATCTGTTAACACAATTTGCTTGCTGTAGTCGACGTCCTCTGCTCGCCGACGCTTTCCTGCTTGCATTTTGGCTGGATCAATTTGAAAAGCTTGCATCACGGCTGCAAGCTTTTTGACTTCCATCCGAGCTGTATTTCCTTGAATCTGTTTGAGATTGGATGCCCCATGAATTACTGCGAACTCATAGCTGACGTCTTCCTCGAGCACATTGTCAGGCCTTTGATCTCCATTGGTAGCTACCTTCTCTGCCCTATTTTCCACAAATTCGCTCAAGTGTCCAGTTTGAGCTAACTCTTCAAAGTGAGATTTCACTACACCAAAATGGGCAAATTGTCACCTTTCAGCCGGCCAGCCTTGTCAAGGTCATTGACCGTGACAAAAAACACGCGTTTTATGTCACGGTCATTGATCTTGACACGACCGTGACAAGTCCGTGACAAATTTAATTGTCACGGTCTTGTCACGGTCATTAACCGTGACAATTCTTGTCACGGTCAATGACCTTGACACGATCGTGACAACTTTTCCAGCAAAAACCCTTTCCCCCTTCTTTTTTCCCTCCCACCGTTCCCTCCCCCTCTCTCTCTCTCTCTCTCTCTCTCGACGCTCTCTCTCTCTCTCTCTCTCTCTCTACTTTCAGGTCCAATTTCTCTCTCTCTCTCTCTTCCATTTATATATATATTTGTGTGTATATTTATGTGTGTATGTGTAAATATATATGTGTGTATGTGTGTGCGTGTGTGGGGGGTGGGGCGGGGTGGGGCAGGGTGGGGGAGGGGGTGGTGGAGGGGGGCAGGGGGTGGGGTGCGGTGTGTGTGGGGGGGGGGGGGTGTGTTTTGGGGGAGGGGGTGGTGGAGGGGGGGGGAGGGGTGGTGGAGGAGGGCAGGGGGTGGTGTGGGGTGGTGTGTGTGTGTGTGTGTGGTGGTGTGTGGTGGGGGAGGGGGTGGTGGAGGGTGGGGGGAGGGTGGGGTGGGGTGGTGTATGTGTGTGTGTTGTGTGTGGTGGGGGAGGGATAATTCACGAGCTTTAGCTAAACTAGGGTTTTATAGAGTTTCGCTCCTACTACTTGGGCAATGACTATACTAGGGACCAAAGATAAATAAATAAACTGGATTCAAAGTAAATACTAGGAAATCCCAATTTATAACCGTCTAATTTATATCCTTTATTTATTTAATCACGATTCATTCCACTATATAATCATGATTGCACTCAAATTTAATTATTTATAAATCACTCGAAAGAATGTGTTCTTATTATTAAAGTTGATTACGGTATATTATGATTCCCCAAGTTATGTTTTCGATACCCTCTTGGTTAAATAAATTTTCTACTAACCGATTTTAATGAATATCTGATCAATTCCTTGATTCTAAAACTTAATTCTATAGGATTATAAAATAGTTCATCGGTCGGGTAAACAAAACATATAAGTCTATCAAGGGGTATCACAATCCAAATTATTTCTTGGACGTGAATTCCTCCAAATTATGATCTCATACCTATTCACACAATGATTGACCAACTTGCGAGGATCTATTGTTCTAACATATAATTGAAATTCACCCATCGCAATCGAAGAAATAATTGTGAAAGAAATTTAATATCCATAACCCTAGGGATTAAGAATCTATGAACTTTTTGCAAACGATATGAGATTTCCCATGTTTAATCAAGAACATCCTTAGACTTGTAGGGGGTGGGGTGTGTGTGTGTGTGGTGGTGTGTGGTGGGGGAGGGGGTGGGGGAGGGGGGCAGGGGGTGGGGTGTGTGTGTGTGTGTGATGTTCAATTTAGTTGGTGCACAAACTAACGGTCAAAGTAATAGTATATAATTTCAACATTTCAAACTACTTGAACATCACAAATGGATACGAACTTAAAATATAAATTGAGATAACCTTAGAATCTAATTAGGGTAAAAATATAATGGCATAAACTAACATATATACACAACACTAAAAGTAGACATCAATTTTATAAATAATTGATAATAGTTGGATAATAATTGGATAATAAACATCGGGAGGGGGTGGGGGTGGGGGTGGGTGGGGTTTTGAATATTATTTACATTCAAAATAAATAATTGATAATAGTTGGATAATAATTGATATTTTCATTAAAAATAAATATTTCATTCAAAAATATTGGATAATAATTGATATTTTCATTTAAATTGATAATAATTTTATTCATGAAATTAATTCAATTAGGTAAAAGCCATGATAATGAAATTTATGCTACAATTATAATTATCTCATGTCATAATTTCATTGATAAACAATATATGTAGTTGTCACGGTCGTGGTGGGGGAGGGGGTGGGGGTGGGGGTGGGGTGGGTAGGGGTGGGGTGTGTGTGTGTGTGTGTGTGTGTGTGTGTGTGCGTAGGTGTGCGTGTGTGTGTGGCGGTGGGTGGGGGTGGAGCACCCATTTAATAACTCTTTAAATATTTGGAAAAAACATAATATTACAAAATTGAAACGAAATGGTATTGACGGAACTTACACATACGTTATAATATAGACGGAACATTTTTTTATCTGTACTATTAATTCAATTAGGTAAAACGAAATGTGTACTATTAACATTTTTTTTTATCTGTACTAATAACATTTTTTTTACAGCAAAAATGTCTCCTTCAGATGTTAAGGCGAAGATGATGATGTTGTTTATGATGATGTCGTCTGGGTTCGGTGGTAGCGGAGGCGACGAGGGCTCCTCCGCCGCTAGGCTCCCCAAATATGAAAATTTTGGGATTACCGTCGAAAACAAGTCGGAGCTTTTAGCGAGATCCCTCGATCTGCTAAAGACGATCATCGGCCCGAGGTTTATGAGTTGGAAGGAGGTGCCGTATGAGCTCAAGTTAGCTGTTTGGGCGGCACTACAGGTAATATTTATATGAATATTTCAATTTATATTTATAATTATATTTATTCGCAACTAACATTGTATTTGTTGGACAGGAACAATTCAACTTGGATCCAAAGCTACGCGATTCCGTCTTGGAGCAGTTGAGGGAGCAACACAAGACGTGGAAGAAAAATATGCGGACACGGTACTTTGAAAAAACACGACAGTCCATTTTACAATGGCGCGGATTCGTCCCGCCCAAGGAGCCGATCTCATTGGCACTATGGCAAAAGTTCATTGACAATGAGATCGAGGATCGACAATTGGCATCTCGTCAATCGGGGAGGGAAAATCGGGCTAAAAAGACGGACGTGCACTACTCCGGCCGGACCTCTTACGCTGAGGTGGAGCATAGGATGCAGGTAAGATTTAATTTATCTATAACTACAGAAATATATTATTGGATATTATTTTACTTTGCGGGGCCGATACTAATTTTACTTTACTTTATTTTATTTTATTTCAGGGGGTAGGGAGTGGGCCAGGGGGTAAGCCACATAGGCTCGATACTTATGTGGCTCTTCAGACGAAGAAGGGGAAGGACAAGGAGGTGTCCCCGAGCGTCGCGGCCACGATTGTAAGTAATCCGACAGTTTAATTATTGTTAATTATGTTATAATTTTTTAGTTTACTTATTTTACTAATCATGTGCTTTTTGTCGTTTCAGGCAAAGCTTAAGGAAGTGCATGAGTCGCAGTCTGATGCCGACAAGGCATCTTTGTCCACAGACGCACTCAGCCAAGTGCTTGGCTCTGATTGCAAAGGGAGGACAAGGGGAGTGAGCTCGCGGGTGGCCAAATCTAGGATCATCGGATTGGAGACGAGCGACACCGGGTTGTCTCGAACGGTGGATTCACACGACGCGAAGCTGTCCCGTTTGGAGGCGATGGTCCAAAATATGTACGCATTCATGAAGCGTACGTTGGGTGGAGACCGTAAAGGGAAAGGGAAAGGGAAGGAGAAGGCGGTGGAGGAGGAGGTGCGGGAGGACGAGGCACAGGATGACGAGGATGTGGATCTCGCTGCTTCATCACCGACACGTTCGTACTTCGACGATCCACTTCCCTATTTGACGCCCTCCAAAAGACCATTGTCGACAATTGGTTGGCCGAGCATGTTCATATTGGACGTATTTGATGGCCAGCGGATAGGGCGGGGGTTGAGGGACCCGAATATCGTCGAGGGTGGAATAGTCCATGGACGTGTGCTTCAAGAGATGGAGTCCAGGGTGCTCGTCACGCATGTCATACCCGGGAAGGAGAACTCCCTATTGTGGTTGCGCGAACAATGCGGCACGACGTATATTAGTGGGTGCGTCAATTCGTATGTCGTGTGGCCTACTCACCTCCTCAGTTTTATCCAAGACATGTAGTAACATTATTTTTAAGTTTGTCCATTTTAATTATATTTGGATTATATCGTCATGTATATTGTTTTTACTTTGAATATTTGGATTGTATCGTCATGAATATATATTTGCATTATCTTTATTTTGTGTTGGATATATGATGTTTGGAACAGGTACAACGTTGCTATAACAGGTACAAATATACTGTTGGGCAGTGGCGGTGGCCATACTGCCCAACAGATTTTTTTTAAATTCTGGGCAAGAGGGGTCACGGTTATGTCTCGGTTTAGAACCGTGACAAATGTGTCACGGTCATTGACCTTGACACGACCGTGACACAAAACGCGAGTTTTTTGTCAAGGTCAATGACCGTGACACGACCGTGACAAAAAAAGTTGTCTCGCCTCGAAATGTCACGGTCATTGACCTTGACAAGGTGGATTTGTCAAGGTCAATGACCTTGACAAATGGGCAGATTTGGTGTAGTGTTTGAGGGCTTTGCAGTGTTCGGTGTTGTGCCCGCCCTCTTTATGGAAAGTACATCTCAGTGCGTTGTTCCTCTTTGAAAGGTCTCCACCCATCTTCTTGGGCCATTTGATGAATGGTTCGTCCTTGATCTTTGTCAGAATCTTGTAGATTGGTTCTTTAAAAACTATGTTCACTGCTTGAAATGCCTTTGAGGTATCATTATTATTTCCATTCTTAGGGCGATCGCGCTTCCTTTCTTTTGATTTTTGGTTTTTTCGCTGCCCTTGCTGGCTAACTTGGTGCGACCATTTTCCCCTATATTGAGATGAGTCACATCTTTGACTTTGGATTATTTTTTAATATGAGCCATCAAGTCGTCAATGGTCCTAGCCTCCTTCTTAGTGAGGGACTGGTGTAAGAGGTAAGAACTGGGTAAGTCAGATGCGACATCGACCTTCTCCGAGTAGTCCTCGACCTCGTTGAATAGTTCCCAATATCTCTTCGCGTAGTCTCTGAGGATCTCCTGAGGCTTTTTCTTCATAGTAAACAAAGCGTCCATCCTCTTCGGGTGGAAACTGCTAGTAATGAAGCGAGCTGTGAAGAGCTCTGCCAGGGAATCGAAGTTCCTGGTGGATCTATGAGGGAGTCTCTCAAACCTTTTTTGAGCCACGTCGTGCAAGCTCGATGGAAGATCCAGCACATCAATGCGTCCCTGTGATTCCAAAGGGTCATGGCCTGCCTGTACTACCTGACATGGTCGATAAGATCAGTCTTTCCATCATAGATCTTGAATCTGGGCATTGCGAACTTATTGGGGGATTCTTCTTCTATCTCCCTTGAGAAAAGGAATTTCATCTGGGTCCTAAGAGCTCACCTATCTAGCTCTCTGGTCGACTTGGCACCTCTATGTGCTGGGTGTTGGTCCATTTCCCTCCAGACCAAATTTCGTATGTCGTCGTTTCCTCAGCCTGGGCTCCTGTGACGGTGAGCTGATTGTTGTGTAGATAAGTCATCATCTCACCTATGTCCCTCAATTCTTTGAGATCCACATCTTGGGCTCCTTCCTCGGCTGTGAGACCTGATCGCCTGAGGGCAAGGAGTGCGATAATGATGTTGCCTTGTGCTATGATGAAGTTCTTGCTCCATCTTCTCCAATCTTCTTTTTAGGCAAGCATTCTCGGCTTCTTGCTTGCAAGTAACCTCTTTTTGTTCTTGGAGCCTGGCCTCGTAGGCGTCGATCAACCTGGAAACTTGCGTGGACCTAGATGGTCCCTGGCTTTCTTCTGAGGCCTACCGTTCTGGGAGAGGCCATGGGTTTGAGCATTGAACTTAAGATCTAACCCTTCAAGGAATGGGTTGCTCTTGAATATACCCTACTTGAGGGGCGTTGTTGCTGTGACCAGACATTATGGGTTCTTGTTGGTGAAGGCTTTCTTCAAGGAAGAACAATAGCTTCCCACAAACGGCGCAAATTGTGGTGACAATAAATCTCAACACAAATTATAAGCAAATGCGATCACCAGAAAAAGTAAAAAACACAAAATAGCTACAATCACACAGGGCACAAGATTTACGTGGTTTGGTAAATTGCCTACATCCAGGGTGGTGCTCTCTGATTATATTTCTCTTTTCTTCAAGGGAGTGTTTTACAATTTCATGCCCTTTTCCCCGGGCTGAGGGGTTTTATATATACATGTAATTCTCGGAGAGTGGGGGTGTTGGCACCTCCACGTTGGTCCATAATCCCTAGAGTATCTCGTGAGAGATTTTAGGGGTTAGAAATACAGATTTGACCCATTTATATATATATATATATATATATATATATATAGGTTTATAGATTATATAACCCATTTATTTCGCCCATTTATTTGTATTATTGTTTAATAATAACACTAAATGTGACAACCCAGTTAATATGTATTATTATTTATAATTCCTATTTTGAGATTTGTTTAATTAAGTCTCGTTAACTATTCAACCATTAATTGATTGTATTTAAAGGTGTACACAGTAAACATTACTGTTTGTGTAATTTTTTTAATTAAAATATTATGTATTCCGTGGATCTTGTTTGATAAATATATGCGTAAAATTTTCTTGAGACCACAGTAAATTATATTGTCTGTGTAATATTAATACAGTAAATTTTACTGCATGTGAAAATGTCACAGATATAAATTATTTCATTTTCTGGTACATACAATAAAATTTACTGTTTCTGTAATTTTTTTCTTTGAAATTTTTTAAGTTTCATGAATCTTATTTGATAGATTTCGGCGAGGAGATTTCAAAAATAGTAATTTTGCGAAAAATGAATTTGTCAATCAAAAGTTATGATTATTTGAAAATTAAAAATCAGATAAAAAAAAGTTCAACCATTTATGTAAATTATCTTAGAAAGTTACGAATAATTGATTTAAAAAAAGTAAAATAGTGAAAAATGGATCAAAAAATTTAGAAATATGACTTACTTCATGATTGAAAAGTCAAAAGCTTTGTTCATATGGGCCCTACGTATAATAAACCCATAATTTAATTACCATTTGACGATATTTCAAGTAGTGCTCCAACTGGGCTTATAACTCAAGAATGACACATTCAGTAAGAGAGAGTTTTGTAATACCTTGTATAAAGGGACGGTATTGACACTATTGTAATATACAAAACTGTGCCCAAAAACTCCATCTCGCATATGATCAGTGTTGACGTGTTGGGAGAACTCAGGCATGTTTTGATGATTACGGAATCACAACTGGTGTCGATGGTCAAAACATATCTTATAAATCATGGATGATAATTGGCCGGACCGAGACTAATAGGCATCATATGGAGAAACATCATCGGAGTATATTTGTAAACAAACACGACTTTTGACGAGTCGAATACTTCTGTCATTAACGACAGTGATGACGGAGGTGGAACTCACAAACGCTGATCGTCCATGGATTTGTTTTCATTGCCAAAGTTTTTTCCTTTCAAAAAATGTTCAGAATATAGAGAGAATTTATGATCGGAGTTTGTCAAAATATGTTCAAAGCTCTGAGGGTCCGAATGCGATGGCGTCTTGTTGAAACACGAGGTTTCTATTTTAGGTCACATAGGGACTTAATTGGTTCTAAGAGCATCCGCAATGGTGTCAACATAATTTGTAAAGATAGAAATTGAGAGTGTTATAGTGGTGTACGGTAGCTTGCAAAATTTGGAGAAAATGGTAGCAGTTTGGTAAATTTACGGAACGCTAGCTGAATTTGTAAATATTTTCTACGAACTTCATTTGTCCGTAGGAATTCCTACAAACAAATGAAGTTCGTAGGAAATATAAATCATAATATTTATTATATATTTGGATTCTTACGAACAACATTTGTCCGTAACAAATTCTTACGAACAAATGTTGTTCGTAAGAAAAAAAAATCATTCCTACGAACAACATAAGTTCGTAGGAAGTGATTTTCAGTTTTCAACTTTCTCCTCCATTGTGTACCGGTGTGTTCGGCGAAAGGTAAAATAACTTTTGAAAGTCTAACTTTACAAATCTTGAGCATCCACCACTGTGGATGCTCTAAGGGCAGTGATTTCTATTTAGGGTCATAGAAACGATTTGTTTTGGCACATAGGCTCCATTATTTTAAATCAAGTAAGGATTTAAGATCACGTAGGGGAAAGAATAAAATAACTAAAGTGCTTTAGTTATTGAAAAAACTCTTCTAATTCTTTGATAAAATGAGTTTTAGAAATTGATTGAAACAGTAACACACACACACACAAAAAAAAAGAATATGTGATGATTTTGCACAAATAAAAATTCATTAAAATGGGATAAGGAAAAGTAAAAGAGGACACACTATTTGTTCTCGAGGAAACCAGCAAGTGGAAAATCCCATGTCCTTTAGTACTAGGACAACACACATACCCAAGTCTACAATTACTAATTATTAATTAAAGATTATAATTTTATAAGTGTACAAGAATTAAACAAAGCATATACAACAAGTACAACAAGCCTAGTCTAAATACAACCCCACTAACTCATAATCAACAACCTAATGATACCAAGGCAATATTAGCAGCAACACACACAGTTTCACACCCAATACAAGGATATCAGTGAAGAAGTGACTCACAATAACAATATAAGAAGGTTTTGATTAAAAACTCACACACATTAAATTCAACTATTTAAAATGAACACAATAGAAATGTTTAACTTAGAGGATATAGACTGGTACAAGTAGGATAGGTAAAAAAAGATTAAACTTAATCCCTTAAAAAAATTACCAAAACCAGTTTTAAATTAAATAACCTTACAAAAATAAGGTTATACCACAGTCTCAACCAACCAAATCTAAAAACAATTTACCCCAAAACAGCTTATACACAACAACCACTAAGTTCGATTTTAACATACACGACACAATGTTTGATTTAGATAACTATAGGTCAATCATATAGAACCCCTAACAGTTTGAACACAAAAACATTTGAAATACTAGTTTAGATCTAACTCTACTTAAATATTTACGACATGCAAGGAGATCTGAACATGTAAAGAGATCTTCAACAAAAAAAACTTATATATATATATATATATATATATATCCATATTTTAAACAAAAAAAAGTTACACAGAGAGCCAAATTGATAAATAAAAAATCTCCTTTTAAGGAACACCAACAACTTTGAGACCAGGAACAAATTTAGCCTCCCCAAGTAGATCCAAGTATGAGGCTTTGAAACACGAAAAACTCTAAACACAGATCTTGTAATGAAACCCAAATACACGGCTTCAAACAGTAAGAGCAACACAGAACCCTCGCAAGTGTATGGTGAATTTAAAAATGGTGTAGCAAGTGTAATAGGTAAATTAAACTCTCAAAGAGAAGGTAGAACAATTTTAATTTTAGAGCGAAAAAATTAAAAGAAATTTTGGTAGCGTTTCACCGTACTTATCTAATTTTCCAAATAACCCAACACCTCTATTTATAGGTGAGCTGAGAAGGATCTGGAAACCTCCCAATCAAACCTTAAATCCAACAACTTGGAGGGCAAAGATGTGACACCACGCCTATTAAAATAATGGTTGGTGACGCGATCACAAATGTGTATCTAGTGTGCGTGCTGATATAGGCTCAAGAGAAAGCTTGTTGCATTAGTAATAAACCCAGTAAGTAGGGATCGTCTCCACAGGGAACTAGGACGAAGAATCATGACGACACGACATAGTTGACTAACCCTAAAATCGACACTCGAAAGAAGTGGAAAAGGTGATTAAGATGAATAAGAACTCTACTAACTAAATTTGAATGCAAATTTAACTACTAATTAAACTAAGTGAAAGGGATCAAATCTATTGAACGAATTAACTATGAGTAAAGAAAGATAGGTCGGGTTACAATCTCCCAAACCCTAGTACATTTACCGTGTAGAATAATGGATTTTGAATTAGAAATTTAATTGAACCCAAACTTTATTAATCCTAAGAATTACATATATGAGGATACGAGTCCGCACTATACATAATTAAAGGTAGAAATAAAGCAGTGCTAAATATCTACACATGCATTGCATCCTTAAACACCCCGGTTACCTACCACAAATGAGGTTAAAAGGTCTACACTGGTTGTGCGTACTAGAAAACACGATTCAGTTAAAATTCAATTCAAACCCTATTTTCTACATGGTTAAATTACATCGGGTTGGGTTCATGCACCCAAACCCTTAAAAATTTAGCTGGACATGAATAAATTAAATAAAGACACAATTTCTATAGTGCAGGAATTTATGACTAGTTTGGAAAATTTGAGAAGAAAAATTTTGAATCAAGAATTGAAGACTAAGAACCACGAATTAATCTAACTAAATACTAAAGAAATTGAAAGCGGAAATTAAATGTTACTTGTAATGAAGAAATCTGGAAATTAAACTTTGATTCTTGAATTAATTGAAAAACTTCAAAACTAGGGTTCTTTTCTACAAGAGCCCTCTAAAAACGAATAAAATTCGAACCTTCTCAATGTCTGACAATAAGCTAAGATAAATACACTTCAAAATTTACAAGAGTTTGAACCAAATAAAACTCTAACTAGTAAATGAAAATCTAGTAAAATCTCAACCGGTCCATCCGGTGGTCAATTTTGTGTAGTTATCTTAAAGACATCGGGTCGGTTCATTTTTTTCCATAAACGGATCGGTTCGGCCCTCTTTTTTATTCAGAGTCTTTAAAGGCATAGGACCGGTTCGCTATCAGTAGATCCCGGATTGGTCTGGTAGCCAATTTCATTCAGAGTCCTCATTCTTTTTGGATTGGTTCATTTTGGTCTATGGATGGTCCAGTCCGGTGGTGAAATTCATACAGAGACTTGCTTTCTTTCGGACTGGTTAGCTACTTGTCTTGACCAGTCCGGTCCTATGGTGAAATTCTTTTTTTTCTTCTTTTCTCTCATTTTTGAATCTTCGTAACTTCCGATCCATGGCTCGGTTTGAGATGTCGTTTCTTCCTACACGCTTGTAGACATAAGGTCTTCATTTTTCATGTTGGTCCCTCATCCGAACTCCACATGTAAAATGACTATTTTGTCCCTTTGACTTTCCTTCCTTTGTTGATTTCTCAGCTTTGGATTCCTCTTCTCTTCACTTGCATTAAATACTTGTAAAAAGCATGAAAAAGACACAAAACTCGAGGCACTGTATGGGAATTGTCGGTATCATATAAATGAGATAAATCAATATGTTTTACATTATTCGAGGTGCTAAAAGCTACTAAATTAAGGGAATAAATTCGGAAGAATTTATGGTTAATCAAACCCCCCTAACTTAGAACTTTGCGCGTCCCGAGAAATGTAAAAGAACTCCACCAAGGCTCAACTCTTGAAAATCATTTTATTAAGATAGAATACCACTTTTGTGGGAAAGCGATTGTATTGAGCTTATGAAACATGGCTTTAAGCCCCTAGGTTACCCTAGTTGGACGAATTGTGTCTCGTGAGGGTTTGCAATTAATATACCCACAAAATTCGGTTTTCGACTTAATGAAAATTCAAAATACCTAAAAATTATCTTATTCAAACTTTTCGAAAAATAATCACCATATATTTATATGCTCAAATCTCAATTTGTCATGTGTGTGTGCGAAGTCAGAAATTTAATCGCAAATTTTCACCGATTGATCATTATGTTACTTTTCCAAAAATTCGTTTTGATTCAAGTGCTCATGGGATACTTTCGCAAATGAATCACTCAAAATGTGGCTTTTTTGCTCGGTATGCGTGATATAAGGAGTAAATGGATTGAAACACGAATTCACGCACACAAAATTGAAAGACGGAATTTTATGGGTGAAAAGATCTCTTCATCGGGTTACTGTCGTTGGGAAACGAGGACATTGCCTCTTATACACATCAATCAATCTCTTCTATTATATTTTCATGTTTTAACTCTCTACGCGGTAATTAATTTCGTAATTCGGACTCGGTTAGGACTTTTTTGGGGGTTTTAAGGTGTATTGGGAAAAAATGGGAACTTCCGAATTGGAAAATCTTCTATGATGTCCATTAGTGCTTTTTTTCGGGCTTTTGCTCATTTTTCTCTTTCTTTTTTTTCGCATTTTTCTTTTATTTTTGTTGAGCATTATTCTGTTTTTCTTGCCCTTTTTTATTTTCACACAAATTGGACTTAATTGCTGAATTTTTTGATTTTCTCAATTCCGAGCTATATGAGTTTTTCAGGCTATCAAAAGAAAAGGGAAAATGTTTTATTAGGCTCAAATTGGGTTGCAAAGGGAAAATTTTCCATAACTTTTTATGGCTAATATTTTTGGGTAACAAACGATGGCCTACTTCATTATCTAATTTATAAATTACATTACCATATGCGTCTCGAGATTAATTAAGTTTAGAGATATGTTAGCGCGTATTTTAAGGAAACATCACACACTATTCCTTAATCGATGAAACAATAAATTAGAGATCATCAGGGACTCATTTTAGCATTGAATTGAACTTTGAGTTAATCATTAACTCAGATTGATTTAAAAACTCTCAAAAAGTGATAGGCTCAAAATCTCACCGTGTTTGATTAATCTCCACACTTATTTGTTAAGTCATCAATTTTCGCTCAATTTCCATCTTTGGTCAATTTCGTCTTTGTGCAATTTGAAATTTACAAATTTGAGACTTTAGACAACATTTTTGTATTTTTGATAAATATAAATTATAATTTTTATTTACTTTAAAGAAAAATATTTTTGGATTTTTGGAAATTTTTCATTTTTTTTGGAAATTTGGGGCATTTTGAACTTTGTGAAATGTGAAAGTGCATGCGTACCCCCTAACTTAGATTTTTGCATAGTCCCGATGCAAAAATGACTAAAATCAAAATTAATGAGAGAAACAACAAAAAATGGAAAAAGTACAAAATGCAATATACAATAGCAAGCATAAAACACACATAATAGGTTATCCAATTTCCATTAGATATATAAAAAGCATACAATGCTGTGGAAATAAGGAAATGTGAAATAATACATGAGTAGCCTAGACAAAACAACTACTGAGGGGGAGGGTTTGAAGTTCCGGGAGCATTTGGATCGTTCGGGTCATAGAAATACGATGGGGGAGGAACACACATGGTCATCCGGTACATTTCAGCTTGGAGGCGGTGGATCATTCTCGTATCCTGCCAATATGCGCCTCGGTCCTCTTCTCGATGAGCGTTGTATTGATTAATAAACTCGTCGAATCGAGCTTCGAACACTGTGCTCCTCACATCAAAATTGGCGCCCGGGGCTCAAAATCAGAGTCGTCCTCCTCATTATACTCCTCTTCGTCACCCTCGGCCATACTTACGTCGTCGCCCCCAGCGGCTTCCTCCTCGGACTCATCATCCTACGAACTCATCATCATCGTCCTCCTCCACCTCCACTTGTCGGGTGCGAATAATCTCCCGTTAGCTCTCACTCTTATTACGAGTGCCTTACCCAAGAGGATTGGGAAGCACTACACCAAAACTGGCGATTGGTCACGGCCAAAATCCCTGACCAAAACTGTGGGTCGCGGACTTTGGCCGTGACCAAAACTGGCGTGACCATTTTCGTGGGTCGCGGCCCAAGTCCGTGACCAAAAAATGGTCACGGCCAAGAGAGGTCACGGGAAATGGTCGCGGACTTTGGCCGTGACCCATGTCGTGACGGGTCGCGGCTCTAATCCGTGACCCATAACCGTGACAAATTGGTCGCGGCCAAAGTCCGCGACCCATGTGCGTGACAAAAAAAAATTAAAAAAATTGGTCGCGGCCCTTGTCCATGACCCACGACCGTGACAAATTGGTCGCGGCCAAAGTCCGCGACCCATGTGCGTGACAAAAAAAAATTAAAAAAATTGGTCGCGGCCCTTGTCCATGACCCATAACCGTGACAAATTGGTCGCGGACTTTGGCCGCGACCCATGTGCGTGACAAAAAAAAAAAAAAAAAAATTGGTCACGGCCCTAGTCCGCGACCCATTACCGTGACAAAAAATTAAAAAAAATGGTCGCGGACTTTGGCCGCGACCATTTTTAAGCGCGACAAAAAAAATAAAAATGGTCATGGACAAAGTCCATGACCATATTTATCAGTAATTTAAAAAAAAAAAAATTAAATTTTGTCCAATCCTAAAATTGGGGTTCCTGTGAGTGCATCATCCGTTGCTACGAGGTGTTACAAATATTTATTATAGGCAAAACAATAAAAAAAAATCACAAATTGCGAATTGAGAATGTTGTTAATAAACAAATATATATACAAACTTAAAAATATTACACGTCTTAATAATTCACAGACCAAAAAAAAATTGGGCAGAGTTTCCTCTATTTTCTTGACATTCCAAAACCTGTAAATGAAAAACCTACTTATTATAAAGCCCGCACGGCTATAAAATTCAACAATCAAATTATAAAAACCCGCACGGCCATAAAACTAAATAATAAAAGCCTGCACGGCTATAACACATAAAAAACATTATCCTGAATGTCCACAACATATAAGTAATCATCATGTTGTAAACCATTGCCTCCTTCATTTGATCCACGTGCAAAAATCCTACAAATGATAGAATACAAAAAACAAAAGAATCAGTAACCAAGTAGTTTTACAAAAAAATTAATCAAGCTGAAAAATTGCATATATGAGTTAAAATTATCAGTAACCAAGTAGAAATATAAAAATTAAGTGTGGAAATAAGCAAATTACCGTCGTACTCTCAAACCGGGACACCCGCGGCTGCGGGGTCAGTTCCTACGAGTTACGTTGGTCCCGTGGGAGGTGTTGGTGCCACCCACGGGGCCGTTCGGGGGCTGTTTCGAGTTCTCACCCTCTAACGCCATGTTTTTAACCCTAAGTGTGGAAATAAGCAAATTACCGCCGTACTCTAAAACCGGGACACCCGCGGCTACGGGGTCAGTTCCTACGAGTTACGTTGGTCCCGTGGGAGGTGTTGGTGCCACCCACGGGGCCGTTCGGGGGCTGTTTCGAGTTCTCACCCTCTAACGCCATGTTTTCAAGCCTAAGTGTGGAAATAAGCAAATTACTGCCGTACTCTCAAACCGGGAGACCCGCAGCTGCGGGGTCAGTTCCTACGAGTTACGTTGGTCCCGTGGGAGGTGTTGGTGCCACCCACGGGGCCGTTCGGGGGCTGTTTCGAGTTCTCACCCTCTGGCGCCATGTTTTCAACCCTAAGTGTGGAAATAAGCAAATTACTGCCGTACTCTCAAACAGGGACACCCGCGGCTGCGGGGTCAGTTCCTACGAGTTACGTTGGTCCCGTGGGAGATGTTGGTGCCACCCACGGGGCCGTTCGGGGGCTGTTTCGAGTTCTCAGCCTCTGGCGCCATGTTTTCAACCCTAAGTGTGGAAATAAGCAAATTACCGTCGTACTCTCAAACCGGGACAACCGCGGCTGCTGGGTCAGTTCCTACGAGTTACGTTGGTCCCGTGGGAGGTGTTGGTGCCACCCACGGGGCCCTTCGGGGCTGTTTCGAGTTCTCACCCTCTAACGCCATGTTTTTAACCCTAAGTGTGGAAATAAGCAAATTACCGTCGTACTCTCAAACCGGGACACCCGCGGCTGCGGGGTCAGTTCCTACGAGTTACGTTGGTCCCGTGGGAGGTGTTGATTCCACCCACGGGGCCGTTCGGGGGCTGTTTCGAGTTCTCACCCTCTGGCGCCATGTTTTCAAGCCTAAGTGTGTAAATAAGCAAATTACCGCCGTACTCTCAAACCGGGACACCCGCGGCTGCGGGGTCAGTTCCTACGAGTTACGTTGGTCCCGTGGGAGGTGTTGGTGCCACCCACGGGGCCGTTCGGGGGCTGTTTCGAGTTCTCACCCTCTGGCGCCATGTTTTCAAGCCTAAGTGTGGAAATAAGCAAATTACCGCCGTACTCTCAAACCGGGAGACCCGCGGCTGCGGGGTCAGTTCCTACGAGTTACGTTGGTCCCGTGGGAGGTGTTGGTGCCACCCACGGGGCCGTTCGGGGGCTGTTTCGAGTTCTCACCCTCTAACGCCATGTTTTCAAGCCTAAGTGTGGAAATAAGCAAATTACTGCCGTACTCTCAAACCGGGAGACCCGCGGCTGCGGGGTCAGTTCCTACGAGTTACGTTGGTCCCGTGGGAGGTGTTGGTGCCACCCACGGGGCCGTTCGGGGGCTGTTTCGAGTTCTCACCCTCTAACGCCATGTTTTTTACCCTAAGTGTGGAAATAAGCAAATTACCGCCGTACTCTCAAACCGGGACACCCGCGGCTGCGGGGTCAGTTCCTACAAGTTACGTTGGTCCCGTGAGAGGTGTTGGTGCCACCCACGGGGCCGTTCGGGGGCTGTTTCGAGTTCTCAGCCTCTGGCGCCATGTTTTCAACCCTAAGTGTGGAAATAAGCAAATTACCGCCGTACTCTCAAACAGGGACACCCGCGGCTGCGGGGTCAGTTCCTACGAGTTACGTTGGTCCCGTGGGAGATGTTGGTGCCACCCACGGGGCCGTTCGGGGGCTGTTTCGAGTTCTCACCCTCTAACGCCATGTTTTTAACCCTAAGTGTGGAAATAAGCAAATTACCGTCGTACTCTCAAACCGGGACACCCGCGGCTGCGGGGTCAGTTCCTACGAGTTACGTTGGTCCCGTGGGAGGTGTTGGTGCCACCCACGGGGCCGTTCGGGGGCTGTTTCGAGTTCTCACCCTCTGGCGCCATGTTTTCAACCCTAAGTGTGTAAATAAGCAAATTACCGCCGTACTCTCAAACCGGGACACCCGCGGCTGCGGGGTCAGTTCCTACGAGTTACGTTGGTCCCGTGGGAGGTGTTGGTGCCACCCACGGGGCCGTTCGGGGGCTGTTTCGAGTTCTCACCCTCTGGCGCCATGTTTTCAACCCTAAGTGTGGAAATAAGCAAATTACCGCCGTACTCTCAAACCGGGACACCCGCGGCTGCGGGGTCAGTTCCTACGAGTTACGTTGGTCCCGTGGGAGGTGTTGGTGCCACCCACGGGGCCGTTCGGGGGCTGTTTCGAGTTCTCACCCTCTGGCGCCATGTTTTCAAGCCTAAGTGTGTAAATAAGCAAATTACCGCCGTACTCTCAAACCGGGACACCCGCGGCTGCGGGGTCAGTTCCTACGAGTTACGTTGGTCCCGTGGGAGGTGTTGGTGCCACCCACGGGGCCGTTCGGAGGCTGTTTCGAGTTCTCACCCTCTGGCGCCATGTTTTCAAGCCTAAGTGTGTAAATAAGCAAATTACCGCCGTACTCTCAAACCGGGACACCCGCGGCAGCGGGGTCAGTTCCTACGAGTTACGTTGGTCCCGTGGGAGGTGTTGGTGCCACCCACGGGGCCGTTCGGAGGCTGTTTCGAGTTCTCACCCTCTAACGCCATGTTTTTAACCCTAAGTGTGGAAATAAGCAAATTACCGCCGTACTCTCAAACCGGGACACCCGCGGCTGCGGGGTCAGTTTCTACGAGTTACGTTGGTACCGTGGGAGGTGTTGGTGCCACCCACGGGGCCGTTCGGGGGCTGTTTCGAGTTCTCACCCTCTGGCGCCATGTTTTCAAGCCTAAGTGTGTAAATAAGCAAATTACAGCCGTACTCTCAAACCGGGAGACCCGCGGCTGAGGGGTCAGTTCCTACGAGTTACGTTGGTCCCGTGGGAGGTGTTGGTGCCACCCACGGGGCCGTTCGGGGGCTGTTTCGAGTTCTCACCCTCTGGCGCCATGTTTTCAAGCCTAAGTGTGGAAATAAGCAAATTACTGCCGTACTCTCAAACCGGGAGACCCGCGGCTGCGGGGTCAGTTCCTACGAGTTACGTTGGTCCCGTGGGAGGTGTTGGTGCCACCCACGGGGCCGTTCGGGGGCTGTTTCGAGTTCTCACCTTCTAACGCCATGTTTTTAACCCTAAGTGTGGAAATAAGCAAATTACCGCCGTACTCTCAAACCGGGACACCCGCGGCTGCGGGTTCAGTTCCTACGAGTTACGTTGGTCCCGTGGGAGGTGTTGGTGCCACCCACGGGGCCGTTCGGGGGCTGTTTCGAGTTCTCACCCTCTGGCGCCATGTTTTCAAGCCTAAGTGTGTAAATAAGCAAATTACCGCCGTACTCTCAAACCGGGAGACCCGCGGCTGCAGGGTCAGTTCCTACGAGTTACGTTGGTCCCGTGGGAGGTGTTGGTGCCACCCACGGGGGCGTTCGGGGGCTGTTTCGAGTTCTCACCCTCTGGCGCCATGTTTTCAAGCCTAAGTGTGGAAATAAGCAACTGCGGGGTCAGTTCCTACGAGTTACGTTGGTCCCGTGGGAGGTGTTGGTGCCACCCACGGGGCCGTTCGGAGGCTGTTTCGAGTTCTCACCCTCTAACGCCATGTTTTTAACCCTAAGTGTGGAAATAAGCAAATTACCGCCGTACTCGTTCGGGGGCTGTTTCGAGTTCTCACCCTCTGGCGCCATGTTTTCAAGCCTAAGTGTGGAAATAAGCAAATTACTGCCGTACTCTCAAACCGGGACACCCGCGGCTGCGGGGTCAGTTCCTACGAGTTACGTTGGTCCCGTGGGAGGTGTTGGTGCCACCCACGGGGCCGTTCGGGGGCTGTTTCGAGTTCTCACCCTCTGGCGCCATGTTTTCGAGCCTAAGTGTGGAAATAAGCAAATTACCGTCGTACTCTCAAACCGGGAAACCCGCGGCTGCGGGGTCAGTTCCTACGAGTTACGTTGGTCCCGTGGGAGATGTTGGTGCCACCCACGGGGCCGTTCGGGGGCTGTTTCGAGTTCTCACCCTCTAACGCCATGTTTTTAACCCTAAGTGTGGAAATAAGCAAATTACCGCCGTACTCTCAAACCGGGACACCCGCGGCTGCGGGGTCAGTTTCTACGAGTTACGTTGGTCCCGTGGGAGGTGTTGGTGCCACCCACGGGGCCGTTCGGGGGCTGTTTCGAGTTCTCACCCTCTAACGCCATGTTTTTAAGCCTAAGTCTAGAAATATGCAAATTACCGTCGTATTCTAAAACCGGGAGTCCCGCGGTTGCGGGGTCAGTTCCTACGAGTTATGTTGGTCCCGTGGGAGGTGTTGGTGCCACCCACGGGGCCGTTCGGGGGCTGTTTCGAGTTCTCACCCTCTAACGCCATGTTTTTAACCCTAAGTGTGGAAATAAGCAAATTACCGCCGTACTCTCAAACCGGGACACCCGCGGCTGCGGGGTCAGTTTCTACGAGTTACGTTGGTACCGTGGGAGGTGTTGGTGCCACCCACGGGGCCGTTCGGGGGCTGTTTCGAGTTCTCACCCTCTGGCGCCATGTTTTCAAGCCTAAGTGTGTAAATAAGCAAATTACAGCCGTACTCTCAAACCGGGAGACCCGCGGCTGAGGGGTCAGTTCCTACGAGTTACGTTGGTCCCGTGGGAGGTGTTGGTGCCACCCACGGGGCCGTTCGGGGGCTGTTTCGAGTTCTCACCCTCTAACGCCATGTTTTTAACCCTAAGTGTGGAAATAAGCAAATTACCGCCGTACTCTCAAACCGGGACACCCGCGGCTGCGGGGTCAGTTTCTACGAGTTACGTTGGTACCGTGGGAGGTGTTGGTGCCACCCACGGGGCCGTTCGGGGGCTGTTTCGAGTTCTCACCCTCTGGCGCCATGTTTTCAAGCCTAAGTGTGTAAATAAGCAAATTACAGCCGTACTCTCAAACCGGGAGACCCGCGGCTGAGGGGTCAGTTCCTACGAGTTACGTTGGTCCCGTGGGAGGTGTTGGTGCCACCCACGGGGCCGTTCGGGGGCTGTTTCGAGTTCTCACCCTCTGGCGCCATGTTTTCAAGCCTAAGTGTGGAAATAAGCAAATTACTGCCGTACTCTCAAACCGGGAGACCCGCGGCTGCGGGGTCAGTTCCTACGAGTTACGTTGGTCCCGTGGGAGGTGTTGGTGCCACCCACGGGGCCGTTCGGGGGCTGTTTCGAGTTCTCACCTTCTAACGCCATGTTTTTAACCCTAAGTGTGGAAATAAGCAAATTACCGCCGTACTCTCAAACCGGGACACCCGCGGCTGCGGGTTCAGTTCCTACGAGTTACGTTGGTCCCGTGGGAGGTGTTGGTGCCACCCACGGGGCCGTTCGGGGGCTGTTTCGAGTTCTCACCCTCTGGCGCCATGTTTTCAAGCCTAAGTGTGTAAATAAGCAAATTACCGCCGTACTCTCAAACCGGGAGACCCGCGGCTGCAGGGTCAGTTCCTACGAGTTACGTTGGTCCCGTGGGAGGTGTTGGTGCCACCCACGGGGGCGTTCGGGGGCTGTTTCGAGTTCTCACCCTCTGGCGCCATGTTTTCAAGCCTAAGTGTGGAAATAAGCAACTGCGGGGTCAGTTCCTACGAGTTACGTTGGTCCCGTGGGAGGTGTTGGTGCCACCCACGGGGCCGTTCGGAGGCTGTTTCGAGTTCTCACCCTCTAACGCCATGTTTTTAACCCTAAGTGTGGAAATAAGCAAATTACCGCCGTACTCTCAAACCGGGACACCCGCGGCTGCGGGTTCAGTTCCTACGAGTTACGTTGGTCCCGTGGGAGGTGTTGGTGCCACCCACGGGGCCGTTCGGGGGCTGTTTCGAGTTCTCACCCTCTGGCGCCATGTTTTCAAGCCTAAGTGTGGAAATAAGCAAATTACTGCCGTACTCTCAAACCGGGACACCCGCGGCTGCGGGGTCAGTTCCTACGAGTTACGTTGGTCCCGTGGGAGGTGTTGGTGCCACCCACGGGGCCGTTCGGGGGCTGTTTCGAGTTCTCACCCTCTGGCGCCATGTTTTCGAGCCTAAGTGTGGAAATAAGCAAATTACCGTCGTACTCTCAAACCGGGAAACCCGCGGCTGCGGGGTCAGTTCCTACGAGTTACGTTGGTCCCGTGGGAGATGTTGGTGCCACCCACGGGGCCGTTCGGGGGCTGTTTCGAGTTCTCACCCTCTAACGCCATGTTTTTAACCCTAAGTGTGGAAATAAGCAAATTACCGCCGTACTCTCAAACCGGGACACCCGCGGCTGCGGGGTCAGTTTCTACGAGTTACGTTGGTCCCGTGGGAGGTGTTGGTGCCACCCACGGGGCCGTTCGGGGGCTGTTTCGAGTTCTCACCCTCTAACGCCATGTTTTTAAGCCTAAGTCTAGAAATATGCAAATTACCGTCGTATTCTAAAACCGGGAGTCCCGCGGTTGCGGGGTCAGTTCCTACGAGTTATGTTGGTCCCGTGGGAGGTGTTGGTGCCACCCACGGGGCCGTTAGAGGGATGTTTCGAGTTTTCACCCTCTAATGCCATGTTTTTAAGCCTAAGACAAGAAATATGCAAATTATCATCGTATTCTCAAATCGGGAGTCCCACGGCTGTGGGGTCAATTCCTACGAGTTACATTGCTCCCGTGGGAGGTGTTGGTGCCATCCACGGGGCCGTTCGGGGGATGTTCCGAGTTCTCACCCTCTAACGCCATGTTTTCAAGCCTAAGTGTGGAAATAAGCAAATTACCGTCGTACTCTCAAATCGGGACACCCGCGGCTGCGGGGTCAGTTCCTACGAGTTACGTTGGTCCCGTGGGAGGTGTTGGTGCCACCCACGGGGCCGTTCGGGGGCTGTTTCGGATTCTCACCCTCTAACGCCATGTTTTTAACCCTAAGTGTGGAAATAAGCAAATTACCGCCGTACTCTCAAACCGGGACACCCGCGGCTGCGGGGTCAGTTCTTACGAGTTACGTTGGTCCCGTGGGAGGTGTTGGGGCCACCCACGGGGCCGTTCGGGGGCAGTTTCGAGTTTTCACCCTCAAACGCCATATTTTTAAGCCTAAGTCTAAAAATATGCAAATTACCGTCGAATTCTAAAACCGGGAGTCCCGCGGCTGCGGGGTCGGTTCCTACGAGTTACATTGATCCTGTGGGAGGTGTTGGTGCCACCCACGGGGCCGTTCGAGGGCTATTTCGAGTTCTCACCCTCTAACGCCATGTTTTTAAGCGTAAGTCTACAAATATGCAAATTATCGTCGTATTCTAAAACCGGGAGTCCCGCGGCTGCGGGGTCAGTTCCTACGAGTTACATTGGTCCCGTGGGAGGTGTTTCGAGTTTTCAACCTCTAACGCCATGTTTTTAAGCCTAAGTCTAGAAATATGCAAATTACCGTCGTATTCTAAAACCGGGAGTCCCGCGGCTGCGGGGTCAGTTGCTACGAGTTACGTTGGTCCCGTGGGAGGTGTTGGTGCCACCCACGGGGCCGTTCGGGGGCTGTTTCGAGTTCTCACCCTCTAACGCCATGTTTTTAACCCTAAGTGTGGAAATAAGCAAATTACCGCCGTACTCTCAAACCGGGACACCCGCGGCTGCGGGGTCAGTTCCTACGAGTTACGTTGGTCCCGTGGAAGGTGTTGGTGCCACCCACGGGGCCGTTCGGGGGCTGTTTGGAGTTCTCACCCTCTGGCGCCATGTTTTCAAGCCTAAGTGTGGAAATAAGCAAATTACTGCCGTACTCTCAAATCGGGAGACCCGCGGCTGCGGGGTCAGTTCCTACGAGTTACGTTGGTCCCGTGGGAGGTGTTGGTGCCACCCACGGGGCCGTTCGGGGGCTGTTTCGAGTTCTCACCCTCTAACGCCATGTTTTCAAGCCTAAGTGTGGAAATAAGCAAATTACTGCCGTACTCTCAAACGGGGAGACCCGCGGCTGCGGGGTCAGTTCCTACGAGTTACGTTGGTCCCGTGGGAGGTGTTGGTGCCACCCACGGGGCCGTTCGGGGGCTATTTCGAGTTCTCACCCTCTAACGCCATGTTTTCAAGCCTAAGTGTGGAAATAAGCAAATTACCGTCGTACTCTCAAACCGGGACACCCGCGGCTGCGGGGTCAGTTCCTACGAGTTACGTTGGTCCCGTGGGAGGTGTTGGTGCCACCCACGGGGCCATTCGGGGGCTGTTTCGAGTTCTCACCCTCTAACGCCATGTTTTAACCCTAAGTGTGGAAATAAGCAAATTACCGCCGTACTCTCAAACCGGGACACCCGCGGCTGCGGGGTCAGTTCCTACGAGTTACGTTGGTCCCGTGGGAGGTGTTGGTGCCACCCACGGGGCCGTTCGGGGGCTGTTTCGAGTTCTCACCCTCTGGCGCCATGTTTTTAACCCTAAGTGTGGAAATAAGCAAATTACCGCCGTACTCTCAAACCGGGAGACCCGCGGCTGCGGGGTCAGTTCCTACGAGTTACGTTGGTCCCGTGGGAGGTGTTGGTGCCACCCACGGGGCCGTTCGGGGGCTGTTTCGAGTTCTCACCCTCTGGCGCCATGTTTTCAAGCCTAAGTGTGTAAATAAGCAAATTACCGCCGTACTCTCAAACCGGGAGACACGCGGCTGCGGGGTCAGTTCCTACGAGTTACGTTGGTCCCGTGGGAGGTGTTGGTGCCACCCACTGGGCCGTTCGGGAGCTGTTTCGAGTTCTCACCCTCTGGCGCCATGTTTTCAAGCCTAAGTGTGGAAATAAGCAAATTACTGCCGTACTCTCAAACCGGGAGACCCGCGGCTGCGGGGTCAGTTCCTACGAGTTACGTTGGTCCCGTGGGAGGTGTTGGTGCCACCCACGGGGCCGTTCGGGGGCTGTTTCGAGTTCTCACCCTCTAACGCCATGTTTTCGAGCCTAAGTGTGGAAATAAGCAAATTACCGTCGTACTCTCAAACCGGGAAACCCGCGGCTGCGGGGTCAGTTCCTACGAGTTACGTTGGTCCCGTGGGAGGTGTTGGTGCCACCCACGGGGCCGTTCGGGGGCTGTTTCGAGTTCTCACCCTCTAACGCCATGTTTTTAACCCTAAGTGTGGAAATAAGCAAATTACCGCCGTACTCTCAAACCGGGACACCCGCGGCTGCGGGTTCAGTTCCTACGAGTTACGTTGGTCCCGTGGGAGGTGTTGGTGCCACCCACGGGGCCGTTCGGGGGCTGTTTCGAGTTCTCACCCTCTAACGCCATGTTTTCAAGCCTAAGTGTGGAAATAAGCAAATTACCGTCGTACTCTCAAACCGGGACACCCGCGGCTGCGGGGTCAGTTCCTACGAGTTACGTTGGTCCCGTGGGAGGTGTTGGTGCCACCCACGGGGCCGTTCGGGGGCTGTTTCGGATTCTCACCCTCTAACGCCATGTTTTTAACCCTAAGTGTGGAAATAAGCAAATTACCGCCGTACTCTCAAACCGGGACACCCGCGGCTGCGGGGTCAGTTCCTACGAGTTACGTTGGTCCCGTGGGAGGTGTTGGTGCCACCCACGGGGCCGTTCGGGGGCTGTTTCGAGTTCTCACCATGTAACGCCATGTTTTTAAGCCTAAGTCTAGAAATATGCAAATTACCGTCGTATTCTAAAACCGGGAGTCCCGCGGCTGCGGGGTCAGTTCTTACGAGTTACGTTGGTCCCGTGGGAGGTGTTGGTGCCACCCACGGGGCCGTTCGGGGGCTGTTTCGAGTTCTTACCCTCTAACGCCATGTTTTCAAACCTAAGTGTGGAAATAAGCAAACTACCGTCGTACTCTCAAACCGGGACACCCGCGGCTGCGGGGTCAGTTCCTACGAGTTACGTTGGTCCCGTGGGAGGTGTTGGTGCCATCCACGGGGCCGTTCGGGGGCTGTTTCGAGTTCTCACCCTCTGGCGCCATGTTTTCAAGCCTAAGTGTGTAAATAAGCAAATTACTGCCGTACTCTCAAACCGGGAGACCCGCGGCTGCGGGGTCAGTTCCTACGAGTTACGTTGGTCCCGTGGGAGGTGTTGGTGCCACCCACGGGGTCGTTCGGGGGCTGTTTCGAGTTCTCACCCTCTAACGCCATGTTTTTAAGCCTAAGTCTAGAAATATGCAAATTATCGTCGTATTCTCAAACCGGGAGCCCCGCGACTGCGTGGTCAGTTCCTACGAGTTACGTTGGTCCCGTGGGAGGTGTTGGTGCCACCCGCGGGGCCGTTCGGGGGCAGTTTCGAGTTCTCACCCTCTAACGCCATGTTTTTAAGCCTAAGTCTAGAAATATGCAAATTACCGCCGTATTCTAAAATCATTATCCCGTACTCCTTCTAATTATCCCATACTCCTTCTAAAATACTATCCAACAACATTCCAACAACCAATAATTATCCAACAGCCAAACCAAACAAAACCAATAACTATCCCGTACTCCTTCTGTCATCTAAAAGATTTAATAGATAATGCATATCAATTATATAACTACTTTAGTTAATGTACAGAGTACCTGGTGTGTAATGAAGAACTGGTATCCAATTGGTTAGATCTGCAATACGTAAACAATGTGTTATGAAACTATAACTTGAAACAGCCCCCGAACGGCCAATATAACTCGTATGCACTTGAATCATTGAGCCAATATAACTCTTATACACTTAAATCATTTTTAGGGTAATGAGCCATTGAAACTAAATGATCAAAAACAACATAAATTGTTTGAGCTGAAAAATAGTGAATGAATTGAATAAATTATATTCTTTTTGCCAAAAAGCAAACCATGAACCGAAAAATAGTGAATGAACTGAATAAAGTTAGCAAGACTAAAAGATCAAACCATTTTTCACACCAAATGTAAAATTCATACATTCTGAATAAATAATAAATGAAATATCAATGTTGACAGTGATGCCAGCGAGAAACAAATGATTGTAGATTAGAACCCAAACTCGGATACAAAAAAATAAAAAATTCAATACCTCTCAAATACGGAGAAAGCCAAATCAAACTGTTTGAGCGAGAGGACACCAAGGGTGTACACCTACAAAATAGAACTAATTAGAAGAAAAATATACATTCCAAACACAAAAAAAATACTCCAATAATCTAGATACAAAAAATGATTAAAGATACCTCAAGGCAAAGAGAAAACCCCCAAAATTATCAAAATCTAATAAAAACATTACAAAAAAGGCGTAAATACAAACTTATCAATAATTGTAGGAAATTTGTGGGGTTTTTTATACGTGGCTTTTATATCTCAGAAATTTGTATAGAAATTTTTATATAGAAATTTGTGTGAACAATCTCTTTGTATTTGCAATTTCTGGTTATGTATGGATGAATTGATATGAAATTTTCGCATATTCAGTATTTATATTTTATCGATTGTTGGTTTTTATGAGTTGATTATTTATTAGTGTCGGTAAAAAAAGTTTTGAATCGATTTGGCCCTTGGACTAAAATCCTGGATCCGCCAATGTTTTAAATGATAATATATCCGAATCATAAGTTGGCCTAAAATTTCTGATATTCGAATTTGAAATAATTTTTCAGTGGGTGAAAGACACCGTATTGATTTCAAATATTGTAAATGGAATGAAATTAAGGGAGCTAAAATACCTGTAAGCGCCTCATATTTTTCATTTCCCCGCTCATTTCACCGGAGTTGGGGCTGGCGAGGTAGTTGGCGTCGAACTTGGGGTTGGCGGCGGTGGAAGTGAGGACAGGGAGAGGCCAAAATGGTGAGGTCGGAGGTAGTTGGCGTCGGACTTGGGGTTAGATGACGCCGTCGGCGGTTCTGAGCTGGGATGCCTGTGATCGGGGCTGCCGGCTTGGTCGCGGGGGTTGGACGGAAGGGGTTATCGCTGTCGCTGGAG
Source organism: Sambucus nigra (assembly GCA_949130495.1). Classification (NCBI taxonomy): domain Eukaryota; kingdom Viridiplantae; phylum Streptophyta; class Magnoliopsida; order Dipsacales; family Adoxaceae; genus Sambucus; species Sambucus nigra. The sequence continues at coordinate 248,230,678 of OX422216.1, read as the reverse complement.
GTGTTCGTCGGTGGCTAGAGGTTCGTTGGAGAGAGAGAGAGAGAGAGAGATGTGGGTCAGCGGTGGGTTGGTGGGGTACCGGCCAAGAGCGCCGGAGATGGGTTCGGGGCGCTGTGTGGTCGCCGGCAGGTGGAGTAATGATTTCAAATATTGTAAATGGAATGAAATACCTGTAAGAAGCCGTAGATGACGAGAGTGGGAAAAAAAAAAAGAAATGAGCGGGGAAATGAAAAATATGAGGCACTTGAAGTTGTTTTAGGATTCACACCGGTCACGGCTCTAGGCCGTGACCCACCCACCGCGACCCATTAATGAAGCTAAGTGGGATGTGTATAGTCTATTGGTCACGGCCCCTAGCCGTGACCCATACCAAGAAATGGTCACGGCCCATAGCCGTGACCCTCAATCTGTGATGCGCGATCCTTTTTATCAACACTAGTGCTTGAATGAGGGATGGTCACGGCCCATAGCCGTGACCCACACCCAGAAATGGTCACGGCCCTAAGCCGTGACCCTCAATGTGTGTACTTTCTTCTTTGTCATGTCATGGGTCACGGACTTGGGCCGTGACCCATCCGCGACCAAGCTTGGAGGGAATTTTGGCGCGAGTTTGGCGCCAAGATGGTCACGACCTGGTCACGGCCCAAGTCCGCGACCACAGTGGTCACGGCCCAAGTCCGCGACCACTTCCAGAACATAGATAATTTAGTGTGATAATAAATATGGTCACGCCAAATATTGACTGGGTCACGGCCCAAGTCCGCGACCAGCTGGTCGCGGACTTGGGCCGTGACCCACTGGGCGTGACCATTCGCAGGATTTGGTGTAGTGAAGGCAAAGTGACCCTTGGGGAGGAATAATGAGTATGTCAACGAGAATAAACGTTATGAGCTGAGCATACGGGAGAGGGGTAACACCCTTTTTGTCTAAGGCCACAAAAAATATATCCTTGTAAATAGTATGGTCCAGGTTGATCACGGTGTTGGGGTCGAAGAGATGATAGATAAGGGTTGCTTGTCGAGGTTGCATTGCAGAGTCATTATATGTTTGTTAAATATTGGCATAGATGATTGGAAACGTGATATGTGCCTTATCGCTCATGAGCCCTACCGAAAATGTTTCGATAGCCCAAACTTCGTCGGGTGCTATACGGGAAATGCTAAAAGCTTTGTCGACGAGGGAGGGAGAGGGCATTTGGGTACGTGAACTCGACTGGGTTTGGGACTTTCATTTTGCCTAATTTCTGGGCAAGAAGCTCGAGGGAGAAAGGGATGTGTTGTTTGTCGACCCGTACCTCGAATACAAAACCACCGATGCGAATAAGTGTGTCATAGAAGGCTCGCACTTCGGCTGCCCAAACTGCATTGTGGGACTCGTTAAGGTAACGACACCAACCCGCGGCAGGAATAGGATAGTGATGGAATTTGGTAGCTCGTTCTAGTGCACTTGGCGCTCCAATTAAAGTTTGCGAGTTTTTCCAAAAAACCGTTCTCACCATCGTTGTTCTTGATCGGAGCAGTAGGCATGGTTGTCATCGATGAACGCTACGGAGTTGTACTTTTGAGGGAGGGATTGGTTTACCATGTGTAGCAACAGAGGTTGGATGCTAGAAATTTGAGATATATATATATATAGAGAGAGAGAGAAAGTATGAAAGTAAGGAGTAGTGGTGGTGGAAAGGAGGAGGGTGGAAGTTTTATTTATAGATGGGTATGGTGGAGGGAAGGCTTAGTTTTGGAGGGAAGAGTGTTGGAGGGAAGGGAGTGGTGGATTTGGGAGGGAAGTGGTGGAGTGAAAAAGTATTGGGAGGGAAGAAAATGGATTGGGGGAGGGGGGATGCACTTGGGAGTGGTCGAAGAAAGCAGAGGGAGGACCGATCTGGGTGCCCAGGACCAGACCAATCCGGTCCTTTTTATTTTGATTATTCCCAAAAAAGAATCAGTCCGGTGCCTAGGGGCGAACCAGTCCGATTCCCAAATTTCAATAGACTCCCCTATGGCTGGAATAATTCATCTCTCATAATCTCTGGGAGCTCTTACCACTATACCTACACACAATCAACCTACCTTCGCTCAATTACTTGTTTTGAAACCCTAGGATCACTCTCAATGTGTATTCTCTCCACCTATCCTCTGTGACCTATGCCTACAGACTCTACTAACCTAACCTATGCACATCTCATATACACAAGAGTCACCCCATATGCATCGGGAGTGCGACGACCTTCTCGTACTGCTCAATCAATCCCCATAGATGGGGTTCGATAACAAAATGGTGTCAGCTTCTTCGACGCACGCCTCGTAGTACATCTTGAGGCGTTGTCCATTCACTTTGAAAGTAGTTCCCCCTTTCTAATCTTCTAACTCCACAGCACTATGAGGGAACACTTCTCGAACAAAAAATGGGCCCGTCCACCTTGAACGCAACTTATCGGGAAATACATGTATTCGAGAGTTATAGAGAATAATTTTTTGTCCCAGGTGAAACTCTTTTCGTCAGATTATCTTGTCATGTGAGAGTTTCATCCATTCCTTAGAAATTTTGGCAGTTTCATACGCATCATTGCACAACTCTTCCAACTCCTTTAACTGAAGCTTGCGAGTTTCGCCGGCTTTATCAAGATTCTAATTCAACCTCTTGATGGCCCAATATGCTTTGTGCTCTAGCTCCATGGGGAGATGGAAATTCTTGCCATAGACAAAACAAAATGGGGACATCCCTAGGGTGTTCTTGTATGCGGTATGGTAAGACCATAGCGTATCGTTTAATCGAAGAGACCAATCTTTCCGGGTAGGATCGATGGTCTTCTCAAGGATAGTTTTGATCTCACAATTTTCTAGTTTGGCTTGCCCACTTGTTTGAGGGTGATAAGTCATTCTAACCTTGTGGATGACCCCATACTTTCTCATTAACTTGTCAAACGGCTTATTGCAAAAGTGTGTGCCGTTATCACTTATAATCACCTTCGGATCACCGAAGTGAGAAAGTATTTGTTCCTGTAGGAACTTAATCACCACCTTGTTGTCATTCGTGTGGGTAGCTATTGCCTCCACCCATTTGGAGACGTATTCTATTGGGATGAGGATGTATAAGAAGTCCAAGGAGGGAGGTAAAGGTTCCATGAAATTAATACCCCGGTAATCAAATAATTCAACGACGAGTATAAGGGGTTATAGGCATCATGTCTCGATTAATAATAGCGCCCATCCTTTGGCATCTATAGCAAGATTTGCAATAGGCATTCACATCCCGGAATATTATGGGCCAATAGAGGACGCTTTGCAGAATTTTAGCGGCCATCTTATTCTTGGAGAAGTGTCCTCCATAAGCTTTCGAATGACAAAATCGGATCACATCTTGAATTTCCTCATCCGGTACACATCTTCGGATGAGCTGGTCCGCGCAATATTTAAATAGTAATGGGTCGTCATAGAAGAACATGCGGGACCAAGTGATGGATTTATTCTTATCTTGCGGTGTCCATTTGGGAGGAACGGCTCCCGTGACAAGATATTTCACGATGTCTGCAAACCAAGGTAAGGAAAAAGTGGCAAAAAGATGCTCATCCAGAAAATACTCATTTATGGGTATCGAATCACTAGGAACATCGGACGAGAGACGTGACAAATAGTCGACAATAATTTTTTCTACCATTTTCTTATCTTTTATAGATAGATTAAACTCTTGTAGGAGTAGGATCCACCTTATGAGGCACGGCTTAGCATCTGATGATACGCAAATATTACGTATTTCATCCCTCGAACCTACGCATTTTAGCCCCCTCGGGTATCTTATTCCCTATATTTACGCTCGTTAACCAGATAACCTTGGATTTCTATGTTAACATGTTTTGCAGGGGTTAATTGAGCTTTTATAGGTAATTGGATGCTAAGTGTGAAGTTCGAACGCGTTCCTCTCGATTTCCGTACGCGATCGCACGTTCAAGGGCATTTTAGTTATTTCACAAACTGGGCACTTGGCCCAACATCTACACAGAAGTTGTATCCCTCCTCACAAGCTTCTCATGGCCATAAACGGTGCGTGATTCTGAGTCCGTATGAAGAAGTTACGGAGGTTTTAGCAGAAGGAAAAACTATGAAACCAAAAGAGGAGGAGAAGAGGAAGAAAAGGGAAATGCAGTAGGCTGCCTTGGCTCACCCCTGCTTAATCAATCGATCGATCAAAAGGATGTCAACAGTGGAAATTATTTTCACCATCGATCAATCGAGCCAAGGGCATCGATCGATCGATCCCCTGTTTCCAACAGATATTTTGGACTTTTTCTTTTCTTTTCTCTTTTCTTTTCTAATTCAATTCCCACTTACTATATAAGACTTTTTTGTTGTAATATCAGATATGAACTAGTTTAGAATAGATTTTAGGTTAGGGTTTGGAGGTTGAGAGCTCATTCTTCTTTCTTTCTTGGTTTCACACCCATTTGGGTTGTAAATGTGCACTATTCATCTTCCCTACCATTTAATATAAGTTTTATTTACGTTATTCTTGCTTTCTAGTGTAATTTACGTGCTTTCCTAATTATATTTACATGCTTTGATTTACTCTCTTTCTAGTATAGCTTTACCGTGTTTATTTATCGCGTTTTTAACATGCTTTCTAGGTAATTTAAATTAGGTTGTGTTTGAATTGAACTCACTCGCGTTGACGCGTTGCTTTGCTTTGGTGATGGTGTTTACGGGTCTATTTCGGGTGCGTTGTCCTAGTTATTACGCCTAGGAGATTTGACGGGGTATATCATGTATGTCCCGTGCTTACGACCTTTCGTGCGCAATTTCTGGGATATTTGTTGACGCCAAAATCTTATTAGGCTTTTATGCGAATTTAGGGGCGTGACATCCCTTGACTCAATTAACTATCGAAACGAGACGCATTCGTAATAACTCGTCGATCCATGTATCCATTTTATATAAATTAACTTGGGTGAGGGATATTCGACACAACCTATAGTTTTACTTGCTTTGTTAGTCTAGTTTCAATACCCTTGCCTAGATTAAACATTTCCCTTTTATGCATCTTTTCGTTTTTAGTTTGTAATTCATATTTTACACTTTTATTTCGGAGCACTAAATCAATTAAATTCTAGTATCTCGTCCCAGTGGATCTTTCGATACTCGACTTACCGCTATACTCACCAGTTGAGTGTAGTAGTAATTTAGGTTTGTTTGCATTGAGTAGGCGAAACGAAAACAACGACTGCGCACTTACACCAGCGCACTTTTCGCACTCGATAGCATCCTTATTAGTAAGGAGATATTTCAAGGTCGCGTGGTCAGTAAAAAAAATGATGGGCGACCCAACAAGATATGAGAGGAATTTATCCAAAGCAAAAACAACCGCCACCAACTCTTTCTCCGTGGTGGAGTAATTAAGTTGTGTCCCGATTAACATACGGCTAGCGTAATAGATGATATGAGCTTTCTTGTCTTTTTTTTGCCCTAAAACATCCACAATCGCATAACCACTAGCATCACACATAAGCTCCAATGGAAGAGACCAATCCGAAGCTTGCATGATAGGAGCAGAAATCAGCATGGTTTTTAGTTTATCGAAAGCTTCTTGGCATGCGTCATTACACTCAAAGGGGGCATCCTTCATAAGGAGGTTACTAAAGGGTCTAGCGATGTCACTAAAATCCTTGATAAACCGTCTATAAAAACCTGCATGGCCTAAAAAGGAGTGCACGTCCTTTAGTGATTTAGGCGGGGGAAGCTCGGCTATGATATCTATTTTAGCTCGGTTAACTTATATTCCCTTAGATGAAACTATGTAGCCTAGAACTATGCCCTCGGTAACCATGAAGTGGCATTTTTCCCAATTGAGGACTAAGTTCTTCTCCACACACCGGGATAAAACTTTTTCAAGATTAGCTAAACATTGGTCAAAAGAGGGGCAAAAAATGTTGAATTCGTCCATGAAAACCTCAAGTCCTCTTTCTACCATGTCGCTAAAGAGACTTAACATGCACCTTTGAAATGTCGCGGGTGAATTACACAATTCAAAAGGCATTCGTTTGTGGGAAAACGTACCAAATGGAAATGTAAAAGTCGTATTCTCTTGATCAAATATATCTACCTCAATTTGGTTATAATCGGAATAACCATCAAGAAAATAATAATATGGGTGGGCAGGTGCGCATTAAAGCATTTGGTCGATGAAAGGCAAGGGGAAGTGATCTTCCCTCATCCCGGCATTGAGTTTCCGATAATCAATACAAAAACTCCACCCGATAGTGGTGCGTTGATGAATTAATTCTCCCTTAGAATTTTCGACCACTGTCATTCCCGATTTCTTCGAGACGACTTAAATTCGGCTCACCCATTTGCTATCCGATATAGGGTAGATAATCGCGGCATCTAATAGCTTTAGGATTTCCTCTCTAACGACTTCTTTCATGGTTGGGTTCAATCGCCTTTGCATTTCCCTCAATGGCTTGACGTCCTCCTCGAGGTGGATTTTATGGGTACAGATCAGGAGACTTATACCCTTCAATTCCTCTATTGACCAACCAAAAGCACCTCTATGCTTCCTTAAATTTTTTAGAAACTTACCCTCTTGCTCTTTATCTAGGCTAGAGGATACAACAACAGGAAAGGTCTGATCCTTTCCTAAAAAAGCATATTTCACATTTGAGGGTAGTTTCTTCAAATCGAGGGTAGTAAATTTCTCTTCGGGGGGAATCAAGCATGACTCCCTCGGGGGTAATTCCTCAAATCTAGAAAACCAATGGACATCTCTCAACTCCTCTAACGACGCTCCCTCATCTAATATGGCTTTCAGCTTCTCGACCTCTCGCTCATACTCGGTGTATGAGATCTCACTTTCCATACCTCTCACTAGGAACGCTTTTAACACGTCCCAGCCCATGGTTCTCTCAATGTTATCTTCTACTACCTCTTCTATGAGGTCGACCGTATGGATTTCATCTTCGTCACCCATTTAGTTAGCAACATTGAAGATGTTTGTCTCTAGGGTCATGCTCCCAAAAGTGAGCTGCATTTTCCCATTTCATGTAATGATTAAGGCATTAGCCGTAGCTAATAACGGGAGGCCTAAAATAATGGGAACATGGTTGCTAGATTGGATGGAGGGCTCCGTGTCCCAAATGATAGTCTACCGAAAAGTAAAAAGTGTCCACTTGGACTATCACGTCCTCAACTATCCCTCGATGCACCTTCACTGTATGATACACTAATTGGACACTGATTCGTGTGGGCTTAAGGTCACCCAACTCAAGTTGCCTATAAATGGAGTATGGAATTATATTAACACTAGCACCTAAGTCCAATAAGGCTCTCTCAATTCAACGTTCTCCAATAACACATGAGATCGTGGGTGCACCCGGATCTTTAAACTTGGGTAGAAGGTCATTAAGTAGAACGGAGCTCACATTTTGTTCTAGGAATACATTCTTCTTCACCTTTAGCCTTCCTTTCACAGTAAAAAGATCTTTAATGGCCTTGGCATAGGCAGGAATTTGCTGGATAGAAATAAGGAATGGCATATTCAACTTCACTTGCTTAAGAATATCTAGCATATCTACACGGGAGTCTCCCTTTTGAGGTGGGGCCAACCGTTGAGGGAACAGAGCAGTGGAGGGCGATTTTATAACAACTTCAGGCTCGCTAATGTCTTCCTTGTCACTCTCCTTCAAGGGAGCATCTTCGACCTCTTTCGTACCGGGAGAAACCTCCTTGTCTTTTGGCTTCTTGTGTGGGGGAGGTGATAAATCAACGGCCCTCCCACTATATAGAGTGGTGATATCTTGGCATTGATCTTGTTGATCGAAAGATGTAGAGCTAACATTAGCTTGACCTTGAGGAGTTCTTTGCCCTGGAGCTAGAAATTTTCCCTTTTATTGGACATTTAACGAAGTTTGCAACCTAGATATGCTTGACTGCATTTCTGTGAACATACGATCATATTTGGCGTTGGTTTCATTTTGAGACTGGATAAACTGATTTAAATTGTCCTCAAGAGACCTCCGTGGTGGGATAATGTATGGTCATGAAGGTGGTGCTTGCATGTGGGGCTACATCGGTTGCGCTTGCTAAAATTGAGGAGGGAGTGGAGGCAAGGCAACATGTGAAGTAAGATTTATCGCAGCGTGTTGTTGCCCATAATTGAAATTAGGATGGTTCCTCCATGAAGGGCTGCCTGCATTCCCATGAGGTCAGTTAAAATTTCCCTTAAACCCTCCTATTGGTTCCACTTGCTCAGTATGCATGGACTTGTAGGTGGGTATCATCGGACATGCCACAGTTGAATGTCCTGCCTCACAAATAATGCACACCTTTTCTTTCACAACACATGAGGATCCGGTAGCTTATTTCAATCAAACCTCAAGTAAGTCTCTCATGCTTTTTCAAAATTGATAAAGTCGACGGTCTACCCAGGTATCTTGATTTAATTGGTATAGACCAGATGCAGAAGGAGTATTAGACACTTTTCGAGGTTAGTTTTGGGCATTAGGATCAGAGGTGTCCCATGCTTTAGTAGTCTCAGCGAGATACTTAAGATGAGCCTTGGCATCACTCGCATCTAATTCCCAAAATGGTCTTTCACACATTGTTTAAACAAGTTGTTTAGACGCTATTATAAGTCCGTGATGGAAGAAAGAGATAAGGTGATGTTTCTCAAATCCATGATGGGGGTAAGCGTTAACCAAATCTTGGAATCGTTCTTAACACTTGTCAAATAGCTCATTATCTCGTTGTAGAAAGGATTGAATTTGAGCCTTGACAGAGTTGGTTTTATGTGGTGGGAAGAACTTTGAAAGAAATTTGGATTGAATATACTTCCATGATATGATCGAGTTCGAGGGTAAAGACCAAAGCCAGGTCTTAGCCTTATCCTTTAAGGAAAAAGGATAAAGGGAAAATCTTTAGGCGAACGACATCTTATGTGCAAGCTTGATCACTAAAGGTTTCGCACGCCTGTTCGAACTCTAGGATATAGAGATATGGTTCTCCAAATCCATGCCGTGAAAATTTGAAAGAAATTGTATCATCCCATTGCGAAAGTGGAGCTCATCGACCTTATACGGGAGTAAAATGCAACCATGGGTGACAGTTCGCTCAGGAAATAGAAGTTACTTCATGGGACGATATGGTAGGTTTTCCTCACTCGTACCGAAACTAGCGATATCCGACACATCTCTCGCCCCAATGGACTCAGAGTCCTCACTCAGTGTTCTATACGTGTGACTCAGTGTGTGACTAGTGATGGAGTTCGGACGGGTAGGAGGTGAAGCCCAGAATTGTGGAACACGAGGGGTATGGGGGTTTCGAAATTATACTCGAAGATGGGATTTTGGTGAATTATTATTGGAGTATTCTGAGGAGTTTGTTCTTGATTTTGCATGAAAGGGATTTTGAGAGATGATTTCTTTTTGGAGTTATAATTTTTTGGATTCTTTTTTTAATTTTTAATTTTTTTTAACTATTCTTTGCTTTTTAAATTTTTGAATCAAATTTGGTATTGAACCAACTAACCTAAAGTCTACTTGAATCCCGACAACGATGCTAAAAACTTGACGCGATCACAAATGTGTATCTAGTGTGCATGCTGATATAGGCTCAAGTCCAAGCCTATTGCGTTAGTAATAAACCCAGTAAGTAGGGATTGTCTCCACAGGGAACTAGAACGAAGAATCATGACGACACGGAATAGCTGGCTAACCCTAAAACCGACACTCGAAAGAAGTGGAAAAGGTGATTAAGATGAATAGGAACTCTACTAACTAAATGTGAATACAAATTTAACTACTAATTAAACTAAGTGCAAGGGATCAAATCTACTGAACGAATTAACTATGAGTAACGAAAGATGGGTCAGGTTACAATCCGCCAAACCCTAGTACATTTACCGTGTAGTATGCTGGATTTTGAATTAGAAATTTAATTGCACCCGGACTTTATTAATCCTAAGAATTACATATATGAGGATACGAGTCCACACCATACATAATCAAATGTAGAAATAAAGCGGTGCTAAATAGCTACATGTGCATTGCATCCTTAAACAACCCGGTTACCTACCGCAAATGAGGTTAAAAGGTATACAATGGTTTTGCGTACTAGACAACACGATTCAGTTAAAATTCAATTCAAACCCTATTTTCTACATGGTTAAATTACATCGGGTTGGGTTCATGCACACCCAACCCTTAAAAACTTAGACACCATGAGTAAATTAAATAAAGACATAATTTCTATAGTGTAGGAAATTATGACTAGTTTAGAAAATTTGAGAAGAAAATTCTTGAATTAAGAATTGAAGACTAAGAACCACGAATTAATATAACAAACTACTAAAGAAATTGAAAGTAGAAATTAAATGTTATTTGCAATGAAGAAATCTAGAAATGAAATTTTGATTCTTGAATTAATTGCAAAACTTCAAAACTAGGGTTCTTCTCAACTTGAGCTCTCTAAAAACTAATAAAATTTGAACCTTCTTAATGTCTGACAATAAGCTAAGAAAAATACACTTCAAAATTTACAAGAGTTTGAGCCAAGTAAAACTCTAACTGGTAAACGAAAATCTGGGAAAATCTCAACCGGTCCAGTCCGATGGATCTTCGGTCCGGTGGTCAATTTTGTGCAGGGATATTAAAGAGATCGGACTGGTTCATTTTTTTCCATAAACGGATCGGTTCGGCTCTCATTTTTATTTATAGGCTTTAAAGGCATCAGATCGGTTCGCTTTCAGTAGAACCCGGATCGATTCGATAGCCAATTTCATTTAGAGTCTTCATTCTTTTCGGATCGGTTCATTTTTGTCTATGGTCGGTCCGGTTCAGTGGTGAAATTCATATAGAGACTTGGTTTCTTTTGAATAGGTTCGCTGTAGTTCGGTCTGATGGTGAAATTCTTTTTTTTCTTTTCTTTTGATTTTCTCTCATCTTTGAATCTCCGTAACTTCTAATCCGGGGCTTGGTTTGAGATGTCGTTTCGTCCTACGTGCTTGTAGACACGAGGTCTTTATTTTTCATGTTGGTCCCTCATCCAAACTCCGGATGTGAAATGACTAGTTTACCCCTTTAACTTTCCTTTCATTGTTGATTTCTCGGCTTTGGATTCCTCTTCTCTTCACTTGCATTAAATAGCTGTAAAAAGCATGAAAAATACACAAAACTCGAGCCACTATGTTGGAATTATCAGTAGCATATAAATGAGATAAATCAATACATTTTACATTATTCGAGGTGCTAAAAGCTTTGACACCCCGCCTAATTAAACACCGGGCGATCACTCCTTTATTAAATTAAAATCAAGGTGAACAATTGGTTCATTCTTAGCATCACTGCCGTAAAAATAAATTTTTCCAAATTAATACCCTAATTAATTAAGCTAAGTGTCAAAACCATTTTTAACCTTTATAACCAAAATGTATTTTTAATGAAAAACATATTTATTTAATTAGTAACAACATTATCAATAAGTAAGAATCATACAACAATTATCCTGGAACATAATCCAATTAATTTAAACATTCAACATTCAAAGTCCCAACATTTAAGATTTAAGGTAAAACATCCATACTGAAATAAATCCCATAGTAACAGTACTAGAAATAACTGAAATAAAAATGTTCAATAACAACGGAATAATGGAAAGAGCTACACATGCCTAAATAAATGAAAGTACTAAGAGTGGATCCGAATGAACGAAGTCATCTAATCAAGAGACCTGCAACTCCCACCTAAGCTGCAGCGCATTCCTTCCAAGGGATCCTAAGCAAGACGCCCCTGTGGCTGGGCACTTGTGATACATACATATATATACAAGAGAGAGAGAGAGAAAAAGAAACGGGTCAGAGCCCGATAGTGTGTATGATTTAAAAATTCGTTTAACAAGTATTTAAATTGATACAGGCCAATGCAATAACATATTAGTGCAACACTCTCTTGAGAAATTCTTACCTCTCTTCTAATGTGCACACCTATCGCACTAACCTTCCCAACGGTTTGTCTTATCATTTATCGCACTAATCTTCCCAATGATTTAACTTATCTTAGGTTAATCGTAAGATTTAAAATTTAACGATTCAATTGTTTGAAAAGAATATTTCAATTAGTAACCAAAGTTCTCATTTTTGACTTTATTAATCAATAAAGTATTCCAGTGTCATATTATACTTTCCCAAAATAAGTATTTATAATTGAGTGATCAACCATGTCCTACATATCACATCACAGTAGGCAGTTCCAGATCCCAGAATTTCATATATATATTAACTACTCATAAAATATATATATCATAACAGCACCCCAAATAAAACTATGGCGCGGGCATACTCTACTATCCAATCCCCGTATCACTCGTACTAAGGGAATACAAATTTGGAATCACTCTCGAACTGTATTAACACATTCTCAAACAATATTGAGGCGAAGTATAAATTCCAAGTCTCTAAGAGGATGGCATATGTCTGCGTCTCTTAGGACCGTCTGAACTATCACTGCGATAGCCTGTACCAAGGATACCTATACACAAACAATATGAGGCGAAGCATAGATTCCAAGTCTCTAAGAGGAAAGCACATACCCGCATCAACTATCATTCCGATAGCCTGTACCAAGGAAATCTATCTTCTAGGGTACAAGTCAATATCCCCCATAAAGGTCCCATCGAGATAAGACTGTCCCAGCGCGGAAACCTCAGGGATAGCAAGTAGCGTGGGCATGATTTTCACACATAGATAGTATATGCATACACAATCATATAACTATACTAATAGTACCATATCAATAATAGGTATATTCTCAAATCCCATAGCTAGGACTTTTATTTATCATTATTTTGTTATCACGTATAACCGTTCACATCTTACTTTAATTTTAAGGAACCTTTCCACTTATTACATAACGCTCGGGGATTCTATCACCGGACCGGTCCGCCTGCAATAAAAGAACCGATCCGGCTAACCGGACCGGTCCGCCTCAGACCCGGACCGATCCGACTACTGAAGGCCAGTATACCCCGGACCGCAAGCGAACCGATGAAGCCTGGAAAAGAACCGATACGATCATCAACGGACCGATCCGCCTCAGAATAAAAGAACCGATCCGGTTAATCGGACCTATCCGCCTCAGATCCGGACCGGTCCTCCTGGGATAAACTTAAACGATTTTGCAGAATTGCAGTTATAGGTTTCATCTTCTAACTTACACCAAATCCGTATTTTACATTCCCAAACATCTCAAAATTTGTACTACTAACATCCTAACATGATATCATACATTTCCTACGTAAAGCATGTCAATTTACGTCACTAAACATGGGTTAATTATGCCATAATTCATTTAAAACTCAAGAACCCTAAAAATATCTAAATCATGGTTCTAATATGTTTTACCCCATAATTTCTTTCTTAATTACACCAAAATTTCATGGATTATTCTTTTACATCACAAAAGGTTTCCAGAATAAGTTTTAAGTCTCTACTACATGCAAATTCCTATCACAATTTGGGTTTTCTTCCATATATTTCATCCCTAATCATTCCTAAAATAATATGGAAATTGCACCAACGAAATAAGAAAGATAAACACTTGCCTGAGATTTTTGGTGTTCTGATTTGCAGATGATTTTGGTGTGGTTGCGTAGCCCGTTGCGCGATCTACGCGTTGGTGGGGGTGGCGGTGCAAATGGATGACTTTTGGGCCTGGAATTTGCCTTGAGAGCTCTCTCCTTCCTCTCCTATGGCCGTTCTTGTGTTTGTGATTTCTAACCCTAGCTGACTAACCTAAATGGCTGATATAGATTACTGATTTTCGTGGGTTTAATTACCGATAAATGTGAAATGTCCAAAATGCCCTCCCGGGGTACCACTTAGGCCTAAAAATGCCCCGAGAACCAAACTAAACCCCCGGGTACACTTTTCTGACTATCTCGACCCTTCCGGATGCGTTGGCGCACTCAAAATGACCATACAAACGACTTATAAAATATTCACTTTTATTTATCAAATTTTAGTCCCGACGCGACATGGGCGCGTGCCGACTTAAATTTCCAAAATTGTCATTTTATTCACTCGTGACATTCAATATAACCAATATTACATATTACTTTGCTCATTAGTAATATTCAACAAATTTCCCATAATTACTGACTCTCGTCACGTTAATAATTATAACATAATTAATTTCCGGATTTTTTTATTAAATAATTAACTCACATTAAATTTAATAAATCCCCAAATTAATATAGCATAAAAATACGGGGTATTACATACTTCCCCCCTAATAATGGAATTTCGTCCCGAAATTCGGAAAGTAAGGCATACCTGGTAAAAAACAACTCTGGATATCTCTCGCGCATATCTGCCTCGTGCTCCCAAGTGGATTCCTCCACATTATGATGCTCCCACTGGACCCGTACAAGTGGAACTATCTTCGACCTCAATCTCCTCTCACTATAGTCTAAGATAGCCACCGGTCTCTCCTCGTAAGAGCTATCAGGCTGTAAGTCGATCTCATCTATCGCAATGTGAGTATGGGCAATATCATCCCGAAGATATTGTCTCAACGACGAGATGTGGAATACATCGTGGATACGATGTAAATGCTCTGCCAGTCCCAACCTGTATGCAACCGGCACAATCCTCTCGATTATGGTAAATGGTCCCACATATCTCGGAGACAACTTCCCCTTCTTCCCGAACCTCATCACTCCCTTCATAGGAGATACACGCAATAACACTTGGTCCCCCACACTAAACTCTCGGAAGAACCGTTTCGCATCGGCGTAGCTCTTCTGCCTGTCTTGGGCTACCCGAATGCGACTCCTGATCATCTCGATCCTCGCGGAGGTCTCCTGAATCACCTCTGGTCCTAGAAACTTGTTATCCCCCACTTCGAGCCAACAAGCTGGGGAACGACAAGGCCTACCATACAAAGCCTCAAATGGATCCATCCCAATCGTGAACTGATAAGAGTTATTATAAGCAAACTCTACCAGTGGAAGATGTGGCTCCCAACCTCCTCCAAAATCAAGAACACACATGCGTAGCATATCCTCTAACATCTGATTAGTACGCTCTGTCTGTCCATCTGTCTGTGGGTGATAAGCTGAACTCAACCTCAACTCAGTACCCATAGCCTCCTGAAAGCTTTCCCAAAAGTGTGACATGAAGATCTTGTCTCTATCTGACACAATACATAGGGGCACCCCGTGTAATCTGACGATCTCGGCAATAAACATCTGAGCATACTGACCCGTGGTATAATCTGTCCGCACCGGTAGAAAATGAGCCACCTTGGTCAAACGGTCTACAATCACCCTAATAGAGTCATGGACCCACTGTGATGTAGGCAACCCTGTAATAAAATCCATGGAAATGCTCTCCCACTTCCACGCGGGTACTTCCAATGGCTGAAGCAACCCTGAAGGTTTCTGATGGTCCACCTTCACCAGCTGGCAGGTAGAACACTTGGACACGAACTCAGCAATGTCCTTCTTCATCCCACTCCACCAGTATTGTCTCCTCATATCCTGGTACATCTTATCCCCTCCAGGATGCACTAAAAATCGGGACCCGTGAGATTGGGTCATCACTGCATGACGTAATTCATCCCCTTCAGGAACTACCAACCTCCCATTAAACCGTAAACCTCCATCGAAACTAATAGAATAGGACTCAGCACCCTCGGCTAGAATTCGCACAATCTGCTCCTGGCAAAACGGGTCTGTGGTCTGTGCCTGTATCACCCTCGTAATAATCTCGGGTGTGACTGACATAACGGATATGAAAGAACGGGCTACTGCGTCCTGATGACCCAACTCCTTCCACTTTGCCTTCCAGACGTCCGCTACCTCGTCTACCGGTCTACGACTCAATGCATCAGCAACTACGTTGGCCTTTCCCGGATGATACTGTATATCGAACTGGTAGTCCTTCACAAACTCTAGCCATCTGCGCTGACGCATATTCAGCTCTCGCTGAGTGAACAAGTACTGCAATGACTTGTGGTCTGTGAACAAGCAGAATTTCTCCCCCAATAAGTAGTGCCTCCATATCCTCAATGCAAAAACGACCGCTGCTAACTCCAGGTCGTGGGTGGGGTAATTCTTCTCATGCGGCTTAAGCTTGCGGGAGGAAAAAGTTATAGCCTTCTCCTCCTGCTGAAGTACTCCCCCAAGTCCCCGTAAAGAGGCATCGGTGTAAACCAGGTACTCCGCACCCGGCTTCGATAAAGCAAGGACTGGCGCTGAAGTAAGCTTGTCTTTTAGCTCGTCGAAAGCCAACTGACAAGCATCATCCCAAACATACGGTACCCCTTTGCGAGTCAGATTTGTCAGTGGACCCGCTATTTTGGAGAATCCTCGAATAAATCTCCTGTAGTAACCAGCTAACCCCAAGAAACTACGCACTTCCGTCGGTGTCGTGGGCTGTCCCCACTCCCTCACCGCTGACACTTTACTCGGGTCAACTGTTATCCCCTGCTCAGAAACAACATGCCCCCAAAACTGTACCTCTCGTAATCAGAATCCGCACTTCTCGTACTTAGCATACAGCTGATGCTCTCGTAGAGTCTGAAGAACCTGCCTCAAGTGCTCGGCATGCTCCTCCTCGGAGTGTGAATATATCAAAATGTCATCTATGAAAACGATGACAAACTGATCCAAGAACTCTCTGAATACTCGGTTCATCAAGTCCATGAAAACGGCTGGGGCATTTGTGAGTCCGAACGGCATCACCCGGAACTCATAAGACCCATATCTCGTCAAGAAAGCAGTCTTCGAAACATCCTGCTCCCTAATACGTAGCTGATGGTACCCCGACCTCAGATCTATTTTCAAAAAAGAAAGTTGCTCCTCTCAGTTGGTCGAACAGATCATCGATTCGAGGCAACAGATATTTATTCCGTATCGTGACATTGTTCAGCTCCCGGTAGTCCACACAATCTCAGTGAACCATCTCTCTTCTTTACAAATAAGACTGGAGCGCCCCAAGGTGAGGTACTCCTATGAATGAAGCCCTGACCTAACGGGTGCTCTATCTGATCTCGTAACTCACGCATCTCCGACGGAGCCATACGGTACGGAGCGCGTGCTATAGGTCTAGTATCTGGCAATAAATCTATAATAAAGTCTATCTCTCGACTGGGGGGTAGGCCTGGTATCTCCTAAAACACATCGGAATACTCCCTGACAACTGGGATATAATCTAAGGGAATCACAACCTCCTTAGAGGTATCCTCCTCTATGTAATACAAATGAGCGGTCGAACCTCCCTCTGGGCGAGGCATCACCACTACAAACATCTCTTGCCCCGGAATGGCAAAAATAATGCTCCCATCGAAGCAATCAATCATGGCTCTATAAGCTGCGAGCCAATCCATACCAATAATCACATCATGCTCGTGCATGTCTAAAACTAACATGTCTGCAGGTAATACCAAACTACCAATCTCTACCCCCACTCCCCGGCATATAAAGAAAATAAGGGACCCACTCCCCAGTGGTGAGTCTACACACGTCACTGTGCTCTCTGCTGTGGCTAACAACCCTAAGGCCTTCGCAAAATGTGTAGCTATAAAACAATGCGTTGCCCCCGTATCAAACAAAAATCGACCCATAGTACCATGGATAGGAAACATACCCTCAATCGCGGGTGGTGCCTATGGAGCTGCTGCCTGGTGGACGTTATATACACGTCCATACTATAACTGCCCCTGCTGCACTGGGGCTGCTGGAACGGCTGGTAGGGCTGGCACCTGGGCTGGAGCTGGGAGGGCAGGTGGAAAAAGTGGCCTCTATGGCTCATTGCGGGCTCCCTGCTACTGTGGGGCCCTATCTCCTTCCGGACAATCCTGGCGCCTATGGTCGTGTCTACCACACCCAAAACATCGGCCTTTGAAGTTGCCTCCCCTCTGACCCTGTTGACCACGACCCTGCTGGCCGTTACCATTTCGCCACTGGCCTTGTTGGCCCTGATGAACACGCTGTTGGCCCTGTTGGCCCTGCTGCTGACCCTGCTATCGGTGTTGGCCTTGCTGGCCCTGATGATTAGGCTGGCCCTGCTGACCCTGCCTATAACCCCCAAATCCCTGCCTGGAATCACCTGAACGGAATCGCTTAGCAGGGCCCCCTGATGGGAACTCTACTCGTGCTGACGAGTCTGTCCATGAGATGGTGCCCCACTGGCACTATTACCCCTGGCCCTGCCCTGCTGGCTGGACTCTCCTGCTCTCTTGCTTCCCTGAAGATGGAACCAGTGATCCTGGCAATGTATCAACGCGGCATTGAGTACATCAGTGAAAGTATTCAGGGATAAATTCCCAATAAGGTGCTTGCGGATTCTCCAAGCTAACCCGTCGACAAACATCATAATCTTCTTTCTCTCAGTAGGTGCCTCATCTGGCACGATGGTGAGAAGTCTCGTGAACTCCTCCTCATACTCTGCTACGGTAGAATTCTCTTGCTTCAGATTCAGTAATTTCCGCCTCATCTCAGTCTGCACTGTAGGTGGAAAGTACTTGCGGTCAAACCGCTCCCAAAATGACTGAATAAGGATCGTGTCCTTCTCCTCCAAAGTGGTAGTGGACTCCCACCACTGCAAAGCGGCTCCCACCAGCTTAAAGGAAGCCAATAACTGCTTCTGCACGTCAGTGCACTCATACATACGGAGATGCCGCTGGATGTCTTTCTTCCATTGGCTAACTGTGACAATATCGAAACTACCAGAGAACTCAGGGGGATGCGCTTTCTGAAAAGCATCCCGAACCCTCTCCCATACAGATGGAAGCTGTGCTGGTACTAGCGCCACTGCCTGAACCTGGGGTGGGGCCTGCTGAACCACCGCTAGTGAGGCATTCACCGCCTGAGCAACAATGGCGGCTACTTTATTTGCATTCATTGTGCCTTGTGCCGGAACTGCTGGCTGCTCGGCCTGGGCACGACACGTCTCGGTGGCATCTGAAACGTGAAAAAGTTTATTAGTCTACAGTTATTATCAAATCTCAAATAGTTGAAGACTTAAACGTAAAAGCAAGAGTACAACAATCCTAAAAATAGGGATCTATAGCAAAAACGTTAAGCTGAAAGCGAAATAAGACGTACAGATCCTATGGACACTAGAACCTGATGCTCTGATACCACCTGTGACACCCCGCCTAATTAAACACCGGGCGATCACTCCTTTATTAAATTAAAATCAAGGTGAACAGTTGGTTCATTCTTTGCATCACTATCATAAAAATAAATTTTTCGAAATTAACACCCTAATTAATTAAGCTATGTGTCAAAACCATTTTTAACCTTTATAACCAAAATGTATTTTAAATGAAAAACATATTTATTTAATTAGTAACAACATTATCAATAAGTAAGAATCATACAACAATTATCCTGGAACATAATCCAATTAATTTAAACATTCAACATTCAAAGTCCCAACATTTAAGACTTAAGGTAAAACATCCATACTGAAATAAATCCCATAGTAACCGTACTAAAAATAACTGAAATAAAAATTTTCAATAACAACGGAATAATGGAAAGAGCTACACATGCCCAAATAAATGAAAGTACTAAGAGTGGATTCGAATGAAGGAAATCGTCTAATCAAGAGACTTGCAACTCCCACCTAAGCTGCAGCGCGTTCCTTCTAAGGGATCCTAAGCAAGACGCCCCTGTGGCTGGGCACCTGTGATACATACATATAAGTACAAGAGAGAGAGAGAAAAAGAAACGGGTCAGAGCCCGATAGTGTGTATGATTTAAAAATTCGTTTAGCAAGTATTTAAATTGATACAGGCCAATGCAACAACATATTAGTGTGACACTCTCTTGAGAAATTCTCACCTCTCTTCTAATGTGCACACCTATCGCACTAACCTTCCCAACGATTTGTCTTATCATTTATCGCACTAATCTTCCCAATGATTTAACTTATCTTAGGTTAATCGTAAGACTCAAAATTTAACGATTCAATTGTTTGAAAAGAATATTTCAATTAGTAACCAAAGTTCTCATTTTTGACTTTATTAATCAATAAAGTTTTCCAGTGTCATATTATACTTTCTCAAAACAAGTATTTATAATTGAGTCATCAACCATGTCCTACATATCACATCACAGTAGGCAGTTCCATATCCCAGAATTTCATATATATATTAACTACGCATAAAATATATATATCATAACAGCACCCCAAATAAAACTATGGCGCGGGCATACTCTACTATCCAATCCCCGTATCACTCGTACTAAGGGAATACAAATTCGGAATCACTCTCGAACTGTATTAACACATTCTCAAACAATATTGAGGCGAAGTATAGATTCCAAGTCTCTAAGAGGATGGCATATGTCTGCGTCTCTTAGGACCGTCTGAACTATCACTGCGATAGCCTGTACCAAGGATACCTATACACAAACAATATGAGGCGAAGCATAGATTCCAAGTCTCTAAGAGGAAAGCACATACCCGCATCTCTTAGGACCGTCTGAACTATCATTCCGATAGCCTGTACCAAGGATATCTATCTTCTAGGGTACAAGTCAATATCCCCCATAAAGGTCCCATCGAGATAAGACTGTCCCAGCGCGGAAACCTCAGGGATAGCAAGTAGCGTGGGCATGATTTTCACACATAGATAGTATATGCATACACAATCATATAACTATACTAATATTACCATATCAATAATGGGTATATTCTCAAATCCCATAGCTACGACTTTTATTTATCATTATTTAGTTATCACGTATAACCGTTCACATCTTACTTTAATTTCAAGGAACCTTTCCACTTATTACATAACGCTCGGGGATTCTATCACCGGACCGGTCCGCCTGTAATAAAAGAACCGATCCGGCTAACCGGACCGGTCCACCTCAGACCCGGACCGATCCGACTACTGAAGGCCAGTATACCCCGGACCGCAAGCGAACCGATGAAGCCTGGAAAAGAACCGATCCGATCATCAATGGACCGATCCGCCTCAGAATAAAAGAACTGATCCGGTCAATCGGACCAATCCGCCTCAGACCCGGACCGGTCCACCTGGGATAAACTTAAACGATTTCGCAGAATTGCAGTTACGGGTTTCATCTTCTAACATACACCAAATCCGTATTTTACAATCCCAAACGTCTCAAAATTTGTACTACTAACATCCTAACATGATATCATACATTTCCTACGTAAAGCATGTCAATTTATGTCACTAAACATGGGTTAATTATGCCATAATTCATTTAAAACTCAAGAACCCTAAAAATCTCTAAATCATGGTTCTAATCTGTTTTACCCCAGAATTTCTTTCTTAATTACACCAAAATTTCGTGGATTATTCTTTTACATCACAAAAGGTTTCCAGAATAAGTTTTAAGTCTTTACTACATGCAAATTCCTATCACAATTTGGGTTTTCTTCCATATATTTCATCCCTAATCATTCCTAAACTAATATGGAAATTGCACCAACGAAATAAGCAAGATAAACACTTGCCTGAGATTTTTGGTGTTCTGATTTGCAGATGATTTTGGTGTGGTTGCGTAGCCCGTTGCGCGATCTACGCGTTGGTGGTGGTGGCGGTGCAAATGGATGACTTTTGGGCCTTGAATTTGCCTTGAGAGCTCTCTCCTTCCTCTCCTATGGTCGTTCTTGTGTTTGTGATTTCTAACCCTAGATGACTAACCTAAATGGCTGATATAGATTACTGATTTTCGTGGGTTTAATTACCCATAAATGTGAAATGTCCAAAATGCTCTCCTGGGGTACCACTTAGGCTTAAAAACACCCCGAGACCCAAACTAAACCCCCGGGTACACTTTTCTGACTATCTCGACCCTTCCGGACGCGTTGGCGCACTCAAAACGACCATATGAATGACTTATAAAATATTCACTTTTATTTATCAAATTTTAGTCCCGACGCGACACGGGCGCGTCCCGACTTAAATTTCCAAAATTGTCATTTTATTCACACGTGACATTCAATATAACCAATATTACATATTACTTTGCTCATTAGTAATATTCAACAAATTTCCCATAATTACTAACTCTCGTCACGTTAATAATTATAACATAATTAATTTCCGAATTTTTTTATTAAATAATTAACTCACATTAAATTTAATAAATCCCCAAATTAATATAGCATAAAAATACGGGGTATTACAAAAGCTACTAAATTAAGGGGATAAATTCGGAAGAATTTGTGCTTAATCAGTTGGTCAGCCCTCTACCAAAATAAAACGTTGGTCTCGTATGGCTCATTTTTAGCATCATTGTCGAAACATGATTAATTACTAACCACTTAATTACTTTAACAAGCAATGTCAAATTCTATCTTTCATTAACATATAAAAAGATTAACCAATACAAAATAAGTCCATACATAGTTATAATATAAATGAAACGCCAGAAAAAGTATAAAACTGAGATAAATAATTAAGGTTCCCAAATAAACCATCCGGTAAGAATCTAATACAATAAATCCAACCGACTAAGAAAAGTTTGAAAACATAAGCCTGAATAAAAGGAGAAACATTCCCAATAATACTAGAATAGATAACCTAATTAAGAATATTAAGAATGAAATCGGCTACCCTGAGATCCTACAAGCTTCCACATAAGCTATAGCTACGTGCACTTGGAAAGAACAGTTATCCTTGTTATCCATGTGGCTCTAAACATTTTGAAAATAGATTTGAAACGGGTCAGAGACCAAAACCTTTTACAAACATTTAGAAAGTAATTAAGATGTAGTAAATAAATATGCAGTTAAACTTTCCATATTTAAGCCGATGTCATAATCTCATGAGATTATCCCTCACCTCTCAACTATTGTGCACACCTATCGCATATATCTTAACCCACCTAATTACATTACCCTACCTAACTAGTCTTATTGTAAAATTCGCTAGCATACTACCTTCACTCGAGTATTGTCTAAATTTAATTTCTAAATTAGCTATGCCTCTTATTAGCTTAGTAAATCATTAATCAATTTATAACTTTACTCCAGTTAATTATTCACGTTCATCATTAACGTATTAAGACCGCATATAACTTACTACGTTATTATATACGTTTATAAGACATGTCACACCAAGACACTATATACATATACTAGGGTGTACCCGTTCCGATGGCACGATCATCAAAATGATCCAAATATTTCCTCGTAGTGATTATATTCATGCACCATTGAAAATTATTCTGTATTGGGATTATAGCAACGCCAAACAGGTAAACTACAATAGTTAACAGATTGGGATTACGTTGACCCGCTTCAATTGTTAATAACCATTAGGACCCATTAAATTTGATAAAATAAGAAAAATTATTGGAGCTTCTATTTTTTTTATAGCTTAACCACCATAAGTCCAAATGCACTAATATGTCAACATATATACGATTCAAAATAATTCATTACCTTAATCGGTAATGATGGATTAACACGACACTACAGGACACATTAAGCTTGCTCGTTCTGATGAAATTATTAAATTTTAAAAATAATGAAAATAAAACCATGAAATTATTAAAATTAAAAAATGTAAAAACAAAACAATTGCACAAAGCGTGAAATTCTTTGGCATTGTTAAATTATATTGTAATGTTGAAACCCTTGTGTCCTTTCGACATTTAGTAAATTCGCCACATTTATTGGATACTAATACAATAAACTGTAAATTTTTTGAACTCACAAATACATTATCCAAGTTGCCAATGGTGATAAATTTATTCCCGTGTCTCCATTGTTAGGTTAGAATATTGATCCAATGCTTGCGGCATGGTAAGGCATAAATTTAGCATTTCTCAAATTTATATATAACTATTAAAGAATAAGTCAATAAATTTAGATATGTCACGAAAGTCACCAAAGTGGCCCAAAATTGACATGAAAGGTCTTGACACGAACATGGCATGGTCGTGTAAAAAATATTTGTCTTGTTAGTAGTGTTTGCGAGTTAGTTTTTTTAAAGAGAATAACTTAATAAAGTATAAAAATTGAAAACTAATTATTTAAATAGGAAAGAAACTTTTCATAATTTTCAATTTAATGAATTTTTAATAGTTAAACATGACACAAAATTCACTAAATTGGGAACTAAAATGCAATGAGACTCACATTAATACTTTGTTACAAATATGTGTCTTGTTCGTGATAAAATTTAAATTCATAATATTTATTTTTGTTATGTAATGGCTACAATACCCTTCAAAATACATTGCCAAATATTTAAAATAACGACATGATTATGTTTGTTATTGAGTGCAGTTTTACGTAAATTTTATAAAATAATAGATATATATAAAAAGAATAAGCCATTAAAATCGGATGTAAAAAAAAATAACACTTCATAAACGACTGTTTTGTATTGTGGTTTAGAAATGATATGAATTCAAAGCATTTGTCAGAATTGTTGTTTTTATTTTCCCAATGGTTACAAATAAATGTTATTTTCAATATAAAGTGTGGGAGTCCACTATAACTGACACCTCGAGCTTTTCAATTATTGGGATATTAGATTTGGTGCGTTGAACCTTGAAAGAAGTAAATTTATATTATTTTGTAAAACTAATGTTAAACTTAATAGTCTTTCACCCACATCAACTTTAAAAAAAGTCACCAAAGTAGTTATCTTGTGCAGTTATCCTGTGCAATTTGTTCAAAAAAGTCACCAAAGCAGTGTGATAATATCTTAGGCAATCATATTAGCTATATAAGATTAAGAGATATCACTCTATCACTAATATATTAGGAACCAACAATATTACAAAGTTACTTAAATGATCCATCTGAAAGAAAAACAAAACTATAAATATATATTAAACTGTAAATCCCAAATTATGTTAAGAAGGAAGAATATAAATTTTTTAAGCCTATAGCAACAAAATAACTCATCTTAAACTGATGCCCCATATAAATGGTAGCAAGGATAAATGACCCAAGCCCAGTTCAATTTATATAGCCGAGCATATAAAACTATTATCAAACAGAACATGAGCCTCAAGGAAAGGGTACTACTGTTGAATCACAACCCGCCTGTTTAGCGCCGCTGTAGTTTACAGGGGAGGTGACTCCGCTAGCACATATGTGGGAATCAAAACCCAAGTCCTATATATAAATATTTGAGGGTGAAACTCAATAATATCCCATTAGTTTGAAGTATCAATAATCAACAACTGTGAGCCTTTGTTTCTTCCTGTGAGAAAAAAGGAAGACAACTAATGATTTTGGAGAAAATGGCTTTTGGAGTGTTTAATGTTTCATTTCTATATAATAAACCATTCACTTGGGTGTGATAAATGGGTATTAATCCCACTAAATCTGGCTTCAATTGAACGGGGGATTTAAATAAAAAAAAAACATGATTACCTCGTTCTGGAAAAAGTATCACAGATCCCCTATGATAGATACCTGAAACCAAACACAAAAACCATGAAACCCCAAACTTCAATAATCCCATATATTTGTTTCTGAAAACATAAAAAGCAGAAAAATAACAATAGCATATAAACCTCTGAAGATCACAAACTTAAAAACCCCCAAAGCCACCATGTGAGGGTTTGATCAATCCTAATTATATTGGAACCCTTGAGTCATCTTCACCTCTTGAAGAGATGGTACCTGTACAAAAACTCAAACCAAAATGAAAAATGCAAAAATCCCTAGCAATGAAGTTGAAAAGACCCAGTAGTTACAAAAATGAACAAAAATGAACTAAATGACTCCAACTCGGTAGTGGAGACGACCCAGAAGTTGAGAAGACCCAGAAGTTGATCAGATATCATTATTTCTCTCTCTTCCACAACCTGATTTTCAACATAGTGGGTACCTTCAATCTCATCAAAGTATTAGTTATTATAAATAAAATATGAGAAACTAAAATCGTTTTAAAATTTCTAGATCACAAAAGATTAGTTGGAAACCCATCAAACTTTGAAACTCAGATTCTCAAACGTATCTGGTGTTGATAGAAGGCGATGTATGTTTGACTGATGTATTGTGAGGAAAAGATTAGAGAAAGGGGAATTTTTTTATGGGTTGGGATTTGTATATGGGAGTAGAGAGAGAATATTAAAGCTACAGACGAGAGTGTGGGGAGAGATTGTAGAGGGAGGCTATCCATTGTACTAACCCTTGAGCCTTGTGTTTTTCCTTGCCCTCGAGCCTTGTGCTTTTTTTTTGGTACAAATGATCAGAACGACGCAATTGGTAGCCGTGAGTTGATCAAGTGCATAGCAAACGTGAGATTTAATCGTAGCCATGAGTTGATAAAGACCAAATTTTTGAACTTTCAATCTCAGCCACTAATTGGAAAAGACCAAAAGTTCCTCCTCCTTTATTATATAGATATCACTTGTAATATATGAAACCACAATTCCGAATGTCCTCCACATTCTGAAAGCGAGCTCATTAGCAAATTATCATACTCCAAGAATGTCCACCACATTCTGGGCAACTAGGTATCACCGGATTTAAAAATGACAATTGAATATTGAAAGCAGTCATGGCCTTAATTCCGTGGTCATAACCACAGCACATTATTCCATGATACTCTAACCCTACATCACACGGGCGTGCACAACACCTATGAACCTGGGGAACGGTACTACCTCTGTTGGGATTCGCCAAAGTGACCTCCCACGGCGCGCAACCTCCCGGATACCAAAACTCCTAGAATAGGTATGTTTCATGTAAATATCCTACACACAAATATTATTTGCATTCGTATATATATTGTCTTTATACCTGTATATATAAATTTAATCACCAAACCGAACTAACACGTGCCTATCACTCAAAGCACTAGCCTACAAATCCTGAGTTTATCTCACGACTCTTAATGAATTAAATTTTCATCCTTTAGTTAAAATATAATACTGTCACCCTGCTAAAATTCCCGGACTTACCAAACCATCCCGTCGTATAATCATTCAAGTTTATCAAATAACATCACTCTGATAAAAACACCCGGATTCAACCCAACTTTATTCCCGAATTTAACTCATCAATTCGATATTTAAACTTTATTGTATATTATCTCTCTCATGATTTTTAATTAGACTTTAATTACTCACTCCTAGGCCATAAAATCTCTTTAAATTACTCCACTAAACTCTCTCCAACCTTTAGGGCTTATAAATTTTATTTGAAACTCTTCAAAATTTACCTAATAACCAAAACCCAAAATTCTCCAAAAATCAGCTTTCATCGATCAATCGATAATCCCAAACTACTCAAGTTATGGGTCCAATAATTTATTTTAAGTCTTACACCTAAAATAACAAAATTTCCATTTTCTAAGCAACCGAGTTGGGTCATAAATTTTCTGTCAGATTAAACACCTTGTAGTAAAATTGCGATTTCTCCCTCTACAAAACTCCAAATGACCTCATTCAAAGGTCATTGAAAATCTAAGACCTAGAAATTTCCTAAATCTATGGCATGCAATCTAATTCTAAGTACAATTAAAATGGCATAAGTTTTAAATAACATTAAAAATTCTAACAGATTGTCGTCTTATGTTCATCAATTAAACCCTAAGTTATTCAAGATTCATGTTCTTCAACCAAGAACCCAAAATAATTCCATATTTATGTGTCATTGAAATTAAATTTCACAATATAATCTAATTTCAGCAATAGTAAATGGTTTTACTTCATTAATTGATCATCTAAACTACCCATGATATCCATTTTATTAAAAAAAATCATTTACATGTGAGAACCCTTCCCAAAATTTCTTTTGTTCTACACCTACCATGATATGAACATGAACACACCTAAATTTGATTTAAAGCAAGTTTATTACTTGTCTTGGATTGTTTTTAGGGTCTGATATCCTTGTTATGTATGTTGATTTGATGTTAGAATTCCTGAATCTCCTCCCAAATTAGTCTCCTCTAGCTTTCTCATTTAGCTTCTCTTCTTTATCCTCTCTCCCTTATCTCTTAGGGTTTTGAATAAATGTTATGTCTTCCTCACATCTCTAAACTTTATATTTTAATTCACGAATCCTGAAATTAGATTATTAGCCAACATTAAAATGATCCAAATACCCCTACGCGAGCCAGGGCTAGTCTAAAAAGTCGTCGGAACCCAATTACTACCCCCGGGTATATAATTCGGACTATGTCGACCTATTCCGGATCAACTGTGAACTCGAAATCACCATCCGAGTCACTGAACATACTTATCATATTTCAACCCAAAAATATCGCACATAAATGCCCCAGCTGCGATACCGCCAATTTTTGTCGTTTCTACTCACATACGATGCACTACAATTGACTTAATTAAATTTACTTAAACATGATAGTAAATTTACCACATA
The DNA here is from genome assembly GCA_949130495.1 of Sambucus nigra. Classification (NCBI taxonomy): domain Eukaryota; kingdom Viridiplantae; phylum Streptophyta; class Magnoliopsida; order Dipsacales; family Adoxaceae; genus Sambucus; species Sambucus nigra. Next base: position 248,202,352 of record OX422216.1, on the reverse strand, counting down.
TATATTAATATTATTCTGAAAAATTAATATTTACTAATTTCACATTATTTCCCATTTATATTAAATTACGTCACACATGCGATTTAACCGCTAAAATAAATTACTTAAAATTACGGGGGATAAAAAAGACGTAAAAGGACAAGGTTATCTTAGGGTTGAAATGGAAATCAAAATAGAGGGATACATGCACAAAATGGCAACACTACAGTAAGGGAAAAATGGTAATCCGAAGGGGAACACAACAGTCGACACTATAGCATGTGTGTCAGCTCACGCGTGGTCAAATTGCGTGAGCTACATGCACTCACCTCATTGGCCAACAAACGATCACACAGATCGCACAACCACTGACCAAAACACTCAAAATGTTGTTGTTTCATGTGTGTGTTAAAATGATTAATTAAACAAATAGAATGTTAAATCAAATGTTATTTTACCGTTTTTAAAAATCCAGAAAAATATATAAAAATTCAAAATAAAATTCTGAATATAATATAAAACTCATAATTCATAATATAAAAATTATTTAAGCTAAAAATACATACTATAGGTATTTTATCAAGAATAGGTTATTTATTAAATCAAATTATGAATAATATGTTTTAAGGTTTTAAAAATATACAAATTTTTCTTTTAACCAAGAATAAAAAAGCAGAAACATAAAGGGATACCAAAAAATATTTGTCTCAAAATTGAGCCAATAAAAATGGAGAAATATCAATCTCCCCCTTTGTCTAATTCTCAGACAAACTAAGGTGAGACTAAAAAAATAAGAGCAAGTACATAATTCAACTAACGACGTGCAATCCTAAAAATATAAGAGTACATAACTCAACTAACAACATACAATCCTAGAAATAAAAGAGTACATAACTCAACACAAGGATTCCTAATAGACTCAAAAACTCTGCAAGTATAAGAATACAAACTCTAAGAGGCTCAAATTATCCCCATGTTTGTCTTAAATGGACAAAGGGTAGGGAAGAATGCTACAAAATAAAGTTAGTACAAAAGATAAAATGGATAAAAGTATTAACAAACAAATCTACCAAGTAATTAACTTGGAAACGCATAATCACCAATAGACCTTTGAAGTGTTTCAAATTTATGATTGTCTAAAGGTTTGGTAAATAATTCGGCTAATTAATCTTTAGTATTAAAATATTCAATGCATATTTTTTATTTCTAAACTAATTCCTTAATAAAGTGTTCACGCATTTTTATGTTCTTTGTGCATGAGTGAAACACTGGATTTTTAGAAGTACTAATATAATTTTGATTATCACAAAAAATAAGGGCACTTGGTTCTATCATACCATAATCATTTAGCTTTTTTTTTTTTTATTTACGAAAGCTGAGTACAACAGCTATCACTAGATATGTATTAGGCTTTGACGAAAGAAAGAGTCACATAATTTTACATTTTAGACGACCAAGAGACAAGGTTGTGACCTAAGGAAAAAGCAACCACTAAAGGTGCTTATCATCGGCATAACTAGCCCAATCGGAATCCGTATACCCAATTATTTAGAAGTAGTGTCAACAGTGTACATTATACCAAAGTTTAAAGTTCCACTAACATATTTTAATATGCATTTGACAACAAGTAAATGTGATTATGTAGGTTCACATTGGTATCTAGCACACACACACACACACACACACACACTATGCATTATGTCGGGCCTATTGGTCGTTAAATAAAGAAGGCTAACTATCATACTACGATATACAATAACTTCAACCTTTTTAGCCGATAATTCTTTAGAAAACTTACTATAAGAGCTCATAGGAGTCCTAGTCGCTTTTGCATTAGTTAACCCAAATCGTTTTACTAATTCAGTTACATATTTAGTTTGAGATATACAAATGTAGTTCGATTATTGAGATATTTGTAAACCCAAGGAAAATTGCAACTCACCCATCATAGACATTTGAAATTCAGATTTTACTATGTTAGCCAAAATTTCAGCCTCCTAAGGGGATGCATAACCAAAAACAATATCGTCAACATAAACTTGTGCAATAAGTAAATAATTTGTGTTTCTTTTGACAAACATTGTTAGGTCTACTCCCCATCAATTAAAGTCGTTGGCCATGAGAAATGGAGAAAGACTCTCATACCAAGAACGAGGGACTTATTTGAGACCATAAAGAGCTTTATTTAATTTAAACACGTGATCGAGAAGAAAAGGATCAACAAAACCTTTTGGTTGTTCAACGTATACTTCTTTATTTAGAAGACCAATTAAAAAGTCAGTTTTGACATCCATTTGATATAGTTTAGATAGTTTTGATTGGTTACCAAACATTACCTAATATGTTTTTCTTAGGATGATTATCCCTAACCCAATTAAAAACATCAAGATCTTCCCGTGGAAGAGAGTCCAATTCACTATCCGTCGATTGTTTTGGTAAATCATTTAAAGAGTTGTTTTCAACTAGTAGAGATTTTGTGCTATCTTCAACTAGAGGGGCAACAAAATCATTTATAACAACATTGATAAATTCCATTATAGTCTTAGTTTTCAGATTATAAACTCTATAAGCACGACTATTTTGGGAGTATCCTAGAAAAATAGCCCTATCACCTCTAGTATCAAATCTGGATGAATGTTTACGATCCTTACACACGTAACATTCGCTACCAGACACCCTAAAATATTTCGGATTTAGTTGCTTTCCATAATTCATAAGGGTTATTTTGAGTTTTTACTTAAGTGAACCCTATTTATTATGTGACAAATGATTTGAGTAGCTTCAACCCAAAAATATTTTGGCAAATTTTTAGCATAAATTAAAACTCGAGCCATTTCTTAAATGGTTTGATTTTTTCTTTCTACAATTCCATTTTGTTGAGGTGTCTTACATGCACTAAATTCGTGTTGATGTTGATTCCCAATAAAATAATCAACAACACACGTGTATTTAAATTCCCCACCCCTATCACTACGAATACAAGTAACTTGAGTATCCTTTTAATTTTTAATTTTTAACAAAATTTTTAAAAAATGATTAAATGTGTTGGATTTTTCTTTCATGAGTACTACCCAAGTAAATCTACTGAAGTCATCTACTATGACAAGAATATAAGAGTTACCATGTAAACTAATTATCCTAGAGGCACCCATTGAATCCATATGTAACAATTCAAAAGGGTGAGAAGTAAAGATATCATTCATTTTTTTATGAGTGGCTTTGTGTATTTTACCAACTTAACATGACCCACAAACAGAATATTTAACATCAATGATTTAGGCACACCACGAATAAGATTTTGACTAGTTAGTTTAGATAAACTATCATAGTTTAGATGTCCTAATCTTTCATGCCACAAGTCTAAATCACGTATCCTAGAAGATAGGCAATTTTCAGAATTACTTTCATAAATGATAGAATATCAATTATCTATAGTCCTAGTTCCACACAAAACAATATTCCCACTAGGGTCTAAAATCTTACAATCTGATTTTGAAAAATTTGCAACATGACTAGTGTCACAAAATTGACTAATACTTAGAAGATTTTCTTTTAAACCTTTAACAAGTAAAACTTCCTTTATGTTATGGAGTCCATCTGTCTCAAGTTCAACTGACCCTTTACCTATGATCTGGGACATATTTCCATCACCAAAAGTCACAGTTCCACTAACAAAAGATTTTAAAGTGGTAAATTTGGATTTATCCCCCATCATATGACTAGAGCATCCATAATCTAAGTACCATTGAGAGTTTTTACTGTGAGCATTTAATGCTTATAAAACAACGTTACATCTCAATTTGTCACTTGATTTAGCCTTACTAACCCAAACAACCATGGTTTTCAAAATTTCAGTTTTAGTTTTTAAAGGTTGTTTGTTAGACATAATAAGCTTCTTAACTGATTCAGTTTTACCATAAAATAGACTAGGTTTGTTAACATATTTAATAGCATGAAGACTTTTATAGCAAAAATCTATCAAATGGCCATTTTTATTACAAAACTTGCAATGGTAATTTTTTTTGATAAACTGGTTTCGTTGGGGAAATATGCTTAAACACAACTTTATTATTGTTCAATTTTTCCTTTTTAAAACAAAATGGTTCCAAATGACCTTTCTTATAACAAAATCCACACTGAAAAATAGATTTGGCCATTTAATTATTTCTAACTGTTTTAGATTGCCTAACTTTGCCTAAGTCAGTTTTTTTTGTTTTAATTTCTTTAAAAAAAAATCTAGATGTCCTTTTTTATGACAGAAGCTATAAACAAACACTGACTTAACAAAAGCAGTAGCACGATCCTCATTTTTAACATGTTTAAAGCTCATCTTAATTTTCTCTGAATCAGGGAATTATTCTTTAGATTCAACGAAATTAGTTTCATCAAAATCCTCACCAACAAATCCAATTCCTTTTAAAGGCGCAAGATCATTATATTTATTTAAAGATTTGACAACTATACTAGAGTTTGAATACGCATGTAACTTTTTTAAAGTGTCATCAAGTTCTTTTTTAGATTCATTATATTTATTCAAAACATCATTGTGTTTAATTTCAAGAGAGTGGTTCAGTTCAGTTAACATAACAACCCTTCCCTCAAGTAATAATTTTTTTTTTTAAGTGCTTCAATATGAAAGGCAGATTCTTCAGTTATTAGCTTGATTTTGTTATTCAACACATCAATTTTTTCTAATAATCTAGAATTAATTTCACTTAAGTATGTGTTGTCATCAAGTGTGTAGTCAACATAATTATTACTCACACACCCTTCTACAATAGCAGAATCCTCTATATTATCAGATTCATCAAAATCACCATTAATATTACCAATATCAAATAAAGAAGTTGTGACAGTAAGATGATTTTGGGCAGGAGAGATATGAGACAAATTTATAGAGTCTAACTCACAATTATCTACACATGAATCAGAATCATCAGAAAGTGTTGATAGATTGTTAAAAATGTCCTCATACTTAATAGTACAAAAAGATGTGAAATCCATGAGACTATCAAAGCAGTCCTCGTTATCACTACCAGAACTATCATCCCAAGTTTTAGACAAATGTTTCTTTATTAGAAGGTTCCCATATAGTTTTAGAAAAATATTTGTTCGTATAATGCCCATATCCATTGCATTTTCTTCATTCAATGTGGATTAAATCCTTCTTAGGTTCTGAATTTTCAAAACTTTTCTTTTCAAATTATTTTTCATGAGGTCTATCTGAATTACTAGATTGACCTTCCTTTTAAAAAACTTATTTCTAAACTTAACAAATTTTGTAAAGTGTTTAGTCATAATGGAAATTTCATTATCTAAATAATCTAAGAAGGTTTTGAATTCTTTTAAATTAGTCAAACAAAGGCTAGACTATTTTCACTATACCTATAGTTCAGCACATTTTGTGTTTCAATGTGTGCAGGTGCTTTCCTCTTTGCTCATCTCTTAAAGTGTTCTGGAGTTCAAATGTTTTAAGTTTACTACATAAAAGATGATAGGTATAACTATTATCTATATTTTCATTCATAATTAAATCAAAACTCTTAGGAAGAGACATAATGATTTTATCGCATAGCTCAGAATTGTAAGGACATTTTTCTCATGTCCAACATGTTACATTTGTGTATGTCGTACGCCGCTACATTTGGCACGTCACCTCACGATCTCACATGACGGCCTCTATCCGAATTCCGAGAATCAAGCATTCAACATCTCCATTAATATGTCCCACATCTGCCTCAACGACTTCACGGTCCAAGATTTTAGGGACTTAATGCAAGTGGTACGCAAGGGAAGTCAAAACAGTGAAAAAAGGCACTATAGGAGAGTTCAAGGGCATTTTCGTAATTTTACATCCATAGTTCGGAGGTTTGGTCAACTAGAAAGTTGAAGAGCTCGCCGCAACGAAGATACTGGAAAAAACAGCACCTCAATCCGAGCTACGGTGAATGAATTATGGTCTTTTGAAGATAGAGAAAATTCCTTAAAGAATGCTGTTTTTTTTGTACGCTGGATAGAATTTTAGAGTTTTAAAAACATGGGACTCTTCATATTTTTTCCTATAAATACCAACTTTGGGGGAGTTGTTTTACAAGACTTTAGAAGACGTTTTTGAGAGTCCAAATTACTCTAGTCTTCATATTTTTGAGTCCCAAGACTCATGTTTTAATTCACACATCCTTGCCAAATATTTGTGAATCCTTTTGCAACCCAAGAACATAACTTTGGTTTGTTCAACCCTTGTGGAGGAGACCGTTCTTCTTCTTCTTCTTCTTCTTCATTGCAGCCCTACTGGAAAGGGATAATTCCAGCCGTGACTACAGAATCCGATACCCGAGGGTAATTCTTAGTCAACTTGTATTTTCATTGTAATCCGATTGTAAGCCGTTTTCTTACAAATTATAGTGAAAATAAATGGTTTTGCCCCTGTGGGGGATTTTTCCTTAATTGCATGTGTTTGAATGTTCTTGCGAAGATTATCAATTTATTCAATCACATACTGTTGCATGTTTAGGGTTTGTTTGTGAGAAAAGGGTTTTATATATAATTTGATCATTTGAACGCGAGCACACACACGTTCTTCAAATTGGTGTTTGTTTTTTATCTTGCATGCTATATTTCATTTGATAAATCATGTAGATGCATGTCTTAGGGTTTAACTAAAATTTGGGATTAATTAAAATTGGTTTTTATTTGAGAAGTCGCAATATTTCCGCTGCTGCTGCTCTCTCAAATTGGTATCAGAGCGGGTTACTCTAAATTATTCAGTGATCCTGATTTTTAAAGATTTTTTCCTGATACAATTTGACTTCTCACGTCGTCAAATTGGTATCAGAGCCTGTTGCACTAAGTTATTGTGTTTTGATCCTGATTTTGCACAAAAAATGGCTTTTCATGGTTTTTATGATCTTCGATGTCAAATTTTTGAAAAAGTTAATTGGAAAATTCATAGGAACTCTTGTTTTAAATCTTCTCTTGAAAACGAATCTGAGAAGTGTTCTTGTTGTGAGGGGGTTGGTCACACGTTAGATGAGTGTACCACAAATTTAAAGAAGAAATTGAATAAACCGATTTCTCATGTTTCTACCCTTAGTGATAGTGATTCGGAAGAAGAAGTCTTTTATGCTTCTAGGCGAGAGTTTCCCATCCGTGTGATTAGTGATGAGGGTGAGGGTGAAAAGAGTGAGGAGGAAGAAGAAGAATTGAGTGAGTTGCAAGTTGCCTACAATAATTTGTATTTTGAATGTTTAAAGACAAAAAAGGCAAACTTGAAACTTGAAGCTCAATTGAAAGATTGTGCCTTAAAAAATAATGATGTTTTAGTTGAAGAACTTAGGGCACGAGAGAAAATTTTGAGAGAGAAGATGGGATATGTCGAGGGTGAGAGAGATGATCTTCGAGGCGTGATGGAAGCTATGAAAAAGGAGATTCTTAAGTTTGAGGAGTCTAGGCGCTTACTTGAATTTAGGATAGATGAACTTGAGGTGAAATTGAAAGATTCAAGTAAAGTGAAATTTGATTTGGAGTCTAGGTCTGAAAAACTTGATAAGATTTTAGGCACAGTCGAGATCAAAACGGATAGAGGTGGGATTGGTCTTAAAAAATATGTTGGACCCATTCCCACACTTGTGAGAGAGCCCCCTAGGATTGTTAAGAAAGAGACACCTAAGGTTGTTAGGAAAGATCCCCATAGGAACATCGTGAGAATGCCTCATAGGATCATTATGAGAGACCCACCTAGGCAAATTCGGAGAGAGCAACTGAGAAATTTGAGGGCCACCTTTAGGTAACACACACCTCCCGATTTACACTTGCACACATTGCGGTAGGCAAGGTCATATTAGGCGATTCTGTTACAAGCTGTTATATGAACCTAGGAAGGTTAATAGAAGAATAAATTCGATTCCCAACACCCCCACACCTCGTTACACATCTATTTGGGTTAGAAAATCGGATTTAGAGGCTTATGGTTTATTTGTCCACGATTCCCGTTTGCTTGCACGTGATTCACCCCATGTGAAATCTTTTGGTTGATTGTGTTTGCATGTTTGTCATACACTAGTTATGGTTTCATGATATATTTTTTTGCTAGTGTGATGACTTGTACTTTTTGTATAATTTTTTATTTTTAAAATTTTTAGAAAAATCCAAAAAGATTTTTGTATTTTATTTGCATCGTTTATGGATGGAGACTTAGGATAACCGAGTCACAACATCATTCCATTTTTTTTCATATGACTGTTTGATAGTGTTTTGAGACAATAGGTCAATTCATCCTTGTGCTTTATAATGTTTGGAGTCATTAAGATGTAATTAAGTGTTACTTCCTACATGTTTGACTCATGTTTCCTTTATTGCACACATACACGAATTTGTTTGATTATTGTGCTTGTCTTATCACATGTTGGTTGGGTGTTTTCACTTCAATCCTGTCCTTAAAACGAACCAAGCGCGATAATTTTTTTGATAAGGAAATTGTGCATATAAGAACCGTTTTGTGAGTTTGTGCGCTTTATTTAAAAACGGGGAGGGGCTGCGAAAGGTAATTATCTATCCTTTGCGCAAAAGCCACCGTTAAATTGGACCTAAAAAATGGAGGTATTTTATTATCCGGGGTCCAAAGAGGTTTAAAAGAGCCCGAAAAAATTGAAAGGCAATAAAAAGAAATTCATGCCAATTATGGGCCATATAGGTTTTTGCACCAATTCTCCAAAGTTTGAGAATTTAGATTACCTCTAAAAGAAAATATATATGAGGGAGTTTGGTTGGAGATTTTATAACGGGTTTGCACGTCCTTGAAAATGCGCTTTATAGTTTTGGACGTTATTGGTGTGGAAATCACTTTGACTTTGATTTGTTGATTTGCATAAGACGATGTCATTTAAATTCAATAAATTTTTACACCTAAGGATACTTTTGAAGCTCATTAGTTAGGGGTACACATATGCATCGTGCACATATGATTGATTGAGTTGATTTACCTATCGAATGTGTTCACACCCATTCATTCCTTTTCCATGACTTGGTTGTTTGAGTTTAAATCCATGGTGTGATTTTTGTAGCATTTTTTTTTCAAATGGTATCTATTTTTTATTTTGTATGAAAAAAAAAATTGAAAAATCAAAAATAGTTTGTGAAGATTTTTTGAGTATCTCTTTGCAAGAACGCGTTTTCCATCTAATTGATGCTTTGTTTTGAATACCGTGACACCCCGATTTTGCTTGTTTGATTCATTCTTCTTATTTGTCTACTTGGGGACATCATAAAAAGGGGGAGAAAGAATTATCTTATTCTGGGGGAGTTTTTGAGATTTGACTTATGCTTATCATATATTGGTATCTATGTTTATCTAATTTCAAACTCGATACGTCACTTGGTATTTTTTTCTTTATCTCATGTGTGTAGGTACTACATTGATGATCTCTGAATTGCACACCCTGATGAGAAAAGATTTGAGATTCCTGAAGATTTGAAGAACAAACGATGAAGACTATTCATTTGTACCTTTTCCAGTTTTGGGTTCATGGGAGGGTAGATTTGTATAGGCAATTTTATATTTGATAATTCGGATTTTTTATGTATGTACCGGCATAGACATAGGGGGAGATTTGTAAGGACATTTTTCTCATGTCCAACATGTTACATTTGTGTATGTCGTACGCCGCTACATTTGGCACGTCACCTCACGATCTCACATGACGGCCTCTATCCGAATTCCGAGAATCAAGCATTCAACATCTCCATTAATATGTCCCACATCTGCCTCAACGACTTCACGGTCCAAGATTTTAGTGACTTAATGCGAGTGGTACGCAAGGGAAGTCAAAACAGTGAAAAAAAGGCACTATAGGAGAGTTCAAGGGCATTTTCGTAATTTTACATCCATATTTCGGAGGTTTGGTCAACTAGAAAGTTGAAGAGCTCGCCGTAACGAAGATACTGGAAAAAACGGCACCTCAATCCGAGCTACGGTGAAGGAGTTATGGCCTTTTGAAGATAGAGAAAATTCCTTAAAGAATGCTGTTTTTTTTGTACGCTGGATAGAATTTTAGAGTTTTAAAAACATGGGACTCTTCATATTTTTTCCTACAAATACCAACTTCGGGGGAGTTGTTTTGCAAGACTTTAGAAGACGTTTTTGAGAGTCCAAATTACTCTAGTCTTCATATTTTTGAGTCCCAAGACTCATGTTTTGATTCACACATCCTTGCCAAATATTTGTGAATCCTTTTGCAACCCAAGAACACAACTTTGGTTTGTTCAACCCTTGTGGAGGAGACCGTTCTTCTTCTTCTTCTTCTTCTTCTTCATTGCAGCCCTACTGGAAAGGGATAATTCCAGCCGTGACTACAGAATCCGATACCCGAGGGTAATTCTTAGTCAACTTGTATTTTCATTGTAATCCGATTGTAAGCCGTTTTCTTACAAATTATAGTGAAAATAAATAGTTTTGCCCCTGTGGGGGATTTTTCCTTAATTGCATGTGTTTGAATGTTCTTGCGTAGATTATCAATTTATTCAATCACATATTGCTGCATGTTTAGGGTTTGTTTGTGAGAAAAGGGTTTTATATATAATTTGATCATTTGAACGCGAGCACACACGTTCTTCAAATTGGTGTTTGTTTTTTATCCTGCATGCTATATTTCATTTGATAAATCATCTAGATGCATGTCTTAAGGTTTAACTAAAATTTGGGATTAATTAAAATTGGTTTTTATTTGAGAAGTCGCAATATTTCCGCTGCTGCTGCTCTCTCAAGAATCAACATACACAATACCATTAGCATGTGATTGATTAATAATGTCTTGCAATTTAATGTCAAATTCATCAAATTTTTCATTATCTTTCATATAAAGGGTATCATAATGTCTAACTAGCATTTGTGACTTATCCCTTTTAACCCTAGAATTTCTTTCATGAGTTGTCATTAAAATTTCCCAAGCCTTTTTAAATGTGGTGCAAGCTGAAATTCTTTTAAATTCAGTTGCAGACATCGCTTGAAAATGGCATTTCTACCTTTGTTGTTATACTTTGATCTTAACTTTTCATCTTTAGTCCATTTTGAAAGAGATTTTCTAGTAAAAATTTTCCCAGCGCCATCACCAACTAAATGACTAGGAGCAGAAAAATCGGTTCCAACCATCTCCCATACATCATCTCCCAAGTATTGGAGGTGTGCAACCATTCTTACTTTTCAATAAGCAAAGATTCACCATCGAATAATGGAGGAGGTACGAAAGAACCATTATGATAACTCATAATAAAAGATTGATTTTAGTTCAAGATCTTTGCGGGATAAAATCCTTTAAAAAGTGAATCTTGAATCTCTGATACCACTTCAAAGAACCTAATACACTAAAGTGTTTTCTTTATTAAAAGAAACTCTTTTAATTCTTTGATAAAAAACAGTTTTAAAAATTGATTGAAACTGTAACACATACACATAAATAAAAAGGGATTTGTGAGGATGGTGCACAAATAAAAATTAATTAGAATGGGATGAGGAAAAAAAGAAGTGGACACATTATTTGTTCTCGAAGAAACCAACAATGGAAAACACCAAGTCCTTTAGTACCAGGACAACACACACACCCAAGTCCACTATTACAATTATTAATTACAGATTATAATTTTATAAATGTACAAGAATTAAACTATGCACATACAACCAGTACAGCAAGCCTAGTCTAAATACAACCCCATTAATCAATAATAAGCAACCTAATAATACCAAGGCAGTAGTAGTAGCAACATACAAAGTTTTACACCCAATACAAGGATATCAATGAAGATGTGACTCACAATAACAATATAAGAAGGTTTTGATTAAAATCTCACACACAGATTAAATCCAAATATTTAAAATGAACATAACACAAATGTTTAACTTAAAGGTTATAGACTAGTACAAGTAGGATACGTAAAAACATATTAGACTTAATCCTTTAAAATTTACCAAAACCATCTTTAAATCAAATAACTTACAAACAAAAATAAGGTTATACCACAATCTCAACAAACCCAATCTGAAAGCAATATACCCCAAAACAGCTTATCCACAACCACCACTAAGTCCGATTTTGACATACACAGCACTGTGTTTGATTTAGAATGCTATAGGTCAATCAAATCGAACCACAAGCAGTTTGAACACAAAATTTTTTGAAATACCAGTTTAGATCTAAGTCCACTTAAAGATTTATGACATGAAAGGAGATCTAAACATGTAAAGAGATTATAAACAAAAAAAATTATAAATATAAATAGCAGTGCATATATATATATATATAAAGTTATTTATAAATAAAAATATATATAGATATAAATATAATTGTATATACATATTTTAAATGAAAAATAAACTTACAATGAGAGACAAATTGAAAAATAAAAAGTCTCCTTTAAGGAACACCAACAACTTCAAGATCAGGAACAAATTCAACCTCCCCAAGTAGATCCAAGCCTCAAACAAAACTATGTATGAAGCTTCCAAACACAGATCTTGGAATAAAACCTAAAATACACGGCCTCAAACAGTAAGAGTAACATAGAACCCTCACAAGTCTATGATGAACTCAGAAATGGTGTAGCAACTATAAGAGCCATATTAAACTCTCAAAGAGAAGGTACATCACTTTGAATTTTAAAGAGAAAAAATTGAAAGATATTTTGGCAGTGTTTCACTATACTTTGCAAATAGAATCTCTAAATTTCGAAATAACTGAACACCTATATTTATAGGTGATCTGAGAAGGATTTGGAAACTGCCCGGTCAAATCGTAAATCCCACAACTTTAATGGAAAATATGTAAAAGGCCAGGGGTATCTTGGGAATGAAATTGAAAGAAAAATAGAGGGATACATGTGTAAAATAGCAACGCTGTAGTAGGGGGAAAATGGTAATCCGAAGGGGAACACAACGGTTGACACTGCAGCACGTGTGCCAACTCATGCATGGTGAAATCGCGATAGCTGCACGCACTCACCTAATTAGCCAACAAATGATCACACATATCGCACAACTAACGACCCAGAACACTCAAAACACTATCGTTTGATGTTTGTACTAAAATGTTTAATTAATCAAATAAAAGTTTTAATCAGATATTATTTTAACACATTTAAAAATCGAGAAAAATATATAAAAATTACAAAATAAATTTATGAATTTTGGAAATAAAATAAAACTCATAATTTATAATATAAAAATTATTTAAGTTAAAAATACATAGTAGACGTAATTTATCAAAAATAGGTTATACATTAAATCTAATTAAGAATAATATGTTTTAAGGTTTCAAAAATATACAAAAAAAAATTAACCAAGAATTAAAATACAGAAACATAAAGGGAGACAAACAAATATTTGTCTCAAAATTGAGTCAATAAAACTCAAGAACTTTCACTGAATTGGTTTAAAGTGTCGATCTTTTCTTTAAGGTCACATAGGGGACCGAGTTGATTTGGAGTATAGGTCCTCCTATTTTGGGTCACGTAGGAGACATAATTAGTTTTAAGCATCAGGCTTTTGATTTAGGGTCACGTAGGGGACAAAATTCGTTTGAAGCATCTAGCTTCCAATTTTAGGTCACGTGGGGGACCAAATTATTTGAAGCATGGGGCTTCCTATTGTAGGTCCCCAAATTATAACTTTTAACAAAGACTTTTGCTTGAGCGGAATTAAGTTAAGGATGAATGCAAACTAACTTTCTCTTTTTGATAAACTCCTTTTCAATTTAATCAAACCAAGTTGTGATACTAATTAACTTAACCATATTTTATCTTGTTTAACCCTAAGCATGCTACTAGTGATTAAAGCAAGTAAAATAAAGTAAAGAAATACTCACAATGCCGATGTACGAGGAAAAACCTAATCGAGAACAAATCTCGGATGGCCCAGGCCAAACAATCACTATGACAATGGTTTTACAAAGTCAAACGGTAGTCTTATACAAAGACTCGATCCCCATGAGACTTGATGGTCCTTTAATATTCTACCAATCTTCACAGTGCCCATGCAGAAAGTAACCTTTTTCCACGATGCTCGTCCACAGCAGTCGCCTCTACGAATGCCTCAGTATCCACCGAAACGGCCTATATCGTCTACGTTGTTAAACACGATGCTCGTCGCCTATCCACCGCAAAACCAGCAACCACAAGTTGTTCAAAGATGGTTGAACAAGTTCAACTTGATTCAAGAACAAGATCTCTATTGCATATGAATATGAAAAGTCGAATCTTTAAACACAAGGGATGATTTTACTATGAAAACCTTTGTAAACTGTGGTGTAGAAAACGTAACAGTATTCTGGAAATATTTGGCTCTGCACACACCGAGAAAAGGACAGGGACATAAATTAAATACGTTTTTTTAAGTCGGTGCAATCTCGTTCGAGCGATATGACGCGTTGTTCGAACGACAGTGTATCTCGTTCGAATAACAGTGAACGAGATGCCGTGTCATTCGAACGATATCGTTTGAACAACAGACTGATTAGAGTCCCAAAATGATCCAACTTTAATAAAAGATTTTTAATTCAAACTAACTCTAATCCAACACTAATCCATCCTTTGTCTGACGTGTAAACAAATGAAACATTTTTTAAACATTTTATTTAAAAAAATTCATCCTTAAGCAATTTCCGATTTCCATAATCATTTAGCATTCATACCTTAGAGAAATCCGAAATGCATTATTCAACTTGATTGAAGAATTCAAACTTGCATCAATTAAACATCGGCATGATTAATGTAACACTCCACGATTTTGGGACTGAGAAATTAAATTTTTGGGAGAATAAAATTTTATTTTAATTGGGGATTTTTTTTTTAAATTTGGAAATTGAGGTCTAAAATTTGGGGACATGATAAAGTATTTCGGATGATGATTCTGAGTGCGCCATTGATCCCGGATGGATCAAGATAGTTAAAATGACTGTCATTGGGTTTTATTTCAGGTCCGAAATATTTTTAAGTATGTTTGAATCGAATTGGAGTAAACGAGTCATTTAAAGTGTGTATTATCATTTAAAACTGGGACTTATGTTTTAAAGGCTTAAGAGGCTTACGGATCAAGAAAATCTCATTTGTGAGAAACCCTAGAGAGAAAAAGAGAAGAGGAAAAGAAAGAAAGAAAGAATCATAAAGGAAGAAAGAGAGAGGAAAAAGCTTGGAGATTCCGGCCCGTACGCGATCTCAGCGATGATTCAACCTCTACCATTTCGAGGCAAGTATTTAATCTTGCTAAATATTTCATTTGTGTATTTTATTTCATAATTTGTCGATAAAATAAATGGATTTTTGGGGTTATATGTGAAAAACTAGTTTTTGGGTATTTAATCTTGAATTTGATGTTTAAACTTGGGATTGATGATATTTATGTTGATGAGATGAGGGTAGGTTGGGTTTTGATGTGAGGAAAATGATTGAGTTAAAATATTGGGGGTTATTTGATGAGATTTGGGTGTTTGGAGAAATAGGGCTTGTTCAAAAATGGAAAAATGTCCATGATATCTGGTATGGCCGGTCGACCGCGCCTCAAAGGAATAGCTTACTGCTTTCTTCGTGAGGCAAAATTTGGACCCGCGATCGACCGGGGGTCAGGGACCGGTCGATCGGTCCTCTATTTTTAGCCCAAGAATGGAATTTTCTTTTACCCCTTTTCTTTTGGGTTTTATTCTTAGGGGCTTTCTTAATGGACTTATTATGGAGGTTTATGAAATTAAATTAGGGGAATAGTGCCCTAGGATGAATAGGGGCTTTTGGACCCATCTTAGAATTGGATTTTGAGGGTAAGATGCCTCTTTTTGTAAGGAAATGATTATGCGATTGAACGATTGGCGGATTATTTTAATATGATGGTGGTGGGCTATCATAGGATAGTATAAATTATAGAGATAATGGCTTTTTTGTTTGTGTATTGGAAGTTAAGTGGTATTGCGATATATGCTTTTGAGGATTACCGAATAGAAGTGTTATGTGTATGTACTTCTAGCCGAAATCGTTATTTCCCAATTATGTGCAAGTAGTAATAGATATTTAAAGGTAGGATGATGGAGATGTACGTTCGATGTTACGGTTTTATAGGAGTAATTGAACTGTGGGTGGAATTGGGAACGATTGGACTCTACTATCGACTAGCATAGGTTGTGATATGATGTTCGTCGGGATAGTTTCTATATTGTTATGATGGATTCATAATGGATATTCCCATACGTGATGGGATCATAAAAATAAATCTAGGATGAAGCTTAAGGTTATAAACTATTAGTTATGCGTATACCAATAGTCGGAGTTATTACTCGATATATCGATGTACTTTCGGATATAGATGGGATGTGTAGTGAGAGTTACCTACACTAAACTTTGGGTGATAACCTTAGTGTTGTATATATGGGAAGACAATTCATATTAGAGGGGTGATGGTTGAATATGCTTCAAGTGAGGGATCATATTCACATAACGAATATTAAGTTAATACGCTTGGTGTGACGGCTAGTATAATGAGGACTATGTACACTTATAGCCGAGTTTATGAATTTCATACATACGGACGAGAGCTAGTATGTATGTATGTATATATATATATATATATATATATATGTGTGTGTGTGTGTGTGTGTGTGTGTGTGTGTGTGTGTATTTCTGACGTGAATACCTATACCGTGTGTGATGGTTTGTATATATGATGTGCTCATATGGATGTATATATATAGTGTGAATGATATATATACTTAATGTGTGAAGCATACTCGGCACATGCTATCATGGGAAGTTGCGCGATGAGGGTGAGCCCCTGGCTTGAGGAGCAGGGGTGGATATTCCCCAGGTCATAGTCATCCTTTTTATTATTGTGTGATTTTATTTTGGGGGTGAGAAGTCTTGGGTATGATCCATTCTCACTTGCCGGTAGGAACTATGACTGCTTCCCATACGTTAGGATTGATTTTGTTGCCATGGAGGTGTGATAATAGTCCCATAGGTGGTGACCCCGGGAGAACGTGAGTAATTCCTGGAAGATGATAGCATGGTGCAGTATTTTGGCATCCTATAGCCGTTTATGTTATGTGTATTGCATAGTTTACATTATGTGTGATATTAATACTTGGTTATGGGAATGAATGATTGTGTGTGTATGTGTGTGTGTGTGTGTGTACATATATATATATATATATATATATAGTTGTATATCCTATAGGTGATGAAGATATGAAGTTTCAATAATGTACATCTTGGGTGATTTTGGTGTACTAGTTCATTAGGGTCGAAGGATCGTATTTAGAGACAATCGCGATTATGTCGACCCAAGGATTTAATAGAGATTTTAATTATGTTCTTTGATAGTGATATATATTATAGTAGTTGCAGTAATAGAATTTGTGTGGATGACATAATGGATCCCTAAGATCAACATTATCAAGGAGTAGTGTATCGGGGGGGTTCCTTGTTTGGATTTCTCTTTGCGAGACTCCCCACGCATAAAACGTAGTACAATGTTGAGAATAGAGAGAAGTTTTGTCCTTAATACTTGTATGCATGTTAGTGTGAGTAATAAACTCTTATATTGAAACCAAATTTTAGTGTGTAACGTACTAAGTCTTATAACTGGTTTAAGTTAATGATTGGAACCAATAATAGCTTGGTAAGGCATATACATATATGTATAACTATTTATGCGGGGTTAGAATGAAAAGGATTCTTGGGTTATGTTAGGATGGCAGGTCATGCGGGTATAGGCTGTGCGTATGGTAAGGTAGGTTTTCCTTAAGTGAGTGGGGTAACCTAATTAAGATTCCAGGACACGAATAGGTGCGCCTTATTAGATGAGAGGTAAGATGGTGGTTTCACGAGAGTGCGATTCCACTTTAATTATGAAATAATGCATTGATATTTATTATGCACGGTTAACACACTTGCTAAACATTTGTACACCTCGAACTCTGACCCGTTTATATTGCTCTTTTGCTATATATGTATGTATATATTGTACCACAGGAGTCCCGCCGCATGGATACCGGATGCTTTTCTATCTAGAGTCTTGGGAGCCATGGCAGTTGCGGACTGTTACGGGGTTTAGATTGTAGTCGCTTCCTATTCCTATATAAATCTAGATAGGATTCATGTTGTACATCGGGTTTACACCCAAGAGTTATTTATATTTGTTTATATATCTTCTTATGGATGTTTTACTATCTGTGACCCGACAGCTTATTCGGGTTTATTTCCTTGTATATTCTCATTTTATTTTAATGTTAACATCTTCTTTTATCATTGTACTTGTGTACGTTTTGCCTTTTCTAGTAGTTATATACTGTTGTTTTGTAGTCCGTTGCATGTTTTATTTAAATTTTGGCATCATTTTTTATGGTTTCGGGTAGTTAGCCTTATCTATTATAGTATAGTCTATTGATGCTGTGACTGAGCCATCTGAGATTATTGATTTAATGTAGTATAGGGCTGGCCACCCATTATTATTTTAAGTGGAGTGTCACAGATGGTATCAGAGCATCAGGTTCTAGTGTTATTAGGATCCGTGCGGGTTTTCTGCATTCTTACGTTAACGTTCTTGATATAGAGCCCCATTATTAGGATCGTTGTCTTCACTATGTCTATTTCCTCCTGTGAGGTGTACTCACTTGAATGGCGTTCTGATATAGTTGCTTTCATCTCAGACGTCGCCAAGAATAAGTCGTCCAGGAAGGGGTAAGATGAAAGATGCAATACCCATAACAGATTTTGGGTTCGATTTGATTAGAGGTATTTCTTTTCGTGACTCAGGCGGAGATAAGGAGGAAATTTTCTAGTGGTGACTCTAGGTGATTTGATGGTGGTCGAGTTAGAAGGAGGATTGACTCGAATGGAGAATTTTAGAATCGATAAGGTAAGTACTGATGAGAAGCGAATAGTGAAGCCCTTGGGAGGTTTATATTGATAAATTTGCTAGCATTTGTTAGGAATCTTGGTGTTGGTGATTTTCCCGATGCAAGGTGTGTGGCGTTGTCCCAAGGTCAGGAGTATCGTCTTCATTTAAGAACGGAGTGAGAAATTTGGAGACTCGGGGTCATTGGGTAGGACTGAAGGAGTTGTCGGGGGTCGTAATAGCGCCTTATCCTTCAGGATGGTTAGGAAGGATTTTCGAGAGGATGTTTCTATAAGAAAATTTAGGCCTTAGGTAGGAGGGCCTATCCTGGAAGTTGTAGAGGACTTTGAATAGGGATTAATGGATGAAGTAAAGCAATTGGGTTATGGAAGTATAAGGTAGAATACCTTTATTTTGGTTTAATTCATGCTTTGCGCTATATTGGGAGCGTCGCATGTAAGGTTTTATGAGTGGTTGGATGTTATAACCATTGTGTGTGTAGAATTTTCCTTGGAGGAAGGAATAAAGGATCAAGTGCGGCCTTTGTATGGCATCTTTTGGGATATTAGACTGTCTCGTGATGAGCTAGTAGAAAGTTGTGATATTAATTTATGGAAGTGCGGATTGTTAAGATTGTTGAGCAGTGATGATAAGGTTATTGTTTTATAATTAGGATAGGGCAGGTAATGGTAGTATTCCGGTGAGGGAAAGACTTATCTTGTGGCAATGCTTTGATGTAATGTAAAGGGATTGTATAACTGAGAGGTTCAGAGTTTAGCAGGTTCATTGTTGAGCAGGGAATTCTACTCAGAACTTGGGTTAGTTTTTAGAACTAGGAGTTGGTGAGAGTATTGTATTTATTGGGACCTTATGTTATGTATATGAGGTATTGATTGGCGTATCAAAAGACATGGAATTATTTGATATTATATTGTTATATAGGCCTTCGGTCCATATCTATGATTCGAAAACCTTTTATAAAACCTTAACCTTGGTTCAACTGATCTCAATCCCCGACATAGCTACACAGTAGTGTATTGGGAAGGTTCCTTGTTTGGATTTCGCTTGCGTGACCTCCTCCGCATGAAGGTAGCTTATGTCAGGAATTGAGAAGAGTTCAACCGTTGGGAATTTCAAACTTTTATATATACTGAATGTGCTATTATAGATATATTTTTTGAGAGTTATATTAGGATTTCAGGCTAGTGGAGCCGAGTTATGTTCTTACGAGTGGAGCTCGGGTACAGGGTGTATGGGCGCCCTGGGTAGCTAGTTTGATTTTAAAGTTTATATGATGCGATGTGAGAAATGGATAAGGTATGTATAGTGATGTTGAGGGTAGATGGAAGGACTAGATGAGATTCGAAGTCCTAGGCATAACCTAAATTTCGAGGACAAAATTTTTGTAACGGGGGAAGATCTATAACACCCCACGATTTTGGGACTGAGAAATTAAATTTTGGGGAGAATAAAATTTTATTTTAATTGGGGAATTTTTTTAAAAATTTGGAAATTGAGGTCTAAAATTTGGGGACGTTATAAAGTATTCCGGATGATGATTCTGAGTGCGCCATTGATCCTGAATGGATCGAGATAGTCAAAATGACTACAATTGGGTTTTATTTTGGTTCCGGAATATTTTTAAGTATGTTTGACTCGAATTGGAGTAAACGAGTCATTTAAAGTGTGTATTATCATTTAAAATTAGGACTTACGTTTTAAAGG
This sequence comes from Sambucus nigra, assembly GCA_949130495.1. Taxonomy (NCBI): domain Eukaryota; kingdom Viridiplantae; phylum Streptophyta; class Magnoliopsida; order Dipsacales; family Adoxaceae; genus Sambucus; species Sambucus nigra. The sequence goes on along the minus strand of OX422216.1, from coordinate 248,181,786 downwards.
CTTAAGAGGCTTATAGATCAAGTAAATCTCATTTGTGAGAAACCCTAAAGAGAAAAAGAGAAGAGGAAAAGAAAGAAAGAAGAAGAAAGGAAGAAAGAGAGAGGAAAAAGTTGGAGATTCCGGCCCGTAAGCGATCTCGAGGATGATTCCACCTCTACCATTTCGAGGCAAGTGTTTAGTCTTGCTAAATATTTTATTTGAGTATTTCATTTCATAATTTGTGGATAAAATAAATGGATTTTTGCGGTTATATGTGAAAACCTAGTTTTTGGGTATTTAATCTTGAATTTGATGTTTAAACTTGGGATTAATGACATTTATGTTGATGAGATGAGGGTAGGTTGGGTTTTGATGTGAGGAAAATGATTGAGTTAAAATATTGTGGGTTAGTTGATGAGATTTGGGTGTTTGGAGAAATAGGGCTTGTTCAAAAATGGAAAAATGGCCATGATATCTGGTATGGCCGGTCGATCGCGCCCAGGGGACCGATCGACCGCGCCTCAAAGGAATAGCCAACTGCTTTCTTCGTAAGGCAAAATTTGGACCTGCGATCGATCGGGGGTCAGGGACCGGTCGATCGGTCCTCTATTTTTAGCCCAAGAATGGGGTTTTCTTTTACCCCTTTACTTTTGAGTTTTATTCTTAGGGGCTTTCTTAATGGACTTATTATGGAGGGTTATGATATTATATTAGGGGATTAGTGCCCTAGGATGAATAGGGCTTTTGGACCCATGTTAGAATTGGATTTTGAGGGTAGGATGCTTCTTTTTGTAAGAAAATGATTATGGGATTGAAAGATTGGTGGATTATTTTAATATAATGGTGGTGGGTTATCATGGGATACTATAAAAATTAGAGATAGTGCCTTTTTGCTTTGTGTATTTAAAGTTAAGTGGTATTGCGGTATATGCTTTTGAGGATTACCGAATAGAAGTGTTATGTGTATGTACTTCTAGCCAAGATCATTATTTCCCAATTATGTGCAAGTAGTAATAGATATTTAAAGGTAGGATGAGGGAGATGTACATTCGATGTTAAGGGCTCATAGGAGTAATTGAACCGTGGGTGGAATTGGGAACGATTGGACTCTACTATCGACTAACATAGGTTGTGATATGATGTTCGTCGGGATAGTTACTATATTGTTATGAGGGATTCATAATGGATATTCCCGTACGTGATGGGATCATAAAAATAAATCTAGGATGAAGCTTGAGGTTGTAGACTATTAGTTATGCGTATACCAATAGTCGGAGTTATTACTCGATATATCGATGTACTTTCGGATATAGATGGGATGTGTAGTGAGCGTTACCTACACTACACTTTGGGTGATAACCTTAGTATTGTATATATGGGAAAACTATTCATATTATAGGGGTGATGGTTGAATATGCTGCAAGTGAGGGATCATATTCACATAACGAATATTAAGTTAATACGCTTGGTGTGACGGCTAGTATAATGAGGACTATGTACACTTATAGCCGAGTTTATGAATTTCATACATACGGACGAGACCTGGTATGTATATGTGTATATATATATATATATATATATATATATATATATATATATATATATATATATGTATATATGTGTATATTTCTGACGTGAATACCTATACCGTGCGTGGTGGTTTGTATATATGATGTGATCATATGGACGTATATATATAGTGTGAATGATATATATACTTAATGTGTGAAGCATACTCGGCACATGCTATCATGGGAAGTTGCGCGATGAGGGTGAGCCCCTGGCTTGAGGAGCAGGGGTGGATATTCCCCAAGTCATAGTCGTCCTTTTTATTATTGTGTGATTTTATTTTGGGGGTGAGAAGTCTTGGGTATGAGCCGTTCTCACTTTCCGGTAGGAACTATGACCGTTTCCCATACGTTAGGATTGATTTTGTTGCCATAGAGGTGTGATAATAGTCCCATAGGTGGTGACCCCGGGAGAACATGAGTAATTCCTGGAAGATGATAGCATGGTGCAGTATTTTGGCATCCTATAGTCATTTATGTTATGTGTATTGCATAGTGTACATTATGTGTGATATGTATACTTGGTTATGAGAACGAATGATTGTGTGTGTGTATATATATATATATAGAGAGAGTAACTATATATATATATATATATATATATATATATATATATATATATAGTTGTATATCCTATAGGTGATGAGGTTATGAAGTTTCGATCATGTACATCTTGGGTGATTTTGGTGTACTAGTTCATTGGGGTCGAAGGATCGTATTTAGAGACAATCGCGATTATGTCGACCCAAGGATTTAATAGAGATTTTAATTATGTTCTTAGATAGTAATCTATAATTATAGTAGTTGCAGTAATAGAATTTGTGTGGATGACATAATGGATCCCTAAGATCAACATTGTCAAGCTGTAGTGTATCGGGGGGGTTCCTTTTTTGGATTTCGCTTTGCGAGACGTCCCATGCACGAAACGTAGTGCAATATTGAGAATAGAGAGAAGTTTTGTCCTTAATACTTGTATGCATGTTAATATGAGTAATAAACTCTTATATTGAAACCAAATGTTAGTGTGTAACGTAATAAGTCTTATAACTGGTTTAAGTTAACGATTGGAACCAATAATAGCTTGATAAGGCATATACATATATGTATAAGTATTTATGTGGGGTTAGAATGAAAAAAATTCTTGGGTTATGTTAGGATGGCAGGTCATGCCGGTATAGGCCATGCATATGGTAAGTTAGGTTGTCCTTAAGTGCTTGGGGTAACCTAATTAAGATTCCAGAATGCGAATAGGTGCGCGCTGTTAGATGAGAGGTAAGATGGTGGTTTCACGAGAGTGCGACTCCACTTTAATTATGAAATAATGCATTGATATTTATTATGCACGGTTAACACACTTGCTAAACATTTTTACACCTCGAGCTCTGATCCGTTTATATTGCTCTTTTGCTATATATGTATTTACAAATCTCCCCCTTTGACTATTCCGGGACAAAACCAATAGTGAAATGCCTAAGACGGTCCGTCAAGCCATATGATGCCTAAATCCCATCCCATAAACCAAAAATGAAAAATACATCATCAGTACAGGATAAGATTCTTCAATAATGGACCGACAAGCATAAAACTGTCTCGAATGTCTGAATGTTATGTAGACTAGAAATCTCGAATCTTGTTAAGCATACTTACACACATGAAATAGAGAAATACCAAATGAAGTATGGCAGAACAAATTATATAAAACCAATATGAAAATCTTAATATGAAAATCTCAAATCCGAATCATTATGTTATGTGAATAAACATGATACCAATTTATGTACACATGATATAAACATGATGTCAGTATGTGTAACAAAACAAATAAACTGTCAAGCATAAAACTCACAAAACTCTCCCTACATCACTGATATCTCTCCCCATTTTTATCTCGAATAGACAATCAGGTGAAAATATAAACAAATCTAGCCTGTGAAATACCAATTTGATTACATTAACTCATAATATGCTGGATAAACATAAAACAACCGCTAAAAATGATTAAGCAATGTTAAATCTGTAGCTAGCAAACAATGAATCGCACAAAGAATGTATCAATCTAAGCAGGTGTGATTAAACAAACCAATGCAACAAAATTTGTTAATGATCAAAGTAAACTGCATAAACAGAAACCCAGTACCAAAAATATATAACACTATGCAGCAGGGTTCTGAAATAGAAATCAACCGGAAAAAAAAATCAAAACTAGTCAAACATGATGTTTGATGTTGTTTATATTTTTGTATATCGCTTTATGTATATATATGGGTTTATGATATTTATGTGAATTTATGTACATATATAGAGAGAGAGATGGATTATATATATGTATATATATGGACCCGCGGGCTTTTTCCAAAGTGAGAGTTGCAATTCAAATCGTTATTTTAGAAATATATAAGGATATTCATATGGTCATTTCATAAATCTATTGAATTTGAGGTATTAAATATTATTGATAGTGTTGGTATGGAAGAAGATTCATATGGATGTTTCATAAATTGATCCAAACCCAGTTATTCATAAAACACCCAACATACGGGTGACCCAATATTCTTGGTAAAGCCTCGTCGAACCATAATCAAGCTTAGGTCTAATTTTCAGGTCGAAAAGTGCTCTATTTTTTTATTAAGCTATATAATCCTGTCAATTTTCGTGTTGTTGAGTAGACCCATGCTTTATTTTGTCCATTTAATTTGTTATCTTTTGGTGAGATCATTGTATAGAGATTGTTTTAACTTTAATGAACCAAAATTTGCTTTATACTATAAAATTAGTTATTCTACTTGCACCCCAACCGTGATGTGTTGTTTTTGTGCTGGTTATGAGGTGGTGCGAGGGAGACTATTCCTTTATTTTTATTTATATAATTTTATTTCTTAGGTTGTATATTTTTCTAACATGGGTTATCCATGTTTGACTTAGTTGAGGTTTTTATGGTGGTGATAATTTTGGTTGTGAGTTTGTTGAGGTATTTATAGTGTTAGTTTTATTAGGTTTTTGGGTGGGGATAATGGTATTCTTATAATAATATGGATGCGTAGAATTAAATGTTTATGTGTTACTTACTACATGATAGTTAGAATTGTGATTTTTCTGTATCTTTTTATTATCTAGTGCATTGTACATGCCGCCAGCGACATGTAAAGCTTGACTGTGTTGGGTGTTACACTAACTAAATTACAGTATATAATTATACATCATGAACATTTTTGTTTGACACTTTATTGGGAGTTTTTATCAGTGTATTTATTTATAGATACTTTCATGTGTCAATTAGTTTATGCTTCATATATGATCATATTGATTTTGAATTGTGTTAACATATGCAGTGCACTATGTGGTCATCTTTTGACTTTTCTTCCATTTGTATAATCTTAACCAACTTGAGGTTGTCCTGTTAAAAATAGGGTTTATACTATTTAAGAATTGGTACAAAGCTGAGTTGGGAGGTTTTCTTGGTGATTTTGATCTTCGAATTGTTTCGAGTCATTAAGTCTAAAAGTTTTTAATCTGTTGTTTATTAGTTTTTAGTGATATTGTGGGTGTGACTCGGATAACAAAATTAAGGTAGCTGCTACAAGTTGTGACAATATATCCAAGAAGCAATATAATGTCAAGGGGTTTGGACTCTTAAAAGAGTTTCCAATTCGATTACTTTTATTTTTAATTAAATCTTTATATTAGTTAAGCACCTTGGATGTAAATATTATTTGTATATTGAACTCCCCATGGAGTTTATTTTATATTTTCACTTTTCATTTGCTTGTTTTTTGCTTTACTATTTTGGATGTTGCAAATTATGTTTTTTGGCTAGTTATGTGTTTGTAAATATTATTTGTATATTGAACTCCCCATGATGATGCAATACATGCAATAGAAATCTCTTTAAATCCTATAATGATTTGTATTTGATTTCTATTGCATTTTCATAGGATAGTTATGTGTTTCCAATGGTTGTATTTTGAAACTACTGTGTTTTCTTCAGGTAGTTAAGTGCAGTGAGTTATAACGTGCAAATTCTAATCCATTTATGTGCTAAGTATTAAAAATTTTAAACAACAACTACATATGGGTTGTTATTTCCAAATAGCTCGAGTATGATCCAAATATATTAATAATCCTTTAAAATATATCAAATTACAATATTCATGCCTGATTATTTATCTGTGTACATAAGTATATACAATATATTTATTCATCCATGTATTAGTAAAGTTTCTCACGTTCTATATTTCTTTTGGATATGAAAATAGTTTGTATAACGTATGGCTTCGATTCATTATCTTTCAACAAATTAAAGCATTTATCATGTTCTCTCGCTGATTGCAATTGAAATGAAAAGGTAGTGAGAACTTGGACTTTTGTTTCATGTTTCTTGTCAATTTGTTTTGAGTGAAGTTATACAATGCTGATGCCCTCTCTTTCATAAATAAACTATTTTCATGCTTCATAATAGTTAATTTAATGTGTTTCATTAACTTCTTTTATAGGATTCAATAGGGTAGTTCCCCACTTAGTGACTAGGTGGGCAATGAGGAGGTTGTTGGATACTTATTTTCATCAAGTGAAGGTAAAGGTGAAGAAAGTGATTGAGAAGTTATATTAAATTCATTATCTAATGTTGATTTACCTAGTGTTAGGAGGAATTCTCGTCCAACTGATGATGATGCTTTGATCGTGACTTCCCATCGACTAGCAATGATGGGTCGAGATACATATCTTTCATAGCCGGTTACATAAATTTTATGAGTTACATATGTTTTATAGACGATAACATAAATTTTATAATCATTGATGCTTTAAATAATTGAATTCAAAGGAGTTAAAGTTCAAAGACTTTACAATGATGAAAATTCATATGTCTTAACCATTGAAAAAATTGTACAACCATGTCAACCAAGCTGTCATATAAAATATTTCAACCTTCTTTAACATTAGGTTTTTTACCTAATTATGCGTTGCCTCTGCCTCCAGCAAGAACTTAAATGAGCCTACATAACTTTTCCATTCAAATATTAATTGAGTACCCCTTAAATAATTTTTCCCTCAGTTGATGCAATTGACGGTGTTCCAAATAGTACTCTGCTAATTCCTCCATCTAGAATTTTATTTGTTATTTTAAATTGATGAATTTTTCATTTTCTTTCTATGAAGGTACATGTATGTTGTTGAAAATTTTATAAGCGTTCAAAACCATTGCAAATTTTTTGTAATTATTATCAAAAATAGGCATTTGTTTGCAATAAACCGTTGCAAATATTATTTTGCAACAATTTTGAACACTTGTACAAAAATTGCAATGAAACAATTTGCAACGGTTTTGAACCATTGAAAATGCTAATTGCAAGTGTTTAAAACACTTGTAATTTTCATATTTCGGTGTAGTGATAGTCTATGCTTATGTTTGACATTTATTGCTTATGAGTGATACTTTTAAAGGAATACTAATGTAAGTCGTCTAAAATTAAAGACGTTAAAATATGTCGTAAACATTTATAATTATATTTTTAAAAATATACATGACGAGAGTCAGTATAACAAAGAATTGCAAATTAGACTAAATAATTATAATCGGGTAAAAACGGTAAAATAACTTAAATCCTAGCAATATTCCATATTTATTACATGTTTTTTGTTCACCCGCTTAATATTTTTTTGTTTTATATCTACATCATATCTCTACACTAATATTTTTTAGTTGGAAAGTCGATAATTTAAATGAATTGACTAAATCTTTGTAGGTTTGACCCGTACTTACACTCTCTATATTACAATAGTTCGTCCACTTGCGGTAATTTTATAATTTGACAATAAGAGCAGGCCTCCCTATTTATGGTCACGTAGGTGACCAAATTGGTTTGGAGAGAAAGGCACCCTATTTTAGATCGCGTAGGGGACCAAGTTAGTTTATGGCATCGTGCTTGCTAGTTAAGGTCACGTAGGGGACTATGTTGTTTAAATCATAGGGCTTCCTATTTAAGGTCACATAGGGTACTGAGTAGTTTAAAGCGCAAGGCTTCCTATTTAAGGTCACGTTGGGGTCTGATTTGTTTTAGTGAAGAAGGCTCCTTATTTTATGTTGTATAGGGGACCAAATTGTTTGAAGTGCGGGGCATCCTATTCAGGTCGCGTAAGGGATCGACTTGGTTTGATCAGAGGGCTCCATATTTTAGCTCACATTAAGGACCAAATTGGTTTGGAGTGTGGGGATCCCTATTTTAGGTTGTGCAGGGGACCAAGTTGGTTTTGCACGCAGGGCTCTCTATTTTAGGTCACATAGGGGAACGAGTTAGTTTATAGTCTAGGGATCCCTTTTTTTTGTTACGTAGGGGACTGAGTTAGTTCAGAGCATAGGGATCCCTATTTTAGGTCACGTAGGAGATTGAATTGGTTCATATTGTAGGGCTCCATATTTTAGGTTTCATAGGGGATCAAGTTGGTTTGGACTGCAGGGCTCCCTATTTAAGGTTATGTAAGGAACCGAATTGGTTCAGAGCATAGGGCTCCCTATATTAGGTCGTGTAGGGGACCAAATTGGTTCAGATGGCATGGTTTTTAATTTTAGGTCATGTAGGGAACCGATTTTCTTTGGAGTGCAGACTCCTTATTTAAGGTTGCGTAGGGGACCAAATTGGTTTGGAGCGTAAGGATCCCATATTTAGGACATGTAGGGAAAAAAATTGGATTGAGATGATTGCTTTGGTTTTGCTCAGGTGAGGCTTTAGTTTTATTTTCTCGGGTGGAGCTCGAGGCCATTATGGGATGCTTAGAGGAGTTTGATCCTTTGTTTATGTTATCTTTAGTAGAGTGTTCCCTATGGGTCCAAGGCCATGATTATTTTTTTTTATAAGAGTATAAGGTTCTAGTGAGAGGTTTGTTCGAGTTCTTTTGTGAGGTTGTTCAAGTAGGTTCAAAACTTTGAATGGTTTCCTCAAAGGATTTTGAGTCTTTGGTTAAAACGTTTTGCCAGGTGCTGTCTGAGGATTTAAGTGAGGTGCTCAGGGTAGTGAGGATTTTTCGAGGTTCTCTCAAGAGGTATCCAAGGCTTTGCATGGGTTTTCTCAAGTGTTGTCTGAGTACTTTTAGTGGTTCGCTAAGGTTGTGTATGTGCCTTAAGTGGGGTGCTCAAGGTAGTGAGGATTTTTGTTTGCACATGTGGGCTCCGAGGCTTTAGAGAGACATGGTTTTCACTAGAAATGTCTGAGGCTTAAGTGGGGTGATCATGGTAGTGAGGCTTTTGTTTGGTCGGGAGGTTTTTAAGGCTTTGTCGGTGTTTACTCAAACGGTGTCTGAGTCTTTGCAATGGTTTTCTCAGATGGTGTCTGAGGCTTAAGTGGGGTGCTCAGGATAGTGAGTCTTTTGTTTACTCGAGCGGAGTTTGAGACTTTATGCAAGTATGATCTAAGGAGTTTGAGGCTTTGTAGTGGTTTGTTCATATAGTGTCTAAGGCTCAGGTGAGGTGCTAATGGTAATAAGTATTTTGTTTAATAGGTTTGAGTTCTAGGCTTTGATGATGTGCTCAATGTGAAGCTTTGTTTATATTATAGGCAATGAATGCTTGTGACTCGGATGTAGGTACTCAATTATTGGTGGAGGAGGTGTATTTAACACAACGAGAATGTAGAAGGTGGTTTCCCTTCAGGAGGCAAATGGTATTCTAGGGTAAAGGGATCTTTTGGGAAGGCCATAAGATGATTTCTCTTCAAGAGTTTTTCATTTTTATTTATTTTTACATTAGGAGTCAACGATCAGTTTTTTTTAAGACAAAGCTTATCTGTATGATGTAGAATCGACACGAATTATTCAATTTTGGGTTGAAATTATGGGTGAAGAGGATAAATGCTCACCTGAAAGTGGAGGGTGACTTTAAAAGATTTTTGAAAGATTTTATTATGGTCACTCTCTCACGTGAAATTATTCCCTGGGATTTAAAGATTCTCCGGATGGTGGACTTGTTCACCGTACTTGCCTTTGGTTCAAAGCTCTTTGAAGAAATAAGTGACATATTTTATGGTGTATACGAGTCTCTGAGTGGATTGCGTACGTATCCCTCAAGAAGAATCAGATCAAATGTAGTTCTAAGGGTGTGGTGGCTTGTATTGCACCTTGATTGAGTGTTGGTAGTGTATGATATTTTTGGGTCTTATATTGAGAACAAGGCTTCTATAGTGGAAAATTAAGGAGATCGGAATGTGCTTTCTCACTAGGCCTTCTAAGTTGAGGTCCTAGTGTATCGTCTTTTGTGTCATATTTTGAATAACGAGAACCCTATGGATTTCTAACACTTTAGAGTGAATTTTATTACTTGTTATATTTTATTAGACCACATAAATTCTTTCTCAATTAAGACATAATGACTATGTTTCTTAGGAAATCGAGTTTAGGATTATGTTTAGTCTTTGGTGTTTGACCAAGTTCGAAGTGATATCTCGAGTTGCTTACATATCTTTGTAAGGACAAATTTTCGAATGAGTTGATTTTTATATATTGGATTAATTACGTACATAACATTTTGAGTCATAGGTTTAACTTTATGTGGTTAACCTTTTAAGCCTATAACATGTTTGGATGAAGACGTAGAGTCCATGCTTTATGGATTGCATATCGTACTATGTGTAGTGCCACCTTTATTTATTCATGTTCCGAGGATCTCTCAGGTATGAATGCATATGTATTTTGATCCTTGGATAATGTCTTATTGGGTGTTAGGATTTTTATTAAATTATTTTTTTAATGTTTTAAAATGATTTTAACTCTTTTAAAAAAATTTATAAGAACAATTTTTTGTATTACTTCGTTAGAACAAACTTGCTAAAGCATTTGAACGAGATAAGGTACCTTGTTAGATACTATTCAAATGAAACATCCAACAAGATGCTTTTCACCCTTCACCTAAATCTCGTTGGATTTGACGTTAGAATTGTGTTCGAATGAGATGATATACTTCCTTCAAATGAGATACAATGTAGTTCGCATGATTATGCAAATTTTGAAGAATTTGAGTTTTTCCAAACTTCTTTTGATCCTTATATCATTTCCAACAAACCTCGTATAAATAGGAGTGAGGAACATCAATTTATTTTGAAAGAAATTCTTATGTTTCGAGTTCCAAAAATTTCACCCAAAGCTCTATGATTTTACCCAACCCTAAGTTTACACCCAAATTAGATTAATATCCAAGTTTCATTATATTATGCTTTGATATCTTATTTGTGGGCACCAAGTTTATTCTCCATATCTTTGTGATAATTGTTTCGTTATGGTGGACTTCATATATATTGTTTACATACAGTGGACTTTGTGGTATGGTATTGCGATGAAGAAGCAGTGGATTCTATGTTCCAATCCATTGACGGTTACTCAGCCTGGATCAGTGGATATCGAGGCATGTGTGGACTCACATGTTGTGGCACTTTCGTGGGTGGATTCCTACGTTGTTGCTGTGTAGGAGTGATTGAAAATTGAAGATGCGTCAAGGCTTACGAGGAGTTGAGTCATTAGGTAAGTAATCTATCAACTAGTGTATATCAAACTGAATTGCATGGCTGAAGTGTCACCCCACCTATTCTAACCATGGGTGATCAGTCCTTCATTAAAACAAACATGAATTTCATTTGGATCATTCTTATCATCATTGTTGTAAAAAAATTAATTACTAATCACCTATATTAAATTAAGTCGGTGTCAAATTTTATCTTTCATAAATATATCAACGTGCGGAAAGTAACTTAATTTAACCAAACCATCCGCAACGAATATAATTTGAGCAATCACACGATAGATATATAAATAAATAAGACTGAATAAACCATCAGTTCCCAAACAATCCTAATATAAGTCTGACATAATAAATCTGAATCTAAATACAGTCTGATAAATAAACTGGAGAAATAAATAGTCTAAAGGGAAACATGCCTAAATGAAATGCTTAAAGTAATCCTTTCTAGATATGAATGAGCTTAAGCATCTAAAGCAACTCTTACAAGTCTCCACAATTACTGCAGCTACGCATCCTTGGAAAGAACCATCAAGCTGGGCGTCCCTATGGCTGGACACCTAAAAGGTTTTGAAAATATTTTGACACGGGTTTGAGCCCAAGTAAACAGTTTGAAAATATTTTACAAGTGTTTAAATAACAATTTAAATATAGTTATTAGATACACATATTAGTTCAACGTACACTCCCTTGAGTTCCTCACCTCTCATCTAATGTGCATGTCTAACGTATGTTACCTAACTATGCTACCCAACCCAACTAGATAAAGTATTTAACTAACACCAAATGTCTAGCTCCTTCATATGACGCATACGACTTGCTACCACAGTATCAATAATTAATAATTCCCACGTATTATTATTGATTTAATAATTTAAGTTTCTATACTTAATTTCTTTTATATATACGTGATATGTCAATTCTACTATCACACATAAGTAGATAAAACATATTTGTATATATTTATCACATATAGAATATATAAAATTATAGCATCCCCAGAGTAGCCCCTCGTGATGTTGGCATACTCAGTTATCAATTCCATCTACCTCTCATACTAAATCAAGGACTATGGTTTTGGCATGTCTCTTCAAACCCAAAATCAATCAACATAATGGAGGCGAACATAGTTTTAAGCCTTTGGGAGACGTACATACCTAACTCACCCAAAAAACCTACGAACCACACTAATACAAACACATAGTGAGCCACCCTAAGTTCCATGTTCTGTGGCACATATCCAGGCCTCACTAGAATCGTCAAGGTGAGATTTCCCTCTGCGTGGAAACCTCACGATAGCAGGCAGCGTAGGTATGTTCACGAACATAAACAAATCATAATCATAGCTATTTACACAACCTATATACATATTTATTCAGTAGGTATACACACAACCCAAACATCTCAACCCGTACATAGTATATTTCTCTTGCATACTCAATGTGTCTTTAATTACCATTATAACCTCATATAGTATATGTTTGAGTATCACTCACTACCCTAAGGGTCCTAGTTACCCCTTAATTAATATCAGTATTTATTTCACTCTTACACTACTGATTGGAATCATAGGTTCACTCATACTTTCCGTGATCCATTTGAAATCTCGCACATTCATTAACTATGGCTATATACCCAATTATCCCGAGCATTAACTCATCTCAATTTTTGTGAACCTAATCCCCACCATAGGCCTACTGACATTCAATGTAATCCTCTTTATCATTTATAGATACCCCACAAGTCCCCCATTCATTATTCACAAATTCAGGGTTCAAAAGAAAAAAATTCATAAATCTGGGCAAACCGAATAGATTCGCCCAAAGGCCGAATTCATTCGCTTTCCTAATAGATTCGCCCTTGGGCAAATCGATTCGAAAAGTGTCAGGTTATCTTCTCCAATATGTTGTTATGTTTCTCACCATTTTTCTTCAATACAATTCTCATGATTCATGTTATAACTCTTATATAATTTAACCCAACTTCTAATATGAGTATAGAAATGGATTCCAACGAATTTTCATCATCAAAACATCATTAAATTCCATAATTAACAAGATTAAAGTCGCTAATTGACACACCCCAACCCAGTTACTTATAATTAAGTTTGAAAGTCAAGGTGAGTCAAACCATAATTCATTTAACGAAACCATAAACACGCGTTTTAATTTCAAAGTCATCAACGTAACTCCATACAACTAAAACCTTTTCCAACATTAAGAAGTTATGAATTTACAAACTTATTGAAAGATAAGCTAACTTAATTACATCATTTACATTTACACAAAAACCATTGTTTCCCCCATTCCTGGCTAACCCAACCCGACCTCCTAGATTTGGCAGTGACATCGCATTACCTGAAAAAATGTAAACATAGGAACCATGAGCAAAATAGCCCAGTTAATGCATCACTACTATACTACTACATGAATTTAAATGCAATAAATCATGTCCCTATAATTATGAATTAACTTATCCGACTCATTTATAATGAATGACCTAACTTTTTGAATCATGATTCACATATATTGTCTCTAATAGATAATTCTCCCCCATTCCTGATCGAGGAGTAACCCCCTGTCATTAATAGAAAAATCTCCCCCATTACGGGTCGGTGAGTAACCTACCATTTCGGTAAACCAAAATGAAAAATTTCATATTCATTATATTATGATCATATCAATAACATGATACAAATATCTCTTCCAATGAGTACACTCACCTTGGGTTGTCAACTATGTATTTATGTTTCCTTCGGGTCGAGCTGAACTGGATGTATTAGACCTTACACCTGTCAATCCAACTTAATCAGTATTGAATCCCAATCATTAGTATTATCCTAACATAGTTATATAACTTTAAATGACAATACAACAACAATATCATTCCACTTAAGTCACATTCCATGAAACATGAGTAAAGACAAAACAATGGTATACATGTTGATAAAGTTATGAACATTCAACCGCATGAAATACCTCATAAGGAATTTATAACCAAAGACAAGTAAACATGAAAGTATACTTCTCAATGTATATACACATGAAACACGTACTCTAAATACCCTTTGGAAGAAGGAGATAAAAACATTATTTCATAGGGTATCTAATATCGCCTCAACGTATTGTCTTACATACTTAACCATCCTATATTCCTAAATTGTATAAATACAGGTGTCCAACCTTATCAATACGAAAATATATATAAACATCAACTATGTACTAACTTGAAATCATCATTAAGGCCTAACCAGAAGGAGATAAATTCTAATTTTTGGATATGATATGAATATATGAGTCTAATTTCATATCCAATTGGAATTTCTCAATTCCCGTAAGCACATAAAAATATATTCAGGTTTGAATGCAAGGGGTTTCAATACAAAGCAATTTTAAGGGTTTGTACATTCAACTTAACTTAAACTTTCATCTAGCCATACATATATATCAAGGTCTAAAATTTTAGTTAAAAAATGATGATTTCTATAATATAAATCAGTAATATAAGAAAAATAACAAGATTTGCGATTAGGATTACCTTTGGGACTTTTATGTAATTTCTACGGATTTTTCTACACTTTTTCTCCTCACTTTTTCTTCCTAAACTCCCTAATTCTCTTTCCTCAAAGTAAAACTCTTTCATGGCTGTTGTTGGATGAAGGATAAAGTTATTTCAAAGGTATAAGTTCAGCCAAACCATCCTACACCTCCAACCAATCACTTTAAGACACTTGTTGGGTATAAATGACAAATTACCACTTAAACAGATGGACAAATTTGCCCTTGGTTAGTAATTTCGGTATAACTTCTTACTCGGACCTCCATTTCACACACCGTTTGTTGGGCTACAACCCTAACTCACATGTCTACAACTATCTAGTTTTCACCTCAAGTCAATTGATATTTTATAAAGGACAAAACTAGTCTTAAACATGAACATTCCTACCGAAAACTTCAAAATTTTATATTTGTAACTAATTAACTATTTCATGCTTTATGAAGGTAGGATTAGAATAAAACTGATAACTTAACATTAGATATACTAATAATACATTATTTATATCACATAAATTAATCATGATTTAAACATAATTTATCATAGTTATATTCGGGTTGTGATAACTCACTCCCCTTAGAAAATTTTGTCCCCGAAATTTAATATAAAGGTCACTTACTAAACAAATGGGGATACTGTTTCTTCATGCTATCCTCTGTTTCCCAAGTTTCTTATTTAACTCCATGGATCATCCACATAACTTTAACTAATAGAATAACTTTATACCTCAATACTTGCTCCTTACTATCAGTAATTTCCACTGGTTACTCGATATACGATAAGTCTTCCTTCAATTCAATAGATTGAGTTTTCAATTGATGAGATGGATCTTCCAAATACATACGAAGCATCGATACGTGAAACACATCATGTAAATAGGACAAATCTAGAGGTAATGATAATCTATATGCCAAGGTCCCAATTCTTTCCAACACTTCATATGGTCCAATATATCTTGGACTTAGTTTTCCCTTTTACCCAAATCTCATGATGCCTTTCCATGGTGAAATATGAAGGAATACAAAATCTCCCTTCTGAAATTCCAATGGATACTTCCTTTTATCTGCATAAAATTTATGTCTGTTTTGCGCTTTTTTTATCCGTTCCTGAATTATTTTAATCTTTTCAATTGTCATATCTATCAATTCAGGATCCAAAAATTTTCTTTCACCTACTTCATCCCAATAAAAAGGCATTCTACATCTCCTCCCATATAAAGCTTCGTATGGAGCCATACCAATGGTGGACTGATAACTATTATTATACGAGAATTCCATCAATGGCAAATGATCATCCCAACTACCCTTGAAGTCAAATACACAAGATCGTAACATGTCTTCTAATATTTGAATTGTCCTTTCAGATTGCCCATTAGTTTGTGGATGAAATGCATTGCTGAACTTTAAACTTGTGCCCATGGCGTTCTGTAAACGAGGCCAAAATTTAGAAGTGAACATTGGATATCTATCTGGTACAATTAACATTGGTGCCCTGTAAATGGATAATCTCATCGACGTACATACGTGCATTCTTGTTAATAGTGTAGGTTCTCTTAACTGGAAAAAAATGATCTAACTTCGTCAATCTGTCTACAATCACCCAAATAAAATCATTTCCCTTTGGCAATCGGGGTAATCCTGTAACAAAGTCCATCATTATATATTCCCACTTTCGTTCCGGAATAAGCAGTGACTGTAATAATCTTGCTGGCTTCTGATGCTCCGCCTTCACTTGTTGGCATACTAAACATTTAACTACGAATTCTGCCATCTCATGTTTCATATTGTTCCACCAATAATACTCTTTCAAATCTTTATACATTTTGGTACCTCCAGGATGCATAGAATAAATAGAACTATGTGCCTCTTCTAATATATCCTTCTTTAAGGATGGATCATTCGGTACACACATTCTATTTTTATAACACAACGATTCATCATTCTTAATCTCAAAGCCACTCTCTCTACCATCCCGAACTTCTTATTTCTTCTTCTCAATGAGCGGATCATTGATCTACAAATTTCGTATGCATTCTGCCAATAAAGGTCTCACTGTGACATGTGCTAACAATCCTCCCCTTTTTGTAAAATTTAATTCAATCCCCATCAGTGCCAAGTCAAGAATATTTCCAACACGTGCACACTATATGTAACCCAAAATTCCTAATGATTTTTTACTCAAAGAATCTGCTACTACATTGTCCTTACCAGGATGATGATGAATGGTACACTCATAGTCTTTAATCATCTCTATCCAACGCCTCTGTCTCAAATTCAGTTCTTTTTGTGTAAACAAGTATTTCAAACTTTTATGATCCGTAAATATCTCACAAGTTTCTCCATACAAGTAATGTCGACACAATTTTAAAGCAAAAACAATGGTTGCTATCTCCAAATTATGTGTAGGATAGTTTCGTTCATGCGTCTTTAATTGTATGGAAGCATATGTTATTAACTTCCCATTCTGCATAAGAACACATCCTAACCTCTTAAATGAAGCATCTATATAAATTACGAAAGACTCATTCCCACACGTAATAGTAAGTATAGGAGCTGAAACCAACCGCTTCTTTAATTCTTTAAAACTCCTTTTGTATTCTTCATCCCACACAAACTTCACTTCTTTACAGGTAAACTTTGTCAATGGTAACGCTATAGCTTAAAATCCCTTAATGAATCTACGATAGTAACCTGCCAATCCTAGGAAACTCCTCATTTCTGTCACATTCTTAATAATATCCCATTCAACGATTGCTTCTACATTCTTTGGATCAACATATATCCCATTTCTCGAGACAATGTGCCCTAAAAACACAATTTCATTCAACCAAAACTCACACCTGCTGAATTTAGCAAATAATTTCTTCTCTCTCAAAATCTGCAATACAAGTCTTAAATGTTTCTCGTGTTCTTCCATGCTATGTGAGTAAATCAACACATCGTCTATGAATACCATCACAAATGAATCAATGAAAGGGTGGAATACCCATTTCATCAAATCCATAAAAACTGCTGGAGCATTAGTTAATCCAAATGGCATTACCAAAAATACATAGTGCCCATATCGAGTCGAAAAAGTTATTTTGGAAATATCATTATCCTTTACTTTCAATTGGTGATAACCCGATCTCAAATGAATCTTTGAAAATACTATGGCCCCTTGAAATTGATTAAACAAATCATCAAGATGAGGTAGAGGGTACTTATATTTAATGGTCACCTTATTCAATTGCCGATAATCAATACATAATCGCATTGTCCCATCTTTCTTTTTCACAAATAACACCGGGGCTCCCCATGGCGAAACACTACGCCGAATGAAACCTCTGCTTATCAGATCTTGTAATTGCACTTTTAATTCTCTCAACTCTATTGGTGTCATTTTATATGGAGCAAGGGAAATTAGACCAGTTCCCAGAATTAATTCAATGGAACACTCTACTTCCCTATCGGGCATTAATCCTAGAAATTCTTTTGGGAAGACATCAGAAAATTCTCTAACTACTGGTATATCTTGAATTTTAACTGTCTCTTTACTAATATCAACAACATAAGCCAAATACCCTGTACAACCTTTACTCAAAAATCTCTTGCTCTTAATTGCTGATATAAGACAATTAGGAAGAACATTCCTTTCTCCTATAAACTAGAACTCGGGTTCACCAAGAAGATGAAATGTAACTTCTTTTAGATTTCAATCAATGGAAGCATGATACGATGATAACCAATCCATACCCAATATAATATCAAAATCCCGAATGGCCAACTGTATCAAGTCAGCATAAAAATCTCGCTCACCCATTCGTAAGACACAATCTTTATAAACATGCTCAACCAGAATTACACTTTCCATTGGGGTAGAAATATATAAGGCAAATTGAGAAATGAACATGGTCTACCCAAATATAAAACAATATGTAATGCTACGAATGAATGCGTAGATCCAGGATCAATGAGTGAATATAAATCTTTATTTGCAATAGAGAGTTTACCTATAACCACTTCTGGTGTAGCATGGAAATCTTGAAATGTCATCGCAAACACTCTTCCTCCTGCCTTCTATCCACTTGCTTGTCATGTATCTCTTCCCCTATTTCCATTCCCTGTAGAGGATCATTTATGAGGCCCCACACTACTAACTGAAATTTTTCTTGCTAATATAGGATAATTCTTTCTCAGATGACCCTTCTGGTGACAGTTAAAACATTCTATATTGAATAACTTTGGGCAATTTCTCTTTATATGACCCGATGTCCCACAAAAGAAATAAGAATTTGGATCTTCTTGTGCTGAAACTCCTGAACCTCTTCCACTACTAGCTTCACCCCTTTGTAAACTACTTCTCATACCTCTACCCTGCTAAAATTTCTACCCTCCAAGTCTCGAATATTTTTTACCACTACCTTTTTGATAATTTGGATCGAATCTGATACTCTTTACACCTTGTTCTCGATTCCCTCTCGCTTCATTCACATCCTTTTCTACCAACATGTATTTGTTCACCAAGGCTGAATAATTAATAGTCTCTAAAGCCGACAATCGTGATTTAATAACTAACTCAAGTCCGTCGAGAAATCGGCTACACATGTCTTCCTCGGTTTGTATAAACCTCAAAGCAAACCGAGATAAGGCTGTAAGTTTAGCTTCATATTCTCTAACACTCATGCTTCCCTGATTCAACATGAAATATTCCTTCTCCTTTTGTTTTCGATACATTGGGGGGAAATACTTATCATACAAAGCTTTGATAAAAGCATCTCATGAGATCACATTCCCACCTCCTGGAGTAATCAACAAATGTTTGTGGCATCCCACCAATACTTAGCTTCTCCTTTTAGTATATACGTCGCCAAGGTCACTCACTGATTTTCAGGCATTCTAATTACCCCAAAAATAAGTTTAATTACTTTAATCCATGCTTCTGCCTCTGTTAGATCAGCTTCTCCTTCAAATGAGGGTGGATTCATTTTAATAAACTTCTCCTGTGAAGTACTCCTGTCTTCCTGGTGTATCACCTCCTCGGACCTAGACAATGCTTGTGCCTCTGGTTGCCTAGCTTGCTTTTCTTCCATATGAGCCATAAACCTACCTTGTTGCTTTGCCATTAAAGTCATAGCACATGCCATTTTTTGCATGTCTGTCAATTATTCCGGATCGGGTTCTACATTTCTATAAACAAGTTAGTCAACCTCCACTTCTGCTGCCATATTTGAAGCATCATCTTATATTCTCTCATTAACATTCCCTCCTTCCATTCTTTTATATCTGAAATGAATCAAAGATATAACAACATACATATACACATATCTTTCCTAACATAATCGTTAGTATCAAACAAAACACATTTGTAACATTCATTGCCAAATCTAGACTCTTCTAACTCCAAAACCTCTAAAACCTAGGCTCTCATACCAAAATATGACACACCCCAACCCAGTTACTTATAATTAAGTTTGAAAGTCAAGGTGAGTCAAACCATAAATACGCGTTTTAATTTCAAAGTCATCAACGTAACTCCATACAATTAAAAACTTTTTCAACATTAAGTAGTTATGAATTTACAAACTTATTGAAGGATAAGTTAACTTAATTACATCATTTACATTTACACAAAATCATTGTTTTCCCCATTCCTGGCTAACCCAACCCAACCTCCTAGATTTGACAGTGACATCGCGTTACCTGAAAAAATGTGAACATAGAAATCGTGAGCAAAATAGCCAAGTGAATGTATCACTACTATACTACTGCATGAATTTAAGTGGAATAAATCATGTCCCTATAATTATGTATTAACTTATCCGGCTTATTCATAATGAATGACCTAACTTTCTGACTCATGATTCGTGTATCTTGTCTGTAATAGACAATTCTCCCCCATTCCTGGTCGAGGAGTAACCCCTTGTCATTAATAGAAAAATCTCCCCCAATACGGGTCGGGGAGTAACCTACCATTTAGGTAAACCAAAATGAACAATTTCATATTCATTATATTCTGATCATATCAATAACTTGATACAAATATCTCTTTCCAATGAGTACACTCACCTTGGGTTGTCAACTATGTATATATGTTTCCTTCGGGTGGAGCTGAACTGGATGGATTAGACCTTACACCTGTCAATCAAAATTAATCAGTATTTAATCCCAATCATTAGTATTATGCTAACATATTTATATAACTTTAAATGACAATACAACAACAATATAATGCCACTTAAGTCACATTCCATGAAACATGAGTAAAGACAAAACAATGGTATACATGTTGATAAAGTTATGAACATTCAACCGTAGGAAATACCTCATAAGGAATTTATAACCAAATCCATGTAAACATGAAAGTATACTTCTCAATGTATATACACATGAAACATGTACTCTAAATACCCTTTGGAAGGAGGAGATAAAAACATTCTTTCATGGGGTATCCGGTATCGCCTCAAATTATTGTCTTACATACTTAACCATCCTACATTCCTAAATTGTATAAATAAAGGTTTCCAACCTTATCAATATTAAAACATATATAAATATACTGTCCATTACAAGTGACAGTTTAGTTTTTGAAGCCTCCTAGAGCAAGTTATGACCATTTCCTTACAACACAAGAAATCTGCCCTACAATTTCCTCTATTGTTCCTTCGACTTCCAAGAATTTTCATAATTTTTCTCCACCATAACATTCCATTATTTTCAACCCATTTTCATTAAACATACTTAATAGTACATAATTAAAGTTTCATAATTTTTTACTTCATTTTCTATTCCAAAAGCTTGACCAAATTCAAGACATACCGAAATGAAATATACGAACAACAACTATGTACCAACTTGAAATCATCATTAAGGCCTAAAAACAAGGAGATAAATTCTAATTTTTGGATATGATATGAATATATGAGTCTAATTTCATATCCAATTGGAATTTCTCAATTATCGTAAGCACACAAAAATATATTCAAGTTTGAATGCAAGGGGTTTCAATACTAAGAAATTTTAAGGGTTTGTACATTCAACTTAACTTAAACTTGCATCTAACCATACATATATATAAAGGGCTAAAATTTTAGTAAAAAAATGACGATTTCTATAATCTAAATCAGTAATATAAGAAAAATAATAAGATTTGCAATTAGGATTACCTTCGTGACTTTTACGTAATTTCTACGGATTTTTCTACACTTTTTCTCCCCACTTTTTCATCCTAAACTCCCTAATTCTCTTTCCTCAAGGTAAAACTCTTTCATGTATGATTTTGTATGAATTATAAGGTTATTTCAAAGTTATAAATTCGGACAAACCATCCTACATCTCCAACCAATCACTTCAAGACACTTGTTGGGTATAAAGGACAAATTACCACTTAAACGGATGGACAGATTTGCCCTTGGTTAGTAATCTCGGTATAACTTCTTATTCGACCTCCGTTTCAGACACCGTTTGTTGGGTTAGAACCCTAACTCACTTGTCTAAAACTATCTAGTTTTCACCTCAAGTCAATTGATATTTTATAAAGGTCAAAACTAGTCTTAAACATGAACATTCCTACCAAAAACTTCACAATTTTATATTTGTAACTAATTCAATATTTCATGCTTTATGAAGGTAGGATTAGACTAAACATGATGACTTAACATTAGATATACTAATGATACATTATTCATATCACATAATCTAATCATGATTTAAACATAATTTATCATAATTATATTCAGGTTGTCACACTAATTAATTCATGCAAACTCTAGTTTCATATTTCAACCAAGTTATTCATAAACCCGGATTACATTCTCTTATATTATCCTAACCATTTAGATTTTGGAATTCTAAATCCATAATCAAAACCTCTTATTGTTTTCTCATTATTAACATGAATATGGTGCAATATTTCTTTTAAAAATCATCATATCATGCTAGATATTTCAACTCTTGACATAGGTATTATAACTAATTGAAAAAAGCAATATAAACACTTGCCTTATATGGGAGTGATCTGATTTCATGTTTCTGATGATGATGAGTTTGTCTTCCCTTCCAATCCTCACTCCAAAGATGATGGTGATGCAAGAATAAGGTTGAAATCTTTAAGAATCCTTTCCTATGCTCCAAGAATGCTCTCACTTTCTTCTCTAATGGCATTGTCTCTCTCAAAATTGATATAAAACTAGCCCTACACTCCTATGGGTTGTTATACTCTTTTAATTTTCAAAGTTCCCCCTACCGCAAACTCCCGAATGACCAAATACCGTCTTGTGGTGCCGATTTGGCCTAAACTTGCCCCGAGACCCATATACTACCCCTGGGTACACTATTTTGACCCTTTAGGAACCAACCATGACTTCAAAATCATCGTCCAGGTTACTCTAAAATATTTTCCTATCTCGACCTCATATAGTCCACACACGACATCAGGTTAAGATACACCATTGTCACATCACTGCCACTCACTATGACATAAAATACAAAATCACTATTCATTTAGTAATTTTATTCGATAAACATTAAGAATTTCTCTTTGATTACTAATTTAATTAATACATAATATATAATTCCATTAAATATTTCGTGCGTGTAATTTAGAATTTACTGAATTAACTAAATTTAAACGCTCAGAAAATACGGGGTGTTACATACTCCCCCCTTACAAGGAATTTCACCCTCGAAATTAGGATGTACCTATGGTGAATAACTATGGATACTGCTCACACATGTCATCCTCCCTCTCCCACATCGACTCGTCAACATTGTGGTGTGCCCACTGAACTCTAGCCAAGGGTACCACCTTAGACCGCATTTTACACTCACTACGTTCAAGTATCGCCACCGATATCTCCTCATACGAGATGTCTGGATGAAAGTCGATCTCCTCTAACCGAACATGCCATAAGGTCCACTTTCTCCTCTGGTACTTCTTCAGTGATGACACATGAAACACATCTTGGATCGATTGAACATGTTCCAGTAATCCCAGCCTATATGCTACTGGTCTCACCTTCTCGATAATCAGAAATGGTCCCATATATCTCAGCGCTAGATTCCCCTTCTTATTTAATCTCACACCCCCCATTACAGAAGACACCCATGCTAGCACTTGGTCACTAACCTCAAGCTCCACATGCCTCCTGTCTACATCGGCGTAACTCTTTTGCCTGTCTTGAGCTATACAGATGCGTCCTAGAATCATCTCAATCTTGGAAATGGTGTCCTAAATCATCTCTAGCCCCAAAAACTTATTGTCCCCCAACTCTAACCAGTAAGAGGGTGAACGACAGAGCTGACCATACAGTTCCTCGAATGGTGCCATGCCGATGGTGAACTGGTAGAATTTGTTATACGCAAACCCTACCAAAGAAAGGTAATGTTCCCTTCCTCCCTTGAAGTCAAGTATGTACATCCGAAACATATCCTCAAGAATTTAATTAACCCTCTCTATTTGCCCATTTTTTCGTGGGTGATATGTTGTACTCAAACGCAAATCCGTGCCCATAGCCTCTTAAAAGATCTACCAAAAATAGGACACAAATATCTTATCCCGATTGGACACAATACCAATCGAAAACCCGTGTAGTCGTACTATCTCAGCAACAAATAACTGTGCATACTGCCTCATCTCAAAATCTGTGCGAACTGGAAGAAAATGAGCCACCTTAGTCAATTGATTCACTATCACCCATATAGCATCATGGGCTCGCTCTGATAATGGTAACCTACCAATAAAAACCCTAAAGATACTCTCCCACTTCCACACGAGAATATCGAGTGGCTACAACATCCCTGCCGATCTCTGGTAGTCTACCTTCACTAGCTGGCAAGTAACACACTTCAAGATAAACTCCACTTTGTCCCTCTTAATCCTCGACCACCAATACTACCCGCGCATATCCTGGTACATCTTATCCCCACCTGGATGTACCACAAATCTGGACCCGTAGGACTCTGACATCACTGCATATCGCAAATCCTCATCCTCTGGGATCACAAGTCTCCCATTAAAATGAAAACCACCCTCCTAACTGATCGAGTAAGACTCTACACCATTAGCTAATAACTAGCGAATTCTGTCCTGGTAATACGGATCCCCTTCTTGTGCTCTTACCATCCTCATCACAATCTCGAGCGTGAAAGCTAGTACGAACATGCACGCTCTGGCAACCTCATCATCATGTTGAATCTCTCTCCACTTCACCTTCCACACCTTCGCTATCTCCCCCGCGGGCCACCGACTTAACGCGTATGCCACCACATTAGCCTTACCAGGATGATACTGAATATCAAACTGGTAGTCCTTTATAAATTCCAACCAGCTCCTCTGCATAATGTTTAGGTCTTTCTCTGTGAAAATATACTTAAGGGATTTATAATCCATGAACAAAGTAAACTGCTCCCCCAACAAATAATTCCTCCAAATCCTCATGGCAAAGAAAACTGTGGCCAACTCCAAGTCATGGGTGGGTTAATTCCTCTCGTGGGGCTTAAGCTTGCGAGATGCGTAAGCTATAACCCTCTCCTCCTACTGTAATACACCCCCAATTCCCTGCAAGGATGCATCGGTGTAGACACAGTACTCCACTCCTCCCCGAGGTAGTGCAAGAACAGGTACGAAAGTCAATTTGTCCTTTAGCTCGTCGAAAGTAACTGACAATGGTCGTCCTAAATAAATGGAACCCTTTTATGGTTTAGATTCAGCAGCGGACCCTCATTCTTCAACAACCCCCGAATAAATCATCTATAATATCCGAACAACCCCTGAAAAATGTGAACCTCGGTCTGTGTCGTGGGTTGTCCCGACTCTGACACTTTACTCAGATTGACAGCTATACCCCTGTCAGACACAATGTGGCACAAAAACTTCACCTATTGAAGACATAACCCATACTTCTCAAATTTAGCATACAACTGGTGCTCCCGTAGTGTTTGTAACACCATTCTCAAATGCCGGTGTGCTCATCCTCAGAGAGAGAGTAGACAAGAATATCGTTGATGAACATAATCACAAACTGTTCAAGGGACTTTCTAAATGCCCTGTTCATCAAATCCATAAATACGGTTGGTGCATTGGTGATCCCAAATGGAATCACCCTAAACTCTTATGACCCATATCGTGTCAGAAAAGCATTCTCGGGAATGTCCTCCTCTCTGACGCATAACCGATGATAATCGAACCTCAGATCAATCTTAGAGAAGTAAGCTGCTCCCCTCAACTGGTCGAACAGATCATCGATCCGTAGTAGTGGGTACTTATTACGGATTGTGACCTTGTTCAACTCTTTATAATCTATACATAATCGAAATGATCCATCCCTCTTCTTGACGAATAACACCGATGCACCCCTCGGTGAAGTACTTTATCTAATAAAACCCTGTCCCGAGAGCTGCTGAATCTACTCCCTCATCTTAGATGGGGCTATGCGATAAGGTGCTCTGGCTATAGGCCTCGTACCAGGTGCTAGGTCAATAACGAACTCTATTTCCCAACTAAGCGACATCCCGAGTATCTCCTAGAATACATCCTCAAACTCCCTCACCACTAGAATTGAGTATAATGAAACAACCACCTCCTATGAGGTATTTTCCTCAATGTAGTATAGATGTGTGTTTGACCCTCCCTCATGAAGAGGCATCCCCACTAACAACATCTCCTTCCATAGAATTGAGAACACAATAGTCCTCCCAAAACAATCCACCACTTCCCAGTATCCAGCCAACCAATCCAACCCCTAAAATAACATCATCCCCCTTTGTGTCTAACACAAGAATATCGATGACTAAAAATAATCTACCTACATCTGTGGTGACAATAAATCTCAACACAAATTACAAGCAAATGCAATCACCACAAAAAGTAAATAACATAAAATAGTTGTAATCACACACGACATAAAATATACGTGGTTCGGCAAAATTGCCTACGTCCATTTTGGTGCTCTCTATTTTATATTTCTCTTTTCTCTGGGGGGGGGGGGGGAGTGTTTACAATTGTATGCCCTTTTCCCCGGGCTGGGGAGTTCAATATATACATGTAATTCTCGGAGAGTGGGGGCGTTGGGCACTTCCACGTTGTCCCATAATCCTTAGAATATCTCTTGAGAGATTTTAGGGGTTTAATGGGTCACTACTGAATTAGTTATTTATGAGACCTTAGATTTTGGGATGGACTCTCTCTATCTTTGATAGGGTTAAGTCGGGCTACTTCTCTAGGCCAAGATAATTAAACTAGGAACCCACAATTGCCCCTAAAAATTTTGGGTCACAATTTGGGCCCAATAATTTTAAATAATAGCCCTAATGGCATTTTTGTGAATTGCAAGAAGCTTTGGGGAGTGAAACGTCGTTCCCAAGTAGATTTAGGCGGTAGGCTCACTTCGTTCTCTGTACGTAATCATTGAAAAGGTTTAAATTTGTTTGGAGAAGCCATTTTCTGACATCGCTCCAAACTTCTTCGCATTCTTAAGATTTTTCTAACTTATTACTACGCTTTCTCACTTCCAGGTCTCGTCTTTCGTCTTCGATATCTTCCTTATCTTACCATCTTCCTTGCTTATGGCTTTGCGTCGTCTCAAACTGATTTTCACTTCGTAAGTTCTCCAAACTTCTCTTCTTTTCTTTTCTGTTGAAATTTCTTCATTGTAGATGCTAGGGTTTTTCTTTTATGATAGCAAGAATAGGTAATAGGTCGATATCTGATTTTAGGGAGTTTTACAACATTCCAAACTGGGTGGGCATTGAATGTGCCCCTGTTCCTCGTAATGTTTGAGATATTGAGAACGGGCATTGGATTTATGTTCTTTTGTTATCCCGAGGGGGTATGACTTTTCCCCTAAATCGCTTGTTTTTGCATTTCTTCAGTTATTTCTATATAGTTCCTACACAGTGTTCTTCAAATGTTTGGAAGATTGTCAGCGGTGTACATAGAATCAATCAGATCTATGGCACCAATATAGGTCTTGCTAAAATTTGTTATTGCTATTCCTTTTCTCGAACAAGCTCTGGTCTCCTCTATCTGAAAGCTAGGAGTTCTGACGGGGTATTGGTAGTCAATCTACTTGATTCCCACAAGGACTATTGGCAAGGGGGTTTATTACCAGGAACTAGCAGTTCCCTCCCCAAACTGAAGGGGCGAGGTATAGGGGACCGATGATTCCCTTTCATGGGGAGGAGTAGATAGGTAGGAATAGCTCTTGTTCAGCTCGTTGATTTTCTATTTGTGTACTATATTTCTTATATTTTCCTTATTTCCTCTTTCAGCAAAGGCAAAGAACTCAGAACTTGCTCTTCATAAAATTCGAGCTGCTGAGTTGGTCAAGGCTTGGAGGATCAGGAAATACTTGGCTGACGATGAGCATCCGCGATCAGCTGCATTCCTTTTAGAGTACAAAAACATCAGGTCCATCTTCATCGCCCAACCTATGGATAGTATTCCTCAGCTAGATATCACAGAAGAGGTTGTTGCTGAACCAATTCAATTAGACGGGGAGGAAAGCATCTCTGGTGAAGAGAGTGAGGGAGCTGATAGAGGTGGGGCTGAGGGTGATTATAGCGAGGAGAGTTCAAGCGATAAAGAATCTTCCAGTTCGATGGAGTTTTCAGAGGTTTCGGAGGACTCAGAGGATTCAGATAGCTCCAGTGAGGAAACTATGGCTCCTCCTAACAAAAGTTTGATTCGGTATGATGATAAAGACAATGTGGTTCTTGCTCGTACGTTGAAGAAGTAGAAGTCTGGGAGTGGGGATACTGCCACTAGATCCCAGGCTGTTGCTCAGAAGCAGGAGAAGAAGAAGAAAGAGGAGGCATTGGTGTGAGAGAGAGAGAGAGAGGAAGAGAGAAGGAGAGAAGAAGTGAGGACCAAGATGGGGCAGTCTTTGGTACCCGTGTCTACCCTGGCTGAGGGGGATTCTATTTCTCTTTCCCCTCAGCTGGCTCCGGCGGTTCTCGAAAGAGCAGTCTTACCAGCTGATTGCCAGAGGTCGTCGTGCATAGGGACCGACCAATTAGCTTTAAAGGCAAGTCAGGGTCTAGCCTTGGTAAGTCTATTTCTACTTATTTACCCTTGCAGTTCTTCTTATAATATTTTCTTTGCTAAATGTTTTCTTTTTCTCTGTAGTTTATGTCTGATTTCACCATCCTCTATCGCAACCATGATTAGCTGGCGAGGAAAAATATCGAGTTGGAGGCGAGCCTAAAGACTTCTCTTGCTGCTCAGAAGTCTTTCGACGTTACCTTGGTAAAAGCTAATAAGGCAAAAGAGGCAATGTCCAAGGAGCTAGAGGAGCTGAGGCAGTCTTACGACCTGGTCTTTACAAGCAAACTGTGATGGTTGAGGAGAATAAGTTGCTTGCTGAGAAGGAAAAGAAGGTGGAATCTGAGGATGCAACCCTTAAGGAGAACTCGTACAATGCTGGGTGGCTCGCAATATATGAGGATGCTGAGGCTCAGATCGGCTATATCAGTTGCCTTAATTTCAAGAAGGGTTAAGATAGGGCTTTGCTCACCACCGAGGTGGACGTTGATTCCCCCTCTTTGATGAGCACCACCCTGGTCCCAAGCTTATTGTGGATGAGGTGACTTTTCCTACTGCTTATGAAGGTGTCCCGACTACTGCTGCTGATGCTCCCCTCGATCAGGGGATGGTGACTACTCCATCTGAGGGAGGTACACCTAGGACTGCCGCAAATAAGGGGAAGCAACCAGCATCCTCAGAACAGACTGAGGTCGCCAGCTAGTCTTCTTAGGGACCTTTGTATTTTTATATTTCTGTTGTTCTTTCTTTCTTTTGCTGATGTACTTGAACTTCCTTTTAATGAAATAAAATTATGTTTTTTTCGGCGTACTGATTTATTTATTCTCCAATGCTTATATGGTTTGTAGCTCATCGATGTTGAGGAATATATTCCTTCTACCTCTTAACTAGGAAAAATTCTTGGTCCAGATGCGAGCAATCGAGTTCACCATGCATTTATAAGAATATACAAGTCTCTTAGGTCGAGGAACCAAGATTATAAGGACCAGTCAGAGATCATTACCAAACTGAAAGATAGGCTTCAGGAGATGGAGGAGGTCGACGCTTCTGTTCAAGAAGAAGTGGATGATCTGAAGGCTAAGCTTTTGGATGCCTCCAAGGTTAATCAAGTTGGAGAGGTACTTCAATAATAGAATGACTCTCTAAGTATGGAAGTCTCGCAACTTAGGGAGAATGCATCGAGAATTGCCCCTCGAGTTTTACGTGGTTCCTCTTTATCGACTGGTCCACGAGCTGGTACTGATGAGAGTGGCTCAGCTAGGGAGATTGTCGATATTCTGGGTGATGTTCGCAGGGCGTACATGATAGCTGATGGTCTTCAAAGAGATGTTACCTCACTGAGGCACCTGTTCAAGAAAGGTCCTCGGCAGGTGTGGGCTGATAGTTACGACCAGGGTTGGACCGATGCTCCGAAAAAGTTGAGGGAGGTTGAAGAGTTATCTTTCATAAGAGGGTGGTTGAGTACCCTTAGGAAGTTATAGGTCCCTAGCAACTCTGTCCTCTGGTACGGGCATGAGATCTCCCCCTCAACTTTGATGTCAAACACATTCAGAAGGGATGATCGATGGGTTCCCATAGATGCAATCCCAAGGAAGCTCGTGGAGCCAAATTCAGACAAAGTCGAGGAGGAATTAACTCCTCACCTAGATGATGGCCGAAGAGCGTGAGTGGCTGACTATCTTTCTCAGCGTCCTAGTTCTCATTAGGATTTAATTTACTCAACATATGTAACTCTTTGTATATGTAATGATGTAATAGTTATGTTTTGGGCAATTTGCTGACTAAACATGTGTTATGTATTTTTTTTACTTCATTGATTTCATGTTCAACTATCTTAGGCTCTTTCAGCCGACCAAACTTGATTTAGGCAGAGTTGGTTTGTTAAAGTGAGTATCCCCCCAGTCCAGTATGCTTTTAGTGTACCATTATGCCTTACTTTACCTTTTAGGTTGTGTCATCACACTTCCTTAGGCCTAAGTGAGGCAATAGCGAGGATATACCTGGTATTGAATGTTCTATCCAAACAGGATTTTTTAGCCAAATAATGTTGGTGACCAACTTGGGTTGGCTATGTTGCCTAAGGGTCCCCTGTAGGGCTTCATATATTGCTAGGGACAAGCTAGGAGGTCATTCGTGTTTGCTGATGAATGCCTGAGGAGGGTCATTTCATACTGAACTTGCTTTATTACGTACCTCGTGATCTTAGTTTTGTATGTTAAGAGGGGAGCCTGTAACTTGAAAAAGGTTCATGAATTATAATGTAGTTGAGAAAAATCAACATTTCAAAGAATGCCACTACCAAAAAAATCTTTATTAATCAGAAATTAATTGAAAATTTCAACATTGAGTTTAAAAAGAGAAAAGAAAAACTAGAAGTAGAATTTCTTCAAATTGGCTTCATTCCAAGCTCTAGGTATCTTCCTATCCTCCAGCGTTTCTAAGTGATAGGCTCCTTGTAAGTCATCTCTTATCACCTTGAATGGCCCCTCCCAGTTTGGTCCTAGCTTTCCATCCGATGGTTTTACAGCGCTGCCAAGAAATTTCCTTATGACGTAGTCCCCAATCTGGAATGCTCTTGGATTGACCTTCTTGTTGTAGTGCCTTACTAGCTGTTGCTAATAAGCTGCTAGTTTCACTAGAGCCAACTCTCTTCGTTCTTCAACTAGGTCAAGTTCAGCGAGCAATGTTGGATCTTTCTGGCCTTGGTCGACCAGGGTAGACCTCATGGTAGGGAGGCCAACTTCTAAGAGAATAATTGCCTCCATCCCATACGTCAGTGCGAACGATGTCTCTCCAGTTGCTCGTCGTGGGGAAGTGCGATAAGACCATAGGATGTGAGGTAGTTCATTTACCCACGCCCCCTTGGCTCACTCTAAGAGCTTCTTTAATCCATTAATCACTGTTTTATTGGAAGCTTCAGCCCGTCCGTTGCTCTGAGGATATGCCACAGAGCTGAAGTAGTGCCTAATACTTGGTCGCTGTAGAAACCCTAGAAGAGGCCACTTTCAAACTGGGTTCCGTTGTCAGTGATGATAGTCTTGGGGATCCCAAAATGAGTGACAATGTTCCTCCATATGAATCTTATCATGTCTGCATCTCTAATTTTTCCAGTGGCTCAGCCTCTATCCATTTAGTGAAGTAGTCTGTTGCGACTAACAAATATTTGTAATTACCGAATGCGGTAGGTAGAGGGACCACGATGTCCATACCCCATTGGGCGAAAGGCCATGGGCTAGTAAGTGACTTCAAGTCGCTTACTGGCTGGTGAACCATAGGTTCGTGAAGTTGGCGCTTTTTTCATTTGCGAGCATATATACCAACGTCTTTATTCATGTACGGCCACCAGTAGCCTTCTTTCATTGCTCAAAAAGCTAGCGACCTTCCCCCAATGTGACTCCCACAGATTCCCTCATAGAGTTCGTGCAGAACTTGCTCGACATCCTTTGGATGAACGCATTGGAGGTAAGGACCAGTGAAAGATTTCTTGTACAGTTTGCCCTCAGAAGATAAGTGAAAGTGAGCATCTTTGACTCTTATCTGATGAGCGGTCTTTTTATCGTCTCGTAGTGCACCATCCTTCAAATAATACCTTAAGGGGTCCATCCAACTAGGAGTTGTCTCAATCTAGAGAACATGCCCCACGTTTGGTTGCTCATCGATCTGGTTGATACTTGGCAGGGCGAGGAAATCAATAAAAATTGTTCTCTTTAAGTCAGAATTGATCGCTGAGTTTAAGGCTGCTAGGGTGTCAGCATGGCTGTTCTGTCCTTTGAGAAACTGTTGGATGCTGACTTATTCAAAGTTGGCCATCAATTTATTCGT
The DNA here is from genome assembly GCA_949130495.1 of Sambucus nigra. Classification (NCBI taxonomy): domain Eukaryota; kingdom Viridiplantae; phylum Streptophyta; class Magnoliopsida; order Dipsacales; family Adoxaceae; genus Sambucus; species Sambucus nigra. The sequence goes on along the minus strand of OX422216.1, from coordinate 248,149,347 downwards.
AGTGGCGAGGTAGGTTGCCATCCTCTCATATCTAGCATTGAAATCTCCACTTATCTGGTTGGAGACCAACTGTGAGTCACCGAACACTTGGAGTTTCTTTGCTCCAAGCGCCCGTGCTTTCTGTAGGCCTACAATCACTGCTTCATATTCTGCTTTATTGTTGGAGGCTTCAAATCCAAGCCTAATTCCTTGCTCGAGGATTGCATCTTCAGGGGTAATCATCACAATGCCTAATCCTACCCCTTTAGAATTGGAGGCATCGTCAACAAATAGTCTCCAGACGCCTGAAGCCGAGGGAACTTCCTTTCGATGAATAGTTTTCTTTTGCTTTCGACAAGTTCTACTTAATAGAAGTGTTAATAATCTTGAACCACGCACTACAAGTTCTTATTTCATGATATAAAATACTTCTCCAAACTATACGAATGTACTTAAAACATTATTTTAAACACATAAAGGTCACAACATATTAGTGCTTGGGTGCCTACGGTACAATACTTTGTATTTTTTTTTTAAATAGGCCAGACAACTTATATGTACTATATCATTATGCGTTAATAACCTTCTACTCTAAAAGTTGATCGTTTAGCATTTCTAAAAGATTATAAATTTCTTGATGGACCACACCTAAATATTCATATGTGCATAAATATTTATTGTAGAATATATTAGTATTTTATTATCTTGACGCGACTGTACATTTATTTTAAACTTCCGTGTGTATCTAGTCACTTTAGATTGCCACTCTAAAAATATCTTCCAGAATAGTAAGACTTTATGGGTGACTTCACCAGAAGCCATTATAGGCTACTATTGACATCCCCTCCCTTGTGACAGTATTGTGCACTTTATTTTGTTTTGGCTTGGTATTTCTTTTGCTATGCTCATAAAATTAAAGGAATACCTACAAACCCTTTTCATCTCACAAGACAAACACCTATGAACCATTTGGATGGAACTTCTACAGCAACATAATGATGAAAAAAATCAATTAAAAATGAGCTTATATACGGGTACAAACTGAACGACCATTTACAAAATTCTCGGCGTGAGAAATGTTATTTTCAAGCTAAGAAAATAATATTTCACTAAATAAATAAACAGTAATTAATCAGAATTATAGTGAGAATAAAGAAAGACAAGAAGAACGTACAGTTCGTGATTGAAATAATCACTTGAATAAATTTGACCGAGTCAAAAGTTGAACTATCTTTCCTTAAGTTAGAATATGCCCCTGCTACGTTGCTGCGGAAAATTCAACGGGCGTTTGCCTCCCAGGATGAAACAGACACCGACTGTTGCAAGAAGCACTTCAGTGCAACACGCCCACGAACCAACAATGGCGAATTTCTCTCAAGTAAGACGAAGGGAGCAAAGATAAAAGTAGGGAATTCAGGAATATTATCTGTTGTTTTAAATGAACTGCATATGGTCCATTATATAGGTGATGAAGGGGTACAAGTTTTTGGTTATTGTTTTTTCCCAGGAAATAATGTGATTGTTTGAACAGTCACGTCTCTAATTAACAACGTCTTTACAAACAACATTTTAATTAATTCCTTAACGCATAAATAAATAATAAATTCATACTTAATTAATTCGTTTTGGGAAAGACAAATTTTTCTTTCCAAAAATGGATTTTAAAGCCCACAAGTTAATTAAAATTTTGTCCAAAAAATTTAATACTTTCTCAAGAAAGACCCACGACTCGGACCCGAACACTGGCATGGGCATGGGCCGAGATGGTCAGACGGATGGTGGCGGCGCACGCATGCGTGTGGGACTAAGGCCCACCCCCAATGCAAGCATAGTGTAGGCCATCTCCCCTTCAAAGATTTGAGATACCCCAAAACATCCATACCTTAGTCCCATAACTCGGGTATATTAACTCTAAGTATTTCTACCACTTTACCAATGTGGGAGAAACCCATTTAACTAAGTTACATCAACTAATTTATACTCAAATGGGTCACTTTAAGTCCAAATTTCATTACTTCACTATTTTGAACAAATGAGTATACCAAATTAATCTCATTGCGACAAGAAACGTGACGCGACTGAAAATGTGTCTCTATTGCGTGCTCTTACGGTTCAAGTGAAAATCGATCGCATAAATAATAAACCCGGTAAGGCGGAGTTGAATCCTCAGGGAAATAAGACGATCGCTCCTAACGACGTAGGAAAGGTGACTAACCCTAGACTTACTCTAGAAAAAAATGAAAAGGTGATTAATTTTGGAATGTGATTTCCAACAATTAAATGCAACTAAAGTTAAACTACTAACTAAATTACGTAAGCAAAATAATACTACTAAAATTGAATAAATATGAATGATGAAAGTAGGTTGGAATACACTCCCCTGAACCCTAGTATGTTTACTGGATATAAAACTAGCTTCTGAATTAGATAATTTATTAACCTCGATCTTTATTAATCTCAAGCATTACATATATCAGGGTACTAGCACGCATCATACGTAATCAAGATCAAGAATAAAGTGGTGTCGAAATAATTAACACTCGCATCGCACTCTTAAACACCCCAGTTACCTAGGGCAAACGAGGTTAAAAGTCTACGACGGTTGTGATCATTACACAACACGATTCAATCATTACTTAATTCAAAGGCTAATTTTTTATACATGCAAACCACATCGGGTTGGGTTCATGCATCCCAATCCTTATAAATCTAGCCTTGTATGGTGCAATTAACTACAATTATCTTTTTTACTGTGTAGGAAATCAAAACCATCATGAAATTGAACTTAGATGAGAAAGAGAATCTATGAACTATTGCAAACAAATAAACTATGTATTTATTAATGAATTCAAACGAAGAAGAAGAAGAAGAAGAAGAAGAAGAAGAAGAAGAAGAAGAAGAAGAAGAAGAAGAAGAAGAAGAAGCAAACTTTAATGCATAAATCTGAATTGAAAATCAATAAGTTGTAAACTTTTAGCTCCTAGGGTTCTTGACTTTTTTCTCTCTCCAAACTATGCTAAAAGAAAACTCTCCAATAATTCCCTGAAGTCGATCAATATGTTGAAATAAAAATAAAATAAAAATAATACCTTTTTATAAGAGTTTCAACCATGTACAAATCTAATTTTGGAAAGGGATAAGGATGGAATTCGACAGTCGGACCGATCCTAGTTCAAATACATCGATTCGGTTCGCTTATTACAAAAAGTTTGTTCACTATCGTATCGGTTCATTTTTCTCTCTATCGGTTCGGTTCCATCTTCACAGAAAGTTTAGCTAGCATCCGGATCGATTCTTTTTATCCTCCATGGGTTCGGTTTGGTCTTTACAGTGATTTCCCCTTCCTTGTGATTTTTCTCTCAACTTTAAAGCTTCGTAACTCGTGCTTCGGGACTCGAATTCAAATGTCATTTCTTCTTATGTGATCGTAAACTTGAGATCTTCAACACTTCTTTAGGCTTCCCATCCTAATTCTAGACGCAAACTACTCTTTTTCCCTTTTGGCTTTTCTTCCTTTTCCTTCTTTCTTTCTTTCGGTTTCTTTCCTTCTTTTCGTGCACTAAATACCTACAAAATCTATGAGAAATACAAGAAACTCGGCGTACTCGTTAGAAAATTTCAGTAGCAATGATATGAGATAAATAAACTCGAATTACATCTCACAGAATGCTAAAAGACTCTAAATTACGGGGATAAATACGACGAATTTATGCCTAATCAAAAACCCCTAACTTAGAACTTTGCGCGTCCCGAGCATTGTAAAAGAATCAAAATAAGGTCAAACTCTTATTAAACATCTTATTGGGATAGAATACCTCTTTCGCGGGCAAGCGATTGCATTTAACCTATGCAACATGCCTTTAAACCCTACGTTACCCTAATAGGACTAGTGGTGTCTCGTGAGGGTTTGAAGTGAATGTACCCACAAAATTCATTCTCGCCTCAAAAAAATTCAAAACACCTAAAAAATGTACAATTTAAACTTTTCTAAAAATAGTCACCACAAATTTATATTCACGAGTCTCAAATCATAGTGTGTGTGTGTACGAAGCCAGAAATCAAACCGCAAATTTCCACCGATTGATCATTACGTTACTTTTCAAAATTCTCTTTGATTTTAAAATCTCACGGGATGCTTTCACAAACGAATCACTCGGATTGTGTCTATTTCTCTCGGTATGCGTGATATAAAGAGTAATGTAATGCAACACAAATTCACGCACACAATCTCAAAAGACGAAAATCTTATATGGTGAAAATATCTCTTCATTGGAATATAGTTATTAGAAAACGAAAAATATCACCTATTATTCACACCAATTTATCTTTATTATTACCTTTTTGTGTCTTAGCTCTCCACGCGATAATTGATTTCGCAATTCGGACTCGGTTAGGACTTTTTCGGGTTATAAGGTGTATTGGGTAAAATGAGATGGTTGGATAATTCGGAATTGGAAAATCTTCTTATGATGTCCCTTTGTGCTTTTTCGGGCTTTTGCTCATTTTTCTCTTCTTTTTCCTTTTTTTTCTATTTTTCACACTTTTCTTTTCTTGCTATTTTTGTTGATCTTTTTTTTTTCATTTTTTTTCTTGCCCCTTTTTATTGCATTTTTTTACTTAATTGATGAATGTTCAATCTTCACAATTCTGGGCTAAATGGGCTTTTCGGGTTATCAAACGAAAAGGGAAAATTTTATTCGGCTCAAGTTGGGTTAGCAAAAGGGGAAAAAAATCACAAATTTTTATAGCTAATATTTTTGGGTAACAAACGATGGTCTAACTTCATTATCGGAATTACTAATTATTTCACCATATTCGTCTCGAGAATCGTTTAATTTAGAAAGATTTTAGTGCACATTTCGAGGCAAAATCACACACATTTTTCGTAACTAATCAAAACAGAGGCATTGAGATCTTCAACGACTTATTAAAACGTTGAAATGAACTTTGAGTTAACCATTAACTCGGATTGATTTAAAAACTCAAAAAAAATGAAAAGCTTGAAATCTCACCGGTTAGATTAATCTCCACACTTATTCGTAAAGTCATCAATTTTCACTCAATTTCAATCTTTTGTCAATTTCAGCTTAGTGCATTTGAAAATTTTCAATTCGAGACTAAAAAAATTAGGACATTTTTGAAACATTTTAAATTCGAATTTTTATTTATTTTGAAGAAAATATTTTTTTGCTTTTTCAGTTTTTATTTTTTATTTTTTGGGTTTTGGGGAATTTTGAACTTTGTGAAATTTTGAAGCGCATGCATACCCCCCCTAACTTAGACTTTTGCAAAGTCCCTATGCAAAAGGACTAAGATCAAAATTAAAGAGAGACTATATAGAAAAATGAACAAAGGACAAAATGCAACAATAATCACAAGCAAGTATAAGAAATGAAAAGATAAGAAGTTCATAGTTCTTCATTACACAATATAAGCATTTAAGGACAAAAAATGGTAATAACTAAAAATTACAAATAACCAAACCAACAACGGGCTACTGAGGGGGTGGGTTTGACGAGCCGGGAGCATTTGGGTCATATGGGTTGTAATAATAAGGTGGTGGTGGAACACCCATATGCAGTCCATAAAACTCAGCTTGAAGGCGATGCATCATACTTGTATCGCACTGGTAAGCTCGACGGTCCGCTTGGTGGTTGATATAGTATTCATTAATGAAACCGTCAAAGCATGTTTCCAGCGCGAAAATGCGTTGATCAAGGTCCGTTCCTTCCAGCTCATAGTCAGAATCGGTCGCTTCATCATACTATTCCTCCACGCCCTCGGCCATCTCTATGTCCTCGGCTTCTTCCTTTTCCTCATCATTGGAATCCTCCTCCTCCTCATCTGAATTATTAACCTCTACCCTTGTTGCTCTTATAACCTCTCATTGTTTTGCACTCCGATTGCGTGATTCCTGCATAATGGGCTTTGGGAGGCGGGGAAACGCTCGAGGTGGCACTATGCCGCCATCGGTGAGTATGGAGGTGATGAGGCGGGGATATGGGAGAGCCGCATAGAGGATGTCGGCGTAGAATGTGCGTCCAAGGTGAATGGTAGTGTTGGGATAAAAAAGGTGGTAGACGAGTGTAGCTTGGCGAGGGTACATTGCCGAATCATTTGAAGTTTGGAGGAAGTTGGCGCAAATAATGTGGAAGGTGATACGGGCCTTATCATTTAGGCACCCCATCAGAAAATTTCCCCGGACCCAATGTTCGTCTAGTCCAAGTAGGTATATGTAGGCACTTTTGGGCACGGGTACGGCGTTATGTAGGTAGTCAAATATATCCGGGATCGGGACCACTTTGGCGGCAAGCGTGCATGACAAAATGTCCAAGAAGAAGGGGATGGGACATCCGTCAACAAAAGTTGGGGCCTCGAACTCGCCCGTACAGACAAGGGAGCCATAGAAAGACCGGACCTCCTCCTCCTATACCACCTCATGGGGTTCGTTGAAGAATTGGCACCAGCCCCTAGGGCGAAAAAGGTTAGTGATGGTGGAGGGTAGTTCATGCTATTTAACTAGTTGCTCAATATGAAGTTTATGGTAGGGGATGAAAAACCACTCGCACCATAATCGTTCAATGCGAGAACGGTAGTCCCCGTTACCGTCAGGGAGGAATTCGGTGGAGGTGTATTTGATGAGTGAAGATCAATTGGCCATGGGAAATTTTTTTGTTGCTGGAAAATGAGAAAGAGAGAGAGTGATAGAGAGAGAGAGAGAGAGAGAGAGAGAGAGAGAGTATGTATGTATGTATTGGGAGGGAGGGAATTGGCTAGAGTGGGGAGAGAAGGTTGGGAGAGGGTGGGAATTTATAGGTGGTGTGGGTGGAGGGGGGGAGGTATGTGGAGGGAAAAGGGGGGAAATGGAGGGAAATGGGGGAAGAATGGAGGGAAAATATGGAATGGGAGGGAAGTGAAGATATTGGGAGAAGGGGGAAGCACCTTGTGAAGGGGCAAAAATTCTACAGAGGCTGGATCGGTTTGGGTTCCAGGGGCGAACCAGTTTGATTCCCCTCTTTTTTATTTCAAATTTTCGCAAACATAACTGATCCGGCCCAGTGGTATCAGTTAGGTTTGCTGGAAACAGAAACTATCTTCTCCTCTTTTAAGCCTGAATTCTTTCACTCTAGATTTTTTGAACACTCTCGTAATTATTCCAACACCTGAACTCCTTCGAAACTTTCCATGCCCTCACAAAACGTGTGTTAGAACTCCTATCCTCTCATGACTTACTCTTACAGACTCCTAAGGACCCTAACCTAATTCTAACTAGTGTACACAAGAGTCACCCCCATACACATCGGGGGTACGATGACCTCTTCATTACATCTCACTCCACCCCATAAACGGGGTCCGACAACCGGATCATATTGTATTCTTCCACATACTCCTTTAGATATGGATTTAGACATTGTTCGTTAACTTTGAATGTATCTCCCCATTTGTATCTTCCAATTCCACCGCTCCGTGGGGAAATACATTTCTCACAACGAATGGGCCAGTCCATCTAAATCGTAATTTTTTGGGAAACAAATGTAGCCTAGAGTTGTATAGAAGCACCTTTTCTCACGAATGGAACTCCTTATGTAGGATCATCTTATCATGTGCAAGTTTCATCCGTTCTTTGGAACTCTTAGCATTATCGTACGCATCATTGCGCATCTCTTCCAACTCATTTAATTGAAGCTTGCGACCTTCGCAGATTTATCCAAACTTTAGTTCAAACTCTTGATCGCCCAATAAGCTTTGTGCTATAGCTCCATGGGGAGATGACATGGATTGCCATAGACAAAGCAAAATTTGGACATCCCGAGGGGGTTCTTGTATGCATTCCTATAAGCCCATAGGCATCGTTCAATCTAAGGGACCAATCTTTTCGATTGGGATCGATGGTTTTTTTAAGAATGTTTTTGATTTCACGATTCGCTAGCTCGGCTTGGCCACTCGTTTGAAGGTAATAAGTTGTTCCAATCTTGTGAACAACTCCATACTTTCTCACAAGCTTTTGAAAAGTCCTATTAAAAAAATGCTTACCGTTATCACTAATTATTGCCTTCAGAGCACCGAAGAGAGTATGTATTCTTACAAGAACTTGATCACCACTTTATTATCATTCATTTTGGTAGCTATGTCCTCTACCCATTTAGACACATAGTTTATCGCAATGCGGATGTATAGGAAACCAATGTATGGAGGTAAAGGACCCATGAAGTCAATACCCCAACAATTAAATATCTCAATGATGAGTATAGGGGTTAATGGCATCATGTCTTCTCGGGTAATAGCTCCCATCCGTTGACATCTATCACAAGATTTAGAATAAGCGTTCATATCCCGAAAGATTTTGGACCAATAGAAGCCGCTTTGAAGAATCTTAGCGATTGTCTTATTCTTGGAAAAGTGTCCTCCACATGCTTCCATATGACAAAAATGGATGACACTATGAGTCTCGCCATCCAGTACACAATGTCGGATGATTTGGTCTGCATAGTATTTGAATAGAAATGGATCGTTATAGAAAAACATGCGCGACCAAGTAATAAACCTCTACTTTTCCTGCGGTGTCCAATCGGGAGGGACGGCTCCCGTGACAAGGTAGTTAACTATGTTCGAAAACTAGGGGAGAGAAGAGGTGGTAAACAATTGCTTATCTGGGAAATACTCATTTATGGGAAAGGGATCACTAGGCACGTCAGACGAGAGCCAGGACAAATGATCGGCAACGACATTTTCTACCCCTTTTTGGTCTTTGATGGAGAGATTAAACTCTTATAGGAGTAGTATCCACCTTACGAGGTGCGTATTAGCATCTTTCTTATCAAGGAGATATTTTAGCGCCACATGGTCAGTAAAGCAGGTGATAGGTGAACCAATGAGGTACGAGCAAAATTTGTCAAGGGCAAACACTATCGCTAGCAATTCTCTCTCGGTGGTGGAGTAATTGAGTTGAAGCTCGGTTAAAGTTTGGCTAGTGTAGTATATGACATGATCTTTGTTATCCTTTCTTTGTACCAAAATATCCCCAATCTCTTAATCACTCCCATCACACATAAGCTCGAATGGTAGGGATCAATCCGAATCTTGTATGATGGGAGAGGAAATAAGGATGCGTTTTAATTTATCAAAAGCATCTTGGCATGCTTCGTTCCACTCAAAGGGGGTATACTTCATAAGGAGATTACTCAAGGGCCTAACTATGGCACTAAAATCCTTGAAAAACCTTCTATAAAATCTCGCATGGCACAAGAAGGAGCGCACATCTTTTAGTGATTTAGGTGGAGGAAGCTCGGCTAGGACATCTATTTTGGCCTTATCGACTTTGATTTCCTTGGACGACACTATGTGGCCAAGAACTATTCCTTCAGTAACCATGAAGTGGCATTTTTCCCAATTAAGCACTAAGTTCTTTTCCGCACACCGGGATAGAACTTTCTCAAGATTCGCAAGACAAAGGTTGAAAAAAGGGCCAAAAATGCTAAAATCATCCATGAAAACTTCAAGGCCTCTTTCAACCATATCGCTAAAGAGACTAAGCATACACCTTTGAAACGTCGCAGGTGCATTACACAATCCAAATGGCATTCGTTTGTAAGCAAACGTACTAAACGGACATGTGAAAGTCGTCTTCTCTTGATCAAGAACATCTACCTCTATTTGGTTATATCTGAAATAACCATCAAGGAAGCAATAATATGGGTGTCCCGCTACTCTCTCTAGCATTTGGTCGATGAATGGTAAGGGGAAATGATCTTTCCTTGTGCCCGCCTTGAGTTTCCAATAATCAATGCAAACGCACCACCCGGTGGTGGTACGTTGGGAAATTAACTCACCCTTAGCATTCTCGACCACAGTCATTCCTGACTTCTTCGAGACGAATTGGATGGAACTCACCCATTTGCTATCCGAGGTTGGATAGATGATCCCGGCGTCCAACAACTTAATAATTTCAACTCACACTACCTCTTTTATTGTGGGATTCAATCTTCTTTGCATTTCCCTCGAGGGCTTCACTTCCTCCTCAAGGTGGATTTTATGGGTACAAATAAAGGGACTTATACCTTTCAAATCTTCTATGATACAACCAAAGGCACTTATGTGCTTCCTCAAGCTTTCTAACAACTTACCCTCTTGCTCTTTATCTAGGCTAGAGGAGACAACAACAGGAAATGTCTCATTCTCTCCTAAATAAGCATATTTTATGTTAGAGGATAGTTTCTTTAAATCGAGGATGGTAATTTTTTCTTCGGAGAGGATCATGGATGACTCCCTCGGGGGTAGCTCCTTGAATCTAGAAATCTAATTAATATCTCTCAAGTCCCCAATCGATGCTCCCTCGTTTAATAGCACTTTTAACCCATCTACCTCTCGTTCAAACTAGATATATGAATACTCTCTCTCATCACTTCTCACCAAGCATGTTTTTAAGGTGTCCCCACCAATGGTTTTCTCAATGTGCTCCTCTACGACCTCTTCTATAAGATCGGTTGCATGAATTTCATCTTCTTCACCCACTTGGTTAGCAATATTAAAGATGTTCGTCTCGAGAGTCATGTTCTCCAAAGTGAGTTGCATTTGCCCATTGCATGTATTGATTAAAGCGTTAGCCGTGGCTAAGAATGGGCGGCCTAAAATGACAGGAACATGATTGCTAGAGTGGATGGAGGGCTTTATGTCCAAAATGACAAAGTATACCGGAAAGTAGAATATGTCCACTTGGACTATCACATCCTTGACAATCCCTCAAGGTATCTTCATTGTGTGATCCTCTAGTTGGAGAGTGATTCGTGTGGGCTTAAGGTCACCCATATCGAGTTGCCTATATATGGAGTAAGGAAGAATATTGACACTCGCCCCTAAATCAAGCAAGACTTTTTTATTCAATTTTCTCCTATAATGAACGAAATCATGGGTGCATCTGGATCTTTAAACTTTGGTGGGAGGTCATTAAGTAGAATGTAGCTCATATTTTTTTCTACAAAGAAATTATTTCCACCTTTATCCTTATTTTCACCATCAATAAATCTTAAATGACTTTGGCATAGGCGATAATTTGCTGAATGGCATCGAGAAATGGAAAATTCAACTTTACATGCTTAAGGACATCTATCACATCTGTACGGGAGGCTCCCTTTTAGGGTGGATCCAACCGTTGGGAGAATGGGTCGATGGTGGGCGATTTCACTATGACTTTAAGCTCTCTAGTTTCATCATTATCACTCTCATTCAAGGGGGCATCTTCGGCCTCTTTCGTGTCGGGCGAAACCTCTTTGTGTTTAAGTGTGTCATGTGGGGGGGTGATAAATCAATGACTCGCCCACTACGTAGAGTGGTGATGGCTTGACATGGCTCTTGCTGATCATGGGAGGTAGAGCTAACATTAGCTTGACCTTGAGGAGGTCTTGGGCCTTGGGATGAAAACTTTTCCTTCTCTTAGATATTTAAAGCATTTTGCAACCTAGAGATACTATTGTTGATCTCAGTGAACATTCACTCATGCTTAGCGTTGGTTTCATTTTGAGATTGGGTGAATTGATTTAAACTATCCTAGAGAGTCTTCCACGGTGGAGTGATTTATGGTGCTGGAGGTGGTGCTTGCATATGTATTTGCATCTGTGGAACGTGTTAAAAATGTTGAGGTGGAGGAGGGTCAACGTGTTAATTAGGATTCAACGTAGCCTATTATTTCCCATAGTTAAAACCAGGATGGTTCTTCCATGAAGGGTCGTAAGAGTTCCCATGCGGGGCATTGAAATTTCTCTTAAATCCCCCAATCACTTCCACTTTCTCGTTAAGCATTACTTTGTAGGCAGGTATCATCGAACATTCCTTTGTTGAATTGTCCACCTCATAAATAGCACACACCTTCTCTTTCACATCTCGGGTGGATCAGATAGTTTCTCTTGAGTGGGATCTGCGTACATCCTATATTTGCTTAGAAAGTTTATTAAACTTATAATTCCACTCAGCATCCTTGTCCAAATTGTAGATTCCGAATGCGAAAGGTGTAGTTGACGTATGTCGGACCTGATTTTGGGCATTGGGGTCAGATGTGTCCCATGCTTGAGTAGTCTCAGCGATATACTTAAGATGAATATCAGCATCATTAGCATCTACCTCCCAAAACGGTCTTTCACATATAGTTTGAATGAGTTGCTTAGACGTTATAGTTAGCCCATGATGGAAGAAGAAGATAAGATGATGCTTTTCGAATACATGATGTGGGCAAGTGTTAACTAATTCTTTGAATCGTTCCTAATACCGATCAAACGACTCATTATCTTGCTGTCGAAAAGCTTGAATTTGAGCCTTGACGGGTTTGGTTCAATGTTGGGTAAAGAACTTCAAAAAAACTTGGATTGCATATCCTTCCAAGATTTAATTGAGTTCGGCGATAAAAACCACAGCCAGGTCTTAGCTTTATCCTTTAACTAAAAGGGAAAAAGTTTTGGGTGAACGATGTCTTGTGTGCAAGTTTGATCACTAAACATGCCGCAGGCCTCTTCTAACTCACGCATGTGGAGGTATGTTTTCTCTGAATCCATGCCATGAAGAGTGGGGAGTATTTGTATCATCCCATTACGAAAGTGGAATTGTCCTACATTGTATGGAAGTAGAATGCACCCAGGGGTGACAGTTCGCTCGAGATATAAGAGTTTTTTTATGGGACGATACAGTTGGTGTCCCTCACCCATACCAAAACTAGCATTATCAGACATGTCTCTCTCTCCTAGTGACTCAAAATCTTTACTCGATGTCCTATAAGTATGACTCGATATGTGACTTGAGATAGAGTAAGGCAGTGTAGGAGCTGGACCCCAAAACTGCGGTACGTTAGGAGTGTGTGGGCTATTGGGGTCGTACTCAACTATTGGATTCTCATGAATGCGTGTGGGAGTAGATTGAGGCGTTTGTTACGGATTTTTCATGAAAGGGCTATGAGAGATGTTGTATTTTTTTTTTGCTATGCAATTTGTTTTGGATTTTCCGATTTAAGAGTTTTTTTGGCGTTTTAAGTTTTGGAATCAATTTTTAGATCAAATCGACTGAACCTAACAGTCTACCTACTTCCTCGGAAACAGAGTTAAAACCTTGACGGGACTGAAAATGTGTCTCTAGTGCGTGCTATTATGGTTCAAGTACAAATCGGTCACGTAAGTAATAAGACAGGGTCGAATCCTTAGGGAAATAGGTCGATCACTCGTGATGATGTAGGATAGGTGACTAACCCTGAACTAACTCTAAAAAATGAAAAGGTGGTTAATTTTGGAATGTGATTTCTAACAGTTAAATGCAACTAAAGTGAAACTACCAACTGAATTATGTAAGCAAAATAATAATACTAAAATTGATTAAATATGAATGATGAAAGTAGGTTTGAATACACTCCCCCGAACCCTAGTATGTTTACCGAATATAAAACTAGCTTATGAATTAGATAAATGATTAAACTCGGTCTTTATTAATCTCAAGCATTATATATATCAGGGTATTATCCCGCATCATACGTAATCAATATCAAGAATAAAGTGGTGTCAAAATAACTAACACTCGCATCGCACTCTTAAACACCCCGATTACCTAGGGTAAACGAGGTTAAAATATCTAAGACGATTGTGATCACTACACAACACAATTCAATCATTATTTAATTCAAAGACTAGTTTTTTATACGTGCAAACCACATCAGGTTGGGTGCAATTAACTACAATTATCTTTTCTACTGTGAAGGAAATCAAAACCATCATGAAATTGAACTTAGATGGGAAAGAGAATCTATGAACTATTGGAAAGAAATAAACTATGCACTTATTAATGAATTCAAACAATAAAGAAGAAGAAGAAACAAACTTTAATGCAAAATCTGAATTGAAAATCAATAAGTTGTAAACTTTTATCTCCTAGGGTCCTTGAATTCTTTCTCTCTCCAAACTATGCTAAAAGAAAACTCTCCAAGAACTCCCTGAAGTTCCTTAATATGTTTAAATAAAAATAAAATATAATGAATACGTTCTTACAAGAGTTTCAACCATGTACAATTATAATTTTGGAAGGGGATAATGACGGACTATAGCCAAACTGTTCCTGGCTCAGATACATCGGTTCGGTTTGCTTATTACAGAAATTTTCTTCACTACCGGACCAGTTCATTTTTCTCTCTATCGGTTCGGTTCCATCTTCACAAAAAGTTTAGCCAGCATCCGGATCGGTTCTTTTTATCCTCCATGGGTTCGGTTTGGTCTTTATAGTGATTTCCCCTTCCTTATGATTTTTCTCTCAACTTTGAAGCTTCTTAACTCGTGCTTTGGGACTCAGATTTGAATGTCGTTTCATCATATGAGCTCCTAGATTGAGGTCTTTAAATCTTCTTTAGGCTTCCCGTTCGAATTCCTGATGAAAATTTCTCTTTTGCCCTTTTGACTTTTCTTCCTTTTCTTTCTTTCTTTCGATTTCTTTCTTTCTTCTCGTGCACTAAATACCTGCAAAATCTATGAGAAATACACGAAACTCGGCTTACTTGTTAGAAAATGTCAGTAGCAATGATATGAGATAAATCAACTCGAATTACATTTCATAGAATTCTAAAAGACTCTAAATTACGGGGATAAATACGATGAAGTTATGCCTAATCAAAACGCATTGGTACTAAGACATGTCATTTTTTAACGTATGTAACCCATATAAAATTGACTCCAAAGTTTGACCAAGTGAGTTGAATGTTTATCTGAATATCCAACAATCCCCCACATGAATGAAATTTGGAAGAATCAAATGAATATATATGCAAACAGAGAGATTTTCTAGGAAAAACATTGCATCGAAATAGATAACTTGTGACTTTGAATCTTTCCTGGTGAGATATTATCGAGTTACTAGACAATCAATTAATGTGATGTCTTGAATTGATAAACCGTTTGTATAAAGTGAAACAATAATATTCACACGGTGTCTTTCCAACCTTATTAGTTCTCATTGTTGTGTTCATTTTGGCCTTGAACACATTCTGGTTTCATGAGTGTGATAGAGAAATAGACTTTGTTATTCTCATAGAAGTTGTCCCTTATCATTCACATAGGTAATTTCTATAAATATTATCCTTCTAATACCCCACTTGACCTATACATTCAAGATATATAAATCATTAAAAATATAGTTTATCCTTATACATGAGGCAGTTTATGCACTGACACATCTTTGGAATGGGAGGACGTCATTAAAGTATTACTTCTCACTGATAACTGGGTCATCATAATTAGGTTGTCCCTTTGAACCTATTTATTGTAATCTCTAGTCATTTAGGTAGGTTTCCATTAAGACGACTCTTTAGAATTTCACAGGCTTTAGGCCCATTCCACGTGATGAACTTGCAACTTGCTCTCCAAGTATACCTTTAGTTAATGGATCGGTAATATTTTCCTTTGACTTTACATAATCAACAGAAATAATTCTATTTAAGAGAAATTGTCTATTGGTTTGATGTTGACAACATATATGCCATGTGTCAATTGACTATCACAATGTATTATGACAAGTGGCACGGGCTTTAACCATATTGGAATATCCTCTAAGAAGTTTCTAAGCCATTAGGCTTCTTGCCCAGCTTTGTCTAAAGTAATAAATTCATATTCCATAGTGGATCTTACAATGCACGTTTGCTTAAAGGATTTCCAAGATACAACTGCACCTCCAAGAGTAATACATTATAACACCCCGTATTTCTGCATATTTTTAGTAATTAATTCGGAAATTAATTAGGAAAATACATTTTATTTAAATTACGCGAGTGAAGTAATTTAATGTGATTTAATTAATAAATGTGATTATTAAATATTAATCGAGAGATAGATACTGATTAATATTTTGATGAAATTTACTAAATGTGGTTATACGGCATAGCGAGTAATGTGTGCGTATTCTAGTTTATCTCACCAGAAGTCACGTGTGGACTATTTTGAGGTGAGGAATAAAAAATATATTTTAAATGACTCGGATGGGAATTTAGAGGTCACGAATGGTTCCGGATGGGTCGAAATAGTCGGAATAGTGTACCCAAGGGTATAGTTTGGGCCCCGGGTCAATTTTGGACCAAACCGGTACATAGTAAGGGTGTTACGGTCATTTTTCTAAGATAGGGAAAGGAACCTACAAAAATCAGAGCCATATATCTGATATTTAGATATTGGGATTAGGTCTCATAATACAAAAGATTAGAGAGGCCATTAGAGAAAAGAGAGAACCATTTCCCCAAAGCCTAAGGAGAGAATTGAGAAGGTGGTGAAGGGTTTCTTGCACATCAAGTCAATTGGAAAAGTAGATTGGAGAAGAAGCAATCAATCATCAATAAAAGAATCACGAATAAAATCAATCAATCTAAGGCAAGTGTTTATTGCAAATTGAATTGAAATTATAATATCCATGTGTAAGGATTTCATGAATATATTGATTTTTATTTCAAAGCCTTGATGAAGAGTACCAATTGATTGCATGTTGGGTAAAATTGTATGTAGTTAGGGTTTATATATGGAGAGGAATGTAAATCAGAAAAGTTTGGATTGTTACTATGGTTTTAAATCCATATTTTGAATGGAATTTAATGGATGAACACAAAACTAGTTTATGAAAGAGTTTTGGGGGTTGATTCATTCTTGATTGATTTTGGTGAAGTTTTAATGTGTTTGAAATGTTAGAAATCATCCCAGCTCTGGTAGAAATAGTTAGGAACAATAGATTATGAATTTGGTGAAGAATTTAGGAGATTTCACTATCAAAAAAGTGTAAGAACGCTACTACAAAACAGAGAACTGAGTTGCATAAAAATGAACCGGTCCGGTCCTGGTAAGCGGACCGGTTCGGCCTCAACAGAAAAATGAATCGGTCCTGTCCTGGGAGGCGGATCGGTCCGATTCTCAGAATTTCGGAAATTTTTCTTTTTCTCTTGTATTCCTAAATGTACGTGGTGGGGGAATAATTATGCACTCATGAAAATAATATTGGGAGATTTATTATTTTATAGTAGGACTACGAGAGGCGTACGATAGTGAAGTAAACTTGTAAAATATGGTAAAGTGCGAGGAATATTAGAGAGAAAAATATTACGTAGTAGTATAAATAATATGGTTGTGTGAATACCTATTATCTTGATACTTAGGTTGTGTGAATACCTAAAGTATGCTTAATTCGGTATTGGGGTCAATGATTATCCGGACCAATACATGAAAGCTCAATTTCGGGTCGATAATGATCCGGACCATATCGAAGTTAAAAGATATTGTGGTCTATGAGTATCCAGACCAATATACATATGCATAACATTTACTTTGGGGCCGAGGGATATCCGAACCAATAATCCTTATAGTATATATTGTGTGAAATATATTTATGCTTCATGATATTCTACTTATGCGCGAAAGTAGACTTATAGATGATATATATATATATATATATATATATATATATATATAAAATAAATTAATTAGAGAGAAACTTAATCTTAAGATCAAAAATAGATTGGGGATATCTGTAGTAAATTAAGTAGTGAAACTTAATTATGAAAGTCGGATGATAAATTTGAAATGCTTTATGAATTAAGTAGTGAGACTTGATTATGATGAATAAATACAACACATGTGAAAGTTCTATGAAAACTGAAATACGCGAGGATGTAATAATAAAGCATGTTGTATGGGTGGTATGGGAGGGTAGACCATTAATAAGATCGGTGATATACTTTAGTCGAGATAGCTTGGATATGATGGATAGGTGGTCTAAGTATAGGACGTTAGGTGTGAACATTAGATGAGGGGTGAGGAGACTCAAGGGAGTCTGCGTGAACCTAACATGTGTAATTAATAACCAATTTTAATTGCGATAAATTACTTGTTAAATATTTTCAAACTGTTTTGAGTACTAACTATTGCTATAAAAATGTTTTCAAAACCCTTTTAGCTATCCATCCATAATGGTGCCTTACTTGAGTTCATTCCAGGAATTTGGAGTTATAGCACTGTGGATGCTGACAGGATCATTGAGTAGCCTACTCTTTCATTCAGATCCATCATAGGATCTCATTCTTATGTTTTATATGTAGACATGTTGTTAGTTGACTCCATTACAGTTCCAGATTTGTATTCAGTTTTTACTTTGTAGTTGGATTGCAGATTTTTGCTTGGTTGTGGATTTAGCCGACGGTTTATTCGGCTTGACTTAGTTTCTTTTACATATTAGTATTGGTTTGGATTCTAGTATCTTGTGTATGTTGTTTTAGTTTTCAAACTATTCGGTTATCCTATTTTATTTTAAAGATAAAATTTGGCACCGGTTTAATTAACTTAGGTGGCTATTAATTAATTTGATTCTCGACAGTGATGCTAAGAATGAACCATACGAGAAACCTGTTTTAATTTGATAAAGGCCTGATCACCCGATGTTTAATTAGACGGGGTATCACATACATATCGACTTGAGAATTTCGAATTTTTTGAATCGAATATCCAATTTTCATCGTTAAAGCCTTCAAGTACAGTTGGATATCGTTTATAGTGCAACCCATTCTTCAAAGAGTTTCGAAGATATCAAAGAACTCTTATCAAGGCTTTCCAATGATCGTTTTTGGGTATTATTCATATATCGACTAAGCTTACTAATCGAGTATGCTATATCCGGTCGAGTACAATTTGATAAATACATCAAACTTCCAATAATACGAGAATACTCTAATTGAGATATACCTTCACCTTTATTTTTAAAGAGGTGATGACTAGGATCTACGGGTGTCCTCACTGGAGTTTGATCATATTTATTATACTTTTGAAGTATCTTCTCAATGTAATGTGTTGAGTTAAGCTAATTCCTTGAGGGGTTCTACTCATTTTGATTCCTAGAATTACATCAGTTAGTCCCAAGTCCTTTATTTCAAATCTACTAATCAAAATTTGTTTAGTATAATTGATAACATTGTTATTATTACCAATTATTAGCATATCGTCTATATATCGACAAACAATCGCATGTCCCGATTGAGTGATCTTGATATAAACACATTTGTCACACTCATTTATTTTGAAATCATTTAACTTCATGACATTGTCAAATTTTTCGTACCATTGTTTAGATGTTTGTTTCAACATATAGTGACTTCAAAAGTTTACATACTTTTCTTTTATTTCCAGGATACTTAAAACCTTCCGGTTTTTACGTATATATTTCTTCATATAATTCACCATTTAAAAATGTCGTTTTGACATCCATTTGGTGTATTTCCAATTTATGTATTGTTGTAATTGTAATTAACATTCAAATGGATGTAATCCTTGTTACAGGTGAATAAGTGTCGAATTAATCTGTTCCCTCCTTTTTCTTATAGCTTTTAGCTATAATTCTAGCCTTATATTTATAAATGGTTCCACTAGCTTTCATTTTTCGTTTGAATATCCATTTACACCTTAATGGTTTTGTCCCCGGTGGTAGGTCCACCAGTTACCATGTATGATTTTTCATAATGGATTCAATTTTACTATTAATAGCTTCTTTCCAATATGAAGCTTCTGGAGTGAATAGAGCTTCTTTTACCGTTTGAGGTTCACTTTCAAACATTTACGTTAGAAAAACTAAATCGAAAGATTTTGAAATATTAGCTTTTTTGCTACGTCTAGGTTCCTCCTCAATAATATTTGAGGTTCATCATTTGTAACTTCAAGCATTTTTTTTATTAGAACTTGTTTCTTATTCATTATTACAAGGAAAGATATTTTTAAAGAATGATGCATTTCTAGAATCTATAACTATTTTTTCATGAATTTTAGGATTGTTAAACTTATGCACAAGGAACCGATAGGCACTACTATTATGTGCATAACCAATGAATATGCAATTAATAGTCTTTGTACCAATTTTCACCTTTTTAGGTTCAGGAACTAGTTCTTTAACAAGACACGCCCACATTTTTAAGTATTTGTAGGAAGGCTTGCGCCCTTTACATAATTCATATGGTATCTTATTCGATTTCTTATGAATCAACTTGTTGAGAATGTCAATACACCAAAAACAACAGTATGAAACGATTTAAAATCATGACAAATCCAATCTAGATGGGTTTAAAACCGTGCCAGATTCAGGGGAGCTAGATTTTCTGGCAGGGTTTAAAATAGTGCCAGATTGCCCAGTCTGCCACACTTTTGGCACGTTTTTAAACCGTGCCAGATATGAAATCTGGCACACTTTTAGTACGCTTTTAAACCGTGCTAGATTTCTATTTTCTAGCACGCATTTGGCACGCTTTTAAACCGTGCCAAAATTTTCAATTAATGAAAAAAAATATTATTTGAAAACAAATCAGAAAAATAAGCAAATTTTAAATTTGATAGAAAAAATATTTATTATTTGCAAAAAAAAATCAAGAAAATTCACGAATTGCGAATCTCGCGCGTTGTTCGTAAACTAATTTACATACAAACTTTAAAATATTACAAGTCTTAATAGTTCACAGACCAAAAAAAATGGGGCAAAGTTTCCTCTACTTTCTAGACATTCTAAAACTTGCTAATATAAAACCTGCGTAACGTAAAGCCTGCACGGACATATAATATAATAATAAAATTACAAAATCCTGTAGGGCCATAAAAGTTAACAATAAAATTATAAAATCCCCCACACGGCCATAACATATAAAAAATATAGAGTCCTAAATATTAACGACACTAAAAAATAACCCCCTTGTTATAAGCCATTGAATTCTTCATGTGTTCCACAAGGATAAAAACTAACAATGAAATGTTATCTGGCAAAAAATAAGTTACAAAATGTAATACCCCGTAATTTTATTGATTTTTATTTAAGGGATTAATTGAATTAAATGAGAATTAATCCGGATATAAAAATACTAGCGAGATGTGAGTTGGTATTTGATTACGATGTTAAAATTGAATATTTCTGAGTATATATGGTAATATATGAGTATTGAAAATATTAAAATTATCGCGAGGCTGAAATACGACAATTTGGAAAATTAAGTTGGGACGCGCGTGTCAGTCGCGTCAGGAATGAATTTAATTAAATTAAAAAGTAAATTATATTTTATCAACCGAATGATCATTTTGAGTGCGCCAACGTGTCAGGAACGGTTGAGATAGTCAGAAAACACTAGCCGGGGGTTTAATTTGGGTCCCGGGCATTTTTAGACCAAACCGGCAACCTAGAGGGTATTTTGGTAATTTTAAAAACTGAGGAATTAAAACCCATGAATTTTAGAGTTTATTTTTATATTTTTAAAGAGGCCACTAAGGCCATTACCAGTCAAAATCATTAGAAGTGGGCTACGGGAGTTAGAGAGAAGTTATCATAGGGTTCCAAACCAAAACCATCTCCCCACCATCATTTTGGAAGAGATTGTGACCAAAAAGAGGGAAGAATCAACCTTGAAACACCGAAAACAAATCTGAAGAACAAATCTAAGGCAAGTGATTTGATATTTTTAATTGCAATGAATATTTCCTCCATGTTTAGTGTAGAAACCTTATGCTGTGAATGTTTTGAGGAAAACTAAATGAAATTGTTATAGAAACTCTAAAGTTGGGTTAGGGATTGCATGTAGAATGACTATGGACGAATTTAGTATCCAAAAACTTAACTATGATGATTTAAAAATGGATTTATGGTGAGTAATTAGGCATAGTAAAATTCTGGATTCATGTTCATAGGGTTTGGGGTAAAATTTGGGGATTAATAATAATTGCAGGTTGATTAGGAGGATTTGACCCCAAAAATATGTTAAGAAGCGATCTAAAAGGACTTAGAGTAGTTTAAGAACATTAAAAGTTTATTGGGATGACCTTAGGATGAATTTAGAGCAGAGAAAAAGGAAGAAAAACGAGTTGGGAAAATTTATGGGCACATTCTGCCATCTCGTTAGAAGACCTGCCCAGGTCATTCGAACGACCTCGTTCGAACGAGTTTTTAACGAGATGACAGTATCCCTTTTAACGAGTTGGTAGTTCGTTCGAATCCATTCGTTCGAACGACACTCGTTCGAACGTCCTCGTTCGAACAAGATTTCTAACGAGTTGACAGAATGACCTTTTTAGGCCTGATTTTATTTCAAACTTCCTGTAGACTTATTTAATTGAGTACTAACCTTCCCTTATTGACTAGTGGGTATAGTTGTGAGATTGGAGTACGTTGATGAGTAAAACTTAGAATTTTGTAGTAAACCTGTTGACATTTATGGATTAGGAAACGAGTACCTAAAATTACGACGTAAAAAGAGTTGACAACTTTTAATGTATATGATTCGGGGATTTGTAAACGTACAACAATTAGTGACGGTATAGGAATGTAAAACATACTTATATTAATATTATGGAATATCTAAGATGTGTGAATGCTTGGTATATGTAGTCATTTGTGTATAACATACCTACCATACTTGCTATCACGGGAGGTCGGCGTTCGATCAGGGCCATCTAATCTTTGTGTGCCTACGGGGGGATTTAGATTGGTACCTCGAGGACATAGGTCAGAGAAGGACTTATTAAGAAGTTAATAAGTCTGCTGATCATGGGAGCGTAGGTATGTGCGTGACCCATGTGATGTGAACTATGTTCGCCTCCATTATGTGTGATTGTTGTTTGTTGAAATGATTCCTGAGAGATTCGGAATACGTGGTCCTTATGTACGTGATGTACCGGGATTTGATAGCAGAGTATGTGTGCACCGCAGCTTAGCCTCGAGGTGCTAGTATTGTATATTTATGATGAGAATAATATACTGTTAATTGAAATAAACTGTCAGGTATAAATGCAAGCGTGAATATTAACAATATGTTAGTAGAGTTAAAAATGGAAAATCCCTAGAGATTAGTATTACTAATTTTGAGAACTAAGATGAAAAGTAAAACTTTCTGTTTAAATTAAGATGTCAGGAATTAAATCGTGAATCGTATAGAAATGTTAGATTACGCATTGGACTAGTTAGATATGGGAATAACTAGAACGGGTACGGGTACGGTAGGTGTGCACAATTAGTTGAGAGGTGAGGAACTCATGTGAGTGCACGCACTATCATGTATTTTATATTCACTGTTTAATAATATTAAACAATTGCTGTATTTTAAACTGTTTTCACAATCGGGCTCTGACCCGTTTACTTTCAAATCTATTTTCTTGTAAAACCTTTTTAGGTGCCCAGCCACAAGGACACCAAGCATAGGAGTTCCATTCCAGTGACGTGTAGTAGACGCCTCCACTTTCCATCCTGACTCTATTTTTAGATTTTCTCATCTATTGGGCATGTCACCTCTTTTCTTTTAGAGACATCTTACTTACTTAGTTTTATTTCAGATTTTGGGTTGTAATTAATTAATGATTCAAACTTTGTATTTGGTTTGTATTCAGTATGTGGATTATGTAGAGGAGTATTCCTCCAGATTTATTATCATTCCATGGTTATTATATTGTGACTATGTTGTGGTTGTTATGTTAGCATTTCATAATCTAACTTATTGCATGTTAATCGGATTTAATTAAATTGACAACTCACTTTTTTTTTAAATATTAGGTGGCTGGTAATTGTTAAAATATTTTTTAACAGTGATGCTATGAACTGAACCAACTTGACATTTTGTATTAATTTGAATAAAGGAGTAACTACCCGGTATTTAATTAGTCGGGGTGTCACACAAAAAAGATGATATCAGTAACCAGGTAATTTTTTTTTAAAAAAAATCGTATTCAAACTGAAAAATTGCATATACGAGTCATAATTATCAGCATATTCTCAAACTAAAAGTCTCGTGACTACGTGGTCAGTTCCTATTAGTTACATTGGTCTGGTGCGAGGTGCCTCTTACGGGGCCGTTTGAGGGTTGGTTTGGATTTTCACCCTCTAACGGCATTTTTGAAGCCAAAGTATAGATATTTTCAAATTATCATCATATTCTCAAATCGGGAGTCCCGTGACTACGCGGTCAGTTCCTACGACTTACACTGGTCCCGTGCGAGGTGTTCGTGTCTTTTACGGGGCCGTTTGTGGGATGTATTGGGTTTTCACCTCTAACGACATGTTTTTAAGATAAGCCAAAGTATAGATATTTTCAAATGATCATCATATTCTCAAACTGAGAGCCCCATGACCACGCGATCAGTTTCTAAGAGTCACATTGATCCCGTGCAAGGTGTTCGCGCCTCTCACGGGGCTATTTAGGGGTTGTTTTGGATTTTCGCCCTCTAACGTCATGTTTTTAAACTTAAGTCTAGATATTTTTAAATTATCATCATATTCTCAAGTCGGGAGTCTCGTGACCATGCGGTCAATTTCAACGAGTGTAACTCTGGTCCCGTGCGAGGTGTTCGTGCCTCTCACGGGGACGTTTGGGGGTTATTTTGGGTTTTCACCCTCAAACGGCATGTTTTTAAGCCAAAGTATAAATATTTTCAAATTATCGTCATATTCTCTATTAAACGAAAATGTAATTAAACCCTTTAATTAATATTTAATTAGTTTAATTATAATTAATATACATTTTAGTTTAATATAATATATTGATTTTGATGATTCCATACAAACTTTTACTTATGTACTATGTAATTATTTCTGAATTTATATTATATATAATAATTTTGTTTTATTTGAATACTATTAATAATTATGCAACTTTTAAGTATTGTTATCATTTTATATATTTATTTTGTTACTTATCATAATATTCATTTAGTTGTGTTATATATCTAGTTAGTTATATAGTTATACATTTATATTTATATAATATATATGTATTATAATACTTCATTATTTATTGTACTACTTCTATAATTACTATATCCTTTTTTATATATTTTATTTTTAATTATATATATGTACTTATATTATAGATAATATATAATTATAATTTCATATTTTTTATACACTCTATTTATATATAATTAAATATTTTTGATTTTGTTTATATAAATTATACAATTTGTTTGTATACATTTATACATATATGCATTATTTATTTCATTCATTTGTATTAGATGAACTCCTAGTACTTTTTAGTAACACACACACATATTAAAAATTAAGCCTATGTTTTAATTAGTTTAAGGAGATATTTGAAGCCACGCAAGTTTAAAGACTTCATTGCCTTGCCTCTTCCTTTGTTCCTTTCTTAAAACCTTGGGAGTTGAAAATTAAAAGTTGTATGTCCTTTCGTATGGTAAAAGTTGTTAATAGTTACTTGTTGTCCCCTTTATATATTTAGTACTAGTGGATACCCGTGCTGAAGGCACGGTGATAAATTGTCCCGTGATAAAACTCAACCCATAAAAAAATAAAAAAAATCCCATATCTATTAAAAAAAAAAAAAAAACAGCTCTTAGCATGACATTTCATGCATGGGCATGAAATGTCAAAAATATCATACATGCATTTTGGCCATCCCCATATGGCTCCATATTATATGGATATATATTATATATAATATCTTACATAAAATTATACATACATATATATTTTCCTTTTTAAATCTTTAAATTTTAATTATATATATATATATATATATATATATATATAGAGAGAGAGAGAGAGAGAGAGAGAGAGGTTTTCCAATTTGAGGACCCCGAATGAGGTCATTTTTTTAAAATACTAAAAAAAATATTTTGGAGCTGATTTTTTCCTATGATTTTTAAACATTTCAGTAGGACCATAAAAAAATAATTAACTCAAAATGATTTTTTTTACTATTTTAAAAAAATCGATCAAATTTTGTGAGTTTTTAACAACTTAAAAACTGACACAGTTTGACCGATTTGTTTAAAATTGCAAAAAAAATTATTTTGAGTTGATTATTTTTTTATGGACCTACTGAAATGTTTAAAACCCATAAAAAAAATCAGCCCAAAAATATTTTTTTTACTATTTTAAAAAATGGACCTCATTCAGGTCCTCAAATTGGGACCTCACTTGATCATTTCCCTATATAAGGGTCCGGACCAGACATGTGTCACCTGGCGGTGAGCCAAGAAAAGAGAGAGAGGGTGCCTATAATTTAGGGAATAATTTCTAGGCACACCGTTAAGTGACACGTGTTCGATCCGCATTCTTAAAATAGGAACTAATCCGCACAAAAGTATTATATATATATATATATATATATATATATATATATATTTGATGAGCAGTTGAGACTTTGCACATGTCCTTTCACATATTGATTACCACATGCCTTTTGCACATCTCCTTTGATTTTTTTTAGCTACTTCTGATAGCTCTTAGAGTTAGTTTAAGTAGACTAAGAAAATTATGTATATAATTTTACTACCCCATGCCTAACCCATATTTTATTTTGAGATAGATATACTTTTAGAAGATTGGCTTGTCCAATCACTTTTATTTCCCAACAGTTTCAAGTCTGCAAGTTCAGATTTAGGGCCCCGCGTTGGATGTGCGACTGCCTTGAACTATTTTTCTAACGAAAAATTTGCATTTGTATATTATTAATATATATACCATTTTTATATATACATGATGCGTCTCTCTTGATTATGTTGTGCAAATTTTATTTATCCAGTCAATATTATAGTTGAGAAAATTAATTTGGTTTAATTTTTTTGGATCACATAATTTTTTTTTATATTCTTTATATGCGTTATAATATTTATAAAGTTGATAACAGCTAACGGCTTGGCACATAGTTTCAATCTTATATAACCTTTTATGAGCCTCTTTTATTTACACCAAATATGTGTGTATTGCAGAGTACTTATCTCTTGTCTTTAATGCATGATTGAAAGAAATCTATCATGTCTTGTCCATCAGTTTTTGCTGGATTATAAATTGGACGAAACTTTGTTTATATTTATATATATATATATATATATAAGTTTTATTTTGACTCAATCTTTCGGCCTCACGCTGTGACGAGATTTGCTGACAAATTCTGCTTGTTATAATTGTTGGATTTTTCTTATGGAAAGAACAAAATATATTAATTAATTTCTGCAAGTCACGTTTTTGGAACGCTTTCTTTTAGGCAAAATTTCTCTCAATCCGGTTGAGACAGAACCGCGAATACACTATGGGTTTTATAGAATCTGTCTTCAGGATACAATGCAGTGTATGAACAGTTGTTTGATTCAAAATACGTACTGTTTGATCAAACCGAGAACACTCTGAATTTGTAACTTGATAATGCCAAAATATAGAGGACGGAGAGAGGAGAAACTAACAATTTTTGGTGTCCAAAACAGAGGTCTGGAACTCTTTTTATAGCCATTTCTGTGACTGTTCTTCAACAGTCACAGCTCTTCATGGAGTCACTCAGCAACCGTTGGATTGTGCCTGTTTGGAACAGCTGGGATCTAACAGTTCAGATTAGGCATCCCATCGTAAGCGAATGGACATCTCCTACACGAAACGCTACGAGTTCATCTAACGGTTTAGATCAAGTCGTTTTGGATTTTAAACCCTTTGATCGGATCGTCGGATCGTTTAATCACAAATGTTGATCGGTTTTACCTTGTCAAAACTTTAGGCTCCCACGCTCCAAGCGACGATGCGAAGTGCCAAGTGCGCGTCAAAGCGCGCAATGCGCCCTAAGTCGCCCTTTCGCGCTTACGCGTGTCGCGATTGGTGGTGCTTAAGCACCACCGCGATGCGTAGGATCATAGCCTCTTATTTGACTTGTCAACAAAGAATATTAGTTGTCCTTTAGTTGATATACCACTACTTTTTGTAGTATTCTTCCAATGTGGGACAATATGGGATTTTGAGCACTCCCATATCTTTCACACTCATTTGCTCATGTTTCTACCTTCTAAAATAAAACTCAAACTATGTTTAAAATAAAACACCAATAATATAATAAAATATTAACAACTAATAATTAAAATATCAATAAATATTGGAATTTATCCAACATTCCCCTACCAATTTCAATATACACAAGAGAGCAAAGCAAAAAAGCAATAAATAACTTTTGGCATTATCGCTAAAATCTAGTACATAAATGAGAAGTGTCTTTCAGACTTGAACTTCTATATAGTGAAAATAATTCAAAGCTTCATCGAGGTGCTGTGGTGAACGTATCTTGAACCAAGGACCTTTTGAGACTAGCCGAAACTATCACACATACCGATTTCTGAGTTTATAAGTGTTCTTCTAGCATGCACTTTTATGGCCTTGTGCTAATCCTGATTTCACGAACGCTTTAGGATCGGTCTTGATTCCATAGAAAGCGTCCATACTTTCAACACTCGTATAGGTAAATCAATAGTGATTATGCGAGTCACACTTATATGATTTATTAAGAAGTAGCCTTCATCCTCTAACATGCAGAAAACCAACACTAGGCACATAGTAATGGAAATTTTTGTATAAAATTCCTAGTGTTCCATAACTATAATTTGACTTGTTTGTACCACATTGAACTCTATCTATATTTTCAAGATATGAGTTGGGTTCCCATTAAATATAGTTGTGTTATTTAATAGACCTTAGTCCCATTCCTTTTGAGGTGATAAATATCATCTCTCTAACAAGACCTTTAGTCAGAGGATCTGCTAAATTCTTGTTCGTTTTAATATAGTCGACTGTAATTACTCCTTCCTTGAGTAATTTTCTTATAATTTGATGCCTTAGATTAATGTGTCTAGATTTTTCGTTGTAAGTTTTGTTCGAAACTTTATAAATTGTGGCTTGGTTATTACAACTTATCATAATAGAAGGTGATGGCTTTTTCCATAAAGGAATATCATACAACACATTTCTAAGCCATTCTGCTTCTTTACATGCATCTGCTAGGGCTATAAATTCAGATTGCATTGTTGAATATGATACACATGTTTGTTTCTTGGATCCCCAAGAGATAGCTGCTCCTCCTAGCGTAAAAATCCAACCAGTAGTTGACTTGGATTTTGATTCAAGATTATTCCAACTTGAATCACTATATCCTTCTAAAATAGACGGATATCCTACATAATGTAAGACATAATCCAAAGTCCTCTTCAGATATCTAAGCACCCTAGAAATTGCATTCCAGTGCTCTTGTCCTGGATTACTTGTCAATCTACACAATACACTCACTGCATAAGCAATGTCTGATCTAGTGCAATGCATGGCATACATTAGACTCCCAATAATACTAGCATATTTAAGTTGGTCCATAGCACGCCCAGTATTTTTCATTAATTTGATGCTAGGATCCACTGGTGTAGCAGCTGGCTTAAGTTCAAAATGATTATATCTTTTAAGAACTTTTTCTATATAATGAGATTGAGATAACGCTAAAGAATTATCCTTTCTCACAATTTTGATTCCTAAAATCACATCAGCTTCTCCAAGATCTTTCATATCAAATTTTGATGAAAGAAACCTTTTGGTTTCTTCAACATATTTGAGATTAGACCCAAATATTAACATGTCATCCACATATAAGCAAATAATAACACCAACACCATTTTCAAATTTACTATATATACATTTGTCGGCATCATTAACTTTATATCCATGAGATATAACAATATTATTAAACTTCTCATGCCATTGCATAGGAGCTCGTTTAAGGCCATAAAGAGATTTAACCAATTTACATACTTTCTTTTCTTGGTTAGGCAAAACAAACCCTTCGGGTTGTTCCATGTAAATCTCTTCTTCTAAATCACCATTTAAAAAAGCAGTTTTAACATCCATTTGATGAATAACTAAATTGTGAATGGAAGCAAGAGATATCAATATCCTAATGGAAGTGATTCGAGCAACAGGAGCATATGTATCAAAGTAATCAATTCCATGTTTTTGCTTATAGCCTTTAGCAACTAGTCTTGCCTTAAATTTATTTATAGAACCATTCGGATTTAATTTTCTTTTAAATATCCATTTTCACCCAATAGGTTTAGCCCCGGGGGGAAATCGGAAATAACCCAAGTTTGATTTAACAAAATTGAGTTCATTTCATCATTTATTGCTTCTTTCCAAAAACCAACATCCCGAGATGTTACCGATTCATGAAATGTGGTTGGTTCATCTTCTACATTAAGAACAAATTTAGTTTTGTTCTTCGTCTCATTTAAATCCACTTCAACTAAATAAATAACAAAGTCAGGCCCAAATGTTTTTTCAGTTCTTTGTCTTTTACTCCTTCGTGGTTCAACGTCATTCGTTGTTTCCGAAGAAGATATAGGTTGTGAATTTTCTTCTAAATTTGAGGAGTCAACAGTCGGATTATTATTTTCTAAACCTTGATTCAAAGTACTAAACTTTGTTAGATGTTCAAATAATTGCACATCTACCAACTCAATGATTTCTTGAGTTTCAAGGTTTAAAAATCTATAAGTCGTACTGTTGCTAGAGTATCCAATAAAAACACATTTGTAAGTCCTATTTACTAGTTTAGGTCTTTTAGGTTCGGGTTTTATTACATAAGCAAGACATCCCCAAACTTTAAGACGTCTAAGATTAGGCTTACGATTAAACCATAATTCATATGGTGTAATATCCTTGTTTTTCAATGGAACTCTATTTAAAATATAACATGCGGATAAAACCGCTTCTCCCCACATCGACAAAGGTAAACCAGAACTGATTAACATTGAATTTATCATTTCAACTAAAGTTCTATTTTTCCTTTCCGCCGTTCCATTTTGTTTTGGCATATATGGCGTCGTAACTTGATGGATTATCCCATGAGTATTACAAAATTGTATAAACTCACTCGGGTAATATTCACCACCCCTATCAGATCGTAGGACTTTAATTTTCCAATTTTGTTGAGTTTCAACTTCTTCTTTAAAATTAGGAATTTCTCGAAAACTTTATCGTTACTTTTAAGTAAATATGTATATGCATACTCAGAGTAATCATCAATGAAAGTTAAGAAATATTTATTTCCACCACGAGTCATATTACTCTTCATATCACATACATCACTATGAATAAGATCAAGCATTTCGGATTTCCTCTCAACAGATTTGAATGACTTTCTAGTTATCTTCGATTGAGCACAAATTTCACATTTAGAAAGGTTATCAAATTTACAATCCGAGATTAAGCCGAGATTAGTCATATTTTTTATACTTCTATAATTCACATGACCTAATCTACTATGCCATAAAGAAATAGACTCAACCATATAAGAAGAACTAATATCATTGATTACATTAATTTTGATCATGCCGTTACAAGAGTACCCTTTGCAATAAATTGGCCATTCTTAGACAAAACAAACTTATCAGACTCATACACTAGTTTGAAACCTCTCTTATTGAGAAGGTCCCCAAACACAAGATTTTTACACATATCAGGTACATGAAGTACATCAATTAGAGTAAGTGTCTTTCCAGAAGTTAGCTTCAATTCCACTGTGCATTTTCCAACTACATTGGTGCGAAGATTATTTGCCATCTTCACTTCTTTTCCATCAATTTCTTGATATGTTTTGAATGAAGAGCGGTCTTTGCATATGTGGACCATTGCGCCGGTATCCAACAACCATCCACTTTCATTATCAATTGAATTTGCTTCGCATACAGTAGCAATAAGATCTTCAACATTGTTGGTTTCCTTCGACCCTTGTTTTTCCTTAAATGCCTTCTTTTTAAGACGACATTCTCGAGAATAATGGCCCGGTTTGTCACAGAAGAAACATTTTCCCTTCTTTTTCTTATTTGCACCTTGGTTCTTGAATTTTGAATCATTCTTTGCTTTAAATTTTGAGTCTTTGGTAATCTTGTATTTTTGATCCTCAACCATATTAGCTTTTGAATGACCCTCACCTTGTTCATCCTTCTTTTCTCGAATACGAGTATCATCTTCAATACGAAGGTGACGAAGAAGGGATTCCACAGTATAAGTCTTTTCATCATAATTAATTTTCTTCTTAAAGCCATTCCAAGAGGATGGAAGTTTTGAAACAATCACCCCTACTTGAAATTCATCTTGAAGATTAATACCAGCGGCTTTAAGGTCACCAACAATTTGTTGGAGTTCATGCGCTTGTGCAACGACAGATTTATCATTACTCATTCTAAAATTCATATAGTTTGAAATTAGAAACTTACGGTTGCTCGCTTCCTCGTTTTGATACTTTGTCTCCAAAGCCTTCCATAATTCCTTTGTCGTCGAAATCATTCGATGAGCACTATAAACAGTTTGAGACAAAGCATTAAGGATGTGTCTTCGACACATAAATTCGTCTTCTTTCCTCTTCACACGTTTTTGCTTTATTTATTCGGTGTCTTCGGATGTGGGCTCGGGAATTTGTTCAAGGTTATCATCTAGAATGTATGCAAATTTTAGTGATATGAGGAAGAACATAACTTTCTCTTGCCAATGGGTGAAATTTCCGCCATCAAAACCGTCGAGTCGGATTAAGTCTTGAGTCATGACTTGGATAGATTGTGCCACAGTTCTTTCCATTTGAGTGGAGTAGTAAGAATAAAATTTTTGCCTAAAACTTTTGGATTTTTCTTATGGAAAGAACAAAATATATTAATTAATTTCTGCAAGGCACATTCTTGGAACGCTTTCTTTTAGGAAAAATTTCTCCCAATCCGGTTGAGACAGAACCGCGAGTACACTATGGGTTTTATAGAACTGCCTTCAGGATACAATGCAGTGTATGAACAGTTGTTTGATTCAAACTATGTACTGTTTGATCAAACAAAGAACACTCTGAATTTGTAACTTGATAATGCCAAAATATAGAGGACGGAGAGAGGAGAAACTAGCAATTTTCGGTGTCCAAAACAGAGGCCTGGAACTCTTTTAATAGCCATTTCTGTGACTGTTCTTCAACAGTCACAACTCTTCATGGAGTGACTCAGCAACCGTTGGATCGTGCCTGATCGGAACTTTTATTATAAACCATATTTTTTTTAAATTATTTTTTATAATTTCTTATAAAACATATTTTTTTTTATAAAACTGTATTTTTTTGTAAAAAATTAAGTAGTGACTTTGACACAATACTACTTTTGTATTTTATACTTTAATACACGACATGACATAAATAGCATGTTTTATAATTTTCACACCACATTAAATACAACATAACACAAATAACACGAGTAAACTAATAAATTTAATATTGTGTCATTGACACCAAATTATTCATGATATATTATATTCAATTTGGTGTGAAAATTATAAATCACACTATTCGTGTTGTGTGTCGTACATTAAATTACAAATTGCAAAAACTATTAATTTATCAAAATCACAACTTAGTTTTTTACCAAAAAAAAATACACTGTGTTTTTTGCATTTTGTAAAAACTAAGTTGTGATTTTGATAAATTAATATCTTTTGCATTTTGTAATTTAATGTACGACACACAACACGAATAGTGTGATTTATAATTTTCACACCAAATTGAATATAATATATCACGAATAATTTGGTGTCAATGACACGGTATTAAATTTATTAGTTCACTCGTGTTATTTGTGTTATGTTTTACTTAATGTGGTGTGAAAATTATAAAACATGTTATTTATCTCATGTCGTGTTAAAGTATAAAATACAAAAGTAGTAATGTGTCAAAGTCACTCCTTAATTTTTTACAAAAAAATACACTTTTATTAAAAAAAAATATGTTTTATAAGAAATTATAATAATAAAGTTTTTAAAAAATATAGTTTATAATAAAAGTTCCGACCATTTTTTCTTTTAAAAGCAATGTTGTCCAGTATTTTTGTTTGAAAAACAATGTTCATTTTTTTAAATAAATAATATCGGAGTTTTTTTATTAACTTCCACTTCTATAAAAAATAATAATAAGTTTTTTTCCAGAATATTTAAAATTATTTTTCAGGATATTAGATTTGTTTATATTCAAAATATTATGCTTTTTTATTTTCAGAATATTATGTATTTAAAAATAAATAATAAATTTTTTTATAAAATATTATATTTGTTCAAAATAAGTTTTTTTTTATAAATAAATGTATTAATAAATTATTCAACCTAAGTTATATGTATAGAAGGACACTTTAGTCATTTTAGTGTTTAAAGTTAAAGGTGGAGTGGGGGAATTTTTTTTTGGAGTGGGAATAATGGTTCCCATATATATATATATATATATATATATATATTATGTATTGTCTCTTTCGCCATTCTTTATCCCTAGTTTAGACGATAACTTGAATATACATTTGTATACTGTTAATATATATATATTATAATATATATTGTAACTAGTCCTTATAATTAGTAAGATGCGTTTTGTACAAACCAAATAGCTGAACGATTTTTTTTACAAACGTTATCATATTTATTTTTACATAAAATAATGTATATAATTTTTCTTAACAGTTCGATGAGCAAATTTTATTCCTAGAAAAATATTTATGACCTTTACTTCTCTTATAATATGATGCGAACAACAACATAATACACATTTAGTCATAAAACAATGTCAGCTGTAGTTTATTTTCAAAGATCTCAAATGCACTTGATATTCATTATTTATTTACAATGACTGGCCTGTAGTTGTTTTGGATCCCACATTCATTTACTTGTAGAGATATCACTTCAAATAAGTTTTATTGACTACTAATACTCGTACGATTTGAAGATTCATTATATACTACTCCTGTACTTCTAACTTTTTTCTCTCTATATCAGTCTATTATTTTGTTGACACCAAAAGAATGGAGAAAATATATGATTTCACTTCAAGATATGAGCATTTAATGTTAGAGTAAAATTTAATATATGGGTTTATATATAAAATAAATATGAATTATAGGCTATCAAATAAAAGTAGGCAATTAAAGTGATTAATTTAAGTTTTGGGACCTTAGTAATGTATTATTAAAGTGTGGGTTTTATTGTGTAGAGACAAGCGTAATTTCTATTTTTATGATGGGTTAAAATAGAAATATACGAAATATGAAAAGACACGATTGTGTTATAAATAGGGGTCATGGTCCCCAGATCACACAACACCAATCTTCTGATTTCCATTGTCAGAGAGAAAATAAAAGTGTTCATCTGGAAGAGCATAAGACCTCAGACTCAGATATTTTAACTTTCTGTCATGGATTCAGGTACGCTTTCGCAAAATCAATATTTATATTTCTTGATAATTCAATATGAATGTTCCTGTTTGTGTGATAGTTTTCACAAAATAGAAATTAATCCATCATTTAATGCTTTCTCGATCTACTCTCTCCGTTTTTGAAGATATCCAATGATCATTATTTTTGTAGGCTACAAAAAGAAGACCAAGTTTGTGTTGAATACAGGAATGACACGAAAATAGAATCAGAGAGCAACCATAAATTTCATTTAGTTCTACTCTAGTTTGAGACATACATACAACAAGAAAGATCAAAAAAAGAAATATTTGATTGTTCAAAGTGTAAATACTCTACAAAATCCGCAACAACAAATACACCAAGGGCAAGATCACTTTCTGATTTATTTGTGTGACACAAGAACACTCAAACTTATATTTGTATTCTTTGAACGAGTGTAAACTTCATCAAATTTCTACTCAATTTGTGTAAAGAATTGAAGCTTGGATTTTTAGCTTCGGTTGTACTAGTAGCTGATTTTTTTGCTGTAAAGTGGTGGTTTGATCCTACCATCAAGTGGATCAGGAATAGTGAAGCGCAAGGAGACGGAAGTTGCTCTAGGTGCGTGGGAGTAGGCCGGGATTTGGCTGAACCGCGTTAAAAATTACGGTGTCATTTATTTTCAACATTTATATTTTTGATTGTGATTATTTAATTTTATTTTTCAAACACTTATATATTGACACTTGCAAATATATTAAATCCGAAATTTGGTAAATTTATTTTAAGATTAAATTAATTATTTTTTAAATAAGTAATTAATTCAAAATAGTAATTTTTATTAATTACAAAAATTATCTATAAATTTATTGGGTCTTATAATCTTGAAATATGACTTGTTTAATTAATTGGGAGTATTTATTTGATATTTTTTGTGTGAATTATTTGAGATTTATTCCAAAAGATAAATTTTTATTATATACGAAAATTGATCAAATATTTATTTGGGTGTTAAAATCTGTGATTTATCTTATTTAAATTAATCGGTAGTATTTAGTTTATATTTATTGGTTTAATAATTTAAGATTTATTAATCTGAAATATGGATAAAGTTTTTAAATTAAATATTTTTTGAAAAATTAATTTAATCCGAAAATTTTGTAAAAACTCAATTCACCCCCCTCCCTCTTGAGTATAATCTGGGCAACATTCTCAAACCAGGAGTTCCGTGACTATGCAGTCAGTTTCTACGACTTACACTGGTCCCGTGCGAGGTATTCGTACCTCTCACGAGGTCGTTTGGGGGTTGTTTTGGATTTTCGCCCTCTAACGGCACATTTTTAAGATAAGCCAAAGTATAGATATTTTCAAATGATCGTCATATTCTCAAACTGCGAGTTCCGTGACCACGCGATCAGTTCCTATGAGTTACGTTGGTCCCATGCAAGGTGTTTGTACCTCTCACAGGGCTGTTTGGTGGTTATTTTGGGTTTTCGCCCTCTAACGGCATGTTTTTAAGCCAAGTCTAGATATTTTCAAATTATCGACACATTTTCAAACCACAAGTTTCGTGACCGCGCAGTCAGTTCCAACGAGTTACATTGGTCCCATGCGAGGTGTTCGTGCCTCTCACGGGGTCATTTTGGGGATATTTTGGATTTTCGCCCTCAAACGGCATGTTTTTAAGCCTAAGTCTACATATGTTTAAATTATCGTCATATTCTTAAATCGGGAGTCCCATGACCACGCGATCACTTCCTACGAGTTACATTGATCCCGTGTGAGGTGTTCGTTCCTCTCACGGGGTTGTTTGGTGGTTGTTTTGGATTTTCACCCTCTCACGACGTGTTTTTGAAATTCTGTTACTAAAGCCGTTTATTAAAAATAAACTATTTAAGTAACTCCGAGCTATTTTTTGAGGAAACTCTTTTCTTGAAAAAACAAAACTATTTGAACACAAGATGTGTTTGATAAGAGTATGTACGAGATCTATTCAAGATTTTACTAATAGGTTTATAAAACAGTTTAAACAAGCTTTTAAACACAGCACAATCAAGAATGAGATGAGAATATGTAGGAAGATTAAGTACAAGATTTTTTACGTGGTAAAACCTCACCAATTGAGGAAACATCCACGACTCCCTCTATGGAGTAAAACAAAAATCCACTATAAACAAATTTAACAGTTACAAACTATATAACAAACATGCATACAACTCAGACCTATATAAGTTTAGGAATGTACCCTCTGGTGTCCTTATAACTTCTCTGCAGTTCTGATTGTTGATGTTGTCCTCTCACTTTGTTAACTCCAATTTGTTCAAGCTCTTTACGTCGACTCTTTTTCTCAAGATCTTATTACCAACACTTTTCGTGTAGTAGAGTGAAAGTGTTTGTGAAGGTGCTCTCTAACACATGCATGCACTCACTCACACTTATTAAGTACAAACAGTCCTAGCAAATTACATATAAGTCTATATGCTGTGATTTTTCTTTTTCTCTCTTCTCATAAAACTTTGAACCTGTTTGACCTTTAAATCAATCCCAGAATCCACGGATATCTTGCTTAGAAGACAGTCAAGATCTTAATCAATCTCAGAGTTTTGAAAAGATTTTCGAGATTGAAAACCTCCTAGTGTGATTCCAAACTAGGTCAAAGATTTAGTTTTAAGAGAACTAGAAACAGAAAACATTTTTGTTGATTTCAAAGTTAAAAAACATTTACAGAAAACGAATCAACAAAATATTTCTCAAGCTGAGAAACAAACATGCAAACTAAGTGTAATATATCATGAAAAACTCAGATCTGAAAATTTCTATATACAAGAACAACAGATCTAAGAAAATGATTAAGTTGGAAACAAGATCCAAAGAAGAAGAGGTTACAACAACAAACCAACTCTCAAATCATCTTTCAAAACACTCAAGGTTGTGTTTGGTAAAGTATAGAGGTTTGAAGATTTATATTTGGTTTGAACTGTTTAGACGATTTAGGATTAGGGTTAGGGTTTCTAACTCTTTCTCTCTCTTCTGGTTTCTCTCTTCTCTCTCTTCTCTCTCTACTCTCTCTTTCTTTTCTCTCAAAGAACGAAATGGCAAAAGTCTTCTAATGCTGAGAGTAGGAGCCTTTTTATAAGAGGCTGGGAAGGTTCGAGAATAAGGATTAAAATCAAGGGACCAGATTTAGTCAAGTTCAATTGACTTAGATCCAAGGGCATACGATATGCAGTGGTTAAAGCTCTCCTGATTGGTTCAAAGGTGATCACAGGGATTATGATGGAAGACATGCAGATCGTTGATAAGAACGATCCAAGGGATGAAAATGATCACTCGATTTGTCTCAGCAAGGAAACACACTTCTCACCAATCAGAAGCTAACACATGTTGGCATATGAGGCGAGATAAAACGCGCGTCTAAAGTAATTACAATGTAAACCCTGAAGTCTCTATCGCTTTTGGTTTCTACCCAAACCAACTTTAGACAATTAAAGCAACATTCTAAAATAGCAGATGTACCCCATAACCTTTTAAAACCAAGTTTTATTAATAAAACCTTATTTTTAAAATGTTTTAAAAAATCCCAAAAAATATTTAAAAAACAATATTGGGGATTTAAACACACTCAACATATGTACACACACTAATATGCACTATGACATGTAAATGATTCATTCTACTGTGTGTGAGTGTTGGTAATTAGGTCTAGATCCCTTCGATCAAAGATGATATAGAAATGCAAGCTCTGAAGTTCTTTGGATTCTAGGTTAGACATAATTTTGTCACAATTTCCAAACTAGATGAACACTTATACAATATAGACTCAAGTGAGTCAAGAGTATAAGGTGCTTCAGTTTTTAAGCCTAAGTCTAGATATTTTCAAATTATCATCATATTCTCAAATCGAGAGTCCAGTGACCACGCGATCAGTTCCTACATTGGTCATGTGCGTGGTGTTTGTGCCTCTCACGATACCGTTTATGTGCTGGTTTGGGTTTTCACCCTCTAATGGTATGTTTTTAAGCCTAAGTCTAGATATTTTCAAATTATCATCATATTCTCAAATGAAAAGTCCCATGACCATGCGGTCAGTTCCTACGAGTTACATTGGTCTCATACGAGGTGCTCGTGCCTCTCACGGGGCCATTCGGGGGTTGTTTTGGATTTTCACCCTCTAACGGCATGTTTTTAAGCCTAAGTCTAGATATTTTCAAATTATTGTCATATTCTCAAACCGGGAGTTTCGTGACCACACGGTTAGTTCCTACAAGTTATATTGGTCCCGTGCGAGGTGTTCGTGCCTCTCACTGGGCCGTTTAAGATTTATAATTTTTAAAATATTTATGTTTCTAAATTTGAATTAATTATTTTTATTTTGCATCAGGTACCCCAAAAATGTGGACAATAAATGAGTTGATGTGCAAAAATTGTTACGATACGTCGCGATACGACACGACACGGTTGACACAACTGTACTAAATATTTTTTTAAATTGCTCGAGTGTCTGTTGAGGTTGTGCCATAGCTTTTCGAAAATGTATTGACAAGACTCACAACTTTGAAGTTTGGACGAAAATGAGA
The DNA here is from genome assembly GCA_949130495.1 of Sambucus nigra. Taxonomy (NCBI): domain Eukaryota; kingdom Viridiplantae; phylum Streptophyta; class Magnoliopsida; order Dipsacales; family Adoxaceae; genus Sambucus; species Sambucus nigra. The sequence goes on along the minus strand of OX422216.1, from coordinate 248,109,806 downwards.
TTCTGAAGTATTGGAGGTCAAAAATACGATTAAAGCTGGTGCTGTGAATAGTGACATGAATAGTGCCAAAATTGGGGATAATTATATTTTTTAAAAATTACTTGTCAATTTTCTCCAACTCTTCCCAAGACTCCATGAGATAATTACCAACTCAAATACAACCAATTAAAGAGAGCTTAACTCCAACTCAAACACCTCATTCCTAACCCTATACATAAGACCCTTTGATTCATTATTTTACGGATAATTTTGTAGAGAGCAATTTTTGAGAGATTGTATTCAATTTGAGGATCAAGTTTTTATAATTTTTTTAGAGGATTGATGATTATTGTGAGAAAACTATTTGTAAGTTTGATTTATTAATCAAAATCTCTACTCATTCTTGCAATTTCTCTTTCATTATGGTAGCTTGATTCTTCTATTAAGATTATGGTAAAATTTATCATAGTTAGGTAATATTGTCATGTTAATTTGAGTGGTGTTTATTCCCTACTCATTTTAATTGTTGCCAAAGATTCGGTATTCCTTTTAAAGCGAAATGAGAGTGTGTTTTAAAACCTTCAAAATTGTTTTGTCAAATCAAGTTTTGAAATTTAAAAGTAGTAATTTTTTATGGATTATGCTTGCACTTTGATTGTTTTGATAGTCCATGCTTAAATAAATTTATGAACTTTAAAACTTGTATTTTCTAAAGGAATATGAATTTTAGCCATCTATTAGAGACGTTAAAAATATTTTGATCATAACCGTCATATTTTCCGAATTAAACGCGGCGAGAATCGGTTAAATTTAAGTTATGAAAAGGAAATGAAAATATTAAATTAGTGTACAATATTAGTTACGTGATAAATGGACCCCGAATCCTAATTATTTCCTAATTGTTTATAAATATCTTGTGTTACCCTCATTTATCGTAGTTGCTTTTATTTAGTGTAGTTCATAATCATTCGTTATCCCATTTAGTCTAGTTGGACAGTCACAATTATTTTGAACGAAAAAATTGACAAATCTTTGTGGGTTCGACCCATACGTACACTCGCTATTCTATAATAGCCCGTGCACTTGTGGTATTTTATAAAATTGACAACAAATTAATTGATTCGTTTTGGGAAGAGCAAATTTTTCGATCCAAAAATAAATTTTCAAGTCAATAAAAATTTAATACTTGCTCAAAAATGACCCACGACTCGGACATGGGCTGGACGGACATGTGGACCAAAGGCCCACCCCCAATACATGTGTAGTGTAGGTCGACTCTCCTTCAAAGAGTTGGGATACCCCAAAACATCCAGGCCTTAGTCCCATAACTTGGATATATCAACTCCAAGTATTTTTACCACTTTTTCGACGTGAGACAAATCCGCTTAACTAACTTATACTAACTAGTTTAAACTCAAATAGATCACTCTAAGTCCAAATTTATCATTCATTACTTTGTTATTTTGAACAAATGATTATACTAAATGTAAGGACATTTTTCTCATGTCCGAAATGTTTCATTTATTTATGTCGTACGCCGCTACATTTGGCACGTCACCTCACGATCTCACATGACGGCCTCTATCCGAATTCCGGGAATCAAGCATGCATTATCTCCATTAATGTGTCCCTCATCTGCATCAACGACTTCACGTTCCTTGATTCTAGGCTCGTAATGCAAGTGGTACGCAAGAGGAGTCAAATCAGTGAAACAAGGCATGATAGGGATGTTCAAGGGAAAATTGGTAATTTTACAGCCACTTTCCAGAAGACCGGTCAACTGGAAATTTTAAGAGCTTGCCGCAACAAAGATACTGGAAGAAACGGCACCTCAATCCGAGCTACGGTGAACAAGTTATGGCCCGTTGAAAATGGAGATATTTTCATAGAAAATACTGGGAATTTTTCTAAGTGTTTAATCCCCTGTTCCCAGCACACTTCCCCGAACCCAGTCCGAAACCGGTTCGGGGGGGCGAACCGGTTCGGGGTACCAGTACGCTGGATAGAATTTTAGAGTTTTAAAATCGTGGGTCTCTTCATGTATTTCCCTATAAATACCAACTTCGGGGGAGTTGTTTTGCAAGACTTTAGAAGACGTTTTTGAGAGTCCAAATACATCTAGTCTTCATATTTTTGAGTCCCAATACTCATGTTTTGATTCACACATCCTTGCCAAATATTTGTGAATCCTTTTGCAACCCAAGAACACAACATTGGTTTGTTCAACCCTTGTGGAGAAGCCGTTTCTCTTCTCCATTGCAGCCCTACTGGAAAGGGATAGTTCCAGCCGCGACTACAGAATCCGATACCCGAGGGTAATTCTTAGTCATCTTGTATTTTCATTGTAATCCGATTGTAAGCCGTTTTCTTACAAATTATAGTGAAAATAAATGGTTTTTCCCCTGTGGGGGATTTTTCCTTAATTGCATGTGTTTGAATGTTCTTGCGTAGATTATCAATTTATTCAATCACATACTGCTGCATGTTTAGGGTTTGTTTGTGTTAAAAGGGTTTTATATATAATTTGATCATTTGAACGCGAGCACACACGTCTTCAAACTGGTATCAGAGCAGGTTACGCTAATCTATCGCGTATTCCTTTTTCCGCAAAATTTTTCTAAGATATCAATTTTCTAAAAAAAATTGATTTTTGAAAAAGTGCGTGTTCAAATGGAGAAGTCATATTATAAAATGCCTGTTTTTGATGGGACAAATTATGCTTATTGGAAAGCACGTATGAGGTCGGATTTAAAATCCATTGATGAACGTGTCTGGATTTTGGTTGAACGAGGGTGGACTCCTCCCACCGTGACTGTTGATAATGTGACCAACTTGAAACCTGACACTTCTTGGACTGATGAAGAATTTAAATGGTCATATTTTAATTCTAAGGGTCTAAGTGCTATTTCTGGGTCTGTCACACCTGATGAGTTCAAACGCATAATGACGTGTACCACGTCAAAAGAGGCATGGGATGTGAAAGAGTCTAAGTTGCAAAACTTGACAACTCAATTTGAAACAATCACCGTGCATGATTCTGAATGCTTTGATGAATTTTATGCTAGACTTTCTAACATTGTGAATACTAGTTTTAATCTTGGTGAACATATTCCGAATGCTAGAGTTGTTAAAAAGATTCTTCGTTCTTTGCCTAAGCGTTTTATCCCTAAAGTCACTGTGCTAAATTCTATGGGTAATTTAAATACGCTAAAATTGGAAGAACTTGTAGGAGATTTGCAAACTTATGAAATTGATATGTTCCCTAAAAATGATAAATCTAAAGATAAGGGAATTGCACTTGAAGCCCAAGAGAGAAGGAGTGAGGGGTCAGCTAGAAAGAGGGTAGAGTCATCTAGAAAGAGAGAGACTGACACGTCAGATTCTGAGTGCGATTTTGACTTAGATGATTTGGCTCTTTTAGCGAAAAATTTTAAGAGGATTCTCAAATTTAAGAAAAATGGCAATTTTAAAGATAAAAAGGAATTTGAGAAAAATAAGTTTGAAAAGAAAAATGAAAAAGATTCCAAAGATCCTCCTCTGAAAGAAAGTGAGAGATGTTTTGAGTGTGATGGTAGGGGTCATAGAGCTTTTGAGTGTGCCAATCGTCTGAATAGAGAGAAAGGGAAAGTTGTCCTTAATGCTACCCTTAGTGATGACAGTGAGGTCGAGACGGTGGATTCAGGAGATGAGTCACCGCATGAGTGTAACTACAACGCATTCATGGCCAGCCAAGTGAGCACTCCTAGTTCACCTCACAACGTTGAGGATGATGCTTCACAGGGACACCTCGACAGTGAGATCGATGTGAGTGAGAGGGAGGATGACACAAGTGAGAGTGAGAGTGATATACAATGCGCCTACGCTGAGTTATATTCTGAGTCTTTTAAAACTAAAAAGCGTAACAAAGCGTTAGTTCTTAAGATCACCTGCTCAGAGGAAGATTTAAAGAAAGCGAGAGAAAGAGAGTTCTCCACCTGCACCGCCCTGAGAGAGAGAGATTCTACATGTGTCGAGAATGAGAATTTATTTAGAGAGAGAGAGAGTGTTTTAGAGAAAGAGAGAGGGGGCTTGATTAAGCAAGTGGCTAGTCTTACGAGTCAGCTCCATTACTCCGTGGAGACTCGAAAGAAAGTTGAAGCCCTTGTTGCCCAGCTGACTCATGATCTTGAGAAATCACGGGAAGTCAAGGTACAAATCGAGGACAAATCTGGGAAGATGGGAAAGATGCTCCTCGGCCCCGCTTTAGGTTTTGGTGATCGTCAAAGAATTGGTTATGATGGTGCCTCCACGTCCCAAATTGCACCTGGACCAGTTCCTGAGTTTACTACAACTCCTTATGGTCACCATCAAAAACCTCGAAGGAGAGTTCGACCAAGAAAAGCAAACCAAGGTCCGCCTTTGACTGTGCTCTTTTGTACTTATTGCAAAAGAAAAGGCCACCTTAGGGAATCTTGCTATAGTATGGGTCGAACACGACGTACTACTTCTCCACCACGTCATACTGATGAGTTTTCTAGTCTGAGAGAGCGTGTTGAGTTCTTAGCTGCCACAACTCAGAGTTTAATGGAAGAATTCCGACGGATGTCTTTGCCGTTAGTAAATACTTCTCACATTTCAGCTAAAACCAACAATAACAAAGGCAAACAAAAGGTGAGCTCTGCTTGGGTACCTAAGAAAGATAAAAAGGCCTTTGTTGTTCATGTTGCTCTCAAAGCACATAATACCTCTCAGTGGTATTTTGATAGTGGGTGCTCCAGACACATGACAGGTGATGCCTCATTTTTTACGACTCTTGAGGACTATCAGGATGGCAGAGTCACCTTTGGAGATGAGAGCAAGTCTAGCATTATAGGACGTGGTACTGTCGAGTTACCTGGATTTCCTAAGCTAGAAAATGTTTTGTACGTCAAAGGTTTGAAAGCAAACCTTCTCAGCATTAGCCAGCTGTGCGACACTGACTTTGCAGTAAAGTTTGATCGGGATGCGTGTAAAGTCTACAATCAATCCGGTAAACTTTTGATGCAAGGGGTGAGGATCGAGGATAATTGCTATGGGACTGAGCCCACATCCTCACTTGTCTGCAACAGCGCCACGATCACTCCTATGGATCTGTGGCACCAACGTCTAGGTCACGTGAACGTTAGAGATCTCAATCGTTTATCTAAAAAGGACCTAGTACGTGGCTTACCATCTCTTGGAAAGTCAACTTCGACCGTTTGTGGACCCTGTCAGTTGGGAAAACAAATTCGTAGTCCTCATAGGAAGTTGCATTCCTTTACCACCTCTCGTGTTCTGGAGTTGATTCATATGGATCTTATGGGTCCCACTCGTACTGAGAGTCTAGGTGGTAAGAGGTACATCCTCGTGATGGTAGATGATTTCTCCATGTACTCCATTGTAGGTTTTCTGAGAGAGAAATCCGATGCTGTAGAATTTTTAACGACCAAGTGTCGTGTCCTGCAAAATCAACACGGTGTCACTATTAACAGAATACGTAGTGACAACGGCACGGAATTCACAAAAGCAAAGGTAGACCTTTACTGTGATAGCCTCAGGATCAAACATGAGTTTTTTGCTGTGAGAACTCCTCAGCAAAATGGGATTGTTGAGAGAAAGAATAGAACGATCCAAGAGATGGCTAGATCTATGCTTCTAGGTCGTAAAGTTTCTAGGAGATTTTGGGCAGAGGAAGTGTCTACTGCATGTCACACGGTGAATAGGGTGTATCTACGTCCACACACACTTCACACTCCTTATGAGTTGTGGCCTGGGAAGAAGCCCAACATGGCATATTTTTGTGTTTTGGGGAGTAAATGCTACATCCTACGGGATAGAGAGCAATTAGGAAAGTTCGACTCCCAGAGCGACGAGGGAATATTTCTAGGATATTCATCGAATAGAAGAGCATACCGAGTTTTTAACCTAAAGAGATCTAGGGTTATGGAATCAATAAACGTTACCGTGCAAGATGATGAACCTCCGACGGTTATTGATCCTAACCTTCAGTGTGAGGATGAGGACTGTTCTGACAGTGATTTACCTGTTCCTCTCTCACACTCTATGGACCCTACTCCTGTATTAGGGGACACACCTGCTTGGGTTCGCAAGAGTCATGACCCATCTGCCATTGTTGGCGATCCCACTCTAGGGGTCAAGACTCGTGCTCAGCTAGAGAACGTTGTTAGCCATCTTTGCTACACGTCCAAAGTCGAGCCCAAGAACCATAAAGAAGCACTCAAGGATGAACACTGGATATATGCTATGCAGGATGAGATGCTTCAGTTTAAAAAGAATAATGTCTGGGAATTAGTTCCCCGACTTAGTGAGACTAATATTATAGTTACCCGGTGGATTTTCAAGAACAAAATGGATGAAAATGGTACCATAATCAGAAATAAGGCTAGGTTGGTCGCTCAAGGCTACACACAGATAGAGGGTGTAGACTTTGGGGAGACATTTGCTCCTGTTGCGAGGCTTGAGTCCGTCCGTCTCCTGCTCGCTATCGCATGTCATCTACGCTTTAAGGTATATCAGATGGATGTCAAGAGTGCCTTTCTGAATGGCATTCTACAGGAGGAAGTTTATATGGAATACCCAAAAGGATTTGAAGACCCTCAGCACCTAGAACACGTCTACTATCTTAGGAAAGCCTTGTATGGTTTGAAGCAAGCACCCCGTGCTTGGTACGAGAGGCTTACTTCCTATCTCTTGGCTCGTGGCTTGAAAAGAGGGGGAGTAGATATGACGTTGTTCATCAGGAGAGATGACAGTGCTATTTTGGTTGCCCAGGTCTATGTGGACGACATAGTCTTTGGATCCACATGCTCCCAGCATGCTCACCACTTTGAGGAGGAGATGAAAAGTGAGTTTGAGATGAGCATGGTTTGTGAGCTTACATTCTTCCTTGGTCTCTAGGTTCGTCAGCTAGAGGATGGGATGTTCATCTCCCAATCCAAGTATGCTAGAGACCTAGTGAAGAAATTTGGGTTAGACTCCGCTAAGCATGCACGTACACCTATGAGTACCACTACCAAGCTTAGTAAGGACACTTCAGGCAAGGACGTAGAGCAAATCTTATATCGGAGTATGATAGGTAGTCTTCTCTACTTGACTACCAGTCGTCCCGACATCGCCTTTAGTGTTGGAGTCTGTGCGCGATATCAGGCATCCCCAAAAGAGTCACATTTACTTGCTCTAAAACGTATTATTAAATACGTGAGTGGGACTCTCTCATACGGGATTTGGTATTCCTTTGATACCGATGACCGTCTGTCCGCCTATTCGGATGCCGATTGGGCTGGGGATGTAGATGGCTGTAGGAGCACTTCTGGTGGGTGTTTCTATTTTGGTTATGTTCTTGTCTCCTGGCTGAGCAAGAAGCAAAATTCCATCTCCTTGTCCACTGCGGAAGCTGAGTACATCGCTGCCAGGAGTTGTTGCACACAACTCTTGTGGATGAAGCAAATGCTGGAGGATTATGGGATTTCACAGGACACCATGACCATTTCCTGTGACAACACGAGCGCGATACACATATCCCGCAATCCAGTTCAGCATTCGCGCACCAAGCACATCAGGATACGTGAGCACTTTATTCGTCAGTTAGTTGAGGAGAACACTTTATCCCTGAGTTTTGTTCCCACCGACCGTTAGTTAGCCGATATTTTCACGAAACCATTAGATGCCCTTAGATTTGAGAGTCTTAGAAAGTCTTTGGGGATTTGCACAGTTGACTGAGGGGTTGGTCTATGTCTAGAATAGGATGCTTCTTCATGTTCATATCATATGCTTCCTATTGCTAGTCTGTTTTATATGTACCATTGCTTAGTTGTACAGCTTTGTTTTATTCTTTTTTCTTTTTATATTTTTTTTGAAAAATACAAAAAGATTTTCTTTATTTTGTTTAAGAAAAGCACAAAAAGATTTTATTTTGATAAAATTTTTGAAAAATACCAAAATGATTTTTGTACGTATAAGCATCTTTTATGGATGAGCATTTAAGATAGCCAAGTCACCACTTCATTCCATATATCCATGTGACTGTTTGATAGAGATTTGAGAGGCTACATCATTTCATCCATGTGCTTTACATTGGTTGGAGTCTTTGAGATGTAATTAGTGATATCTTCCTACATGTTTGACTCCTATATCCTTTATTGCACACATGCACGGCTATATTTGATTATTGCACTTGTCTATCTCGTATTGGCTTGAGTGTTTCCATCTCAATTCTGTCTATACAATGTACAATATGCGATAAAACTTGACAAGATTGGAATGCATGTAAAAACCGTTTTGGTGAGACTATGTGTTTTTGTATAACGGGGAGGGGCTGCGAAAGGTAATCATCTATCCTTTGCGCAAAAGCCGCCGTTAAAAAAAGGACCTAAAAAATGGAGGAATTTTAATATCCGAGGTCCAAAGAGGTTAAAAGAGCCCTAAAAAAATTTACAGGCAATAAAAAGCAATTCATGCCAAATATGGGCCACTTAGGTTTCACCATCAATTCTCCAAAGTTTTAGAATTTAGAATGCCTCTATTCAAAATAATATCTGAGGGAGTTTGGTTGGATAATATAAACGGGTTTGCACTTCCTTGAAAGTCCTAAAAAAGCATAAAATCATTTTGGACGTTATTGGTGTGAAAATCATTTTGAGCTTTGATTTGTTGATTTGATTGAGTCAATATCTTATATTGTCATTATTTTACACCAAAGGAAGCATTTGAGTTCATTCGCTAGGAATATCCAATATTCATCGTGCACATATGTCATGTTTGTATGCATTGATTTTCCTATCGAATTTGATCACACCACTTCATTTACACTATCATCGATTTGGTTGCTTTGTGTTCATTCATGGTGTGGTTTTATCCTAGTGTCACCCTGCTCGTTCTTATTTGATTTGTTTCTCTCATTTGTCTATTTGGGGACATCATAAAAAGGGGGAGAATGAATTATCTTGTTATGGGGGAGTTTTGAAATTTGAGTTTGCTCATAAATTGATATATATATGTTTATCTCATCATTTCAAACTCGATATGTCACTTGGTATTTTGCTTTATCTCATGTGTGTAGGTACTACATTGATGATCACTAAATTGCACACCCTGATGAGAAAAGATTTGAGATTCCTGACGATTTGAAGAACAAACGATGAAGACTATTCACTTGTACCTTTTCCAGTTTTGGGTTCATGGGAGGGTAGATTTGTATAGGCAATTTCATATTTAATAATTCGGATTTTTTATGTATGTACAGGCATAGACATAGGGGGAGATTTGTAAGGACATTTTTCTCATGTCCGAAATGTTTCATTTATTTACGTCGTACGCCGCTACATTTGGCACGTCACCTCACGATCTCACATGACGGCCTCTATCCGAATTCAGGGAATCAAGCATGAATTATCTCCATTAATGTGTCCCTCATCTGCATCAACGACTTCACGTTCCTTGATTCTAGGCTCGTAATGCAAGTGGTACGCAAGAGGAGTCAAATCAGTGAAACAAGGCATGATAGGGATGTTCAAGGGAAAATTGGTAATTTTACAGCCACTGTCCGGAGGACCGGTCAACTGGAAAGTTGAAGAACTTTCCGTAACAAAGATACTGGAAGAAACGGCACCTCAATCCGAGCTACGGTGAACAAGTTATGGCCCGTTGAAAATGGAGATATTTTCATAGAAAATACTGGGAATTTTTCTAAGTGTTTAATCCCCTGTTCCCAGCACACTTCCCCGAACCCAGTCCGAAACCGGTTCGGGGGGGCGAACCGGTTCGCAGGGTACCCGAACCGGTTCGGGGTACCTGTACGCTGGATAGAATTTCAGAGTTTTAAAATCGTGGGTCTCTTCATGTATTTCCCTATAAATACCAACTTCGGGGGAGTTGTTTTGCAAGACTTTAGAAGACGTTTTTGAGAGTCCAAATACATCTAGTCTTCATATTTTTGAGTCCCAAGACTCATGTTTTGATTCACACATCCTTGCCAAATATTTGTGAATCCTTTTGCAACCCAAGAACACAACTTTGGTTTGTTCAACCCTTGTGGAGAAGCCGTTTCTCTTCTCCATTGCAGCCCTACTGGAAAGGGATAGTTCCAGCCGCGACTACAGAATCCAATACCCGAGGGTAATTCTTAGTCATCTTGTATTTTCATTGTAATCCGATTGTAAACCGTTTTCTTACAAATTATAGTGAAAATAAATGGTTTTTCCCCTGTGGGGGATTTTTCCTTAATTGCATGTGTTTGAATGTTCTTGCGTAGATTATCAATTTATTCAATCACATACTGCTGCATGTTTAGGGTTTGTTTGTGTTAAAAGGGTTTTATATATAATTTGATCATTTGAACGCGAGCACACACGTCTTTACTAAATTAATCTCCTTGCGACAAGGAACACATTGCTATCAAGATATGGCACTTTTGATGTATGTGCTCGATATAAAATTAACTCCAAAATTTAATCAAATGAGTTGAATATTTATTAAAATATCCAACAAGAAACCAATTAGATCCGCCATTGATGAGTACAAAAAAAAAGTGGGACCACCAACCCAATTGATATTCAAACTCTGATCAATAAGAGTTAGTACAGACATTAAAGAATTTCGACTGAGCTCACGCCGACCGACCTTTGCTCCATCTAAATCATTCCACCATGAGTTTAAGTATGAATTTTACGAAAAATCGAACAACCATAGACGAACCCAAAATAGAATATTACTAATCCTATTTTGCAAATCAACTCAATACAAAAGTTTTCAAGAAAAGAAATTTGAAAAAACATAATTTTATTTATGAAGTTGAATTTTGCTCCTTGAGCAAATTCTTTTTCCCGACACGGAAGGAACCTTGCAACGGGGTGGAAACCTTTTCGAAATTAGAGCTCTTGAACCCCTTTTTTTATAACTCACAAACCATGTTTGAATCGACTAACCACCTATTAAATGGGTTTTGCCCGAATCACCAACTCACCATGAATGGCCGGAACTGACCCATGTCCTAAATGGGTTATATACTGTTTGAAATATATTCATAATGAGAAATCAAAACCAAATCAACTACTGGTAACGAAACCCAACATGAAATAGCCATCAAACCAACCCATCTCACATTAAAATGGGTATACATGAGATTTAAGATGTTGTTCAATCAACCCAACACTGAGACATAAAACCAAATCGTGTAATCTTGATAAATGATTCACTACATAAATAAACCTGATTCACTTATGAGTGTCGTTTGATTCAAGTTAAAATATTTTTAATCGCCGTGAAAAGTAAAATGGGGTTGAAATATTTTTTCATATATTTAAAATTAAATTTTTGTTGGGTTGATATTGTGAATAAGTGCCCGCACTATAATTATGAAATTTTAAACAAGATTAAAGAAAAAAAATTAACTCTGAATAGGTGAAAACGTATTTCATCATATTACTTTTTTATCACTTGGAAACATATTTTACCTTGAACTAAATGGACCCTAGGGTAGACCTGTAAACCGATCGGATTCGGATCGGATCAGGAAAATCCAAATCCATATCCATTTATGTTAAACGGATTCGGATCTGATCCGTTTATTAATCGGATCTGATCAGGCAAATCCAAATCCATATCCGTTTATGTTAAATGGATTCGGATCGGATCTGATTATCCGTTTATGTTAAATTTGATTTGAAACATTCTTATTTTCATCTCTTATTTCATAAATTTATTTTGCAAATGTTCCAAAAAAAAACAGATAATGAAATAAAGAACTATTATAATAAATATTTAAAATATTATTAAATACAATATATATTAATTAAAAATATTATATATATATATATATATATATATATATATATATATATATATATATATATATATATATTAAAAATATTAATCGGATCGGATTATTAGCGGATTGGAGTTTATGAATCAAAACCCGCTCCATTTAATAAACGAGTAATCAGGTAATCGGATAATCAGATTTTAAGCATGATATCCGCTTAAATGGATCGGATTCGGATAAAATCCGATCCATTGGCAGGCCTACCCTAGGGTACAAACACACCAGGAACTTGGGCGACGAAACCATATCTTTAGAAAGGAAATTTGAATCACCGTTGATGAAAAAAATCGATGGACCTTGTCTCTTTTATTCCTATGTTATTTTGGGGGTATTATGTTTTTTCCTCATGTCTAGACGAATGGCATTTTAAAAGAGGCTCCCCAAATATTTTTTCATGTATACACTTGAGAATGACTGCTTAAACTTAGATATATTCCAATGCTCCCTCGTACCGACCCACTGGGCATACTGATATTAATAACAATTTTTTTTAAAAATGAGTAGGATTTATGAGAAAAGTTAAATACTCTTATTATAAATAAATGTAATAAGTAATTAATTGATGCATAATTTGCTTGCGTATTTTGAAAATTACTTTCCCAAGCTTAAGAATATATATATATATATATATATATATATATATATATATATATATATATATATATAGAGAGAGAGAGAGAGAGAGAGAGAGAGGTCCCCCAGTTTGAGGACCCTGAATGATGTCCATTTTTTTAAAATAGTAAAAAAAATATTTTGGTGCTGATTTTTTTTCTATGGTTTTTAAATATTTCAGTAGGAATATAAAAAAATAATCAACTCAAAATTAATTTCTGTACTATTTTAAAAAAATCGGTCAAACTTTGTCAGTTTTTAACAGCTTAAAAACTCACACAGTTTGACTGATTTGTTTAAAATTGTAAAAAAAATCATTTTGAGTTGATTATTTTTTTATGGTCCTAGTGAAATGTTTAAAACCCATAAAAAAAATCAGCCCAAAAATATTTTTTTTACTATTTTCAAAAAATAGACCTCATTCAGGGTCCTCAAATTGGGAGCTCACTTGATCCTTTCCCTATATATATATATATAATTTTTGTATAAATTCAACTGATTCGGGTAGGAAAAAACATAAGTTTATGAAAAATCTATCTACCCCTTTGAAATCACATAATTATTTTATGTTGACTCGAGTGAGACTATTTAAAGATTGAAATCAAATTAATATGTGTATGTATTTGAGTAATCTTATGAAAATAATTTTTTCGAGCAAACACGTCGAAATGACATCTTTCGAACGGCCTTATAAAAAATATTATTTTTGAGCGACCTTGTCAAAATGATATCTTTCGAACGGCCTTATCAAAATGACATTTTTAGAACGACCATGGCAAACTAATATTTTGGAGTAACCTTGGCGAAATTATCGTAAAGAATGACCTTAAAATCGAACAACTGTTCTTGCAACCTCAGTCATGGTTGCTCGAAGCAAACTTTCGCGCAACCTTAGTCATGGTCATTCGGAGCAACCTTCTGCACAACCTCAGTCATGGTTGTTCGAAGCAGCCTTCCGCGTAACCTCTGTCATGGTTGCTCGGAGAAAATTGTAGACACCCCTTCCTAAGACCCCTCCTAAGAACCTCCTTAGGTCCCTAACACTCACTCGATCACCGTAAACCCTAAGTCATACTCTGAGTGTCGATCAAGAGGCTATAGGGAGCTCTCGGGACCCATTTGACTCCGGTGAACTCTCTCACTTAAGCAAAATCTCAATAAATCTTTGAAGGTCTCTGAATCCCCTTATTCAACGTTCTGCCCTGTGCGCGAATCAGTCTTACTGTATGAACGAACGACCCATTTTATTGTGACACCCCGCCTAATTAAACATCTGTTGATGAGGCACTTATTAAATTCAAATAGGTTTCTCATATGGTTCATTCTTAGTATCATTGTCGAAAACTATTTAATTACTAACCACCTGAGTGAAATTAGACCGGTGCCAAATTTTATCTTTCTTGAAAATAGATAAATGAACAATGCGGAAAAACTAAATTAAACATTCATAATATACTAGAGTCCAACCTTCACAATATATAAATGAATAAAGTTTTGTTGAATAAACCATCCGCTAAAATCCAAAACCAAATACTTCATAATAACAAAAGAACTGAATGACTAAAAAGATGTCAACGGACAACATGTCCATACATGGAATATAAAATGAGATCCTACACTAGATCTGAAAGGAATAATCGTCTACTCAAATCATGTCAGTATCCACAATGCTACAGCTCTGAGTCCCTAGAATATAGTCTTCAAGCCTGGCGTCCCTATGGCTAGACACCTAAAACGTTTTGAAAATATTTTGATAGTAAGAGTTCGTACTCAAAACATTTTGAAAATATTTAGCGAGCATTTATTACAATAAAATTCAGTTATTGATTACACATGTTAGGTTCACGTACACTCTCTTGAGTTTCCTCACCTCTCGTCTATAGTGCACGCCTAACGTTCTATACTAAGCCCGCCTAGTTATACTACCCAAGCTAACTAAACTAAAGTATTCAACTGAACTTACCTACACGTCTAAGTTCCCGTACCGCCCATATAGTACATTAATTTATTAACAACTCTCATATGTAAATAATTTCTCATGTAACATTTCACATATATTATATTTCAAGCTTTATAATTAAGTCTCACTACTTAATTTATTTTCTCAGATATTCACGATCCGTTAATTAACATTTTTCAGAACTGCATAGATTTAGAGGACAAAGTGATGGAAGCTGAAATCTTGTGTGAAGAAAATAAGACTCAAGACCTGAAGGTGGAGCTAAAAAAGAAGCAAGCTTATCTAAATGCAGCTTTGGCTATAGAGGATCAATTCTAGTTTCAAAAATCCAGTAGTCAATGGATCAAAGATGGAGGTAAGAATACTAAATACTACCATTCTCTAGTGGCTCAAAAAAGAAGAAAATCTTGGATTCATAGCATCAAAAAGGAAGATGGCAGCATAGAAGAATCCCCTGAAGGAATAACTAACATTTTCATTTCTTATTTTCAAAATTTATTTAATGCAGGTTACTGTGAGTCTACTGAAGTATTATCTCATATTCCTCCATTGGTGACCAATTCTATGAATGAAGAGATGAGCAGAATTCCTGATGAAACAGAGATTTTGGAAGCTATCAAGAAGATAAATCCTAATAGTGCTGCAGGCCCAGATGGTTTCAACAGTAGATTCTTTATCCATTGTTGGGAAACTATCAAGATAGACCTTATTCCTGCCATTCAATCTTTATTTCTTGGGTCTGATATCCTTAAATCTTGGGGAGCTACTCAATTGTGCCTTATCCCAAAAATCTAAAACCCTTCTTCTTGTAAAGATTTCAGGCCAATCAGCCTATGCAATGTCTCTTATAAAATTTTCTCAAAAATTCTTAACTCTAGACTCTCTTCTTTTCTTCCAAATATTATTTGCCCTTTTCAATCTGGATTTGTCAAAAACGGGAGCATTTTAGACAATATATTACTCAGCCAGGAAATGATGCAATTGATTGAAAGAAATAACTTTGGTGGAAATGTTGTTTTAAAGGTTGATATACACAAAGCTTATGACACTCTTTCTTGGATGTTCCTGATCCAATCTCTAAGAAAGTTTGGCTTCTCAGAAACTGTGATGGATCTTTTATGGAGATGTATTTCCTCTTCATGGCTTTCAATAATTGTCAATGGAGAAGCTAAAGGATTTTTTAAACCCTCTAGAGGTGTGAGACAAGGGGACCCAATATCTCCAAGCCTATTTATCTTAGCCACAGAAGACTTAAAAAGAGGTCTGTATAATCTTATGCTAAATGATAAAATTAAATCATTTTCTCATCCAAGAGCTTGTGATTTAATTACTCATCTTAGCTTTGCAGATGATCTCATCATATTTTCTTCTAGAATCTCTTCAAAATTATGTCTTTTATGAAGCTTTTTGAAAATCAATCAGGTCTTGCTATCAATATAAAAAAAAGTTGTTTTATAGTGGGAAATAAAGATACTAGGAGCCAAATCAAATCTGTTGTTGAGGTTACAAGTTTCAAAGAAGAAAAAGAGAGAATCCAATACTTGGGTTGTCCTCTTTTCAAGGGGAGAAAGAAAGCAGTTCTCTTTGATGGCCTTGTACAAGGAATAAACTCAAAAATTCACAGCTGGAAATCAAAATTCCTATCCATGGGGGGTAGAATAACTCTTCTAACTTTAGTTCTTTAATTTATGCAGATTTATATTATTCCTGCTCTCAGCCCTCCAAAGAAAACCATATTTGTGCTCAACAAAATTCTAAGTGACTTTTTGTGGGGATCTAACAAAGCTCATGGTAACAAGTTCCATTGGATTAGTTGGGATTCTATTTACTATCCAAAGAAGGAAGGTGGATTGGACATCAGGAATCTGAACAGCCTTATCGCGACTTCAAATCTAAAGCTGGCCTGGTCTTTTAAATTAGGAACTTCTTTGTGGTCTAAATTCATGAACCAAAAATACCAAGTCATGCCTATTCCTATTGGTTCGAAGACTACTAGAATAACTTCTCAAGCTTGGTCTACATGTGAAGATCTCTCAACAATAATTAATGGGACCTATATATGGAAACCAACTGCATCAAGCCATTTCTCTTTCAAATCAGCTTATGAATCTGTCAGACCTCAAAGACTCATCTCTATCTCTCAATCTTTTGTTTGGGATTTTAATATCCCTCCAAAATTATCTACCTTCTCTTGGAGACTTCTGAATAATGCAATCCCACTTGATAATCATGTTAAAAAGCTAGGAATTCCTATTACCTCAAATGCTTATGCTGCCATAAATCAGAGGAGCATATGGAACACCTGTTTCTAACTGGACCTATTGTTAACTACATTTGGTCTTCGTTTGGAAATATTCTAGGGATTCCCCACTCTTTTTCTATTAACTCAGTCATATCAAATTGGTGGATACACATGGGAACAACTCATATATCAAAATGGTTGCATAAGATCATCCCCATTTGTATTCTTTATGAGATTTGGTTGAGTGGGAACAGAGCTCTTTTTTATGGTACTCAAATGGATTCTAGGTTAATAATATCCAAAATCAAAAGAAGGATAAAAAATATTGCCTCAGCCTCTCCATTCAAACATGGATGTTCTTCATCATCTCTGGAAATTCTGCAGTACCTGGATATCAAGCCTCCTCAACCTCAGCAGATGATTATAACTCCAATATGTTGGTTCAGACCAAAAGCTTCAGTTCTTAAATTAAACACAGATGGTGCTTGTGATAAGGATGGTAACATGGGCATAGGAGTGGTTCTAAGAGACTCAAAAGGCAAATTCATATGGGGTGTATCTTCTTTTGTTGGTACTGGATCAAGCTTTTTGGTAGAAGTGTTAGCTTTAAAGGAAGGCATTTATCAGGGGGTTACTTTCTATGGAGACCCTATTGAAGTGTAATCGGATTCTGAGATCCTTATAGAGTGCATCAATAAGTCCCTTTCTCCCTCTTGGGAAACAAGAGCTGATATAGAGGAAATCCAACTCCTATCTTCAACTCAAAAATTTTCTTTCAAGCATATTTTTAGAGAAGCAAACTTTGTAGAAAATCTATTGGCTAAGCATGCTCTTCTCTTTAAAAACAAATCAGAGTTCTTTTCCTATGAAAATCTCCCTATAAATGTTAAAGGAGCTATAAAGCTAGATGCTAATAGCACTCCTTACATTAGAGTTTCAAAATCAAAGTCAAGGTCTTGTTATGCTTCTTGTAATGCCACCTAGAGAGGGTTATTCTCTCTAAATTTAAATAAAATCTCTTATTCCTTGAAAAAAAAAGTCTCTCTACTTAAGTTGTTTTTCATATATATATATCTATATATAACATCTGCCAGCGTTACTATCACCCGTAAGTAGAATAATCATCAGGTATATATTTCACACACAATATATACTATAAATGCATACTTTACTATCACAATCGTGTATCACACATTAGGGATTTATTGGCTCGGAATCCTACCTCGATCACCAATAGTGATTTATATATCTTGGCTCAGAATCATACCTCGATCACCAGTAGTTATTGATTATATTGGCTCAGAATGACACCTCGATCACCAATATTAATCATATCTAGATTGGCTCGAAATTATACCTCGATCACCATTATTAGTCATCTATATTAGCTCGGAATCATACCTCGATCACCAATATTTATTTAGTATAGTTTAGGTATTCACACAACCTATGTATTACTATCCATCGATAGGTATTCACACAACCCAATTATTTATAATTTCGTACATAGTATCTCTCCCTCTCATACTTAGCGTACATATTAGTTTATGATTTCTCGCACTATCGTGTTTATTTGAGTATTCACACAACTCTAAGGGACCTAGTTACCCCTTAATTTATTTTCAGTAGTTAAATCGATATTTACCCTACTGGTCTACGTGTTTACTCGTTCTCACTTTCTGTAATTCATTATCTTTCTCTCCGATAATTTACGACGAAGTTTAACCCAATTCATTCCCGCCTTAATCCCTTAAATAGGACTAAGTCTCAACCCTTTTATAAGTCTACTATAGTATGATGAGTCCCTTAATATAATACTACCAAAGTCCCAAAAGTTTACACGATCGCGATTGAGAAATTCTAGGCTAAACAAGGGAAATTTTCAATTTTCTGGGTAACTGAATCGATTCGCCAAGATAAATCGATTCAATTCTATACAGATTTTGCATTTAGTTTTCTTCATGCGTTTTTACTCGATTTTCACCATTTTTACTTAACATAATTCTCATGCTACTTCATCAAATTCAAGGCCACATGTTCCTAACCATTTCTACATGTGTGGGGGTAATTTTTAACGTAAATCAATAATCAAAATATTAAAATTACCGATTAATAATGGATTAATTCATCAAATCCTCGAGAACCCTAGATTTAAATATTCTCCATTAATACTCATATGAAACCCAAATGTAAATTCGTAGCAATTTCTAAAATTTCAGATAACTTGTCCTCTACATATTTTCATTCAATCTATATGCAATATCCTACCCAAACATGTATAAACATGGGTTTTTCTTCCAAACATAACAAAGAACTCAATATTATTCAAACCCTAGTCACATGGGTATTATAACTTCATATTAATTTGAAATAAAAAACTTGCCTTAACAAAAGGGGTCTGATTTTCGTGGTGTTGATGATGGATTAATGATTCTCTCTTCAAGTCCGTACTCCTTAGATGATTAGGATACATCTAGGTCGAATTCTTCAAGAACACCTCCTAAGATTTAAAAAGGGTTTCTCTATTCTCTCTAATGGCCTTCTTTGGGTTTATGTGTTTATAACCCTAACCCCAATCTCTAATTATCATATATATGACTCTAAATTTCGTAGGTCCCTTAATCTCTATTTTTAAATGACCCAATCGCCCTCAATAGGTGCCGGTTTGGTCCGAAATTGACCTGGGACCCAAACTATACCCCCGGGTACACTATTCTGACTATTTTGACCCATTCGGAATCATCCATGACCTCTAAATTATCATCCGAGTCACTTAAAATATATTTCCTATCTCTACCTCAAATAAGTCTAAACGCTACTCCCAGTTGAGATAAAATAAAATACGCACATATCACTCGTTATGTCATATATCATAATATTAATTAGTATCTATCTCTCGATTAATATTTAATAATCATATTTATCATTTAATCACATTAAATTACTTCATTCATGTAATTTAAATCAAACGCATTTTTCTCAATTAATTCTAGAATTAATTAAATTATAAATACACAGAAATATGGGGTATTACATACTTCCTTTACAAAGGAATTTCGTCCTCGAAATTAGAACATACCTACGGTGAATAACTCTGAATACTGCTCTCGCATGTCATCCTCTCGCTCCCATGTCGACTCAACAGTATTGGGGTGTCCCCACTGAACCTGCATTAGTGGCACCACCTTGGATCGCAGTTTACGCTCACTATGATCTAGAATAGCCACGGGCCTCTCCTCACCTGAGACGTCTGACTGTAAATCAATCTCTTCAAGTGGAACGTTCCAGAAGGCTCCCTCTCTCCTCCTGTACTTCTTTAGTGATAACACATGGAATACGTCGTGTATCCACAGAAGATGCTCTGGAAGTCCCAGTTTGTATGTTACCGGACCCACCCTCTCTATAATAGGAAACGATCCCACATATCTCGATGCTAACTTCCATCTCTTGTAAAATCTCATAATCCCCTTCTAGGAGATACTCAAACCAACACCTGGTTGCCAACCTCTAACTCCACATGTCTCATGTCGGCATCGTCGTAACTCTTCTGCCTATCCTGAGCTATCTGAATACATCCTCGAATTAACTCAATGTTGGCAGTAGTCTCCTGAATCATCCTGGGTCCCAACAACTTGTTGTCCATCACCTTTAACCAATAAGCACGCGAACGACAAGGCCTCCCATATAATGCCTTGAACGATGCCATACCGATAGTAAATTGGTAAGAGTTGTTATACGCAAAATCTACTATTGGGAGGTATCTCTCCCACCCTCCCCCAAAATCTAGTATGCACATCCTCAGCATACCCTCAAGCATCTTATTCACCATCTCAGTCTGCCCGTCTGTCTGCGGGTGGTACTCCGTAATCAACGGTAAATCTGTGCCCATGGCCTCCTGAAAGCTTTGCCAGAAGTGTGACACAAAAATTTTGTCTCTATCAGACACAATATTAATCGGGACCCCGTGCAGCTTAATAATCTCTAAAATGAATAGCTGCGCATACTGCATCGTCTCGTAGTCTGTACGAACTGGAAAGAAATGAGCCACCTTGGTCAGACGATCCACTATCACCCATATGGAATCGTGACCCGGCTGCGACGTAGGTAGCCCAGTAATAAAGTCCATCGAAATGCTCTCCCACTTCCACACGGGAATCTCAAGTGGCTGTAATATCCCTGAATGCCTTTGATGGTCAATGATGATGCCAGGAATGGTATCACCAGGTCAAGATGTATGTAAGCTCAAACCAGACAACAATGGTGCAAAGAAGATATCAATGTATAGACAGAAGGAGATGAGGCAAAAAAGGAGATGTTACCAAATATAAGTGGTTCTATTGGAGCCTACGTCCACTGTGCAGTGTGAATGGTAGTTTTCACTATAAGTATGGCACTAATGGACCGTAAATACAACACTCAAGATTTTCTCTCTCTTTTGTATATTTTGACAGAGTTTTGTTTGGGTTGTGAATAATGAGCCCCCTTCGTATGGAGAAGATAAAGAGTATGTATAGGACTTGGGGGGTATAGTGTACCCCCAAGAAAGTGTGGAATGTTCCTATCCACTGGGGTTGTGCCATCTATCACTGTCATATGTAGAGGATGATGAAATATTCCCTCACATGGGGAATGATTCAATTACAACGGTTTCATCCACGAAGGACCTGCATCCCACTCGCACTGTTCCACACGTCTCACAAACTACGCGCTCTGCCAGCTGTATCTATCGACTACATGGCTTAGGATGAGGACTCCGGCCGACCTTGATGGATGAGGGTGAATCCATAGGAACTTAACCCTCGTGAAAGGATATATGTCTCTTTCACTAGTCTCATCTGCGGTTCTTGTCCTAGACTCATCAGCATTGAGTCAGCCGAGTTTGAGGATACTCAATCATGAATATAATGCAAACCCCCATTCTAGGGGACTGACAAGGTCCGAGGTTGGGTCATATTCCCCAGGACGAGTGGTGACTTATCCTTCTTGGTCATCTGGTAAGGGTCGACTAAGGCCGAGGTTCATGGTCCTAGACGAGTTGATACTTGGCATATCAATCACCCCCTAGCCCTTGGTCTCTGACATATGAAAGAGGCTGATGAGTAATGATGCTATGTTGTCAGATGTCTCTATTGATGACTGTTGAGGGGACACGTGTCAACCATCAAGTGAATTAGTCACTTGAGTTGATATATGTTACACTCCCCATAGGGTTGTGTCAAATCGAGGTGCAAATGATGGCTTAGATGCCAAGGGTTCTGTGCGCATTATGATGAGGCTTTTGGGAAACTGTACACCCTTTTGTGAAGCGTGCACAAATTATTACTTTCTTATAAATAAGAGTTGTATTTCAAACCTTTCTTCTTACTAAACTTTCCCCTTCATCACGTTTCTTGAACCAGAGCTATTAACTCTTTGCACTTGTGTTCTCAGGCACTGTCTCAGGGTTGTTTCTACTTCTCCATTCCTATTTATTCTCCAGGTAACCTTCTTACACCATTGTTATTCAATCTTTTACAATTTCTTAAGTCACTTTTAGACTTTACACTTGTCGGCGAACTTAAACCCCACTCCGACAACTCTTCCTGGCTGTTTGGGGCTCACATTTGGGCTTTGCGTGGTGGTTGTAGGATGTTTTAGCCTTTGGGTAGCATTTCCTTTCACTTGTTTCTTGCACCGTTTAGATTTCCATTAGGCTCCTGAAATTCCTCTAGTGGTGTGTTGTATACCCCCTGTTGTAAGTTGCTCTTGGTACTCAAAACGATTGAGTTTCCCCCTTTTGATATTTAAGTCAAACTTGGTCAATACTAAAATTGTTTGTGGCTTCCCATCTTTATTTGTTCAAGTGTTACCTCGTCCTCTGAATGTTAAGGACCTTATACGAGTTAGCTTTTCAATACGCGGCCTTGAGGGAAAGGTACTTCCAAGAGAAAAGCAGACTAAAGGACGAAGCCGAGGCCAGGCGTCAAGCCGATCCTGTTTGGAGATGACCCATTTTTCCTATTCCTCTTAAAGTATTTCCACTCCATAAAAAATGGTCGGCTCGTCCTCCCCCCAAGATGATAATAAGGACTCCTTCGAGGAAGCCATGCAGTATTCTCCTACTCATCCTAGGGAGGATGGTAACACGTCTCAGGCCTCATCACCCATCCGAGCTGAGGCATCCAATCGAGATGACACTTTGTGGAGATCTTTATAGATCCCGTTGGTCCGACCCCAGAGGAAAATATTCCATGGGTTGCAGTTGATTTATCTGTGATGTCGGACGCTGAGTTCTAAAGGACTTATGCCAATGTCGACGTCAAGGGTTATGAGGCAGAGGCTGAGGGTGAAGCTGAGGACGAATTGGATGAGGACTCCGAGTTTGACGATCCACTCGAATATTCACATGCTGAGCAATATTAGTCTTCCATTCATGATACTGACCTCCTTTTTTCATACACGTCTATGGTATTAAGCCCAATATCACCTTACGAGTTCCAGACGAGGATGAGAGAATGTATGACAAGTAAGAGGGGGACGTTTCTCTTTATAACCAAATGTTTAGAGTTAAGTTCCATCTTCCTGTTGACCCGGCTATGCGAGTTATCCTCTCTAGTCTCGGCCTCGCTCCTACTCAGATAGCCTCAAACTCTTTGAGGGTCATCTTAGGTTATGTTTCCCTATGGAGGAATAAGTATGAGGATGAACCCTCGGTTGAAGTTTTCCATGCTTGTTACCATGTGTTGTTCACACCTAATCAGGGTGGTTGTTATCACCTGGGAGCCAGGAGGTCTGACAAGAAGCTCCTCAATGTTACTCAAACTTCCAATCATATTCGGAAAAAGAGATTTTTCTATGCGTTTGGAGATTGGGAGTTTTCGACCGATGCCAGCCTTGAGGGTCGAGAAGACGAGCCGAGGGTGCCACATACTTGGGCAAAACCTTCAAAGATGACCACCATATTTGACCCTGGCCTCAGTATAACCAATAAGGAGAGAGTCGAATTCCTCATAAGTCAAGGAAAGGATGGCCAGCTCCTTTCTTTTGAAGATTTGATGTCACCAGAGTATTTAGTTAAGTTTGGGTGGGTTGATACACTGGACGGCCTTTATAAGTGATATAGTCCCTCTCTCTCTTTGTTTAAGTGCTTAGCCTTACCTTCTGTTTATGACTGATGACTCATTTTATATTTTCACAGACTGTCCTCCTCATCTGTCTGAAGAGTTTTTCAATATGCATATCCCAAGCCTTAGCAATGCCTTGAATAAGAAGAAACAGCTAGCTAGTAAGGGTCAGTCGAAGAAGACAACAGCCACCGGGTTGACACCACCAGAGGTCAGCTAAAAAAGGAATAAAGAATAAGTTTCCCTCGAGGGTCATCCTGACAAGGACATCCAGAGGCAGAGGGTCATTCCCCAGGTCCATATATGTCGAGAAGCTCCAGAGAGAGCTCTTGCTCAGGGGATTTCTTTCAAGAATACTGGCAGAACAACATTGTCAATCTTAGGAAATGCCCAGTCTCAATCATTCCTTCTGCTACAAGATCCAAGAGGGCGATGCTCGGGGTCCCTACTAAGGATGACTATGAGTTACTGTATAAGATGGATGCCCCTCAAGTCTTTAATTTGGGTCTTCATTTGATGACTCAGGTAATATTTTTTTTTTAAGCACAAGTGTTCTCTCATACTCTTTCCTCGTCTGTACTGACATGTCTTCCTTTATTTGCAAACTGTGTGCACATTTTCCTCGTCTAATAAGTGGATGGTTGAGAATTATCCCAAAGTTCAAGAGGCAGAGCGATCTCTCCGGTCTGAAGAGAAGAAGAAACACTTGGAGACATACCAAACCGACCTTGAGAAGGCTCATAATGATATGAAGAGCATGGATGATTTATTGAAGGAGAAGGACGACCTGGTCAAGGAGAAAGATGAGGCTTTTGCTGCATTAGCTATCAACCACACCAAAGAGCTTGCTGAGGCTATGCAGAGGGGAAAGGACGAGGCTCTATCTCCGGAGTCCATTGAGAAGATCGGGGCTGAGGCTGTCGAAGCCTTTAAGGCTTCGAATGAGTTTGGAAGCTTTGGTATTATTTACCTGGAGAGGGTCACGAAAATAGCATGTCGATGGATTACCACTAAGTTTACAGATGTCGTCACTTCCATTCGACTAGCCTTAGATGCTACGAATTTTACCGATTCCCTCTTTGACGCTACCTTGGAGCATGTGGAACCGATGGCGATGATCGAGGCCGGGGCTAGCCTTCCAGTCGATGGTGGAGCTGAACTTATCACAGAGAGAATCCTTGTTGCCAATCTTAAGCCTGCTTCTTAGGGTGGCTACCTGTGGCTAATACCCTCTTCTGATTGTACCCATGTTTGTTATGGACAACTTGATACCTCCACAGTTTTTGCACTCTTAGTATTTTTGTGAAGTGAAGCTTATGTCTCTAGTATTTGCATTCTTTATTTTATTTGCACACTTTTACTTATGCTTGTTATGTCGTTCACAAGTCTTCCCTCGTCCAGTACTGTCGTCCTGACCGAGGGGTGAATCACTAAGTTAATGATATTTTACAATGATAACCACAACTCAGTGATTTTTTAAATTTGCATCCACCAAATTAATTATGTTTTAATCACAAGCCCTCCCCCTCGTCATTTTGAGAGTGAATGGAGAGTCGTCTCATCTAGCACTGTCATCCCGGCCTAGGGAGTGATTCTACCAAGTTAATGATGTTTTAAGCACAAGTCCTCCCTAGTTGTTTTGAGAGTGCATGGAGAGTCATCACATCCAGCACTGTCGTCCCGACCAAGGGAGTGAATCCACCATGTTAATGATGTTTTACAATGATAACCACAACTAAGTGATTTTTTTAAATTTGCATCCAACAAATTAATGATGTTTTAGTCCTCCCTCGTTGTTTTGAGAGTGCATGGAGAGTCGTCTCATCCGGCACTGTCGTCTCTGCCGAGGGAGTGATTCCACCAAGCTAATGATATTTTAATCACAAGTCCTCCCTCATCATTTTGAGAGTGCATGGAGAGTTGTTTCATCCAGCACTGTCGTCCCAGACGAGGGAGTGATTCCACCAAGTTAATGATGTTTTATAATGATAACCACAACTAAGTGATTTTTTAAATTTGCATCCACCAAATTAATGATGTTTTAATCAGAAGTCCTCCCCCGTCGTTTGGAGAGTGCATGGATAGTCGTCTCGTCCAGCACTGTCTTCCCGATCGAGGGAGTGATTCCACCAAGTTAATGATGTTTTAAGCACAAGTCCTCCCTCGTCGTTTTGAGAGTGCATGGAGAGTCATCTCGTCCAGCACTCTCGTCCCGACCGAAGGAGTGAATCCACCAAATTAATGATTTTTACAATGATAACCACAACTAAGTGATTTTTTAAATTTGCATCCACCAAATTAATGATGTTTTAATCACAATTCATCCCTCATCATTTTGAGAGTGCATGGAGAGTCGTCTCGCCCAACACTGTAGTCCCGACCGAGGGTGTAATTTCCCCAAATTGATGATGTTTATTAACTTAAGCTTATTTCACCACGAATGATGTTTAACAGCTTAAGATGGGCTGACACAAACGAATATTTGAATAAGTAGGAAACATATGAATCAATACTTGGTTTTCGTTGAATTTCTTCCATCTGAGTCTCATACATGTGTTACAATAAAATGGAGATAAGATAGGAGACTATCATCTTATTGGTAATATTTCTTGAGGTGATCGGCGTTCCATGGGTTAGAGAATGGATCCTCCACCAAGTTTTCCAATCTGTACGTCCCCAGCACCACCTCTTCAACTACCTTGTATAGGCCATGCCAATTTGGGTGAATCTTATTAGGTTTTTGCCATTTCTTCTTCAGTACCAAGTCTCCTACTTTAAGTGGGCGCGCTTTCACCCACTTATTATAGAATTTTGTTGTTCTTTGTTGGTAAGAAGCTTGCCTAACTTCCGCGTCCTCTCTTATTTCTTCTACAAGATCTAAATCAAGCCTCTATGCATAAATATTCTTCTTAGGGTCATAGGTTTGTACCCTATGAATGGGTAAACCTATTTCCGTTGGTATGATCGCCTCCGACCCGTAAGCAAGCATAAATGGGGTTTCCCCGATGGGGGTCCTCTCCGTGGTTCTGTAGGCCTATAAGACAACATGCACTTCCTCTATCCATCTCCCTTTTGCATCTTCTAGATTTTTCTTAATTCCATCAAGAATCTTTTGGTTTATCACTTTTGTCTTCCCATTAGCCTGGGGTCGTCCGGGAGTGGAGAAGAATTGTTTGATGCTAACTCTTTGGCAATACTTATCCAGGGAGACGTTCTTAAATTGTGTTTTATTATCAGAAATCAGGGTGTTGGGTTGATCGTATCTTCATATGATATTTTTCCATATGAATTAAAAGGTTTTCTGCTTCGTGATTATAATCATTGGCTCGACCTCTGCCCACTTCGAAAAGTAATCTATCGTTACGATTAAATAGCGATAATTATTAATAGCTCTGGGTAAGGGTCCTACAAGATCAATTCCCCATATCGAGAATGGCCAAGGAGATGTTATTGAGGTTAGAGGTTGATACAGCTGATGGGGGATGGTAGAAAACCTCTGGCATTGGTCGCACTTCTTGACATACGATGAAGCATCTTTGGCCAAGGTCGGCCACCAATACCCCTGGGTTCCTCTTATCCATAGACTTACCCCCAATGTGACTGGAGAAAGAGACTTCATGCACTTCCTTAAGGATATAGGCTACCTTAGACGGGTGGACAAACCTGAGGAGAGGAAGCAAAAATCCTTTCTTGCACAAAGTGTCTCCTATGATGGAGAACTTAGCAGCTTTATATCTTAGCTTCCTTTTCTCGTTCTTGGATTCTGGTGACTCTCTGTCCTTTATGTATCTGATGAGGGGGGCCATCCAGGAAGCCCCCATGTTTAAATTCAGACAGGACTCTACAATATTATCTTCCTCTTCGATGGTCGGCCAATGCGAGATATTTACTAGTACCATCCTTCTTCTCTCTATTTTTATAGCTGAGGCAAGTCTTGCAAGTGCATTAACTCAGTCATTATCCAGCTGAGGTATCCTCTTCAGCTTCACCTCCTCGAACCTCTTCAATACTAACCTTACTCTCTCCAAATATTTAGCCATCCTGTCGTCTTTTTCCTCATATGCACCCAAGATCTGGTTCACCACCAATCTTGAATCACTGTGAACTAGGAGCTGGCCAATATTCAGAGATCGAGCCAGGGTGAGGCCTATTATGAGGGCTTCATATTCGAACTCATTATTAGAGGCTTTAAAACTGAACCTCAGTGCATATTCGATGTCTGTCCCATTTGGTGTCGACACTATCAGTCTTGCACCACTTCTACTATCGCAAAAGGACCCATCGATGAAGAGGCTCCACACTACTCCATTCTCAAAGAAATTACCTTTTGCCAAGGTCCCATTTTTGAAAAGGTGCCGCTCATCTTCATTCTCAGATACCTTCCCCCTTAGTGAGCCTGCCCCGATCCCATTCAGGGGAGAGCTTAGACTTTTCCCTAGCTCACAGCTAGTAGTCTCAAACTTTTCACTATCAACCTCATCCCAAGTAAACTAGGCCATGAATAATGCTAGTACCTACCCTTTGATAGCCGCTTTAGGCTGATAGGTGATATCAAACTCTCCAAGATGTATTGCCCAAGCCACTAATCTCCCTGACTTATATGTCATGTGGATGACCTGCTGGAGTGGAGAGTCCATTAGGATGACCATTGCGTGGACCTCAAAGTACTAATTCATCTTCCTTGAGGTGTGAATTAGAGCATAGGCCAATTTTTCCATCCTAGGGTACCTCTGTTCGGCCCCCTGGAGCACCTTACTGTTGAAGTATACCGGCTTCTATACTCCATCCTCGTCTCTTACGATGGCAGTGCTAATATTCGACTCTGAGACTGCTAGGTATACATAAAGTTTTTCTCCTTGGACCAGACATGACAATAATAAGGGGGAGCCGAGGTAGTACTTTAACTCTTGGAAGGCCTTATCGCATTCCTCATTCCACTCGAAAGCTTTTCTAATAACTTTAAAAAATAGAAGATACTTATCGGTGGATCTGGATATAAACCTGTTAAGTATCCCTACTTTTCCCGTCAACCTCTGCACATCCTTGATTGAAACTGAGGTCTTCATCTCTACTAAGGCCTTGATTTTATCAGTGTTGGCCTCTATTCCCCTTTGATTTATGATGAAGCCCAAGAACTTACCAACCTCTTGGGAATATAACCTCATCTTCTGTCGTACTAGCCTAGCATCGTCGACCACATTAAATTTATGGAAAAAGAGTCTTGGATCAATGCTCGGAATATACTCATAACTCCATGCAAAGATACTCTGCATCTCCCTCAAGAATTTGATCAGTTCTTCCTTGATATCTCCTCTTAGGGATTTACAGGCCTGGATAATTTTTTTAGCTCATCCTCATTGAGGACGGTGGATTATACCTCTTTCATGGCCTCTCATTTCTTTAGTTTAGTCTCATCCTTAGGATCCAGGGTGTCAATACTATAGGTTGTAGTCGCTTTCTTGTGAGCTTCCCTCTCCTCGTTTAAGTTGAAATAACATTCACGTGCCAACACTTGATTACCTCAGACTTCCCCTACCCCATATGAGGTAAAATAATTTACTATTTGGTGTACAGTGGATGGCACGACCTTAAATTCTTTGAAGGATACTCTACCTATGATAATGTTATAATCCGAGTACAAACTTTCATCCATTATAAAGAAATTGACCTTCTTTGTTAACCTATTAGGCCAAACGTCTCCTATCCTGACCTCTATTTCGTACATTCCTAATGGGTGCACCTTTTCACCGTTGAACCCTATCAGATGGTGATGGTAAGGGAAGAGCCTCTTCCTGCTGAGTCCTAAACCCTTAAAACAAGGCCAGAATATAACATCGACTGAACTTCCCTCGTCGATCAAAATCCTCGGTACGTCATGCCCATGCACTCTAGTCATGATTACCAAAGGGTCGTCCTGAGGAGCTAGGATTCCCTTGAGGTCGAGTCTTAAAAATCCCACAATTAAGGTTTCCATATTTACCTTCTTTCTCTTCTCTGGCTTTGTATCTACTGCGGACAAGTGAAAAGATTTAAACTTGGTAAGGGCTTTAACCTCTGCAAGGTGTACCTTTCTGTCGGCCACCTCTACGCCTCCCTCTGTGAGGCCTCCGTAGATCATCTTCACATTAAATGAGATCATGTGGAGTCGCCCCTTCGGATGATTATCTTTTGGCGGCAGACCTGGGTCATCATGATCATCATCATCTGTGGCGTCATTCTTCTTCCCTGGGACATCTTCCTTGCACTTGCCAGACCTTATCCTTCTGGGGTCATCTCATCCCCTCTTTGGGCCATCACTGCTCACATACTTCCTTAGTTTTCCAGCCTTGAGAATCTTCTCAATATCGACTTTTAGGGAAAAACACTTGTCAGTTAAGTGCTCATGGTCTTGATGAAATTCACACCATAAGTTCTTATTCCTTTTATTATGGGGAACTTTCAACTTCTCCGGCCATCTTAGGGTCCGATCATTCTTGATCTCATTCAGAATGTGCTCATAGCTGACTGTGAGAGGTGTATACCCAGTAAACTTATCATTGGCTAACCTTTTCTTTCCGTCTTTGTTCTTCTTTTGAAACTGGTCCCACTGCTAGTCCCTTTCTCATCTTCATATTTAGCTGCCATATCCTCCTCAGCATTCATAACCTTTCCGACCGTTGCCAATAGCTCGGCCATAAATCTTGGCGGGTCTTCAGCAAGTTTCCAAAGAAACTTCCCTTTTTACAAGTCGCCTATTAATGTGATCATCGCAATACTGTCCTCATAGTCTTCCATTTCCAGTTTCTCCTTATTAAACCTCGTGATGTATTCCCTAAGACTCTCGTTCTTCCCCTGCTTAACGTACAATAGGTAGGTTGTATTCTTTTGGGGTCTTACCCCGAAACAAAAGTTATGGATGAACCGTTCTGCAAGTTGCTTGAAATTTTCAATGGAGCTCTTTGGGAGTGAGGTGAACCAGATATGGGCAGCTCCAGTCAAAGTGTTTGAGAATGCACAGCATTTCATCTCATCTGAGATGGAGTAGATGTTTGCAGCCGACTGGTACATTTCTATATGGTGCACAGGGTTGGTACTCCCATCATACTTTGGGGTAACCATTGGCGGCTTGAATTTGGAAGGGGTTGGGAAGTTGACTATTTTTTCCCTGAAAGGAGAACCTTCTGAGTATCCCCTATACAAGGGGGCATGGTTCTTGAGGATGTCTTCAATCTTGTTTTCTAGCTTTTGGATGGAGTCATTCTAAGGCCTCCCGATCGCTTCGATAGAATTGGCCTGGCTAATGTTATCCCCTATTACCTCCATTAGACAAACCGAAGGTTCCCCGACTGCTGATCTACATCATCTATTCACCTCTCGTTGGCCCTCATCTCGGCCATGAGGGGGTCGGCTATCTTCCCCCTCCCTTCTTGAGCCAGCATTGCTCCTTGACCTGGACAAACTTTCTCTCAAATACCAAATTAGGTTGAGCCTTTCAAAGGCCGACCCTTTACTTAATCGGTCAAAAGTTGAGCCCCTGGATTGGACATATTGACTCGACCTCCTATCTCGGCCTCTGCTTCCCTGTATGGGGTGTACTGTATTCTCAGATACTTTATATAGCTCCTAGCAATCAATCTGAGAATCTTCATCCTCATAATCATCATACCGTTCCTCTGGGAAGGGTTGGCCTTACCTTCTCAGGAATAAACACCTAGGATCAGCAACGTCTCTCCACCGTTGAGGAGGTAAATCCTTCTAGGGTGCCTGGGGTGGTCCCTTGGCCCCCTGGGGAGGCTCCCCAGTTATCGGAGTAATCATCTTTAATAGGACTCCCACTGGCCTGACTACTACGTTCTGGCTTAAGGCAACCAGTTGCTCTTTTATCATATATTGGCTTGCTACCAAGGATTTCAAAGGCGGTCTCCACTTCAACCATTTCTGACTGAGGAGGGGAGTTGCTGGAACTTGGGCCACCAATTGGTGGTGGAAATTCTGATGCCATGCTAAATCCTGTTGGATGAGCTTAGAATCAAAGAGTGAAAGCCTAGTAGCTAAGAAGGAACTCTTTTAGTTGTAAAACATCTCCACAAAAGGGGAGGACTAGTTCACCACCAGAGACTTCGGTGAGGACAAGTTAAGTAAGGGAAGAGATAATGCTTCTCGTTCCCACAGACGGCGCGAGATTGATGATGCCAGAAATGGTATCACTAGGTCAAGATATATGTAATCTCAAACCAGACAACAATGGTGTACAGAAGATATCAATGTATAGACAAAAGGAGATGAGGCAAAGAAGGAGATGATACCAAATATAAGTGGTTCGGCCGGAGCCTATTTCCACTGTGCAGTGTGAATGGTGGTTTTCACTATAAGGATGGCACTAATGGTCTGTAAATACAACACTCAATATTTTCTCTCTTTTCTGTCTATTTCGACAGAGTTTTGCTAGGGTTGTGAATAATGAGCCCCCTTCTCATTGAGAAGATAAAGAGTATGTATAGGACTTGAGGGTATAGTGTACCCCCAAGCAGGTGTGGAATGTTCCTAGCCACTGGGGTTGTGCCATCTGTCACTGTCACATGTAGAGGATGATGAAATACTCCCTCAAGTGGGGAATGATTCGGTTGCAATGGTTTCATCCACGAAGGACCTGCATCCCATGCGCACTGTTCCACGCATCTCCCAAACTACGCGCTCTGTCAGTTGTCTCTATCGGCTGTATGGCTTAGGCTGAGGACTCCGACCGACCTTGATGGTCGATGGTGAATCCAAGGGACCTTAACCCTCGTGAAAAGATATCTCTCTCTTCTGCTAGTCTCATCTCACTACACCAAAAACAGCAATTTAGCACGGTTTTGAACTGTGCCAGAATCAGGTGTTCCAAACTGGCCATTTTTTCTGGCACAGTTTAAAAGTGTGCTAGATTTGGCCAAACAGGAACAATTCTGGCACATTTTTAAACAGTGCCAGAATTTTATATTTCTAACACACTTTTGGCACGTTTTATAACTGTGCCAGATTGAGAATATTTTGATACACTTTCGGCACAGTCAAAACCATGGCTAAATTTGATACGCTTTTGGCACGGATTTGAACTGTGCCAAATTTTCGGATTAGTAAAAAAATAATTATAAATAATATTATCCAAAAAAATCAGAAACATTTTCGTTAGTTTTCGTACATTTATCAACCTATTAATTTAAAACCTATTTTAGCATAACCAAAATTCAATAATAATATAAAGGGCGCACGACAAAAATAGTACAACAATATAAGTAGTTCGCAACAACACTAATACACATCAAAAAAATAAGCCCAATAAAAATTAATGGCTCAAATTTCATTAATAGAAAATTCATCTCAATACATAAGAAATTCATCTCAATACATGAGGCAATTTGGGAAATCTAAGAATTTTTCATCTCAATACATATATTTTTACAACAGAATGTTCTGACTTAGAAGTCAATTTTTGGATAGACCCATCATGAGCAAATAGGGTATCTCTTCTCTAGAAGTGATGAGTCCAATTAGTCTTTCATCAACACTTTTTGGGGCTGAAGCAATAATCTGAAAGTAAGAGGAGAAGATTTTTAGTTTGGAAAATGAATCCATCAAAAATAAAATCGAGAAGAAAAGAAAAGGTCAAAAATCGGCATAATATTGATGCTAGTGCGAATCAATACTGCACAAATGAATTAAACAAGTATGTCAGGATGATCCAACACTTAATATGCTCAAATCAACACTGCATATGCTTAAGCCATCCATCGAGTGTAACAAAAAATGGCGTATAATTTTAGAACAGAGGTAGTATAATTGTTTGATTAAAGATAACAAAAGGAATAACACATTATATCTGTTTATTCTCAAAAATAGGAGCGAGAATAGTTACAATGCACAAATCAAATTAAGGCTTCAAAGATCATTTAAAAAAAGAGTAAATAACTAAATGAATTCATTCAATTTTTGTAGATGATGCGTAAATTTGAAGTGGATGATGTTTAGACGAATATGTCATGTATGTCAACATAAAATGAAAAACTGAGAAAGAGGATGCTATGATAGCATGATGAATTAGAATTATTAAGATACAATAGATTAAAAGGTCATAGATGTGTCAACTTAAACACCAATAAAATCATCATCTCTGGAGGTTCAAAACCAATACATACACGCTATGTATTTGGTGAAAAACTGACCATGTTGGAAGTGTGAATCAATTTTCTTAGGGTTAAATACTAATTCTGGAAACATTCACACACTTTTGAATTAATGGACATAATTTTTTGTCCAAATTTTAGTGTTTCCAAATTAGTCTTTTGGTTCTCAAACAGTGAGCACCAAAATCTATTTTTCCTAGGCAAAATAGATTTTGGTCCTGATTTGTTTTCAACACTACCTACCTTCTCACAACCCAAACACACGCAAACACTCCGCACCTGCTCACACCCTCTTGCCAAAACCTACACACTCCATATACCAACTACCCCCACTCATCTCCCCATATACCAGCTACACTCTCATCCAACCAAATATCCAAATTCCCTACACCTGTTGCCCAACCAATATACCCATACCCTATAACCTCGCGCCCATAGCCCTGCTTCCCCTCCCCGCTGTCACCCATAACCATAGACCTGTGTGACCCTACCAGCCCCAAACGAACCTCCTTCACAACCCCTTAACCCCCTGCTGATACCCCCGCAACTACCATACCTGTCCACCCTGCAACCTACCAATATTCATACTTGTCCTCCACCACCCTAATACCATACGTGTCCTCCACAAACCCTTAATCCCCTGCTAATTTACACAAGACTAAAATAAATAATCCATCGTATATAATCATCATAATATATAGGGTTATTTCAGTTTAACCCTGGGTTTATTAGTGATTTTGATTTACACATCTGACTATAAAATAATTATGCCACAAAAGAATACCTGTGTTCCTCCTGCATCAGCAACGACAAATGTTGGAAGGCCGATGCTCTCAGTTGTTTCCTTCAGCTTATTCCTAATAGAATTACCATAGAATCACACACAAAAACGGATTTTTCATAAATGAAATTATACATTTTCTACAATATAAGTGTAAATAAAGTCAAATTAGATCACCTGCTTACATTTCTTGTTAATTCTTGCATGTAACAACTATTTTTGCTTTCCCACAAAGCTCCTATCTTCTCAAAAGAGACTGGTGGCTGCGTAATATAGAGTTTCATATATACACTCGCCAATAATATGTAACTAATGGAGAACAAAAGTACAAATTACCCAAACTGCAAATAGATAAAGAGGTGAAAATGGACCCTAAACTGCATATAGTTAAAACTCTCAACCTCGAAGTTCATTTCAGAGAACTAGTGGACACCAAAGTACAAATTACCCAAAGGAAAATTAGAAATCGATAAGTTCATTTTTGGATTGTTGTTTTATTGAATATACCTAATAATATATCAATAAATCATAAAATAATACTTAAGCCTTAATATCATAGCAATGTGTGATGGACCATGGTGTTGCAGACTCCCCCACAATAAAGGCTCTTTATAGTAGTGTATATCTGGATCCTTATAAGTGCTAAAACTTTTGTCATTGTTTTGTTTGGTTTGATAATCTAAAAGTAATTAATTGAGAAGCGATAGAAAAATCAAAGTAATAATAATGGCAAGACACGAAGAGCTTCCCGTCAATATCTACTCAAACCTTGAACCAGTCTACAGAGACGAATCGCTTTTTGAAGAAGCTCACCTTCGTTTTGACAAATTTAAATCCAAATACATTGACTTCTTCGGCCACCCTCGGTGTTTCTGATCGCCATTCGCCAAGTCACAATTGTGGATATTCGAAAGAACGCCCCGGGAGACTCCCAAAACATTAGTCGGATTACTAATGTTGATGATAAGTATGCCATGTTTACTTATCCTGCTAACCCAAATTAGGATATTGATTTGAAGAATCACAGATGGGGTCATTATTTTATTTGTGGGTATAAAGGTTACTATGAATTTTCAAAATCAAGAGGTCTGGATGTTGATGTACCAGTTGGACTTGGTATTATTATTGATGGAACAGTTCCTAAAGGGTTTGGACTCTCGAGATCAGTAGCATTTATTTGCTCTTCTACAATTGCAATAATGGTTGCCTTTAATGTCAACTTGCCGAAGAAAGAACTTACTCAACTTACATGTGAGTGTGAACGGCACATTGGGGCACAATCTGGTGAAATGGACAAGGCTATCTCTGTCATGGACAAATCTGGGATTGTAGAGCCTATTGATTTCGATCCTATTCGTGCAACTTCCTACTAGGGGTTCCTTTATAATTGCTCACTCATTGGCTGAATCCCAGAAAGCAGTCACTACAGCTACAAATTACAACAATCGTGTTATTGAATGTTAGCTAGATACTATTGTTCTTGGCATAAATCTTGGAATGAAACCTCGGGAAGCAATATCCCAAGTAAAAACTCTTACTGATGTTGAAGGGTTATGTGTATCGTGTGCCGGCAATCACGGGTCTTCTGATCATGTCCTTGCTGTCAAGGAATTTTTAAATGAAGAACTATATACGACTGAAGATATTGAGAAGATCACCGAGGAAAACCTACAATCGATGTGTGTCCATTCTTCGAGTTCCTTGGATGCGTTGAAAGCTATCAAGCATTATGAGTTATTCTGGAGGGTCTCTCATGTGTACTTTGAAGCCAAGCACATGCATTCTTTTAAGGATGTTGTATCATCTAATTTAAGTCAGGAGGATATGCTGAAAAATCTTGGTGACCTTATGAATGACAGCCACTATAGCTGCAGTATTTTATACGAGTACAGTTGTCCAGAGCTGGAAGAACTTGTCAATATTTGTAGAGAAAATGGTGCTTTTGGATCCAGGATTACAGGCGTTGGACGGGGTGGTTGCGTAGCTGCTTTGGTAAAAGAGAGCATTGTTTCACAGTTATTATCAATCAAGGATTGATAAAGGGGTGATAAAAAAGAGTGAACTCGATCTCTACATTTTTGCTTCAAAGCCTTCAAATGGTGATGCCATTTTCTAATTTTAGTTGGAGTCTCTTATCTTCCTCTTTATAGTAAAAATAATCATTGTATAAAGGTCAATTTGGTTGGTGTTCACTTATGAAGGATGTAGGAGAGAGAATATGTATATTGGATGGTTGTAGCTCATCATATCAAAGTTAATGTAAGCTCAAGATCCCTAATAAGGAAAATTGATAAAAGGTTTGGGGAAGGTAAACACTAAAATAAAAGGAATTCATATATCCCACCAATAAACAAATTAGAAAATATTCCCACCACCAACCCACATACACTCACACACCATTACCATCACCTTCGGCCAACTCATAAGGGCAACTGGGCGTATGCATCATTTTGTGTTTTCCGCACTAAAGAAACATAAATTAAAAGAAGAAAAGGAGAGGAGGAGAAAATCGGGGGGGGGGGGGGGGGACTATTAGAATAAAATTACAGGGCTTGAACTAAAGAGACCAGCCCTTATATCAAGGGTTTACCTCCGCATCAATTCTGAATAAGTGTCACAGGCAGCATCTGCAAGTT
Source organism: Sambucus nigra (assembly GCA_949130495.1). Taxonomy (NCBI): domain Eukaryota; kingdom Viridiplantae; phylum Streptophyta; class Magnoliopsida; order Dipsacales; family Adoxaceae; genus Sambucus; species Sambucus nigra. The sequence continues at coordinate 248,072,515 of OX422216.1, read as the reverse complement.
TAAAGATTAAATATTTAATAGAATAATCATTAATCAACAAAGAGACCAAGATAATGGAGGTATGTGGACAATAATAAAGTTGGAAGGATCATGAACTTCAGTTATAAGGAATAGTTCAATTTAAAACAGAGTATAGAATAGTGAGAATGTAAGACATTATCATTCATGTAACCATGAGAAATCTATAATCCACTTATTAACCATACCATTGTAAAAGTGAAATACCTGAAACCATAATTTAAAGACGTATGTCAACTGAATAATAGAGGCCTATATAAAGGAACTCACATTTATGGTATAATAAAGCATTAAGCTTAACAAGTTGATCTTCAATAGAGCATTAGTCATCTCTATTACAAGTTCCATGTACGTCAAGTTCCCATATTGAGAAATGTTCCGAATACGGAGCATGAAGCAAGAATAGATACTTTACGAATAGAATCACATACTTAGAGAGGTGAGATTAATACCTTATCATAATCACTGTAAGCATTATTTAACAACAATCATCATCTAAATAGTGATAACAACGAAACATATCCATTGTCAATCCCTAAACCAACAATGAAACAAATCTAAAACACCAGCCTTTACAATAACAGCAGCCTACACAAGATAAGATTTAAATTTTAATGGCCAACAAAATATAAGACAAAGAATCCATAAGAAATAAATAACCAATTAAATGAATCAACGTGTTCAACTCCTAAAGGGCATGGTAGAGAAAGATAAAAAGATATTTCAAAATTTAGATGAAGTGGCTCTGATATTCAAACATTAATATATCCTTTTAATTCACTGAATCCATTAGGTACACTTGCTTATCATTTGATACAAATAAACAACCACAAAATATATGATGCAATTTCACCTTCAAGAAATCAAATAAAATATAAAAAATAGAACTGAAAATGAAGGAAAGACTATTGCAATAGAAGAATTAGAATACATATACATATATATTCAATAGAAGAAGGAAATAGTATTGAAAATAAAGGAAAAAGTATTACAAACAGTATTGGGAGAGCTTAAACATTTTCTCAGTTGTTCTCTTCACTATATATCCAATTATAAACGTGTTCCCTTTGTCATCAAAACCAGCTCAAAATTATGTGAGCCCATCAGCCTTGGTAGGTGTTTTTATGTTTTTACAGACCATAAAAGGAAGTGATACTCCATTTATATTCAGATTTCAACAGTCTCAAGACCACGTTCTATTTCATGTTGTTTCCAAGTATTTGACAAACTATACCAGGTGTCTACAATGCCACAAGAGGAATAAAGTAAAGTAAATCCTGCAGCTACTTCACTTTGTTAACATCGCATTACATTAACATTCTTAACTTCAACCTGGAAAGTTTTAAATCACCCATGACATACAAAATCTCACTACAAAATAAAAATTAAAATTTCAATGTGTCCAATTGCCATATGTAGATAAATTTCAATTGCATCTATGCATAACATTTAAACTAAGATAAAGATTGGATGTAATCAATATTTAATATATAACAAACCATTAAGAAATTGAATGCATATGTTTAATCTACTCCTCACGATAAGCATTTGATTTAGTAATAATCATCAAATAAACATTGTTCTTATAACCCCCTAAATATGGAAACACAACATTCCATGTAACTACAACTCTTTTGAAATAAAATTGGATACAAATATATGAGAATGTAACTACACCAGATACTATTATGACGAAGTATTTCAAAATAATGTAGATTTTGACATGTTCTAAAAAATCATAAAAACCAGAGCTACAATACAAAATTGTCTAGAACAAATCACATATATAGTTTTTATAAGATCTAGGCTTCAACAAAACGTGGAATCAAATTTAAATGGGGCAAAAAATAGAAGTAGGATCAGTTGGGATTCTACATAAATTGAGCAGCGACAAAAAACTATCATTTGCTTTGAAAGCCCTTAAACCCTCTCCTTCATATTAATCTCTCTTTATATTTAAAGATATAGTTTATGTTTAATATAGATCGATGGAGATAGCTTTGAAGATATACTACAAACCCTAACTAAACCACCCAATCAAAACAATATAATCAAAGATCAAACCATAAGACATACCTCTTGATTAACATCTTTATAAACCATAAACCCTACCTCAGAGAAGGGTGTGGCGAGAGAGAGCTGAGAGACGAGCGTGAGAAAGAGAGAGAGATGGGGGGGAGACCAAAAAACGAGAGAGGAAAGATGGAGAGAGACGAAAAAATTGGGAGGAACAATATTTTTTTGGGGTATTTATATTTTTAAAGTGTGCTCAGTTTTGGCACATTTTTAAGCAGTGCCAAATTTTAGCACGGTTTTAAAGTGTGCCGAATTATCATTAAATTGTGCCAGAATTTGGCACAGTTTTAAACTGTGCCAGATTTATAATATCAAGGTGTTCCATATTTCTATTTTTAGTGTAGTATCTATTGGTCTTGTCCTAGACTCATCGGCATTGAGTCAGCCAAGTCCGAGGATACTCAATTATTAATATAGTGTAGACCCCCATTCTAGGGTACTAACGAGGGTCGAGGCCGAGTCATCTTCCCCAGGACGAGTGGTGACTTCTCCTTCTTGGTCATCTGGTAAGGATCGGCTAAGGCTGAGGTTCATGGTCCTGGACGAGGTAATACTTGGCATATCAGTCAACTATCACAAGCTAACAAGTAACACACTTTGAGACAAACTCCGCTATATCTCTCTTTATACCGGCCCACTAGTAGTGTCTCCTCATATTCTGGTACATCTTATTTTCACTGGGATGTACCGTAAACCTGGAACTGTGAGACTCGGTCATAACTGCATGTCTCAAATCCTCATCCTCGGGCACTACCAATCTCCCATTAAAGCACAGGCCACCCTCTGAGCTGACTGAGTAAGACTCTTCACCCTCAGCTAATAACTGTCATACCCTGTCTTGATAAAAACTGATCCTCTGCTTGTGCCTTCACTACCCTCATGATGATCTCGGGAGTGATAGTCATAACTACTATGTACACTCGGGCAAACTCATCTTCTTATCGAAGCTCACTCCACTTCTCTTTCTATACCTCTGATCATTCTCCAGTAGATCGTCGGCTCAACGTGTTTGCAACCATGTTAGCCTTACCAAGATGATATTATATATCAAACTGGTAGCCCTTCATCAATTCTAGCCATCGCCTCTGCCTCATGTTCATATCCTTCTATGTGAAGAGATACTGAAATGACTTATGATCCGTGAACAATGTAAACTTCTCCCCCAATAGGTAATGTATCCATATCGTTAACGCAAAAATGACTGTTGCCAACTCGCGATCATGGGTGGGGTAATTCTTCTCGTGGGGCTTTAGCTTGCGAGACGCATAAGCTATCGCCTTCTCCTACTACTACAACACACCCCCAAGTCCCTACAGGGATGCATCAGTATATACTCGGTACTCTAATCCTCACCTGGGCAAAGAAAGTATAGGTGATGATGTCAATCGGTCCTTTAGCTCGTCAAAATCCAACTGACAATGGTCGCTCCACACAAATGGTACTCCCTCATGAATCAAGTTCGTCAAAGGCCCAGTAATCTTTGAGAACCCCTTAATAAAGCGACGGTAATATTCGACCAACCCCAAGAAGCTGCGAATCTCGGTCGATATCGTGGGCTGCCCTCACTCCCGATACCTTACTCGGATCAACAACTATGCCCCTTTTGGACACAATATTGCCAAGAACTTGTACCTCTCGAAGCTAAAATCCACACTTACCAAATTTGGCGTACAACTGATGGTCCCGTAACATCTATAAAACCATACGTAAATGCTCAGCGTGTTCCTCCTCCATCCATGAGTAAACCAGGATGTCATCTATGAACACGATCATAAACTGGTCAAAAACTCGCTAAAATCCCTATTCATGAGATCCATAAATACTGCAGGGGCATTGGTGAGCCCTAACGGCATCACCCTAACATTATACGACCCGTACCCCAATAAGAAAGCGGTCTTAGGTACGTCCTCCTCTCGAATGCGCAACTGGTGATATTCAGATCTCAAATTAATCTTTGAGAAGTAAGCAGCCCCTCTCAACTGATCAAACAACTCATTGATCCTAGGCAGCGGATACTTGTTCTGTATCATCACCTTATTCATCTCCCTGTAATCCACGCACAAGCGAAGTGAACCATCCCTCTTCTTCAGAAATAACACCGGAGCACCCCAAGGTAATGTACTTCACCAAATGAAACCCTGACCTAAGAGTTGATGAATTTTCTCTCTCTTCTCTCGCATCTCTAAAGGATCCGTGCGATAGAGTGCTCTGGAAGTTAGTCTCGTCTTCGGTGCTAAGTTGATGACAAACTCTATTTCCCAGCTCGGTGGTAGCCTAGGTATATCCTGAAATACGTCCTTAAACTCCCTCACTACTGGAATCGAGTCTAAAGGTACCATTATCTCCTGGGAGGTCTCTTCCTCAATACAATATAGGTGAGTGTACGATCCTCGCTCAGTGAGAGGCATCGCCACTAGCAACATCTCCTACCCTGGGATGGAGAAAACTATAGTCATCTCATAGAAATCTACCATCGCTCGATAACTCACCAACCAATCCATGCCTAGAATCACATCATACCGCTCCATTTCTAACAGTATGAGGTCTGTCGCTAGACTCAGTCTCCCGATCAAAATATCGAATCCTCTACAAATCGAATGTATCAGCGAACCACTACCCATCTGTGACTCCACACACATAAGAAGACTATCGGTTGTCTCTAATAAACCAGCAGCTCATGAAAATCTACTCTTAATAAAATAATGTGATGCTTCAGTGTCAAATAGAATCCTACCCTCAAGCCCGTGAATAGGAAATGTACCGTCTACTATCGGTGGTGCATGTGGTACTTGAGCCATCGATATATCTCAAATGTTGTATACACGCCCATAGTGCATCTGACACTGCTGCTACTGTGGGGCCAGTGTTGGTGCTGGAGCTATTGGAGTCTGCTGCCCCTATTGGACACCCTGCCGATGTGCCCTGTCTCGCTGTGGATAAGTTCTACTCTTGTGACCCCACTGACCACATGTGAGATACTGATCCTAGAAATGTCTTTGTCCCTAGCCCTTATGGCCTCCCCCTGGTTCCCTTTTCCTTGATGACCCTGGGGAACCTACTATTTCTAGGGACCCTACTGGCCCTCCCTAAATCCTCCATCGGGTCAGTAACCTCCAGACTGGATGTCTGCTTCTACTGGGGTGTTTCCCCACCATCACTGCTCCCCCCATCTTTGCCCTACTGGCTAGGCTCACCTCTCTTGCTCCCCTTCGCATGGAAATGATGATCCTGACAATGCACCAGTGCGGCATTGACGACGTCAATGTAAGTCATCAACTCAGGGTTACCAATCAAATATTTCCTGATCCTCCAAGCAAACCCGTCCATAAACGTAGCTTTCCTCCTATCTTAGTTGTTCACCTCATCTGGCACAAAGTTTGTCAGACGGGTAAAATCCTCCTCGTAGTCCGCTACTGAACGGTCACCTTGTACTACTTCCCCAAACTTCTCCCTCATCTCTGACTCTATTACCAATGGGAAGTACTAGCGGTCAAACCACACCCAATACTCAGAAATCATCATCAATTCCCTCTCCTCAGTGGTGGTCACCGACTCCCACCACTGTAGAGTTGCTCCCAAAAGTTTTAAGGTAGGTAACATCTATTTCTGGACTTTTCTATACTCAAGCATGCGCAGATGACGTTAATGTTATTCTTCCATTGGCACGTCGCAACTACATCAGTATTTTTTTGCAACTCAGGCGGGTGGCCCATCTGGAAAATCTCCCTAACTCACTTTCCAATAAGACGATCCTGTCTTGGCCTGGATCGCTAGCGCCACTGGCTGTTGTGCCTGAGGCTGGGGAAAGTGAGCTGGCATAGCCCTCATAGATGTCTCTACTTCCTGAGCCACTATCACTGCCACCTGAGTAGTATAAATCATCTCTGGTGGTGCTGGTGACGGTACCTACTACTCCTGAGGTTCCTCCATAACCTCATTTCTGGTTTCTACCCTCTCGGCTCTCTCTCTCCTCGACGGCATATTGAAATAGAAATAAATTGTATAAGTACACAGTTTTATACAAAAATCTAATAAAAGAAGAACGATATCTTAAGCACACAAAGATAGAACAACAGTCCTAACAATAGGGCTCTATATCAAAATGACCATACGCTGAGACCATAGTAAGCCGTACAGATCTTATGGACACTAGAACCTGATACTCTGATACCATATGTGACACATCGCCTAAATATACATCAGTAGATCAGACCTTTATTATATTAAAAAAGGTTTCTCATATGGTTCATTTTTAGCATCACTGTCTAAAACTTTTTAATTACTAGCCACCTAAGTGAAATTGGACCGGTGCCAAATTTTATCTTTCTTTAAACAGATTAATAAACAATGCAAAAAAATTAAATTAAACATTCATAATAGACTAGAGTCCAACCATCACAATATATAAATGAATAAAGTTTTGCTGAATAAACCATCGGCTAAAATCCAAAACCAAATACTCCATAATAACAAAAGAACTGAATGACTGAAAAAATGTCAATGGATAACATGTCCATACATGGAATATAAAATGAGATCCTACACTAGATATGAAAGGAAGAATCATCTACTCAAATCATGTCAGCATCCACAGTGCTACAGCTCCGTGTCCCTGGAATGGAGTCTTCAAGCCTGGCGTCCCTGTGGCTGGACACCTAAAAGGTTTTGAAAATATTTTGATAGAAAGAGTTAGTACATAAAATGTTTTGAAAATATTTAGCAAGCGTTTATTAAAATAAAATTCGATTATTGATTACACATGTTAGGTTCACGTACACTCTCTTGAGTTTCCTCACCTCTCGTCTATAGTGCATGCCTAACATTCTATACTTATCCCACCAAGCTATATTACCCATGTTAACTAAACTAAAGTATTCAACTGAACTTACCTACGCGTCTAAGTTCCCGTACCGCCCATACAGTACATCAATTTCTTAGCATCTCTCATATGTTAATTATTTATCATGTAACATTTCACATATGTTATATATCAATCTTTATAATTAAGTCTCACTACTCAATTTATTTTCTTAGATATTCACGATCTATCTTTAATCCGTTAATTAAGTTTATATACTTAATTTGCTTTTCAGAAATATATCTATATATAACATCTGCCAGTACTACTATCACCCGTGAGTATAATAATAATAAGGTATATATTTCACACACAATATATACTATAAATGCATACTTAACTATCACAACCCTATATAACACATTAGGGATTTATTGACTCGAAATCCTACCTCAATCACCAATGGTGATTTATATATCTTGGCTCAGAATCATACCTCGATCACCCATAGTTATTGATTATATTGGCTTAGAATGACACCTCGATCACCAATATTAATCATATCTAGATTGGTAGTCATCTACATTGGCTCGAAATCCTACCTTGATCACCAATATTTATTTAGTATACTTCAGGTATTCACACAACCTATGTATTATGATCCGTCGATAGGTATTCACACAACCCAATTATTCATAATTCCGTACCTGGTATATATCTCTCCCATACTTATTAGTTTATGATTTCTCACACTATCCTGTTTATTTGAGTATTCACACAACTCTAAGGGCCCTAGTTACTCCTTCATTTATTTTCAGTAGTTAAATCGATATTTACCCTACTGGTCTACGTGTTAACTCGTTCTCACTTTCTTTAATTCATTATCTTTCTCTCCGATAATTTACTAAGAAGTTTAACCCAATCCATTCCCGCCTTAATCCCCAAAATAGTACTAAGTCTCCACCCTCTCATAAGCCTGCTATAGTATGATGAGTCCTTCAATATAATACTACCAAAGTCCCAAATGTTTGCACGACCGCGATTGAGAAATTCTAGGCTAAACAAGGGAAATTTTCTATTTTTTGGGTAACTGAATCGATTCTCCCTAGGCCGAATCGATTCTCTTACCGAATTGATTCGCCCCAGGCCGAATCGATTCGATTTTGTACAGATTTTGCACTTCGTCTTCTTCATGCATTTTTGCCCTATTTTCACCATTTTTTACTTAACATAATTCTCATGCTACTCCATCAAATTAAAAGCCACATGTTCCTAACCATTTTTACATGTGTGGGGGTAATTTCTAACACAAATCAGTCAACAAAAATTAAAATTATCGATTAATAATGGATTAATTTGTCAAATCCTCAAGAACCCTAGATTTTAATATTCTTCATTAATACTCATATGAAACCCAGATGTAAATTTGAAGCAATTTCTAACATCTCAGATAAATTGTCCTCTACAGATTTTCATTCAATCTACATGCAATATCCTACCTAAACTTGTATAAACATGGGTTTTTCTTCCAAACATAACAAAGAACTCAATATTTTTCAAACCCTGGTCACATGGGTATTATAACTTCATATTAATTTGAAATAAACAACTTGCCTTAACATAAGGGGTCTGATTTTCGTGGTTTTGGTGATGGATTGATGGTTCTCTCTACACGCGACTCCCAGTTGAGATAAAATAAAATACGCACATATCACTCGCTATGCCATATAACACTAATCACCAATTATTTACTATTCACACTTAGTAAATATTGTATCATGATATTAATTAGTATCTATCTCTCGATTAATATTTAATAATCACATTTATCGTTTAATCACATTAAATTACTTCACTCGCGTAATTTAAATAGAAGGCATTTTTTCTAATTAATTAAGTACTATATTTATCCCGAAAGGTCACCGGGCGCTTTAGGTCCCCATTTGACCTTGGAAAATCTTCGAACCGAACGAAGCTGAATGAAATCTCAAAGGGCACTAAATACCCTTTCCAACGGTTCATCCCGTGCGTGAATCGACCTTACGATTCGGATGAACGATCCATTTTTGTAACACCTCGACTCGAATTTATGGGTTACCCATGGTTAACCGGGTCTGACTCGAGCGTTAGGTGTGAAGTGCCATCAAACAACCTATGTAATATTATTAATCCAGTTTTAATATATTTAAAGTCTTACTTGCTTAGAATGCGATTCCAATTTCAAATTAAGCTACATGAGGGACCCGTGGGAAACATCCCTGGAATCCAAGCATACAGAGATACTAACGTAAAATAAAATAGAGTACTTACCTGTGTAACGCTCTCAAAATACGAACCCTCATCTAACTTTCCGTAACAAAGACGAGGTTGTGAGTCGAATGCTCAATGAAAAATATACAACAATGCAATATAAAATCGAACAGCAAAAAGAATACTTTAGCACATTATAGTTACGTGCACATGCAACTACCTTTTATATATATATATATATATATATATATATATATATATATATATATATATAGAGAGAGAGAGAGAGAGAGAGACACACACACACACACACACTTAAAGGATGAAACCATTTTTATTTTCAAAAACAGGATTTATCCCGATTAATTAATCTTAACATCATAAAGAACTCCTTCTATCTTAACTTGGCATTCATCCCTTTATTTGACATACTCAGTTCAATACTCAAACGAATACACTTTATTTAATTGAAAACCGCATCCTTACTGAAATCTCCCTTTTGCATAAACTAATCCAAGTTAGTATTTTCATTAAAAATCACCCCTTTCAACACACGTGAACACCGTATTAGATAATACTTATTTAGGTTTTGAAAACCTTTCACAACACACACTTGTGTTAATTATGGGTTTAACCTTCTTAGGTTTTTTAATTTACCCATTAGCCCACTATACTTTACCTTTACTTTACTTTATGGACATTAATCAATTTACACTATCTTCTCCACTTTAACCTTTACTGGAACATATATTAATTCATTCAAGTTATGTTGTCTCATCACATTTTCACCGCATAACCCATTTCTTGACATATTCCTTATTCCTTTATCTTTTTCTCAGAATCTTCCAATAAACTGTGTCTTTAACGAACTCCACACCGCCGGCGACGCCTCCATATGCTCCGGCCAGTGATTTTGAGTCTTTCACCCCAAGGCTCCGGGGCCTCCTTAATTATCCCAGTGTCATCTGAGTTCCTTTTTAATGTATTTTAATACTTTGCAAATGTACAGAGTATTCGACTTTCACTTTTTACCCGGCTGAAGTTAAAACTGGGGGTATCACCCCAACTTGTGTCATACCTTGAAAATTATCATTATTTCATGTCCTTAAAGCTTTAGCCTTGATTTTATTGCGAAATCATGTTCATTTATGACCAATTTGTAGAACACCCTTTTCAACATTTTTATTTCATAAGAATGTTCAACTTTAAGTAAAATTGCCATTTTACCCCTTTTGTTTCCAAACTTGTCCTTCCAATTTCATAAGTGTTAATCTCCCAAAAATATTATTAAGTTACACACACCAACTTCTCAATGTTTTAACCCATTAATACTTATTCAACCCTTTTCTAACCATTTTTCCGAGTTAGGTATTTTTTTCACTTTTTTTATCCAAGAAACCCAATTACATTCAAAGACTACTTACTTAAAGAATACCATTTCCTTTTTATTAACACATGTAGTCGTAAACCTTCACACTTATCACATTCCAACAACTTTTTCACGTATATTAAGGGCTGAAATTATTTATTTTTTATTTCATGTTTAAACCCACAAAACCTTAATTAAACTTGTTCATATATTTATCATCAAAATACTATAAGTTTATATGCATGATAAGATGGACTTTAATTTTAAAAAACCCTATTATATAGGTTAAACAAAAAATTTATTCTAGATTTCATAACACTTGAAAAATATACCTTTCAATACCTAAAGGACATTTTTATCTCTTCAAAGCTCAAATAAATGTCCAACTTTTATAAAATCTTCATTTTTGTAAGAACTTTGGAACATTATTTCATCAAGTATATAAGCAAGGTCAACATCATTTCAATACATTTTATTCCATACAATGTTTAACATCAAAATTCTAGAAAATGCACCATTTTTATAAAATTCTAATCTTTATTTCAATAAACATTGAAATATTTACTCATCATTTATTTCTAACTAAATGACATTTTTCCAACATTTTTATTTCATAAAAATGTTTATTACCAATTTACTTGAAACTCATCATTTTATCTAAATGCATCGTACTCTTATAATCTAATATTACCACTATTTGTAGACACCAAATTCTAGGACCCCCCCCCCCCTAAGTCTCTCCTTAGGTCCCTAACACATCCCCATTCATTTCAAACCCCAAGTCATACTCTGAGTACTGACCTAGAGGCCAGCGGGAGCTCCTGGGCCCCGTTTGAATCCCGTCAACTCCATCGCCAGAGCGAAAACTAAATGAATCTTCTAAGGTATCTGAATCCCCTTTCCAATGGTCTAGACCATGCACAAATCGACATAACTGTTCAGACGAACGAACCATTTTACTATCGAAAACCAATCTAAAGGCTACTAGGAGCTCCCGGGCCCCGATTTGACCCCAATTAACTTCACCATTAGAGAGAAATCTCAATGGATAATCAAAGGTATCTGAAACCCCTTTCCAATGGTCCACCTCGTGCATGAAACGGCATAACCGTTCAGACAAACAATCCCTTTTCCTCTAAAAACTGATCCGGAGGCTACCGGGAGCTCCCGAGCTCCGTTTGACCAAGATCAACTCTTCATCTCAAACTAGACTGAATGAATCTTAGAAGGGAATGAATACCCTTTCCAACAGTCCACCCATGGACAAATCAACCTTAGGATACGGACGAATAACCCATTTTACTCCGAAAGGTCATCGGGAGCTTTCGAGCTTTCGAGCCATGGTTGACCAAAGTCAACTCTCTGAATTGAGTGAAGATATTTAGAACATCAGATTGACTGGCACAACCTATCCAATGGTCTATCTTGTATGTGATTTTGAGTTATAATTTGGATGAACGATCCATTACCGTCCGACGATCTCCTGTCCAAAGGACCGACGGGCGCTCCCAAGCCCCGTTTGACCCAAAATCAACTCCCGAACCCAGGAGAAGCCCAAAGGACTCTTAAAGGTCTCTGAATTAACTTTCTAATGGTATTCCCCATGCACAATTTAGATTTACAAATTGCTTTCGATGGCCAATTACCAAAAAATCTGCACGAGAGTGCCGATTGGCAAGTCCATTTCCCTGCCTGTCGACGGTGTGTCTAGGGTTACCTACTAATTGGCAGGGCTAGGGATATGCCGATAGGTAATCCTTCTACCCTATATAAGGATGATATGATCTCACACCCAAGACATACCTGAGATCCATCAATATCAGTGATCACAACAACATTCTTCTGCAATCACTTCCTTGTGTGAAATTCCTTTCCATCTTTCATTCCCATCATTTTCATACCCAACTTAGAAAAAATCTCCTTCTCTCTCATCCAACATTCATCTCAACTTATAAGGAAACTCTTCAAGTATCAAGATCAAGTCCCGGGTCCCCAAAGAAGGTCCAAATACCCTTTTCTCCCTCTAAATTTTTTATTTTTGCATTAGTTATATAAATTCTCAATTTAGCTTGTATTTTAGATCATACACATTAACATTTCATTCTTTATTAGTTATATTGCACATACTTTATTTTTTATAAAAAAAACTCAAAACAAAGAAAAAGAGGGATACACCTATAAATTCTAACGGGGTTATTCACCACATTTTCTCAAAACTAAAAATCTATTTTTTTTCACACACATATAATAAACTCCAGTTTGAATCTATGGGATAAACCCCATCCTTGTACCGCATGCGAACTACGTGGACTTTTATGCCTTCATAGGCTACATAGGAATTTCGGGCTAAAATTCGAGACTCGAGTCCAATATTTTAATTTTCTTATTTTTGTATTTTCATTTCCCTCATTTTATCCATACATTGCTCATATATACCGTACTTGTGATTCATATTCCCATTTTATCTAACAAATACTATCATTCCATTATAGATAAATTTCTCGATAAGCGCATACATCATATTTTCTAATTATTATTTTGGAAACTTTTCTTTGGATGACCTCACTTTATCTTTTCCATGATATGAGACGAGCGATTCCAATCTCCTTTTATATATACATGCGCACACATTTCACGGAGAAATTAAGGAAATAGTAACATTAGTCCATAAGAGATTGAAAGGGCGGGATGGGTGACTAACACCTTCCCATTTCGTAACTTTGCCCCCCGAACCTGTGAACTATTAGTTTCGTAAGCATCGCTTTGTCTTTGATGTCGCTCTCTAGAGGCGGCGACATTTTCTTTTGCCTGTTTTGTGAAAAATAGGTTGGCGACTCTATCTCTTTACATCACCCCACATTAACGACGACAGAAGCACTCCTAAAAAAGGGCGGGATACCTTCTCTCCCTCTCCAACCACGCGCGCGTGAGCATTAAACACTGAAATGGAGGAAAGCCCGATGGGATAGCCACAGTGGAGACTCCGCTGGGGAATGACTTATGAGGGCGAGACTCTGTTTGCATGGGTGTTATCATTTTATGGTTATGTTCATATGCACCTACCTGTATGTTCCCCTTTTTCTCTCTATTATTTCTTGTATATATCTACCTCATGCTTATATCACTCCTTACACTTGTCGATACTCATACACTTGTCGATACTCTCCAAGTACACTTCACACTACTTACATGTAGGATCACTTATACCCACATGTTGCACACACCATTTAGAATATCCATGCTTAGTTGTCACTAAAACACACCTCCACTTATCACACTTGTATATATCCATGCTCACTCACACTTATCACAAACCACTTGTAGATGATTTATGCTTAGGTTTATTACCACACACTCATTTATAGATATTCAAACATCAATCACTCTCACATACCCATGCTTAGTATAATCTCCATGCTAGATTTACTCTTCATGATACTTGTATATTTTTCCCTATTAGTATAGTGCTCATCATGCCAAATAAAATACTCTCTCTATAATATACTCACCGAGAATCATGCATTTTTTCACACAACGTCACTAAAGGTCATGTCTATTGACCAAATTTTGTCCCATAACTAGGGGGTCACTTTGTGATGGGCTCTGGTCTATCAAGTGGAAGTTAGCCTAAGTAATATGACTCTCACCTTCCATTGGTCAAGTACCTTCGACGTATATCGAACAATTCCCCCCGCATCGTACTGCTTGACCGAAGTCATTATGGGAGGTATATAGCATGAAACTCGCTCACATACGTCAAGTATATTGAAATCTCTCTCACATGTACTATCCCCACGAGGTATATAGTAAGGCAATTCGCGTACACTTAGGTATATCAAATGGATTTTCCACATGCATTGATTGCCCTCAAAAGCAAAATGTATACCGTGGAAGTCATTCCAAATGGGGGAACCTTTCCACTAACCTAACAATTGCATACCCTCATATAGGCATAAAACCTAGGGCACTCATATTTAGTTTGTCAGTTACTACCTGAAACTCTATCGAAATGACGGGTCAGTATGTCGCCCAATTTTTTGTGCGATTTCATCTTTTTCCAAAATGGGACCCAGCCCATGAGTCTGGCAACAAGTCAAACCTTATTTTACATGTTTTTTAAACCCAATTTTTCCCAGGCTCGGGTCCCGTCTGGCTTTTCTTTTGAATTAAGGTAAACCTAATACAAGTGAAAACGTAATCATAGTAATAATCATGACTCTTCTCTCATTTTTCCTCCTTCCTTACCAAATGCATCAAAAATATGTTTCCCCCTCTTTTCAAAATACAAAAAATATTTTTCCCCCTATTGTTAAAAAGTACCAAAAATATTTTATCATTTCCTTTCCAAAAAAAATTTCAAAAACTTTTTCCTCTTTTCCAAAAAAGAAGATTATTCCTTTTCTCTTTCAAAAATAAATTTGAACCTTTTTCCCTCTCAGGTCGATCGCATACCCGACCCTTGGCTTGGCTCCCTATTGTCTTCAGTCTTCCGTCAAAATGCCCCGAAGCTCAATTAGTTCTCCCATTACTTTCTCTGAGTTTGGAATCCACCATCACCCACTTTCTATGGAGAACGCAGACCAAGTACAGAATGTGCATCCTGATTTGATGACGATTCTAGTCTAACTTACCGCTAATATTGACAACCTTAAAATCGAGGTTTGTGAGATGTAATGAAATCGGGTTCCCATTCCTAAAGATTTCGAGGTCCTCTTCCCTTGCGTTATGGGTCCGTCTGCACCTGAGCCTATTTAGGTCCCGAAAGAGTATCAGCACGCTCCACGTGTCCCTCCTGCCAATAGGCTACTGCCAACTCGGCTCCCTATGCCGAATCTTGCCCAGCCAGAGGCTAACCTGCCAGTGATCATCGATCCAAAGTAAGAAGAGTTAAACAATGTCAAGGAGGACCTTAAGTTGTTGACCAAGAAGTTTGACCAGGTCCGAATCTCCGAGAACTACATGGATTACACCCATATGTCTCCCTACCCTATAGCAAGGCTATCAAAAATATTCAAGATGACCAACATTGAGAAGTTCGTGGGTAACGGGCCCCCAATTGTTCATCTCTGAAGTTACCACCGAGCCATGACTCTCCTAGGTGCCTCTGAGGAAATAATGGCCCAGATGTTCCAACAGACTTTGAAGGACAGTGCTCTTCACTGGTTCCTATCTCTCAAGGAATCTAGAATTCATAGTTGGGAGGATGTTGCCTGTGAATTCATGTCACAGTATAAGTACAACGAGGAATTGGAGGTTACACGCCATGATTTAGAATTCCTCAAGAAAAATCTCAGGGAAACTATTAATAATTTCATAGCAAGGTAAAGGGAGAAATGGCCACCATGACCAACCAACCTTTCGAAGAGGAGCAAGTCAGTATTGTAAAAAAAAACTTCTTACCCCATGTCCGAGCAATGATGGGAGTACAGTATTACCCCCATTTTTTAGCCCTCTGGCAAACAGGGGTGGAGATCAAAGAAAATCTTACCAAGACAAAAATTGAGCAAAGAAGGTATATGGACAGTTCACTATAAGAAATTATGATAAGCCTGCCAATACCACAGTCTCGACCATCAATAACATCTCACAACCTGCTACCTCTTGGGCACCAGAAATTCATGCTAACCCATCCAGAAAAGAATACACCGAGCTTCATGCTCCCCTCTTTAAAGTCTAGCAATCCCTATTGAGCCTAAATCTCATCAAACCATTGGACCCTTGTCCATTACCATACCCACTTCCCAAAAATTTCAAACCCAACGTCCATTGTGATTTTCACCAAAATGTCGACCATACCACTGATCAGTGCTTTCATCTCCGGAATGTAATCTAAGGACTGATTGAACGGGGTGTTATCGCCCCACCAACCAATCCTAAACCCAACACTCTCACAATCCACTTCCAAATCATCCAAATGCTATCTTCCTAGAAAATGATCCAAAATTTGGCCCATCTACACAGACTGTACCCAATAAATCACCCAGTATACCCGTATTTCCATTTAAACCCCTCAAAGTTTACCCATATTTTTTCTTACACCCTAAATATTTTGTTGATCAAGCCTTGTCACTTCTTACAAGAGCATGTATTGTCATCCGTACCCGTTTCGGAGGAAATGATATGGAATTACCTTTGGTACTTAACCAATGCCTAGAGTTTCGGCTGAAATTACCCTAAAAATGACCATTAATTGCCAGAAATTCAGCACATTATTCTTGGAAGCCTAGAAGTGGGCTCAAGAGTCAAATAATTGGTTGGTACCCACCGACAAAGTCAGTTTAGATGATGCCGTCCATATTATGACAGACTTGTTCCAATGAATTGGTGAAATTTTTTGTATGTCTGAGCTACTCGATGCTTTAAAACTACTAGGGCGGTTGGTCCCTTCACTTCTGTTTCTCCCCATTGAGTCGGAGGATCTATATGAAGAGGTCGATTGTGTTTATAGAATACATTAACTTCTCATGGAAGGATGACATTGTCTCCACCGAATGGGGGGCAAATTTGATAGTTAGGATGAAGAACCAAGTCAGGAAATGAGTAATTTATAGACACTGGGGTTGGCACTCTGCATAATCCACTCAGATAATACATCATCAGATTTATCCATTCTAATTAAGACTACTGATTCACCCATCCTTAACATGAATGATGTATCAGCTCCACCCGCTAAAATGCAACTCAACCCAGATGTATATCCTATTTCTTCTTCTTCTTCTGTTGTTCCTTATTCTGATCACAATGTAATCAAGACCTCCTTCAATGAGGTTTTCAATGTTGTTTTTCCCGAGAATGAAATAAACGTAGATTTTGAGTATCTTGTTATGCCTTACATTAATTGTCTTGATTCTAATCAAACTCTTGATCATGATGATTTTATAAATGAACTATTTTTAACTGATCTTAATAAGGCTAATAATAAACAACATAACCTCATTCAAATTAATGAAGATGAAACTGTTGTTATTAATCTCGTATCTAGTAGCCAACTGCCCGCGATTAGGATAGAGTCCACCCTTGATGAGAATAAGCGCGCGCAACTCGAAGAACTGCTGAAAGAATTTATGGATGTTTTTGCATGGTCCTATGATGACTTTCCCGATATCGATCCCAAGATAACTCAGCACGAAATTCCAACTCTCTCAGAATGTAAGTTGGTCAATAAAAACTGTGAAACTCTGCACCAAATGGTCATTCAAGGTTAAAGAAGAGGTGGTCAAATAATTGAACATAGGCTTTATCCGAGTGATCAAATATCCAACATGGTTAGCCAATATTGTACCCATATCGAAATCAGGAGGAAAGTTTCGCATGTGCATTGATTACCAAGATTTGAACAAGGCCTCTCTAAAGGCTCATTACCTGCTGCCCAATATCGACATGATTGTGGACAACACGCCCAGTCATTCTCTCAAGTTATTCGTTGATGGTTTTGCCGGATACAATCAGATCAAGATGCACCCTAATCATCAAGAAAAAAAATGCATTCATCACCCCTTAGAGAACCTTTTGTTACAAAGTTATATCGTTTGATCTCAAAAATGCAGGGGCTACCTACCAAAGGGATGCCACAACCATCTTGTATGATCTAATACATAAAGAAGTTGAGGTCTACGTGGATGATATGATCATCAAGTCTAAGACTCGAGAAGGCCATGTTCTCGCTCTTCAAAAATTCTTCGAAAGACTGCGGAGATACCAGATGCGACTTAACCCAGATAAATGTATCTTTAGTGTTACCAAAGGAAATATTTTAGGATTCATGGTTGGTAAAAAGGGGATTGAAGAAGATCCTGCCAAATTAAAAGTCATACTCAAAATTCCACCACCCCGAACGGAGAAGGAAGTTCGGGAATTATTTAGAAAACTACAGTATATCAGTCGATTCATCAACCAGTTGACTTCTATTTGTGAACCCATATTTAAACTCCTCCGTAAGGATTCTATCAAAATATGGAATGAAGCTTTTCAGGAAGACTTTGATCTAATTAAGTAGTATCTAACCCGACCTCCAGTAATTATGCCACCGCAACCTAGTCTCCTTATACTCTTATATTTGATCATGATAGATACCGTAGCTGGAGCTCTGCTAGCCCAATACATTAAAGAATCTCGTAACAAGAGGGCCATGAACTATGTCAATCATAAATTGGTCGGATATGATGTAAATCACACTATCTTGGAGACGACATGTGTCGCCCTTATTTCGGTCACTCAAAAATTATGACATTACATTCTTTCTTTTCCCATCAGACTTGTGTCCCGAATGGATCCTATCAAATACCTTCTTGAGAAACCTGCCATGTCTAGCCGGAAGGCCCGATGGTTAAAAAAATCTAACTAGGTTCGATATTGTGTATGTCGCGCGGAACTCCATGAAAGGGAGAGTTATCTCTGACTACGTTGCTAATTACCCCATGGAAGAAGCCAACATTTGGATCTCTGAATTCTCAGATGAAGATATCCTTTGTACCTATTAGGAATATCTTTGGTGGAAAATGTTCTTTGACGGTGCCGCCAATAAAAAAGTTTGCGACATTAGGATACTCCTGATCGCCCCTGATGATTCTCACTGTGACAACCCGAATATAATTATGATAAATTATATTTAAATCATGCTTATCTTATGTGATATGAATAATGTGATATTAGTATATCTAATGTTAATTGATTATGTTTATTATAATCCTACTTTCATAAATTATGAAAGGTCGAATTATTTACGAACACAAAATTTTGTTGTTTTCGGTAGAAAGGTTCCTGTTAGAGACTAGTTTTGACCTTTATAACATTATAAATGACTTAAGGTGAAAACTAGATAGTTGTATACATGTGAGTTAGGGTTGTAACATAACAAATGGATCATCAAATGGATGTCCGATTAAAGAGTTATACCGAAATTACGAACAAAGGGCAAAGTTGTCCATTCCCTTTAAGTGGGATTTTGTCTTTTATTAAACCAAATGGTTTAATTTGATTGGCTGTCTTGGGAGGCAGACTTGGCCGACTAAAAACCCTCCCTCTAACATATTTCTTCAGCAAAACAAATCCTAGGTTCAGTTTGAAGAGGGTTTGGCTTAAGGAAAGAGAAAGTAGATGTTTAGGAAGGAAAAGTGAGGAGAAAAAGTGTAGAAAAATCCGTAGAAATTACATAAAAGTCCCGAAGGTAATCCTAATTGAAAATCTTGTTATTCTGCATATATTTATGATTTATATGATATACATCCCTGATTTTTTTATTGACCTTTCATGCTTGGGTGCATATGTATGAATATATGCAAGTTTAAGCTAAGTTGAATGCATAAACCCTTAAAATTGCCTTGTATTGAAACCCCTTGTATTAAAACTTACATATCTCTTTGTGTAATTACTGGAATTGAGAAATTACAATTGGAAATGAAATTACACTAATATATTCATATAATATCTGAAAATTAGAATTTATCTCCTTGTGGTTAGTCCGTAATGATGATTTCAAGTTGGTACATAGTTGTTATTTGTATACTTGATTTCGGTATGCCCTAAGTTTGGTCAAGATTTTGAGATAGCAAATGAAGTCCAAATATTATGAAACTTTAATTATGTACTATTAAGTATGTATACTGAAATTGTGTTGAAAATCATGGAAATTTATAATGTATAAAAATTATGAAAATTCTGGGAATTCGAAGGATCAATAGAGGAGCTTGTAGGGAAGATTTCTTGTGTTGTAGAGAAATGGTCATAACTTGACCTAGGAAGCTTGAAAAATTACACCGTCACTTGTAATGGATAGTATATTCATATATATTTTCATTTTGATAAGTTTTGACCCCTTCATTTATACAATTTAGAAATATAGGATGGTTAAGTATGTATGACAATAATTTCAGGCCATACTGGATACCCCTCAAATGAATGTTTGTATTTCGTCCTTACAAAGGGTACTTTGAGTACATGTTTCATGTGTATATACATTGAGGAGTATAATTTCATGTTTACTTGACTTTGGTTATAAATTCATCATAAGGTATTTCCTACGGTTGAATGTGCGTAACTTTATCAATATGTACATCATTGTTTGCCTTTGCCTATGTTTTATGGAATGTGACTTAATTGGAATTATATTGTTGATGTATAGCCATGGAAAGTTACATAATTATGTTTGGATAATATTTATGATTGAGGTTCAGTACTGATTTAGTTGGATTGACAGGTGTAAGGCCTAATCAACCCAGTTCAGCTCCACCAGAAGGAAACCTGAATACGTAGTTGTCAACCAAGGTGAGTGTACTCACTGGAAAGAGATATTTGTATAGTGTTATTGATATGATCATAATATAATGAATATGAAATTGTTCATTTTGGTTTACCGAAATGAGGGGTTACTCCTCGACCAGGAATGGGGGAGATTTGTCTATTAATGACAAGGGGTTACTCCTCGACCAGGAATGGGGGAGAATTGTCTATTTAGACAGGATATGTGAATCATGATTCGAAAAAGTTGGTCATTCATTTTGAATGAGACGGATAAGTTAATACATAAGTATATGGACATGATTTATTGCATTTAAATTCATGCAGTAGTATAGTAGTGATGCATTCACTGGGCTATATTGCTCACGGTTCCTATGTTCACATTTTTCAGGTAACGCGATGTCACTGCCAAATCTAGGAAGTCGGGATGGGTTAGTCAGGAATGGGAGAAACAAAGATTTTGTTTAAATGTAAATGATGTAATTAAGTTAAATTATCCTTCAAGCAAGTTTGTAAAGTATGACTACTCTGATGTTGTAAAAAGGTTTTTAGTTATATGGATTTACAATGACGACTCTGAAATCAAAACTCGTGATTATGGTTTGGTTGGATTAATTATGGTTTGACTCACTTTGACTTTCAAACTTAATTATAAGTAACTGGGTTGGGGTGTGTCAGCTTTTGGTATCAGAGCCTAGGTTTTAGAGGTTCTGGAGTGAGAAGGGTCTAGACTTGGCAGTGAATGTTAGAAATATATTTTATTTGATACTAACGATTATGTTAGGAAAGATATGTATATCTGCATGTTGTTATATCTTTGATTCATTTCAGATATAAGAGAATGGAACGAGGGAATGTGAATGTGGAAATAGAAGATGAGGCTTCAAACATGGCAGCAGAGGCAGAGGTTGAGCAACCTGTTCATGGAAATATAGAACCTGACCCAGAACAATTGACAGACATGCAAAAAATGGCACGTGCTATGACTCTAATGGCAGAGCAACAAGCTAGATTTATGGCTCATGTGGAAGAACAACAGACCAGGCAACTGGAGGCACAAGCCTTGGCTAGGGCTGAGGAGGTGATACACCGAGAAGAAAGGAGTACTTCACATGAGAAATTTATTAAGATGAACCCACCCTCATTTCAAGGAGCAGTTGATCCAGCAGAGGCAGAAGTATGGGTTAAAGAAATTGAACTTATCTTTGGGGTGATGAAAATGCCTGACAATCAACGAGTGACCTTGGCGACGTATATGCTAAGAGGAGAAGCTAAGTACTGGTGGGATGACACAAAACATTTGTTGATTACTCTAGGAGGTGAGAATCTGATCTCATGGGATGCTTTTGTCAAAGCTTTGTATGATAAGTATTTCCCCCCAATGTATCAAAAACAAAAGGAGAAGGAATATTTCATGTTGAATCAAGGGAGTATGACAGTTAGAGAATACGAAGCTAAACTTACAGCTTTATCTCGGTTTGCTTCGAGGTGTATACGGAATGAGGAAGATATGTGAAGCCGATTTCTCGATGGGCTGGAGTTAGTCATTAAATCTAGATTATCGGCTTTAGAGACTTCTAACTATTACTCCTTGGTGAACAAAGCCATGCTAGTAGAAAGGGACGTGAATGAAGCTAGAGGGAATCGAGAACGAGGTGTAAAGAGAAGCAGATTTGATATAAATTATCAAAAGAGTAGTGGCACAGAATATTCGAGGTTTGGAGGGCAGAAATTCCAGCATGGTAGAGGTATGGGAAGTAGTTCTCAAAGGGGTGAAGCTAGTGGTGGAAGAGGTTCAGGAGTTTCAGCACAAGGAGATCCGAATGTTTGTTTCTTTTATGGGGCATCAAGTCATATAAAGAGAAATTGCCCAAAGTTACTGAGTATAGAATGTTTCAACTGTCATCAGAAGGGCCATCTGAGAAAGAATTGTCCGATGTTATCAAGAGCAGTTTCAGTCAGTAGTGTGGGGCCTCATAAAGGATCCTCTCCAGGAAGTGCCACCAGGGGAAGAGGTACAGGACAAGCAAGTGGATCGAAGGCAGGAGGAAGAGTGTTTGCGATGACGCTACAAGATGCCCATGCTACACCTGAAGTGGTTACAGGTAAACTTTTTATTGCAAACAAATATCTATATGCACTCATTGATCCTGGATCTACGCATTCATTTGTGGCATTAGATATTGTTTCATATTTGGATAGACCATGATCATTCCTCAATTGTGCCTTATATATTTCTACCCCAATGGAAAGTGTAATTCTAGTTGAGCATGTTTATAAAGATTGTGTCTTACGAATGGGTGAGAGAGATTTCTATGTTGACTTGATACCGTTAGCCATTCGAGATTTTGATATTATATTGGGGATGGATTGGTTATCGTCATATCATGCTTCCATTAATTGTTTTCGAAAGGAAGTTACATTTCATCTGCCAGGTGAACCTGAGTTCCAGTTTATAGGAGAAAGGGATGTTGTCCCAAATTGTCTTATCTCAGCCATTAAAAGTAGAAAGTTATTGAGTAAAGGTTGTATAGGGTATCTAGCTTATGTTGTTGATGTTAGTAAGGAAGCACTTAAAGTTGAAGATATACCAGTGGTTAGAGAATTTTCTGATGTCTTCCCAGAAGAATTGCCAGGATTGCCACCCGATAGGGAAGTAGAGTTTTCTATTGAATTAATTCCAGGTACTGGTCCAATTTCTCTTGCTCTATATAGAATGGCACCAGCGGAGTTGAAAGAATTAAAAGTGAAATTACAAGATCTGATAAGCAGAGGTTTCATTCGGCCTAGTGTTTCGCCATGGGGAGCACCGGTGTTATTTGTGAAAAAGAAAGATGGGACAATGCGATTATGTATTGATTATCGGCAACTGAATAAGGTGACCATTAGAAACAAGTACCCTCTACCTCGTATCGATGACTTGTTTGACCAATTACAGAGGGCCACAGTATTTTCAAAGATTGATTTGAGATGGTTACCACCAACTGAAAGTGAAGGATAGCGATATTTCCAAAATAGCTTTTCGAACTCGATATGGGCACTATGAGTTTTTGGTGATGCCATTTGGATTGACTAATGCTCCAGAAGTTTTTATGGATTTGATGAACCGAGTATTCCACCCTTTCATTGATTCCTTTGTGATTGTATTCATAGACGATGTGTTTATTTACTCGCGTAGCATGGAGAAACATGAGAAACATTTGAGACTTGTATTGCAGATTTTGAGAGAGAAGAAATTATTTGCGAAATTCAGCAAGTGTGAGTTTTGGTTGAATGAAATTGTGTTTTTAGGGCACGTGGTCTAGGGAGATGGGATTTATGTTGATCCAAAGAAAGTGGAAGCAATTGTTGAATGGGAAAGTCCTAAGGATGTGATAGAAATTAGGAGTTTCCTAGGATTGGCAGGTTACTATCGCAGATTCATTAAGGGATTTTCAGCAATAGCATTACCATTGACAAAGTTGACCCGTAAAGAAGTGAAGTTTGTGTGGGATGAAGAATGCGAAAGGAGTTTTAAAGAATTAAAGAAGCGGTTGGTTTCAGCCCCTATACTTGCTATTCCATGTGGGAATGAGTCTTTTGTGATCTATACAGACGCTTCATTTCAGGGGTTAGGATGTGTTCTTATGCAGAATGGGAAGGTAATAGCATATGCTTCCAGACAATTAAATACGCATGAACGAAACTACCCTACACACGATCTGGAGCTAGCAGCCATTGTTTTTGCTTTAAAGTTGTGGAGACATTACTTGTATGGAGAAACTTGTGAGATATTTACAGATCATCAAAGTATGAAATACTTGTTTGAACAGAAAGAACTGAATTTGAGACAAAGGCGTTGGATAGATCTGATTAAAGACTATGACTGTACCATTCATCATCATCCTGGGAAGGCCAATGTGGTAGCAGATGCTTTGAGTCGGAAATCATTCGGAATTCTTGGTTGCATACGGTGTGCCCGTGTTGGAAATATTCTTGACTTGGCATCGATGGGGATTGAATTGAAGTTTTCAAAAAGCGGAGGATTATTAGCACATGTCACAGTGAGACCTCTATTGGCAGAACGCATACGAAATTTGCAGACCAGTGATCCATTCCTCGAGAAGAAGAAACAAGATGTCCTGGATTGTAAAGAGAGTGACTTTAAGATTAATAATGATGAATCATTGTGTTCTAAAAATAGAATTTGTGTACCGAATGACCCACCCTTAAAGAAGGATATATTAGAAGAGGCACATAGTTCTATTTACTCTATGCATCCGGGAGGTACCAAAATGTACAGAGATTTGAAGGAATATTACTGGTGGAACAATATGAAACATGAGATTGCAGAGTTCGTAGCTAAATGTTTAGTATGCCAGCAAGTGAAAGCGGAGCATCAGAAGCCGGCAGGATTATTGCATTCGTTGCCTATTCCGGAATGGAAGTGGGAGCATATAATGATGGACTTTGTTACAGGACTACCCCGGTCACCAAGGGGGCATGATTCTATTTGGGTGATTGTAGACCGATTGACGAAGTCGGCCCATTTTCTTCCAGTTAAGATCACCTACACTGTTGACAAGTATGCACGTATGTACGTTGATGAGATTATCCGTTTACATGGGGCACCAGTGTCAATTGTATCAGATAGAGATCCAACATTCACTTCCAAGTTTTGGCCTCGTCTACAGAATGCCATGGGCACAAGTTTGAAGTTCAGCACTGCATTTCATCCATAAACTGATGGGCAATCAGAAAGGACGATCCAAATATTAGAAGACATGTTACGAGCTTGTGTGTTTGACTTCAAGGGTAGTTGGGATGATCATCTTCCATTGATGGAATTCTCGTATAATAATAGTTATCAGTCGACTATTGGTATGGCTCCTTATGAAGCTTTATATGGGAGGAGATGTAGAACGCCTTTGTGTTGGGATGAAGTGGGTGAAAGGAAAATTTTGGGTCCTGAATTGATAGACATGACAACTGAAAAGATCAAAATGATTCGGGAACGGATAAAGATAGCGCAAAGCAGGCAAAAATTTTATGCAGATAAGAGGAAGCATCCATTGGAATTTCAGAAGGTAGATTTTGTATTCCTACGTATTTCACCATGGAAAGGTGTTATGAGATTTGGGAAAAAGGGGAAACTAAGTCCAAGATACATTGGACCATTTGAAGTGTTGGAAAGAATTGGGCCCCTGGCTTATAGATTAGCATTACCTCCAGATTTATCCCGTTTACATGATGTTTTCACGTATCGATGCTTCGTAAGTATTTGGTGGATCCATCTCATCAGTTGAAAACTCAACCAATTGAACTGAAGGAAGACTTGTCGTACATCGAGGAACCAATGGAAATTATTGATCGTAAGGAGCAAGTATTGAGAAATAAAGTTATTCCCTTAGTTAAGGTTGTGTGGATGAGCCATGGAGTTAAAGAAGCAACTTGGGAAACGGAGGATAGCATGAGGAAACTGTATCCCCATTTGTTTGGTAAGTGACCTTTATATTAAATTTCGGGGACGAAATTTTCTAAGGGGGGGAAGTTGTGACAACCCGAATATAATTATGATAAATTATATTTAAATCATGCTTATCTTATGTGATATGAATAATGTGATATTAGTATATCTAATGTTAATTGATTATGTTTATTATAATCCTACTTTCATAAATTATGAAAGGTCGAATTATTTACGAACACAAAATTTTGTTGTTTTCGGTAGAAAGGTTCCTGTTAGAGACTAGTTTTGACCTTTATAACATTATAAATGACTTGAGGTGAAAACTAGATAGTTGTATACATGTGAGTTAGGGTTGTAACACAACAAACGGATCATCAAATGAATGTCCGAGTAAAGAGTTATACCGAAATTACGAACAAAGGGCAAAGTTGTCCATTCCCTTTAAGTGGGATTTTGTCTTTTATTAAACCAAATGGTTTAATTTGATTGGTTGTCTTGGGAGGAAGCCTTGGACGACTTAAAACCCTCCCTCTAACATATGTCTTCACCAAAACAAATCCTAGGTTCAGTTTGAAGAGGGTTTGGCTTAAGGAAAGAGAAAGTAGATGTTTAGGAAGGAAAAGTGAGGAGAAAAAGTGTAGAAAAATCCGTAGAAATTACATAAAAGTCCCGAAGGTAATCCTAATTGAAAATCTTGTTATTTTTAATATATTTATGATTTATATGATATACATCCCTTATTTGTTTATTGACCTTTCATGCTTGGGTGCATATGTATGAATATATGCAAGTTTAAGCTAAGTTGAATGCATAAACCCTTAAAATTGCCTTGTATTGAAACCCCTTGTATTAAAACTTGCATATCTCTTTGTGTAATTACTGGAATTGAGAAATTCCAATTGGAAAAGAAATTAGACTCATATATTCATATAATATATGAAAATTAGAATTTATCTCCTTGTGGTTAGTCCGTAATGAAGATTTCAAGTTGGTACATAGTTGCTGTTTGTATACTTGATTTCGGTATGCCCTGAGTTTGGTCAAGATTTTGAGATAGCAAATGAAGTCCAAATATTATGAAACTTTAATTATGTACTATTCAGTATGTATACTGAAAGTTTGTTTAAAATCATGGAAAGTTATAATGTATAAAAATTATGAAAATTCTGGGAATTCTAAGGATCAATAGAGGAGCTTGTAGGGAAGATTTCTTGTGTTGTAGAGAAATGGTCATAACCTGACCTAGGAAGCTTGAAAAATTACACCGTCACTTGTAATGGATAGTATATTCATATATATTTTCATGTTGATACGGTTGGACCCCTGCATTTATACAATTTAGAAATATATGATGGTTAAGTATGTATGACAATAATTTCAGGCCATACTGGATACCCCTCAAATGAATGTTTGTATTTCGTCCTTACAAAGGGTACTTTGAGTACATGTTTCATGTGTATATACATTGAGGAGTATAATTTCCTGTTTACTTGACTTTGGTTATAAATTCATCATAAGGTATTTCCTACGGTTGAATGTGCGTAACTTTATCAATATGTACATCATTGTTTGCCTTTGCCTATGTTTTATGGAATGTGACTTAATTGGAATTATATTGTTGATGTATAGCCATGGAAAGTTACATAATTATGTTTGGATAATATTTATGATTGAGGTTCAGTACTGATTTAGTTGGATTGACAGATGTAAGGCCTATTCAACCCAGTTCAGCTCCACCAGAAGGAAACCTGAATACGTAGTTGTCAACCAAGGTGAGTGTACTCACTGGAAAGAGATATTTGTATAGTGTTATTGATATGATCATAATATAATGAATATGAAATTGTTCATTTCAGTTTACCGAAATGAGGGGTTACTCCTCGACCAGGAATGGGGGAGATTTGTCTATTAATGACAAGGGGTTACTCCTCGACCAGGAATGGGGGAGAATTGTCTATTTAGACAGGATATGTGAATCATGATTCGAAAAAGTTGGTCATTCATTTTGAATGAGCCGGATAAGTTAATACATAAGTATATGGACATGATTTATTGCATTTAAATTCATGCAGTAGTATAGTAGTGATGCATTCACTGGGCTATTTTGCTCACGGTTCCTATGTTCACATTTTTCAGGTAACGCGATGTCACTGCCAAATCTAGGAAGTCGGGATGGGTTAGCCAGGAATGGGAGAAACAAAGATTTTGTTTAAATGTAAATGATGTAATTAAGTTAAATTATCCTTCAAGCAAGTTTGTATAAGTATGAATACTCTGATGTTGTAAAAAGGTTTTTAGTTATATGGATTTACAATGACGACTCTGAAATCAAAACTCGTGATTATGGTTTGGTTGGATTAATTATGGTTTGACTCACTTTGACTTTCAAACTTAATTATAAGTAACTGGGTTGGGGTGTGTCACTCACACTCCCATTGCCATCAAGCTAGATTTTTCCTGCGCTAATAACATGACGAATATGAGGCATGCACAGTAGGCCTTAAAGTAGCTCTCAATAAAGGAATCCAATACCTATATATCTACGGGGATTCAGCCCCCATCATCGGCCAGGTCCTTAGAAGATGAAAAGTCAAGGATGAGAAACTCCTATCCTTTTAAACCCACCTAGAGGAGTTGGAATCCCAATTTTGAGATGTCATCTTCCATTACTTGCCCCAAACAAGGAACAGCTTGACCGATTCCCTTGCTACTTTAGCCTCCATGGTTGACATACCTAAAGCAATAACAATGGCCACTTTCCTAATCCAAAAGCAAGCTAAACCAATCCACTACTACCACATTGAGCTCATCACAGAAAAGGACTACGATATGACCAAGTGTTGGTGTTACGACATTTGGCACCTCCTCAAGCATGGTAGGTACTCCCAAGATGACAACAAGAAAGACCGAGCAACCCTTCGCAAGCTGGCTGCCCAGTACATTATCTGTAATAAAGCAATATTTAAGAGAAACTTTGATGGAACACGGTTACATTGCATCGCTGGGGCTGACATCGAAGAAATGATGCAGAAAATCCACAGCAAAGAATGCAGACCCCACATGAATGGCCATATGCTCGCCAAAAAGATTATCCGATAGGGTTACTATTGGACTACCATGGTTCAATATTGTATCACCTATGTTCAGAGATGCCTTAAATGCCAATAATTTTCTAATCTCCAGCACTTGCCTCCACAGGAATTATATAACATGACTTCTCCCTGGACGTTTTCCACATAGGGCATCGATATCATAGGGAAAGTCACACCCAAAGCCTCTAATGGGAATGAGTCCATCCTGGTTTCCATTAATTACTTCACAAAATGGGTCGAAGCTGAGTCATACACAGTACTGAATGCCAAAAGGGTATCCAAGTTCATCCATAAGAACATCATCGGTTGATAAGGGGTCCCATACAAGCTAGTATCAGACAACGGGTTACATTTCGATGCAGAAGTCACAGAATTAGTCGACGAGTATGAGATTCAGAGACACAAATCTTCTCTCTACCAACCACAAACCAACGGTGAACTTGAAGCCACCAATAATAAACTCAAAGCAATCATTAGTAAGATGATCGAGAGTTATTGAGATTGGGACAATAGGATCCCTTATGCCTTCTAGGGATACCGAACTTCAGTTCGACCATCTACTTAGGCTACCCCTTACTCTTTGATATACGGTATGGAAGAAGTCTTACATGTTGAATTAGAAATACCTTCACTATGCGTCATGCTTAAAGCAAGTTCAATGAAGAAGACTAGCATCAGAGCCGTCTTGACGAGTTCTCGCTCTTAGACGAAAGGACGTTAAAGGCTTTATATCATATACAGGGGTACCATCGTCGGATAGCACGATCGTTCAATAGGAAAGTTAAGGGTCGTGGTGTTTGAGATGGTGATTTATCCCTCAAAGAAATCATAGAACCCGTCTAGGACCCCAAAGGGTAATTCAAGCCAAACGGGAGTGGCCCTTACACTGTAAAGAAGATCATGTATGATGGTGTCGCTATGCTCACCGGCCTTAACGGAGAAGAGATGACGCAACCAGTCAACCTAAGTTCAAAATCTCGGTGCGTTACGACTCCTCTCATCTCCCTTTTGTTAAAAAAAATCTTCATTTTCCTCCACTCAGAACTACGTGGGGTCTGATCCTCTAAAAACCTTTTGGTTGCAAATATGAAACTCAGAAAATTTTGAAACCCCTAGAGGTATGTAGGTATCTCATACGCTTTACATGGGTATGGTCTCCTTCTTTTTCATAAAATGTTACTCTTTTCTTTCCTACGAGAATGATAGTTTATTTTTTCATTTACATGAACAAAAGGATTATGTATGCCTTAGCGATTGGTATAGATAGTTCAAATGAAAAACTCATAAAGAGGCACAACAATATGATTAAATCCTTTTGTATTCCATTATGGGAAATTTCGGTATGATTACAAGAAGTATCAGCATAGGGAGTCAAACAACCACCATCGCCAACCTAACTGTCCTAAAAATAAAACCAAACCAAACTACTCCTAAACAAGCTAACCAGAACCTTCCCAAATTTATTCCCAACAAACCCAAAATGACCAAATATATAACCAAATAGATGAAAGATTCACAAACATCACCATCTTTACAAAAGACCATGCCCATAGCTTCCAGAAGATCCATTCCCATTATCATCTACATTTTGAGGCCCCCAAACTTCTCCTGCCTGTATAGTATTCCAAAGGCGCTCTATGGAACGGTAAGCTCGGACCAGCCTAGAGAAAACCACTATGCCCCCTCCATAGTGTCAAACAAGAAAAACCATCTTTGGCCGATATCCTTGGCAAACACATTAACCACTACCCTCCTCCACAGCCATTTCTTATAATCCCCAGAAACATGCCAAACTCTGCCAACAGATTGAGTGGGACGGGTTGACGGTCGACGACTCTCCCACAAAGATCCCAATGTAAGGCGCATTGTGCTCCCATCGCTAGGGAAAATAGAAGGAGGTCTAACGGAGGCCAACTAATTGAACATATTGGTATTCCCCCCAGTTCTAGGATGGGCTACAATTCCCCCTACTAGGGCATCGACCAGAGCAGCCATCGAGCTCCGTGCTCCATAAACTAGTTTACCCAGTTCTCGATGTTCGGTTTAAGGATAATAAAATAGCGAGTAAATAAATTCGACACATCTACCAAGGGATATTTAGGGGACCACCAAATGGAATCTCTCAAACAGCCACATGAATAGTATAATCGGGCTACCTCTCAAAAAATTAGAACGGACTTCTCAACAAGCATTTAGACCGTTTAGGTTATCTTTTAATATCACCGTCGCAGGATTATAAAGATATGACATCCATAAAGTAATGACAGTAATTTGTGGGTCCACTAGCAGGTCCCCGATCACTAATAGTAGCTTTAAAGTTAAGCCAAGGGAAATCGCTTCGGTATAGATCGCATCATTGACATCCTACAGACTGAGAGAATTCAGGCATGGTCACTACACCAAATCTTACGAATTATCACGGTCATTGACCTTGACAAGTTGGACTTGTCAAGGTCAATGATCGTGACAATTCTGGGGGTGACAACTTTTGTTGTCACGGACTTGTCACGGTCATTGACCGTGATAAGTTCATTAGACTTGTCACGGTCATGTCACGGTCCTTGACCTTGACAAGTTTTGTCACGATTAAGGGCCGTGACAAACTCATTACATTTAATAAAAAATTATCACGATCAATGACCGTGATAATTCTAGACAGAATTAAAAAACAATCTGCTGGGCAGTATGGCCACTGCCACTGTCCAGCAGTATATTTGTACCTGTTATAACAACATTGTACCTATTCAAACATTATATATCCAAATAAAATGTAGATAATGCAAATATAAATTTAAAATAATATGCATCACGATATAATACGAATAGAATTCAAATATAAACTTGAAACAATAATTCAATTCAAATAATGTCACTAAATGTCTGGCGTAAGGTTAACTCTGAGGAGGTGAGTAGGCCACACGATATATGAATTGACATACCCACCAATATACATCATGCCGTATTGTTCACGCAACCACAAGAGGGAGTTCTCCTTTCCGGGTATCACATGCATGATGAGCACCTTGGACTCGATGTCTTGAAACAAACGTCCATGAACTGGCATACCCTGAATGGTATTCGGGTCACTCAACCCCCGCCCTATCCGCTGGGCATCAAATACGTCCAGTATAAACATGCTTGGCCAACCAATTGTCGACATCGGTCGATTGAAGGGAGCCAAATAGGGGAGTGGATCATCAAAGTCCACACGTGTCGATGATGAAGCAGCGAGGTCCATATCCTCGTCATCCTGCACCACATCCTCCACCAACTTCTCCTTCCTTTCCCTTTAAGGTTTCCACCCAATGAACGCTTCATGAATGAGAACATATCTTCGACCGTCGCCTCCAAACGGGATAGCTTCGTATCATGCGGGTCCACCGTTCGAGCCAACCCGGTGTCGCTGTCTCCAATCCGATGATCCTAGATTTGACCACCCGCAAGCTCACCCCCCCCCCTTTTCCTCCCCTTGCAATCAGTGCCATGCACTTGGCTGAGTGCGTCTGTCGACAAAGATGCATTGTCGGCATCAGACTGCGACTCATACACTTCCTTAAGTTTTGACTGGAACGACAAAAAGCACATGATTAGTAAAATAAGTAAATAAAAAATTATAATGTTATTAACAAAAAGTAAACTATCGGATTACTAACAATTGTGACTGCAATGCTCGGGGACACCTCCTTACCCTTACCCTTCTTCGTCCGAATAGCCGCATAAGTATCGAGCCTATGTGGCCTACCCCCAGGGCCACTCTTTGTCCCAGAAATAAAATAAAGTAAAATTAGTATCGGCCCCACAAAGTAAAATAATGCAGAATAATATATTTTTGTAGTTATAAAAAAATTAAATCTTACCATCATCCTATGCTCCACCTTGGTGTAAGACGTCCGGCCGGAGTAGTGCACGTCCGTCGTTTTTTCCCGGTTTTCCCTCCCCGGTTGGCGAGATGCCAATTGTCGCTCCCCGATCTCATTGTCAAAGAACTGTTGCCATTTTGCCAATGACATCGGCTCCTTCGGTGGGATGGATTCACGAATTCGAATAACGGACTCTCAGGTCTTCTCAAAGTACCGGGTCCGCATATTTTTCTTCCACGTCTTGTGTTTCTACCTCAACTACTCCAAGACGGAATCGTGTAGCTTTTGATCAAAGCTGAATTGTTCTTGTCCAACAAATACAATGTTAGTTACGAATAAATATAAATATAAAATGAAATCAAAACCGAAATCGAAATTGAAATTGAAATTGAAATATTCAGATAAATATAAATATAAATATAAATACATTACCCTTAGTGCCACCCAAATAGATAATTTGATCTCATTTGGCACCTCCCTCCAACTAGTGTACCCCGGGTCGATGATCGTCTTTACCAGCTAGAGGGATCTCGCTAATAACCCCGTCTTGTTCTCGACGACCATCCCCAATTTTCCATATTTGGGGAGATTAGGGGCCGAGGAGCCCTTGTCGCCTCCGCTACCACCGAGCCTAGACGACATCATCATAATCAGCATCATCATCCTCACCTTAATACCTGAAGGAGACATTTGCTGTAAAAAAAATGTTGTTATTAGTACAAATCAAAATGAATTAGAAGAAGACATGCAAATATGTACAATTACTACAAACCCAAATGAATTGTTATTGTTTAACACCTCATTTCTGAATTCCAAAACAACAGCATCTAGCTCATAATATGTACAATTACTACAAATCCGAAACATCACCACCCCCACCCCTGCTGCCCACACACATGCACACTACACAAGAGAGAAAATGATAAAGTGCAAATCAATTAAAAGCATTAAAAATGGATTGATAAAGTACAAATTGGAATATTTATTACAAATTGAAAAATTGTTTCAAATTCTCCTTGGGTAGTAACCACTTCACCCATTTCAGAATTCCTGTCATGCTATTGCTAGACAAACCGTACTACGTCTTCAAACTGTGCAGACCAACCATGGCATGTAAAGTTGTTCGATCTTTCTCATATCCAGAGTATAACGGTTGGGTAGCTTTAAATTTTAAACTTTGGTAGTCATTGTCAAGGTTTATCGTGATATCTTCACTAGCACTTGAACCTTGTACATCATCAGTAACCTCCTTCTCCTCTTCTTCATAAACTTCGTACGCATTATCAACTAAATCCTCTAACATATTATGATCTATGTCGTCCCCTTCCACATCTATCCTACTTGTTGAAGGTTCTTGTGAAGGTTGTTCGGGGACAAAAGGAACTTTTAATTCACCGTGAAAACTCCAAAATCGATAACTATCTTACATACCCGATCTTAACAAATGTAGTTCAACTGTTTTCCACTCAAACACCTTACCATTATTACACCTAGCACACGAAAATTCGTCATCATTATGACATCTCTTTGCGTATTTCACAAATTCATTAGCACCTTTGCGAAACACATCCCCCATTCTATTTGTCTCACCCATCCACTCATTGTATTTCGGATATCCCATCATAGCTACTACAACTAATCACCTTGAGAGTCCCCAAAGGTGATTTTCTTTAAGAAAAAATTATTTCCTTTTATATATATCGAGATGCGGAAGCATAAATATGTGTGATGGTTCACAAAACAAACGAATTATCAAATTTTAATTTCCTTTTCAAATTAAAATTTAACCAAGTGAAATTAAATTAATTCATTAAAAACATTTTCACTTAAACCAAGTTAATTCATCCAAGTCCTAGAATTTGCCTAAGTCATATTTTGAAATTTTATCATATTAAGCCAAACCAATTTTAACAATTAAATGAAATGACTTGAATTAATTAACTACACATTACCCAAATTTAATTAGCACCAAATTAAACATGTAGAGATTAAATTAACCAATTTTATCTTTTTACCTAAGCATGCGTTCTAGGTGATTTTACAAAAGATAAAATAAATAATTAATCCACTATGCCGCAATGTACAAGGAAAAACCCAAGACGGGAAACAACCTCGGATGACCCTAGCCTCAAATCCACTAAGTACGGAATTTACAAATACAAGACAGAAAAGCTTACAACACACGACTCGATCCCTCTCAAGCCCCGACGCTTTTTCTTGCAGACACCTCCATCTAGCGAATAACCCCGGAGCTCCACCGCGGTCTCGAAATCCACCAATCGGACTTTATGTGGTCACCGTCACCCAAACTAGGAGCCTTTCTCCAAGTGGGTAAATCAATGCAAACTTCTATTCAATTCAGTGTAGAGAAAACCGGTGCCAAACTCCAAGCAAGATATATGTATATGAGAACTTGGAATAAACTAATATGGGTGAAACAAAAGTGTATATTGTTTTTCTCCTGAAAAGATGACACTTTGAAACATGAACTTTTTCTAAAACTATTTTTCTCTCAAATTATCTCTTAGAGATGTAAAGAAATGAAAAGGTTAGATTAGAAAAATGGTTTCCCGCACATACATATATTCAGCAAAAGATAGTGGGGTAAAACAAGTGGGAAAGTGGGCAAAACTGCTAAAAACTGCCAAAAAACCTGTTCCCGCCAAATCTCGTTCGAACGACTTTTCGTTCGAACGACATTCTCGTTCGAACGAGTCTTCTAACGAAGTTTCAGTATGAACTCGTTAGAATCTCGTTAGAAATCTCGTTAGAACGACTATCTCGTTCGAACAACATTTCGAACGAAGTTCCAGTATGCCAAAATGGGAAGTCGTTGGCAATCTCGTTCAAACGACTTGTGGTTCGAACGACAATCTCGTTCGAACGACACTTCGAACGAACTCGCAGAATGTTCAAAAATCCTTTTTTAAGCCTAGAAACTTTTATATACTTTTATATAAGTTTTAATGGAAAACAGTCTGAAAAACAAAACACATTTTTAAAAACCTAACACCCAATATAAACATGTTCCAAGCTCCTATATATATATATATATATATGTAATGTATTCATACCTTGGGAGCATGGAACCACTGTTGATGACGTTGAAACGAGGCACATAAACCACGACAATTTGATGAATCTTTATACACTTGGCCGCTACGTCTTCAACAAACACGTCATAGGCTTGAAAGATGATCAAAATACTCTATCCTATGACTCAAACGTTTTTGTTCGAAATTGAGCCAAAACTACAAAGGACTCAATTGGAAATTTGCGTCCTTACAAATCTCCCCCTTTGGCTATTCCGGGACAAAAACTATACAAAAATCCTAAAGGGACATCAAGCTTTACTAGACTAATAGAAAGTCCCACCCAAAATAAAAATACAATGCTTGACTCAAACAACCCAAAGGATCAACACTCTTTGCCGTTGAAAGTTGTTGCTTTATAAAATAATTCCTGCACACTTAGGCAAACACATTACACGCATAGGGAATATCAAAATATTTAATCCAAGTAAAGTTAACTACTCCCCCTAAATAAATTAATTCTCTCCCTTTATCAAGTATGATCAACTTAGAAAGACGTCTCCCCCTAAGATAAATCTCCCTTAAACAAAGATACGATAATAATAGGATTAGATACCATTTCTCCCCCTATCATTCTCCCCCTTTTTGTTCAGGAATAGACAAAGGCTTAAAGAATCAAATATAGACTTATCTCCCCCAAATAAAGCATATACACACTCTAAATTAATCAAGGGATAAATAGAATGGGAAAGCAAGCTAAAACATGTAATTTTCTATATAGTGATGAGAACGTTAAAGCATATGGGCAACAAAAATTCAACTAATCCAAATAATAACATTGGATACCAACTAGGATGCAATAAAATGATACCAATATGATATATAAATTATTAAGCGTGTGATATCAACAAAGAATGCAATAAGATGGATACCAAGTATGAATTAAAGCATATATGGATTAGAAATCAAAGCAAAGACTAAACAAAAATATCAAATATATGTTTACATTATATATATCAAAGAGACTCAAGTACACATATATAGATATAAACACACAAATGACACACACAAAAAATAATAGGAGTCCTTCACACTCGTATGGCAAAAATGTGACATATGGAAACGGAAATGTTGG
Source organism: Sambucus nigra (assembly GCA_949130495.1). NCBI lineage: Eukaryota > Viridiplantae > Streptophyta > Magnoliopsida > Dipsacales > Adoxaceae > Sambucus > Sambucus nigra. The sequence goes on along the minus strand of OX422216.1, from coordinate 248,035,200 downwards.
GGTGTGAACTAGTAACGATTAAATTTAGACCCAATCACTTAAAACATGTTCATGGAGTTCTCAATTGATTGCAAACATCATCACATTTGAATATAACCTCATGTGACAATATATATTGAACTCAATGAAGAAACATACACAATGTATACAAGCCTAGCATATCGATGATTCTACAAACCAATAGAGTCATGACATGAAATACGCAACTAGGATAAACGAACATTGTGCAAACCGTTGATATACCATCCAATCTCCCTCAATAAGCATTTATATTAATTTTGAATGAATATATCAATCAAACATAGGCCTTGGCAATTGTTTTTCTTTTTAATGCCATATTTTCTATTTTAGGCCTTTATACCACGTATTTCTTTTAGGTCCATTCAAAACGGTGGATTACAATCGCAAAGGATCACTAAGTCCTTTCGGAGCCCTTACCCGTGCACATTTATATTTATCATGTTTTCATTTTTCACACAAATCTCACGTGCAACGGATTTTAACATGCACTAGTCCTCCTAAGTCACAAATATGTAGATGACAAGATTGAAAGGAGAACACCTCACAAAACTCAAATATAACATGTGACATTAAAATTTCAAATGAGCTCGTGCATGTGTGAAAAGAGGCATATAAAAATAGATTTCATTAAAAAAACACAAAATCCAACTACTCCATGTAAGCATGGTAAAGAACATACTAAGGATTGATAATCTAAACCAAAAGTTCTAGCCACATGAGAGCGTTAAAGGAGGGATTCAAACACAAGTATATGCCACTTAAAGTGTGTCAAACCAAAATACACACAAAATAAAATCTTTTTGAGTTTTTGACATTTTTAACCAAAAAAAAATCTATACATAAGATAAACAAAAATCATAATTCTAGCATAAGATGTAAGATTGAGCAATGACTAGAAAATGATTAAACAAGCATACATTTAGCATGTGAATATAGCATGGAGTACAAATGCTAAAGTATGCAAACACTAACACATTCATCCTTTAGATTTAGCAAGGGAGGAAGCTTGTGAAAGTAAATGAGAATCAAAAACCCTATTTTGCAAGGCAACCAAGTCGGATTTCCTAACCCAAATTAATGAAGAATAACTATCTTGGGGTGTAGGAATTTTAAATACACTGGTTGCTTTACGTTGGGATTTTCTAGGAATTCGTTTAAGATCAAACCAAAATTTCCTAAGATGACCTTTTCGACCACAATGTGAACAAGTAAAAACATGTCGAAAAGATTTACCTATGGAGTGATCTCTAAAATCTTTCCAGTAGATTCTCCTAAAATATTGGTTTTGGCTTTATGAGTAGATTCATTACAAGTATTGAAGCCTAAACCACACATGTCATTTTTAATTTGGACCGTTCCTAAGATTTTATCTAATTTTTCTGAACGACACTCCAAATCAAATTTGACATTACTAGAGTCTTTTAATTTATTTTGCAATTCTAAAATGTTAGACTCTAATAAAGCATTTCGCTCTTCAAAAGCAAGAAGCTCCTTTTTCAAGGATTCCATTAAACCCCTAAGGCTATCTCTCTCGCCTTCTACATATTCAAGCTTCTCTTGAAGAGTCCTCTCACGTGTCCTAAGGTCTTCTACTAACATACTATCATCAATGACCTTGACACGCTCTTTTAAACAAGCTTCTAACTTCAAATTAGCTCTTTTCAATTTAATAGATTCTTTATAAAGTTCTTGAAAAGCATTTTGAAGTTCACTCACATTAACCTCTTCTTCATTTTCACTCTCTCTTTCTGCTCCAATCTCACTATCATCAGAAATAAGGGAATCAAAAAATTTGACCTCGAAAGTGTCATGAGTTTGAGTATCTTCATGAGAAGATTCACTTTCGGTGCTCACATGACTAGCCATAAAAGCCACAAAATTTGGCTTAGTGGGGGAATCGAGTCCCTCTTCCTTATCACTCTCACTAAGGGTAGCATTATATGAAATGGGTCATTTACCCTCTTTCCTTAGTTTAGTGGGGCACTCAGAAGCCCTATGGCCATAACCCTCACAACCAAAACACCTATTTGACTCGTCCCTATTTAATTATTCATTAATAGGTTTAGGGATCTTCTCGGCTTTGTCATACTTAGAAGTTTCAAATTTCTTAAAATCATTTTTAAATTTATCTTTGTTAAATTTAAGAAATTTTCTAAATTTACGAGCAAACAAAGCCATGTCTTCTGAGTCACTGTCACTCTCGCTCTCTACTACTTGTTTGACCTCTTTTCGGGATTTTAAAGCAATGCCCTTTCAATTTTCTTTTCGGTTTTAGAGGGAAACATGTCCAGTTCATAGGTTTGTAAGTCACCTACGAGCTCTTCTAATTTCATAGAGGCTAAAGTTGGTAAAGAATTTAAAACGGTCACTTTTGGAATAAATCTATCGGGTAGGGACCTTAAAATTTTCTTTACAACTCGATTGTCGGGTATTTTCTCTCCCAAGTTAAAATATGAATTGACAATATCGGACAGTATAGCATAAAATTCATCAAAAGTTCCATTATCGTTCAGTTTGATAGTTTCAAATTGAGTGGTGAGGTTTTGGAGTTTCAAAACTTTAACGACACTTGTACCTTCGTGAGTGAGTTGTAAAATATCCCAAGCTTCTTTAGCGGTCTCACACGTCATAATGCGTTGGAATTCATCCTGTGTGACAGCGCTAAATAAGGCATTTAAACCATGGGAATTAAAATTTAAAAGTCTAAATTCACCCTCACTCCATCTATCGGCCGGTTTGGGAACACGCTCATTATCTACTAAATGAGTAGGTGGGGACCACCTGTTAACAACAGACATCCAAACTCTCTCGTCGATAGACTTTAGTGCCGATTTCATTCACGCTTTCCAATACGCGTAGTTTGAACCATCAAAAATAGGAAGTTTCAGTATGAACTCGTTAGAATCTCGTTAGAACGACTATCTCGTTCGAACGACATTTCGAACGAAGTTCCAGTATGCCATAATGGGAAGTCGTTGGCAATCTCGTTCGAACGACTTGTGGTTCGAACGACAATCTCGTTCGAACGACACTTAAAACGAACTCGCAGAATGTTCAAAAATTCTTTTTTAAGCCCAGAAACTTTTATATACTTTTATATAAGTTTTAATGGAAAACAGTCTGAAAAATAAAACACAGTTTTAAAAACCTAACACCCAATATAAACATGTTCCAAACTCATATATATATATATATATATATATATATATATATATATATATATATATATATATATGTAATGCATTCATACCTTGGGAGCATGTAACCAGTGTTGATGACGTTGAAACGAGGCACATAAACCACGAAAATTTGATGAAGCTTTATACACTAGGCCGCTACGTCTTCAACAAACACGTCATAGGCTTGAAAGATGATCAAAATACTCTATCCTATGACTCAAACATTTTTGTCCGGAATTGAGCCAAAACTACAAAGGACTCAATTGGAAATTTGCGTCCTTACACACCTATTAAAGGTAAGAAGCGTATATTCATGGATTAGTATAAACAAAACTTAGATTTATAGTATGTTTTATTTAATTAGGTCTTTGATTCTTAAATTTCAAATTTAAATTCAATTTATAATAGAAATTACTATTTCCTCCATCTCCTCTAAAGGGTGAGTGGCCCTATCCCATTTGAGAGTGCATATTCTGTAATATACTTAACAGCTCATGTACATTGTTATGATTTGAGAAAAATTCAGCAACATATCACCATAGTTCTCCAAGTACACGACGTAGATTGGCAAGTGTGAGTGTTATTTCAATTGATAAATTGAAATAACAGTCACACTTGTCAATCTAGTATGTGCCCAGAGAACATTAGGATACGACTGTAGAACTTCCTCCAAAAGTAACAATTTTAAGCCACTAAGAATATTATTATACAAAAGTTATGCAGTCCCAAACTGTCCAAACAGGACAATTCGAGATATCTCATTACAGGGGTAATGACTCTCGAACGGGTCTAAGGGCTATTGAACATGCATAAGAACTAGAAGGCTAGTATCTATGTGCACTATATGTAATTTCAAGTATATATATATTGTTCGTTATACAAAGTAATTTTCAAAAAAAGTTGAAAAATACCACCCCCATATAGACAATAATCCAGTGGTCATGTCACTTTTAAAATTAACCAACCCAACATCGATCCACTATAATCCAACCGCAATGTCAATAAGAAATGTGTATCTCGTACTCCTTCTAATTCATCTACTCAATTAATTCTTTTCATCAATTAAAGTATACAATTATTAATTTACTAATTTACAATGAGGGGCAATCCTACTTTCATATATTAATTTACTAAAAAAATTAATAATCAATCAATTCGTTTACAAGGGACACTACTTGCATATGATGAAAAATATCTAATAAACCAATCAAAATTTAATAAAAAAAATTAACAAGCCCCACCCTCTCCCCATTTCCCCCTGTCCCACCCCCATCCCCCCCTCCCCACACACACGCTCGCAGCCCCACCCCCGTCACACCCCCCCGCATCATTTCCCCCTCCCTCACATATGCACAAACACGCACATACACGCGCACATACACACACGCGTGCGCGCGCAGCCTAACCCCCACCCCCCGGCTCACCCCCAGCCCTGCCCCTGCCCCCTCCCCCCACCCTGCCCCACCCCTTTCCCCCACCACACATACACACACAGCCCCACCCCCCACCACACACACATGCACACCCCCTCCCCTCCCAAGCCCCCACCCACCACACATGCACACATGTCCCCCCCCCCCCCCACACACACACACAAGCAGATATATACACACACACACACATATATATAAATGGAAGAGAGAGAGAGAGAGAGAGAGAGAGAAACCAACCGGAAAGTGGAGAGAGAGAGGGAGAGCAGGGCGTAGAGAGAAAGAGAGAAAGTGGAGGGAAATAAAAGGGTGGGAAAAAAAGGAGGGGATAAACTTGTCACGGACATGTCATGGTCTTTGATCGTGACAATATTATAAGAATTGTCACGGTCATTGACCGTGACAAGCCCGTGATAAAAAAATGCGTATTTTTTTGTCACGGTCAATGACCGTGACAAGTCTGGCCGGCTAAAGGGTGCCAATTTGGCCTTTTTGGTGTCGTGGGTCGCAGCCACACTGGGATTTACCCCACAACATAGAAAAAAACTCCTCGTAAATCGGGCAGACTTCATCCAAGACAAAATGAAAAAAATGATCCTCGGGGTACCAGAATTGTACTGCTGCCGTCAACATGTTTCAGTCGATGCGCCGATTATGCCACAAAGAAACTCGGCATAGGTTAAAGGCGTCATAGTCTACATTGTATAAACACATAGCCTCTAAATTTTTTAGATAAGAGTCAAATTCCGCACTTAAGGAAGGACCATTTTCTAAAATAACAAAATACAAGACAAGAAATAAGCAAGAGAACGAAAATGTGAATGGGTGAAGAAAACCCCTCCACCTTCCCCCTTTTATACTTGAAAAACGTAGCTAAAGACAAGGGTCCTGTGCATTACCAGATACCAAGAGTAGCCAAACTCGTGCGCCAGCAGTCGACGAATATGTGCATTCCCTTCGGTCACCCCCGTGTGCTAGATGGATGTCCCCCAGGGGTAGAAGGTCACCTACATTATGCCAGAATAAGGTCAATACTTGCATAAAAGAAATGTTGAAGAAAATGATTTGAAATAAGAGATAACATAGTCGCTCGTCAGGGCATTCAAAATCTTACACACCGCAACCAAGGAAAGAGACCGCTTTGACTGACGATTGGACTTTCGCCACCGATACATACGGCAGAAGCCCCCCAGCGACTCATCATGCAAACTAATAAATGGGCATTGAGACTAATAACCTCTTAGAACCACGTCTACAAAAGGACAAGAGTCAACAATCAAGAATCAAAAAGGAAATGAAGGAAAATGCATAAAGGAAAAATGCAAAAAGAAAATTACCTCCAGAAGATATGTGGCTCCAGTAAAATTCTTCCAACAGCACCAACTGAAAGAATCCAAAGATGAATAAAGGGTCTCCAAAGTCAGGCTGCCCCAGTCAAAGAGAGGGATATTCGAAAATACACTCAAGTGTGGTAGAAACCATAAGTGGACAACGTCGCCGCTCGACGCCACCAAAAATCCTCCCAGTAGCAAAAGAATAAACAAATGAGCCATCTGACGAACCTGTATCCCGTTGGTCCTGTCAATCTATGGACTCAATAAAACATATCGAAGAAGAGATATACGGATCGAGTCCCCCGAGACTATTCATCCAATATCGCCCAGCACCACCTCCACCGTCATCGGTGTCACCCTCGGGAACCGGTCCACCCCTATCTGCGTCCCCTCACAGTCTATCCCAAGCAGCTATTATACATCAATAGGGGTGAATGTCATATCACCAAAACCCAAATGTATGGTGTTGGTAGTATCCCACCACCTCTCCCCCAGAACACATAGAATAGTCGTCGAGCGCGATGCCTCATCAAATACGGATGCCAAACTATCAAAACTAGCGAAATAAACCATCCAATGCACCATTACATGAAGGTTCTCCCACACATCTCTAAATCTCATCGTCCCCAAGGAAAGAAGACTCGTCGCAGTAATATCGATCTATCAAAATAAAAAAGAAACATTTTGCCAAAATTTGAAAAGGAATGCCAAAAGTCAAGCAGTACTTACATAAGCCTCAGAGTTCCTCACCCTAGACGATCGATGGTGTGAAGGCTCACGCATAAGAGTCTGCTCATTAGTAACAGACTTGAAAAAATCAAAAGAATTCTCGTTGCCTAACGCTAAGGGCACCCTGTCCCGCCACTCCAAGTGCGCCTAATCATAAACACCTAGCCACGCCATGTGGGTCTCACTGCTTGAAAAATCCACCATTTTCTGTTCTCAAATGAGGAAAGAACGCAAGAGCATATCGCAAAAGAGAGAACCAGAAGGTAAGAAAGCTGGAAAGCTATGAAAAATGAAGATAATTCCCCCCTTTTTGTAGGAGGCTAGGGGGCATGCCGATCGGCAATCCCCTGGCACCCACCGATTGTCTCTGTCCCTTCCTATTTCCTAAGTAGTCCAAAAGACTGTGCTACTGTCGTTTGTCCTCAGAATTCAAGATTCCCCAGGTGAGCTATTCCCCATGCCTCCTACTTAAGGTCCTTAGAATTGGTCGCTCCCGCTTAAGGTCCACATAATTGACCTCGACCCTCAGAAGTGGTCGCTCCAACTTAAGGTCCTCAAAAACCCTTAAAATTGGTCTCCCTAACTTAACATCCTCATAATTAACCTCGACCCTCAAAATTGGTCACCCCAACTTAAGGTCCTCAGAATTGGTCGCCCTTACTTAAGGTCCTCAGAATTGACCTCGACCCTCAAATTTGGCCGCTCCAATTTAAGGTCCTCAGAAACCCTCAAAATTGGTCACCCCAACTTAAGGTCCTTAGAATTGACCTCGACCCTCGGAATTGGTCTCCCTTAATTAAGGTCTTCAGAATTTACCTCAACCCTCAAAATTGGTCGCTCCCATCTTAAGGTCCTCAGAATTAACCTTGACCCTCAGAAGTGGTCACCCCAACTTAAGGTCCTTAGAATTTACCTCAACCCTCAGAATTGGTCCCCCCAACTTGAGGTCCTCAGAATTGACCTAGACCCTCAGAATTGGTCGCCCCAACTTAAGGTCCTCAGAATTGACCTCGACCCTCAGAATTGGTCGCTCCAACTATAGGTCCTCAGAATTAACTTTGACCCTCAAAATTGGTCGCTCCAACTTAAGGTCCTCAGAATTGACCTCGACCATGAGAATTGGTTGCTCCCATCTTAGGTCCACAGAATTGACCTCAGCCCATAGAATCGTCCATCCTCGATATTACCTTAGGTTAGGGCTGTGCATGGTTTGGGTTGGTTCGGTTCCATTATATAACCAAAACCAAAACCGAAATGGTTCGGTTCTATGGTTTTGGAACCAGAACCGAACCAAAATATGTATAGAACCGAACCGAACCGATGGTTCTCAATTTGGTTTGGGTCAGTTCACGGTTCCTGTTCATTTTGTATTAAATTAAAGTTCATTTTGTATTAAATTAAAGTTAAATCCTATTGAAAAAAAATGGTAGCAGTAAACCGTGTTGAAAAAAAATGGTAGCAGTAAATCTGTTGAAAAAAAATTGTAGCAGTAAACCCTATTGAAAAAAAAACAGTAGTAGCAAATATCTCTCTAGAGGCATTGAGTGTTTGAATCATGATTCCTTTTGAAATCATAATGCACAATAAACAAAAAAAACTAAATCTGTTAATGAAATCCAAAGGAAACGCAAACAAAATCCAAATAAAATCGGTAAACATTTTCATCAGACTAAACCCAAACGAAATCGATAAACATTTTCCTCAATAAATCCAAACAAAATCAGTATACCCGAGATCAGTAAACAAAATTATGGGACGAATATTTGTTAGAAAAAATGAGAAGATAAGAGGTTACCTTCTGTTTTCGGAGAAGACGAGAGAGAGAGAGAGAGAGACGAAAATGTTCCAACACGAGAGAGAGACGACTGCTTTAGTATGACAAAAATGAAATGAACCCTAGTAGGTTCTAAAATGTATTCGGTGGCTGAAGATGAAAAATTTAAAGGACTAAAATGTTTGGGTCTAACTTTGGTTCTAAATATCGATTTTTGGTTCGGTTTTTTAGTTCGGGTCTATGGTTTGGTTTTTCGGTTTGATTCGGTTTGGTTTACGTACTAAACCGAGAATCAAATCGACTATATCGGGTTTTTGTTTTTGGAACCAGAACCAACCCATAATTAAAAAAACTCCGAACCATAGAGGTCGATTTGGTTCGGTTCTTTGGGTTTACGATTTTTATGCACAGTCCTACCTTAGGTACTCAGAAATAGCCTCAACCCTCTGAATTGGTCATCCTCATCCTTAGGTCATCAAAATTGACCTCTTTTCCTAAACATCGTGTGGTGTCTATTCGTCGGCTTGCACTTGTTCTAAGCTCACCTCTAGAGAGGATCTGTAGACACCACATTCTAGGACCCCCCTTAAGCCTCTCCTTAGGTCCCCAGCACCTCACCATTCATTGCAAACCCTAGGTCATACTCTGAGTACCAATTTAGAGGCCATCGAGCGCTCCTGGACCCCGTTTAACTCTGGTTACCTCCATCGTTAGAGAAAAAGCTCAATGAATCTTTAAAGGGCTCTGAATCCCCTTTATAACGATCAGCCTGTGCACGAATCGGCATAATGGTTCAGATGAACGAACCATTTTACTATCAAAAACCAATCTAAAGGAACATGAAAAGTCGGTGACTAAAATTATCACGGATCTAAACCTATCTAAAGGAATAATTTTTTTAAATCTGCCTAGAATTATCACGGACTCTGACCTGATAAGTCGGTGACAAAGACAGAATTGTCATGGAATTATCATAGCCAAAGTCTGTGATAAGTTTGTATTATTCACGGACTTGTCATAGTCAAAGTCCGTGACATTTCTGGGCAGATTTTTAAAAAAAAATATTGGGAAGTATGGCCACTGTCACTGCCCACCAGTATGTTTTAACCTGTTACAACATATTTTAACCTGTTACAGCAGTATATATCTAAAGAAACATTCATCCATTCATAAAATCTAAATCCATACGCGTTAATTTAATCATATTATCAAACAATAATCAATAAAATAATACTCAGCATTCAATATTCATAACCAATAAATACAAATACAATTATTACAAATAATTGTCAAGGGGGTGGGTGTTTAACAAGTCGAAGGAGGAAGGAAAACCACACTACAAATGAATTGAGACAACCCTCAATATTTCGAATGCCTCGTTGTCCGTCTAACCATAAGGGTTTGTTCTCTTTTTCGGGCACAATATTCATGACACGGACCCTTGCCTCGATTGGTTGCAACGGACGTCCATGCACCAAAGTACGCAGGTACGTGTCCATCTCCCTCAACCCCCTAGCTATGGGTGTGCCACCCCGTGTGTATATTATATAAATACTCGTCCAACCAATCACTAACATAGTTCGTACGATGGGGGCAATGGGGGCAAATGGATCATATAGAGGCAAAGAGTAAATGGGCATTTATGAATGGGTGTGTGTCGGCGGTGAGGGTGAGAGAGATGGAATAGTGGCATTCTCGTCTACCGCTTTCCCCTTGTCCTCACATGTTTTCGACCCCAATTGACCCTTCATGTAGTCGAAAATATTTTTGATCATTTTCTCCAACCTTTCAAACTTATCGCTATGGGTGTCCACTTTATGAGTCAGCTCGGTGTTGCTCGTCTCAATCCAGGTGAGCCCCGACTTCCACACCCAAGAGCTCACCCCCTTATCCACCCCTTGTGATCTGCCTCGAGAACTTGGCTTAGTGCGTATGTAGCCATATATGTCTTGTCAGCATCAGACTGGGAGTTGTACACTTCCTTAAGCTTTGCCTGAAACGATGAAAAAGTACACGATTAGATAAGTTAATAAAAAAAATTATAACGTAATAAAAAAAGTACACAATTGTAAGATATTTTTATAACTTACAATTGTGGTTGCCACGCTCTGGGACACCTCCTTATCATTCCCTATCTTTGTTCGAATTGCCAAATAGGCATCAAGCCTATGTGGCCTACCCTCAGGGCCACTCCCCATCTCCTGAAATAAAATAATGTAAAATTAGTAAGTAATGAAAAAAAATGCTAAATTATAATAACATAAAACTAAAATGAACGAAAATTAAAAACTTACCATCTTGTGCTCCACCTCGGCGTAAGACGTACGCTCGGATTAGTGCACGTCGACCTTTTTGACCCGAAATTCCCTCGCCGATTGATGAGAGGACAACTGCCTATCCGAGATTTTATTGTCGACAAACTACTGCCGGCTTGCCTGTGACACCCCGCCTAATTAAATACCGGGCGATCACTCCTTTATTAAATTAAATCAAGGTAAACAGTTGGTTCATTCTCAGCATCACTGTCGATAAAAATAATTTTCCAATTTAACACCCTAAATAATTAAGCTAAGTGTCAAAACCATTTTCATACATAACTTTCCAAATTTTATTTAAAGAAAAATATTTATTTTATTAACAACATTCAATAAGTAAAAATCACACCACATTAAATATCTGCAACATAGTCCAATTAATTTAAAGCATTCATCAATCGAATGTCAACATGCGAAATATAAAGTACACAATCAAACTGAATAAAATCCATAGTAACAATACTGGAAATAACTGAAATAAAAATGTCCCAATAATAATGGAATAATGGAAAGAGCTACACATGCTCAACTAAATAAGAATACTAAGAGTGGATCCGAATGAACGAAGTCGTCTAATCAAGAGACCTGCAACTCCCACCTAAGCTGCAGCGCGTTCCTTCCAAGAGATCTTAAGCAAGACGCCCCTGTGGCTGGGCACCTGTAATACATACATATATATACAATAGAGAGAGAGAGAGAGAGAGAAACGGGTCAGAGCCCGAAAGTGTGTTTGATTTCAAATACGTTTAGCAAGTATTTAAATTGATACAGGCCAATGCAACAACATATTAGAGCGACACTCTCTTGAGAAATTCTCACCTCTCTTCTAATGTGCACGCCTATCGTACTAACCTTCCCAACGGGTTATCTTATCATTTTATTATTCTAACCTTCCCAATAATTTAGCTTATCTTATCTTACTCATAAGATTTCAAAACCGAACAATATCATTGTTTTAAAAAGAATACTTCCAATTGTAGCAAAATTCTCTTTTTAGCTTTAATTAATTTATAAAGTTTCCCAGTGACATATTATACTTTCACAAAACAAGTATTTACTATTCGAGTCATCAACCATGTCCTACTTATGAAATCACAGTAGGCAGTTTCAAATTTCCAAATCTCATATATATATTAACTACTCGTATAATATATATATAATATCAGCACCCCACATAAAACTACCGTGCGTGCATACTTCTACTATCCAAACCCCATACCACTCATATCAAGGGGAATACAAGTTCGGAATCACCCTCGAACTGTATTAACACATACACAAACAATATCGAGGCGAAGCATAGATTCCAAGTCTCTAAGAGGATGGCACATACTCGCGTCTCTTAGGATCGTCTGAACTATCGATTCGATAGCCTGTACCAAGGATATCTATCTTCTAGGGTACAAGTCAATATCCCCCATAAAGGTCCCATCGAGATAAGACTGTCCTAGCGCGGTAACCTCAAGGATAGCAAGTAGCACGGTATGTTTTTCACATGTATATAATATATGTACACACAATCATATAAATATACCACTTTTATCAATTTAATATAGGTTCCTCTCGTCACCCATAATTACAACATTTATCCTTAATTTCACATTATTAGTATTACGTATAAGGTTTCATCTCTAACCTTACCTCGAAGGGTTTTCTCACTTATTTCGTGACACTCGTGGACTTTATTCTTCTAAGTAGAAAATTCAGTAGGTGTCATTATTTCGTTTCAACGTAACTCTTTTACGCGCCTCACTCTTTAATGTATCAATTTACTAACCTCAAAGTAAACATCCCATAAATACCATTCTCGTCGAATATTAATGATCCCAACATTTATTTATATGCCCTACTGGTCCTCTATGTCTCTCAAATCATTATACTAAGAATGCCCAAGAATTATATCACGACAATTCAATTTTTAGATCATTTACAAAGGGAAATAGTAGTCTGCCAGGAGGGGTCGATCGATCGAGGTTTGGGGCTCGATCGATCGAACCTTCGATCGATCGAACCTTCGATCGATCGATCAAGCAGGTCTGCGAAAATCTGCAGAATTGCAGTTACAAGTTCTACCAATTTTCTTCATCCAAAACCATGTTTTTCCATTCTAAACGTCCCAAAAATCCTACTACTAACATTATATCAATATACCAGATGTTTTCAAAGTAAAGCATGTGTATATCTACCATTAAACATGGATAATTAACCCAAAATCTCATCTAATCATCAAGAACCGTAGAGTTTTTCTTAATCATGGTTCTAATCTGTATTTACCAGAATTTCCTTCTAATATATCATCAAAATTTCATGAGTTATATTCCTCTACATGGCAGGGGTTCCAGAATTCTCATATAATCAATACTACATGCATTTTCCTATCACAAATTGGGTTTTCTTCTACATAATTCATCCCTAATCATTACTAAGCTAATATGAAGATTGCACCAACGAAAATAGCAAGTTAAACACTTTCCTGGGATTTCTGGTATTCTGATTCACGACTGATTTTGGTATGGCTGCGTTCCTCGTCTCGCGATCTACGCGGTGGTGGTGGTTGTGGTGCAAACGGAACACTTTTGGGGCCTTGGATTGCCTTGGAGCTTTCTCCTTCCCTCTCCTATGGCCGTCACTTGTGTTTTTGTTTTCTAACCCTAGCTGACTAACCTAGATGGCTGATATAGGTTGCTGAATTTCGTAGGTTTAATTACCCAAAAAGGTGAAATGACTAAATTGCCCTCCCGGGGTACCAATTAGGCCTAAAAATGCCCCGAGACCCAAACTAAACCCCCGGGTACACTTTTCTGACTATCTCGACCCTTCCGGACGCGTTGGCGCACTCAAAACGACCATACGAATAACTTATAAAATATTCACTTTTTATTTAACAAAATTTAGTCCCGACGCGACACGGGCGCGTCCCGATTCAAATTTCCAAAATTGTCATTTAACTCACTCATGACATTCAATATAATCAATAACATATATTACTTTGCTCATTAGTAATATTCAACAAATTTCCCATAATTACTAACTCTCGTCACGTTAATAATTATAACATAATTAATTTCCGGATTTTAATTAAATAATATATTCACATTAAATTTAATAAATCCCGAAATTAATATAGCATAAAAATACGGGGTATAGCATAAAAATACGGGGTATTACATTGCCCTAAGCCTCAAGATGGACTCCCGGTCCTAGTCAAAGTACCGTGCCCGCATATTTTTCTTCCACATTTTGTATTGATCTCTCAATTGTTTAAACATGGTGTCACAGACATGTGGGGGTAAGTTGAATTGTTCCTATCAAACAAATATAAAATAAAAAGAAAGTGAGTTAGTTTTATTTAAATTATAAAATACAATAAAATATAAATACAAAATAAAAATAAAGTGAGTGACTACTTCTAATGCCCCCTAGATGTCCATCTTGATCTTGTAGGGCACTTCCTCCAATCCGTGTCCTCGGGGTCGACAATCTTCTTGAGCAACTCCAGGGCCCTAGCCTGTAAGACCGTCTTGTTCTCAACGAGGGACCCCAATTTGCCCCATTTTGGGAGCCTAGTGGCAAACGAGCCTTCCTCACCTTTGCTACCCAGTCGTCCTGATGAAGACATTTCTTGCAAAAAACTGTTATTATTTGTAGAAACATGTATATGACAAAAACGATCAAATCCAAATGAATACAAAAATTAAACTGTCGTCCTACAATAACAAAGCATTAGGAGAATACAAGTTAACAACATTATACGATTACAAATCCATATCAAACAATTGAAATACTTATTACAAATCTAAATATTATTTCAAATTCAGGTCATGTCACGGACTTTGAATTAATACTTAAATTGACTAAAATCCAGATTAACATATTCACCAATCAAACAAAATAATTTTGATTCAAATCCACGAAAACTGATTAAGTCCAAATGACTTAAAAGAACTAAACTCTCGTACGATAATAATTAAGCACTAGAAGAATACACGCTATTGGTTATTACAATTAAGTAGAATACTTATTATAAATCTAAAAATTATTTCAAATAATTGGAATACTTATTACAAATCTAAAAATTGTTTCAAATTCAGGTTATCGTATAAAATGGATTGATATTTTATAGGAGCAGTCAAGTCATCCACACTATTGGTTAGATGCTTTGGCATGTGTAGGATGATTGTCCACGACTCGTTGTTGATATACTCCGAGTAAAAATTATCCTTACCTTTTGAAAAGCACAAACAAATGGCTCATCGCTCACGTGCTTGTTCCTAGTCAACATGGACAAGTCAACCATGATCAAATTGGTACTAGGATCAAATTTACAAGTATTTTTATCCTTAAATCTTACCCAATCACAGTAAAACACAACCTATTTGAAGCTTATGTAGTCCAATTTAAATATATTCTGAATGACACCATAGTAAGTCATTTCAGATTCAACGAGATTTTTATATTTCGTGCTCGTTCGAAAATAAGTAAGAGCCTTGTACGAAATGCCCAAGTTTTGTACATTTGTATTTTCCTCGTACACCCTTGCACCGAATACGTAATCGTTCAATTGATACTTTTTGTACTCGTGTGCCATGAACAAGGGTCCAGTGGCTAGACAAGCAAGTCTTGATGTCGTCTTTAAGACCTGAGATTATAGATAAAATAATTAGGTTAGTTTTAAAGATTTTTTGTAGTATGACATTTAATAAGAGACATTATCATTATAATTACCTCTCGTGACACCCACATCCTAAATCCCCTATCTGATTGTGCCATCACTCTTCGTCTTTTATTATTCCCACACGCATTATATTTCCTGCATTGATCGTGACGAACGTATTATGAAATTTATCATGTATAAAAATTAAAATAATATAAAATTTTAAATAATATAAACTTACCTTTTACATTATTCAACATATTCATGTGTGTCAAATAGATGAAGAGCAACTTGTTCATGTTGTAAATTCGATAATCTCACTCGCTTACCCATCACCTGACCACCCTCATCGACGAACTCATCACTGTTATCCACGCTGCTCGGGTCAGGCATATATTCCCAAGTGTAGATTGATGAATCCATGGTGATGTATTCCTTCGTAATTGATACTTAAATGTATTGTGTATTCTTGATGAAATCTTTGAAAACTCTCATCAACCTTTCAAACGGATACAACCATTGATATCTAATTGGGCCACAAAGAAGTGCCTCGTCGTAAAGGTGTACCAGCAAGTGAAACTTATGTCAAAATGATAGGGGAAAGTACTTCTCTAACACACAAATCGCTTTGGTTTTAGCTAATTTTGCCACCACTATGTTCTATTGATTGACTACCTTCTCACATAAAAGTATGGAGCAAGTGCTAATTTGAATAATGGCCCTACGCAAATCCTTGTTCTTAGAGAAACAGTGCTCAAACAACAGAGGAACCAATTGCATGATCACATGCCAATCTTGGGACTTACATTTATGTAAATCATAGGTAGCATAATTCATAATCCTTTGCAAATTGGATGAAAAATTAGATGGAACCTTCATTTATATATTGTGCCTAAAAGCACCTTTTTCACTCACTCATCAAAGTAGACGCACCAGAAGGAATTATTGTCCTTCCCCTACTATTTTCTTTCAACCATAGTTGTGGCTTACGTTTCAATGATTTAAGGTCTTTTCATGCATTTTCTCCATCCTTTTAATGACTCCCCCAAGTCATGTGCTCACAGTACGTTCAGTGATGTTCTTTTCTACATGCAATACATCCAATACATGGCACACCGGGTTACTCTTACAATAAGGCAGTCAAATAAAATTGACCTCCTAGACCATGACTTTCTTATCTCATATTTATTCCCAATTAGGGTCTTATTATGCTTGACATTCTTCAATTTAGGATTCTTACCTAGCATATTAGGGCCATAATTGGAAGATTTACTTTTAATTTCTAAACCTGAAAGTTTTCTCGAAGGTAGATTATGTTCAACCCACTACACCAAAAACAACAATTTGGCACAGCTTGATATTAAAAATCTGGCACAGCTTAAAACTGTGCCAAATATTGGCACGGTTTAATGAAAATTTGGCACACTTTAAAATCGTGCCAAAATTTAACACTGTTTAAAAGTGTGCCAAAATTAAGCACAATTAATTAAAATATAAATACCTAAAAAAAATAATACTCCTCCCAAAATTTTATCTCTCCCGCTCACTCTCATCTCTCGCTCAGGTCTCCCGCTTTCCCCTCTCTCTCTCGCGCGCGCGCGCTCTGTACAAACCCAAACTCATCCATGGGTTTGGTCACTGCTACCCTAAGAAATTATTGGATCCGAAGCCAAAAGATGGGCCAATTCGCTGCTCATCTTTTCTCATTCTCAGTCTTTTTCGGTGATTTTTACTTCTTTCTTTTTATTTTCTATTATTTATGAACACAAACCCAAAATGAGATGAAAGGGTTGTGCTGAGTCTGATGATCCAATAATTTCTTATTATTGGATTTTTCTTAGAATTGCTTCACTTAAACTATTCTTTTGCATTACATTCAAATCCATACTTGAATACATATGAAGGAACCATATACCCTTTTGATCATGGAGAAGTGTTTGTCTTAGACGATGGTGAAGAGGTAGAAGAACCATCTTGTGTATTATTAACTATGTTGGGTGACTTTTATTATATCTATTTTTTCGTGAACATTTCTTTTTAGTCCCTCAAACTAATGGATCAGTTAAGTCATATTTATTTCTAGTATTAAGAAAATATTTTAGTATGTTTATCCAGGAATTAAATCAAAAATGAAAAACGATACCAAGAATTTTCAAGAGTCATAGTCCTAAGAGATGGAAATTTTGGTTAAAGAGGAGGGAAGGAGCCAGATATCAAAATATGTCAGGATCATATAGTGCATTTATATTTCCTTTCGAAACAAGCCAAAACTTAAGTTCACTAATGTAGTGGAGATTTTAATTTCTGGTTATATAGTTTTTTTTCTTTGCTAAAGTGTTCCTGCTTTCTATCTACTTTGACTTCCACTTGTTAGTAGGATGATAATTGTAAATTTTCTATTATTACAATGACTTGATTTTGTGTCTGAAGGTGGACTTGGACCTCGGGAACTATGAGCGATTCCTAGATATCAAGTTGACCCGTGATAATAACATCACAACCGGAAAGATTTACCAGGCAAGTGAGTTAAATGTTTTTTTCCTAATAATAAAGCAAATGGGTTAAGTTGAAAGTATTCTCACTCTTACCCTATAATCTATGCTGATAGAAATTCTTAAGATCAATAGGCTTGATGTTTTTTTGACTTATTGTATTGACTACTTTTCTTCTCTGTTAGTCTGTCATTGATAAAGAGAGAAAGGGGGATTATCTTGAAAAAACTATTATGGTTCTTTCACTGTTGCTGAAATGTATCTATTATATTGTGCAATCACTTATATTCATGTCCTCACATGTTACTTCCCTTTGTTAGCTTGCCCCTCATATCACGGATGCCATTCAAGATTGGATTGAACGTGTAACAGCTATACTGGTGGACTGGGAAGAACGTCCACCTAATGTTTGTGTCATAGCATTAGTACTATAGGTAAATTAATAACTATATGAAACATGTGGCACAATGAGGCGTTCGATACTTTGGTTGGGTTAAAATTGACTTTTGCGTGATGCATGAGACATTGAGTCAATGCCATTTATTGATGCTCTTGGACAATTCTCGTATTGCATTGGTAAGCTATATACATGTGTAATAATGCGCACATAAATAAACATAGGGTGTAATACTTATATTTAAAATGAGAATTATAATGTAAATGAAATAATTTTGTTTTCTTTGTTCAGAAAACAAAGCCAACACAGCACGCTGTGAGGGGACTAAGAAGATTGGGATTGACACCAAATATTTTATCTTGCCGAAGCACAATGGTTTATCTCTTTAATCTCATTGCACACATCCATATGTGCATTTGTACATATATGTATGCATGCATCATGTATAGATGTGTGTGAGTTGATGTGTATATGTTTTGCCTTTATTGATTGAGCTCTAAAATGTCAATGCATATTTCAGAAACTTGATGAAAATGTGAATGATAAACTCTCCTGATTTTGCCAGATTCTGGTATTGTAATTGTCTATATATTTGTAGATATATAAATAGTTATGATTGTGTTGTCTGCACTATGGGGTTTGATTTGTATCAGCTTATAATTACTCTTTTAAATTTTGAGATCAACTTTAATGTCATTCTCTGCTTCTAATCTAAATTTTATGCCATTTATTTATAGGTAAGAGTCGAGATGGTTGGCAAGTATACTGGCCTTTCTTATTCTTACTTATCAGTACTAAAGGTGAACTTTTCTTTGATTGGTTTTCCATTAAATTATATATTCGTCTAGAAGTTATGTGCACATGTAAAACACAACCTTTATATATCTTTGTACAAGAGTTGCGGACTTAAATATCTATCCACAGTTTTATACTACATAGGATTGAGACTGTTCTTTAGACAATGTCAAGGACATAATATATTTGATGTCATTGTTGTTAATATCTTCGACCATATATATAATCTAACCCTGGATAACATGTCATACCTTTTTCATCAAGCTAGAATTGGCGTTTTCTTACCCCCCCCTCCCCCCCCCCCCCCCCCCCCCACCACTCACTAAGAAATAAAAATATACAAAAGATAAATTATCTAGTGACTAGGATTGTTTGGTTTATCTACAACTTTCATAGTTTCAAGCTAGATTACCTATTAACAAGTAGGACAGGTAGATAATTACAGAAACATTGTAAAAATTATTAATTCGATAATAAAATCTTTGTTGTGAAAGATAATGAAGTCCTCCTTATACATAAATTTGTAAGATAATGAAGTCCTCCTTAGTCGAAATCCTATGACGATAATTTGAATATATCTAAATTAGGTTTAAAAACAAACAATTAAAGGGTGAAAACCCAAAGTAGCCGCCAAACGGCCCCGTAAGAGGCACGAATATCTCGCACGGGATCAATGTAACTTGTAGGAACTAACCGCGTTGTCGCGAGTCTCCCGATTGGAGAATATCACGATAATTTGAAAATATCTAGATTGAGTCAAAAAATAAGCCGTTTGAGGGTGAAAACCCAAACCAGCCGCCAAACGGCCCCGTAAGAGGTACGAACACCTTGCACGGGACGAATGTAACTTGTATGAACAGACCGCGTAATCGCGGGTCTCCCGGTTTGAGAATATGATGATAATTTGGAAATATCTATATCAGGCTTAAAAACAAGTCGTTTGAGGGTGAAAACCCAAACCAGCCCCCAAACGGCACCGTACGAGACACGAACACCTCACACGGGACTAATGTAACTTATAGGAACTAACCGCGTAGTCACGGGTCTCCCCGTTTGAGAATATGACAATAATTTAGAAATATCTAGATTAGGCCTAAAAATAAGCCGTTTGAGGGTGAAAACCCAAAGCAGCTGCCAAACAACCCCGAAAGAGACATAAACACCTCGCACAGGACCAATGTCACTCGTAGGAACTGACTGCATAGTCACGGGTCTCCCGATTTGAAAATATGACAATAATTTGGAAATGTCTAGATTAGGCTTAAAAACAAGCCATTTGAGGGTGAAAACCCAAACCAGCTGCCAAACGGCCCCGAAAGAGGCACGAACACCTCGCATAGGACCAAGGTGACTTATAGGGACTGACCGCGTAGTCCCGGGTCTTTCGGTTTGAGAATATGATGATAATTTGGAAATATCTAGATTAGGCTTAAAAACAAGCCGTTTGAGGGTGAAAACCCAAGCTAACCGCCAAACGTCCCCGTAAGAGGCACGAACACCTAGCACGGGACCAATGTAACTTATAGGAACTGACCGTGTAGTCCCGGGTCTCTCGATTTGAGAATATGACGATAATTTGAAAATATATAAATTAGGCTTATAAACAAACAGTTAAAGGGTGAAAACCCAAACAAGCCCCCAAACGGCCCCGTAAGAGGCACGAACACCTCGCATGGGATCAATGTAACTTGTAGGAACTGACCGCGTACTCCTGGGTCTCCTGATTTGAGAATATGATGATAATTTGAAAATATGTAAATTAGTCTTATAAACAAGCAGTTAAAGGGTGAAAACTCAAACCAGCCCCCAAACGGCCTCGTAAGAGGCACGAACACCTTGCACGGGACCAATGTAACTTATAGGAAATGACCGCATAGTCGCGGGTCTCCTGATTTGAGAATATCATGATAATTTGTAAATATCTAGATTAGGCTTAAAATTAAGTCGTTTGAGGGTGAAAACCCAAACCAGCTGCCAAACGGCCCCATAAGAGGCACCAATACCTCGCATGGGACCAATGTAACTTATAGGAGTTGACCGCGTAGTAGCGGGTCTCCTGGTTTGAGAAGATGATGATAATTTGGAAATATCTAGATTAGGCTTAAAAATAAGCCATTTGAGGGTGAAAACCCAAACCAGCCACCAAACGGCCCCGTAAGAGGCACGAACACCTCGCACGGTACTAATGTAACTTATAAGAACGAAATGCGAAATCGCGGGTCTCCCGATTTGAGAATATGATGATAATTTGGAAATATCTTTATTAGGCTTAAAAATAAGTCGTTTGAGGGTGAAAACTCAAACCAGCCCCCAATCGGTCCCGTAAGAGGCACGAACACCCCGCACGGGATGAATGTAACTTGTAGGAACTGATCGCGTAGTCGCGAGTCTCCCGATTTGAGAATATGACAATAATTTGGAAATCTCTAGATTAGGATTAAAAATAAGCCGTTTGAGCGTGAAAACCCAAACCAGCTGCCAAACGGCTTCGTAAAAGGCACGAACACCTCGCACGGGACTAATGTAACTTGTAATAACTGATCGCGTAGTTGTGGGTCTCTCGATTTGAGAATATGACAATAATTTGGCAATGTTAGATTAGGCTTAAAAATAAGTCGTTTAAGGGTGAAAACCCAAACCAGCAGCCAAACGGCCCCGTTGAAGGCACAAACACCTCGTAAGGGACCAATGCAACTTGTAGGAACTGATGGTGTAGTCACGCGTCTCCCGATTTGAGAATCTGATGATAATTTGGAAATATCTAGATTAGGCTTAAAAATAAGCCGTTTGAGGGTAAAAACCCAAACCAGCTGCCAAACGACCCCAAAAGAGGCACAAACACCTCTCACGGGACCAAGGTGACTTATAGGAACTGACCGCGTAGTCACGGGTCTCCCGATTTGAGAATATGATGATAATTTGGAAATTTCTAGATTAGGCATAAAAATAAGCCGTTTGAGGGTGAAAACCCAAACCAGCCGCCAAATGCCCACGTAAGAGGCACGAACACCTCGCACGGGACCAATGTAACTTGTAGGAACTGATCACGTAGTCCCGGGTCTCTTGGTTTGAGAATATGATGATAATTTGAAAATATGTAAATTAGGCTTATAAACAAACATTTAAAGGGTGAAAACCTAAACCAGCCCCCAAACGGCCCTGTAAGAGGCGCGGACATCTCGCATGGGACCAATGTAACTTGTAGGAACTGACCGCGTAGTCCTAGGTCTCCCGGTTTGAGAATATGAGGATAATTTGAAAATATGTAATTAACTTATAGGAACTGACCGCATAGTCGCGGGTCTCCCAGTTTGAGAATATCATGATAATTTGGAAATATCTAGATTAGGCTTAAAAATAAATTGCTTGAGGGTGAACCCAAACCAACCGCCAAACTGCCCCACAAGAGGCACGAACACCTCACAAGGGAAAAATGTAACGTGTACGAACTGACCGCGTAGTCACGGGTCTCCCCATTTGAGAATATGATGATAATTTGGAAATGTCTATATTAGGATTAAAAACAAGCCGTTTGAGGGTGAAAACCCAAACCAGCCCCCAAATGGCCCCGTAAGAGGCATGAACACCTCACACGGGACCAATGTAACTAGTAGGAACTGATCACGTAGTCGCGGGTAGGGGTGTGCAGAAAAACTGACCGAATCGCTGAACCGACAAAACCGAACCGAACCGATGAAATCGGGTCGATTTTTCTATATGGTCGGGTCGGTTCGGTTTAAGCAACAAAAAAAATGATATCTTCGGTTCAGTTTTTAGTTTAGACCTTATAGGGCCTGGTTAGAACCAAACCGAACCAAACCGCTCTTATTATAAAATATAATATATATAATATTTAAAATAAACATACACCACACTTTAGGTTAAGACCCTAAATCGGTACGCACGCCATAACCCTCTCCCATTTATTTCTTTTTTTTTCTTCACAGCCTCAACTCAACTGCTCGCTCTCTCCCTCTCCCATCTTCGACGCGAACAGGTACCGCCACCGCCGGCGTGAACAGGTCCTATCTCCCTCTCCCATTTCATAAGTCTGTTCATCTCCCTCTCCGATCTGAAGATTTTCTTCATGCTTTTTTTTTCTTAGATCTATACATTTATACATCTATTCATATGACACCTATACATATGTTCATACATCTGTTCATGCTTTTTTTCATGCTTATTTCATATTTAGATCTGTTCATGCTTTTTTTTAGATCAAAACATATTTAGATCAAAACCGATATCTAAAGTTTTTTTTTCATGCTTATTTCATACATCTGTTCATACGTTTTTTTTCATAAATCTATACATCTGATCTAAAGCTTTTTATTTTTTTTCAGACATCTTTTTTTTATTATTTCAGATCTGAAGCTTTTCATTTTTTATTTTTTAAGATCTGTTCATAGTCGTAATATACATCTATTGAAACATACATTTATTTTAAGATTTCTTCATAGTCGTAATATACATCTGTTCAAACATACATTTTTTTAAGATCTATGCATACATACAAATCATTGTTTTTAATATTCTAACATACAGTGTTTGTGTTTGAGTCTTTTCACAAATCATTGTTTATTTCAGATCTGATTCTAACATTTTTTTTGTCCTCA
The DNA here is from genome assembly GCA_949130495.1 of Sambucus nigra. Classification (NCBI taxonomy): domain Eukaryota; kingdom Viridiplantae; phylum Streptophyta; class Magnoliopsida; order Dipsacales; family Adoxaceae; genus Sambucus; species Sambucus nigra. The sequence continues at coordinate 248,011,464 of OX422216.1, read as the reverse complement.
TTTTTCATTTTTATGCAGTGTTTGTGTTGCTGGGCAGAAAGATGATGCCTACAAAAAATGTGGATGATCCAAAGTCTACCGAGGCGGTTGCGAAGGATAAAAATCCATCTCCAAAGAAGGTAATTGGGTCTAAATGAAAGGCTTGGTGTTGGTATCATTTTACAGAATTAAAAGACTCAAAGACACCTAGGGCATCGTGTAATTATTGTGGGACGACTTATGCTTGTGATTCTAAGAATAATGGAACCCGCAATTTGATAAATCACATAACAAGTAAATGCAAGGTCTACCAATATAGCAATGAGGACAAAAAATGAAAAATTTTATCTTTTGAACAAAACAAAGAGGAGGGATGCAATCTTGTGTGCGTTAATTTCACCGTTGAAGGTTGTAGAAAACGCATTGCAGAAATGATTATAATTGATGAGTTGTCGTTTAGGTTTGTTGAGGGAGAGGGCTTTAGAAGGTTAATGAAATATCTTCAACCTAAGATGACAAAACTTCCTAGCCGTACAGTGGTAGCTCGAGATTGCCTTAATCTTTATTTGGACCAAAAGAAGGTGCTAAAAAATGCGTTACGAGGTCAAAGAATTTGTATTATTACGGATACTTGGACCTCAATTCAAAACATAAACTACATGTGCTTAACCGCTCATTTTATTGATAAACAATGGAACTTGCACAAAAAGATTCTTAATTTTTGTCAAGTTGAGACTCATAAGGATGATGCGGTAGGGAAGGTGGTTGAGGATTGCTTACTTGATTGGGGTATAGATAGCATTTGCACCGTAACAGTTGATAATGCAAGTTCCAATAATGGTACTATTCAATATTTGAAAAAAAAAGACTAAAATTAAGAAAAGTACCATTTTGGAACATGAATATATACATGTAAGATGTTGTGCTCGCATTCTTAACCTTATTGTGTGTGATGGTTTAAAGGAATTGGATGATTCAATAGTGAAGGTGCGTAATGCGGTTAGATATGTGAAGTCGTCCCCATCTCGATTGGCCAAATTTAAATTATGTGTTTAAAAGGAAAAAATTGAAAGCAAAAGTTTAGTGTGTTTAGACGTGCCAACTAGGTGGAATGCCACTTATATGATGTTGGAAGAGGCGAAAAAGTTTGAGAGAGCATTTAAGAGAATGGAGGATGATGATGATCATTACAAAAATTATTTTACCAATGAGGTGGAAGATGATGAGGAGGGGAGAGGAAGAGTTGGAGATATTGGGTGCAAGTTAGGTTCCTAGTGAGGATTCTTAAATTGTTTTATAATGCAACTTTGCAAGTTTCTGGGTCATTGCATATTACCTAAAATGCTTTTTTCCATAAACTTGTTCTTATACAAAGTAAATTGGTCCAAATGAGCAAAAGAGATGACTATTTTCTTTCAACAATGGCGACAAATATGAGGGCTAAATTTGATAAGTATTGGAATGTTGAGAAAGTGAACTTTTTGGTGTTTGTTGCAATTGTCCTCGATCCTCCGTACAACGATCCGTTTGCGTACGAAACTTAACCCAGAGGCCACCCGGGAGCTCCCAGGCTCTATTTGACCTATGTCAACTCTTCATCATGACCGAGGCTGAATGAATCTTTTAAGGGCACTGAATACCCTTTCCAACGGACCACCTCGTGCGCGATTCCGACTTACCATGCGGACGAACGATCCGTTCGGCTCAGAGAGGTCACCGAATGCTTCTAGGGCCCAGTTGACCAAAGTCCACTCCCCAAACCGGGTCAAACTCTTTGAAATGTCTAAGTAGATCTCCTAACCTTTCCAACGGTCCACCCCGTGCGCAATTTGGACTTACCATGCGGACGAACGATCCGTTTGCGTCCGAGTGATTCCCCGTCCAATGGACCGACAAATGTTTCCGAGCCACATTTGACCTAAAGTCAACTCCCGAACCCCGGAGTGGTCCAAAGGACTTTCGAAGGTCTCTAAATTACCTTTCCAATGGTCTATCCCGTACGCGATTCTGACCAACGATTTGCCCTCAGCAGTCGATTTTCCGAAAAGGCCTGAAACACACTGCCAAATGGCAGGTTCCAGACCCTGCCTATCGGCAAGTGCCGATAGGCAGGAACGGGTCTATGCCGATTGGTAGTGACCTGAGCCTATAAAAGGAGGCCTTCACCTCATTTGCAATAGGGGAGCCCAGATCTGATGAAATTCGCTCTCAATGAATCCCGAAAACCTCTCTCAAAGGTAGCGTGATTTCAACTTCCAAATCCCTTTTTTACTTCCACTTTTCATTATCCTTTTCATCAAACTTGATGAATTAGCCACTCTACATCATCCTCCAAGTGCAAGGGCTGCTCTCCAACATTCAAAATCAAGCTCAAGATCTTCAAAAAGGTCCAACTTTCTCAAACTCTCTCTTAAATTCTCTTAAATTCTTAATAACTTGTTTTCTTACTTAGCACTTTTATTATCTCATCTCACACATCCTAATATACTTTTTTATTTAGTATTATTGCACATCTCTTATTTTCATATAAATAAAACCCAAAAAACAAGAAAAAGAGGGTTTGCTCATAAATTCCAAATAGGGATTCTCATACTTTTTCTCACACTTTTCTCACAACTAAAACACTTTTTCTACACACAAGCACACACTTACAAATAAGAGATCCCCCATTTGGATTTATGGGATAAACCCCACCCCTCGTTTTGTATGCAAACTACGTGGAGTTTGATGCCTTTATAGGCTACGTAGGCGTCTTGGGGTAAAATCCGAGATTCGAGTCCTCTCTCTCACCTTTTCTTTTACTTCCTATTTTCTCTAAATCTAATCTTCCTATATTCTATATACTTGCCCTTAGTGACGTATTGCTCCATATGCATTATCGTTCCATTATAACGATCAACGTAAGGGTAATCACGTAAATCTTATTTTTTTAATATTATTCTTATATCTTCCTACGGATGACTCGCTTTATCTTTTCCATTATACAAGTCGAGGATTCCTACCTCCATTATATATATATACACATGCACACATATCATGGGGGGAATATAAAGGAAAATAACAAATATCCATGAGAGACCAAAAGGGCGGAATGGGTGCCTAACACCTTCCCATTTCATAACTAAGACTCCAAACCCTTCTCGAATCATTTTGGTTTCGTATGCACCAGTATGTCTTTGGATGCCATCCTTCGGGATGGCTTCCCTTTTTTCTTTTGTCTGTTTTCAGTTAAATAGACTGGAGACTCTAAATCTCTCTATATTTTTACACCTCATCTCAAAAAGGACGCCGGTCGAAGCGCTCCCGAGAGGGATGCGCGAGACCCGAAGGATCCTCTCCTTTCGCGCGCCCGCCCCACTGCGGCGAGGATCACGGATGGCCAAAGTGGCAACTCTGCTAGGGAACTTTATTTGTTTATGGGCTTGACTCTATTTGCATGGATGCTATATTTGTTTATGTTTCCCCCATATCTGCATGTTACCCTTTTCCATGTGTATCCCATGCTTATGATTATATTCACACACTTGTAGAAATTTCTCCGTGTACACTTCACACCATATGCACCTAGGATCATATATATCCACATGTTACACGCATCGCCCATCCATACTTGGTGTACCTTGGGTACTTGTACTTTGCTCCCTGTCTGGCATAATCAAGAAAGGCATTCTCATCATAAGATACTAATAAGAGAATCATGCATGATTCACACAACATCACCAAAGAGCATTGCTATTGACCAAATTTTACCCAATAACTGGAGGGTCACTTCGTGATGGGCGCTGGTCTGGCAGGTCGCAGTTAGCCTAAGCGATATGACTCTCACCTTCCATTGGCCAAGTACCTTCGACGTATATCGAACGGTTCCCCCGCATTGTACCGCTTGACTGAAGTTATGACAGGAGTTATATCGTAGGTACGCCGAGTATATCGAATTCTCTCTCACACGTACCATTCCCACGAGGTATATGGTGAGGCAATTCACGTACACTCAGGTATATCAAATGGCTTGTCCACACATACCGATTTCCCTCAAGAGCAAGACGTATATCGTGGAAGTCACGCCAAAGGGGGGAACCCATGCCGATTCACCCAACCAACTGCATACCAGCATATAGGTGTCAAACCTAGGACACGCACTTTAGATCGCCGGTTTCAACCCGAAACTCTGTCAAAATTCTGGGTCGGCCTGCCGCCCAATTTTTGCGCATTTTAAAATGGGACCCTGTCCGTGATCCTGGTTTCAAGTCCAACCCGTAGATTTGCATATATTAAAAACCCCACTTTTACAGGCTCGAGTCTCGTCCGGCATTGCATTTAGGAGAATTAAATACAAGTGAGAACATAATAATCATAATAATCATGCTGAGTTTCGTCTCCAAAAATAGTTCTCCCTTCGTTATCAAAAATCCAAAAACATTTCTCCCTTCTTTATCAAAAATCCAAAAATAGTTCTTCCTTTTTTCTCAAAAATAAATCTCATCCTAGGCCTTCTCAGGTTGATCGCAAACCCTTAGCCTGGCTCCCTATTGGCTTCGGTCTTCAGTCAAAACACCCTGGAGTTTAGTCCGTTCCTCTACTACTTCTTTCGAGTCTGAAATCCATTCACTTTCCATGGAGAATACAGATCAAGCACCAGTCATACAGCCATATCTGATGACAGTCCTAACTCAGCTCGTGTCCAAGATTGACAACCGCCAAACTGAGGTTCGAGAAATGCAACGAAACCAAGTTCCTATTCCTCAAGAGTCCGAGGCCCTATTCCCTCATGCTATGGGTCCACCTGAGCCTATCTGGGTTTTGAAAGAATATCAGCACGCTCCATGTGCCCCTCTTGCTAATGGGCCGCCACCTGCCCAGCTTCCTATGCCAAACATTGCCCAGCATATGGCTAACCTGCCTATGGTCGCTGATCCAAAGGAGGAAGAGTTGAATAAAGTCAAGGAGGATTTCAAGATGCTCACCAAGAAGTTTGACCAACTCAGGATCTCTAGAAATTACATGGACTACACCCACATGTCTCCTTATCCTAAAGCGAGGTTACCCGAGAAGTTCAAGATGCCAAATATCGAGAAGTTCAGAGGGAGTGGACCCCGAATTGTTCATCTTTGCAGTTATCATCGTTCCATGACTCTACTAGGGGCTTCTGAAGAAGTGATGGCCCAATTATTTTAGTAAACTTTGAAGGATAGTGCCCTCCGATGGTTTTTATCTCTTGAGGAATCCAGAATCCGTAGCTGGGAGGATGTAGCCCGAGAATTCATGTCATAATATAAATACAACGAAGATATTGAGGTCACCCATCGTGATTTAGAGATGCTCAAATAGAATCCATGAGAATCAGTCAGTAACTTCATAACTCGGTGGAGGGAGCAGGCAGCTACCATGACCAATCGGCCATCCGAGGAAGAAGAGGTCAATATAGTGAAGAAGAAATTCGTGCCCCATGTCCGAGCGATAATAGGAGGACAATAATATCCCCACTTTCGATCTCTCAGAGAGGCTGGAGTGGAAATCTAGGAAAGCCTTGTTAAAACATAGGTTGAACCGAAGAAGGTGTCCGGACAGTTCATCCCTAAAAAGTATGACAAGCCTTCTAGTGCTACAGTTTTAACTATCAACAACATCTCTCAACCAACCACATCATGGGCACTAGAAAGCCACCCTGCCCCATCCAAAGGGAATACACTGATCTCCATGCTCCCCTTTCCAAAGTTTACCAAGCCCTGTTAAGCCGAAACCTCATCAAACCCTTGGATCCACGTCCATTGCCAAATCCACTCCTAAGAAACTTCAAGGCCGAAGCTCATTGCACCTTTCACCAAGCTGCTGGCCATACCACCGACCAATGCTTTCACCTCCAAAACATAATCCAAGATCTCATTGACCGGGGTACCATCGCCCCACCAGCCAATCCTAAGCCAAACACTACTAACAATCCACTTCCGAATCATGCCAATGCCATCTTCTTAGAAGAAAACCCATATTTCGATCCCTCAACTCAAATCACACCCATATACTCTCCTAAACCTCTTCAAATTTGCCCATATTTACTCCAAGACCCTACTAGCCTCGTTGATCAGGCACTGTCACTCCTTACCAGAGCATGCATCGCTGTCCGTACCCGTTTTGAAAATGGAAGTATGGAATTATCAGAGGTGTTGAACCAACTCCTAGAGTTCGGTATGAAATTGCCCTTACATATGGTCTTCGATTTCCAGAAATTCAGCACACTATTCTTGGAAGCACAAAAGTGGGCCCAATATTCAGACAAATTGGTGGTACTAACCGACGAAGTCAGCTTAGATGATGTTGTCCAGACTATGGCAGAATTATTCGAGGAAACCAACAGCATTTGTAGTATCACCGGGTTACTTGACACTTTGAAGCTGCAAGGGCACTTGGTCCCTTCAACCATACATATCCCCACAGAATGGGAGGACCTGTATAAAGAAGCTGTTGAAATTATGGAATGCATCGACTTTACATGGAAAGACAGACTTGTTACCACCGAATGGGGGGGAGAATTCAAAGATTCGAGTGAAGAACAAGCTTTAGGAAGAGCTGGCCCAATAGCCGACATATGTGGGATGATCTCATTTGAAGAACTCCTCGAAGAAATAAACAGGGTGGCAAAACAACCTGAGATTGATGAGGAAATGGGATTCATGTTCTTTCCTTCTTCAGTAAATCACATGACCAGATCAGGGAGACATTACCAGTTTCCAAGCTCACTACCAGCAAATGACAAGGGGAAGGGTGTTGAAAACCTTCCTATGACGAAGATGACCATCGAGGAGAGCAAGATCCTCGATCAACTGAAGAAAACTCAAGCTAACATCACTCTATGGGGACTTTTCATGTCTTCACAGCTACACAGAAATGCTTTAATCAAATTACTCACTGGACCCACAGTTCCTCCTTCTACCTCATCAGAAGAAGCGGTAAATCTAGTCGGATCCTTGACCTCTACCCGAATGTTATCATTCTCTGAAGAAGAAATCCCCAGAATTGGGCCAAATCACAACCATGCACTCAACATCTCCGTCGAAGTTATGTGGAAGGTCGTGCCACTCTCCTTTGCCGATAACGGATCCGCCTTTAACGTTTTCCCTCTGAGAACCTTCAAGTGTTTAGGCCTGGAAGAAAGAGACCTCGCTCCAACCTCCGTTGTTGTACATGCCTACGATAATACCCGTCATGAGGTGATGGGATCCATAAAACTTGTAATAGGGGTTGGCCCTATAAACCCCGTCGTTGAATTCCAAGTCATAGACATCCTAGCTTGTTTCAACCTGTTGCTCAGACGACCCTGGCTCCACAATATCAAGGGTGTGTCTTCCTCTCTCCATCAGAAATTGAAGTTCTTCATTGACGGGCGAGTCATCACCATTTTGGGCGACGATGAAAATGTCGGGGGTGCAAGCACCAGCAGGCCAATTCTTGAGATACAGCACGGGTCAAATGATATGCTCCTATCAGGATTCCGATTTGAGCCACTCTTACTCTCGGTAGGGGACGGTTTCAAAAAAAGGTTTTGTCCAGAATATGACCCTCATGTCAATGTCAATGTGATTCAGGTGTTCAGAAACATGCACTTTATGCCCGGACTGGGGTTAGGGCAAAGGCAGCAAGGGATACTTGAGCCCATCGAACTGAAGAAAGCTTTTCCTCCTTGTGGCTTGGGGTATCAACCATGAGAACAAGAGCTTAGAATGATCCGCCAGTCTCGACCAAAGAGAAGATTAGACTACATTCGAACTATCTCAGGAGACTCCTTAAATGGACGATTCATCAAAGAAGGCGAGGACTTCCCCTTTTGCAATTTTCCAAAACCATGGTATGACCACACAGACAAGAAAATGAGACCAAGAATGGAGATATTTTTTTAAGATAGCTACCCATGGGTCAAAAGTTTCCCACACAGTGTACAATCGCTCATTAAAGATACCAAAGAGACTGAGGAAAGTGATTCCGAAGATTCTTTCAACTTACAGATACTGGGGCTGGCACTCTGCATGGTTCATTCAGGCACTACATCAATGGACCCATCTCGTATAATTAAAGCTGCTGATACACCTCTCCTCAACTGGCATACTGCGCCAGTTCTACCTCTTTAAATCTCCCCTAACCCCAATGTTTACCCTATTTCTTCTTCTGTTGTCTATCCTTGCTCAAATGTAGCTATTTTTCCTATCAATGAAATAAATGAAGATTTTGAGTATCTTGTTGTGCCTTACATTAACTGCTTGAATTCTAATCAAACTTTTGATGATGATGATTTTGCAAATGAACAATTCTTAACTAATCTAAATAAGGTTAATAATAAACAACATAACCACGTTCAAATTAATGAAGAAGAGACTGTTGTTATTAATCTCGATTCTAGTAGCCAACTGCGCGAGATTAGGATAGGGGCCACCCTTGACGAGCATGAGCGTGCACAACTCGAAGAATTGTTGAAGGAGTTCGTAGATGTCTTCGCATGGTCCTATGATGATATGCCCAGTATTGATCCTGAAATCGCTCAGCACGAGATCCCCACTCTCCCAGATTACAAGTCAGTTAAACAAAAATTGAGAGAACTCCACACCGAATGGTCGCTCAAGGTCAAAGAAGAGGTGGTCAAATAGTTGAACGTGGGTTTCATTCGGGTAATCGAATATCCCATATGGCTAGCCAACATTATACCTGTGATGAAATCAGGAGGGAAGGTTTGAATGTGTGTAGATTACCGAGATTTAAAATTCACCTAAACCACCAAGAAAAAATCGCATTCATCACCCCATGGGGAACCTTTTGCTACACTGCCATGCCATTTGGTCTCAAGAATGCTGGGGCTACCTACCATAGGGTTGCCACAACCATCCTGCATGATCTGATTCACAAATAAGTTGATGTCTATGTGGATGATATGATTATCAAGTCCAAAACTAGAGAAGGTCATGTTCCCGCTCTCCGAAAGTTCTTCGAACGACTGCGACGGTATCAGATGCGACTTAATCCATAGAAGTGTGTCTTCGGCATTACAAAGGGAAAACTCTTGGGATTCATGGTCAGCAAAAAGGGGATAGAAGCAGATCGTGCAAAGTTGAAGGCCATACTTGAGATGCCACCACCCCGAACAGAGAAAGAAGTCCGAGGTTTTCTTAGGAAATTACAATATAACAGTCGGTTCATCAGCCAGCTAACCTCCATCTGTGAACCGATCTTCAAGCTCCTCCAAAAGGATTCAACCAAGGTTTGGAACGAGGCCTGCCAAGAAGCTTTTGACCGAATCAAACAATATCTGACCCAACCTCCAGTTCTCATGCCACCACAGTCTGGTCTTCCTTTGCTCCTATACCTAACCATAACCGACATTGCAGTTGGGGTCGTGCTAGCCCAATACCTTGAAGGCTCTCAAAAAGAAAGAGCCATATATTACGCCAGTCGCAAATTGGTCGGGTACGAGGTCAACTACACTACTTTGGAAAAGGCTTGTGCCGCACTTATCTGGGTCACCCAAAAGTTGCGACACTACATGCTCGCCTTCCCCATAAAACTTATATCCCGAATAGATCCCATCAAATACCTGCTTGAGAAACCCGCCTTATCCAGTGGAATGGCTCGATGGTTGATGCAAAAACTAAGACTGAAATGGAAAGAGTCTTACCCTACCACTGGTCAGATCATTCAAGACCTGACGTACCACCTCCATAGAGAGAGATCCCTTCGACTGCCGATTGGCCTTACGCTATCGATACAATCAGAAGAAGTCCCCAACAGTGTCGTCCTTCAAAGCGATCAGCGGGATATTGCACCCAACCACCTCATAGAACCACATCTGAATTCACAAGCAAAAAGAGACGCATAAGGAAAATGCGAATGCATGAAAAGAAATGCGCAAATTAAATAATACCTCAAGAAGGTACGTGGCCCCAGTAAAGGTTTGTCGGTAACACCGACTGAATGCATCCAGAGAAGAGTAAAGGATCGCCAAAGTCAAACTCCCCCAATCATAGAAAGGGATGTTCGAAAACATCCTCAAGTACGGCAGAAACCATAAATGGACGACGTCACCGCTCGACGCCACCATGAAACCTCCCAATACCAGCAAAATGAATAACCAGGCCATCTGCCTCACTTGCAACCCATCCTCCACATCAATCACCCTGCTCAGCAGAACATCCTTTAGCATGGACATTCGGGTAGAATCCCCAGAATCTATCCTCCCTACATCACCAAGTGCCGCACGCACTGCCTCCGGTCTCACCCGTAAAAAGCAATCCACCTATATCTGCTCTCCATCATAATCCAGCCCCAGCAGCTGTTGCACGTCTATGGGAGTCACAGTCATCTCCCCGAAGTCGAAATGGAAGGTGTGGGTAGTATCCCACTACCTCTCTCCCAAAGCGCACAAGACCGCTGTCAAACGAGGCGTCTCATCCAGCACCGATGCCAATCGCCCAAAACCCGCTGATGATACCATCCAACACACGATAGGTGGGAGATTCTCCCAGACATCCCTGATCCCCGTTGTCCCACGGGCACGCATATTCTTCAAAGAAATATCAGACCGGCAAAAAGAAAAGTCTCATCAAAAGTCAATAAAGAAAGAAAAATCACAAAAAAAAAGAATGCCAAAGGTCGTGTTACTTACATAACCGTCGGGACTCACTCTTGAAGAGCGATGACACGATGGCTCCCGCAGTAAGGTCCGCGCATCCGCAACAGGCTCAAACGCATCAAAGGAGTTCTCACTCCCCAAGGCAAGAGGCGCCCTAGCCCTCCACTCCACGTTCGCCCAATCATCAACGGTCAACCACTCCCAGTGGACTACAGTGCTCATAAAAGCGGCCATTTCTTGAAGATTGGAATGCTAGAACAATTTGCAGAAGAATCGCAGAGAGAGAGAAAGCAAAGAAACTGTTAAAAAAATGAGGGGATTCGCCCCTTTATATAGGATGCCAAGATCCATGACGATCGGCACTGACCCTTTGCCTTCCCGAGGTAGCCCAAAAGTCCGTACCACTGCCGAATGGCACCCTTCATACTATGCCGACCGGTCCCCCCATTAAATTTCGTATAGAAATTCCCAGAAAATACCAGAAAGCCTCGAAAAATCCCTGAAAAATTCCTAAAAATCCCAGGAAGGATTTAAAGCCTTTTCACCAGAAAACTTCGCGTTCCCTCGAGTGGAACCCCTCTTTTCCAGCAAAACCCTCAAAAACCAAGTGAAAACTCCTCCCGGCAAAGCTCTGGAGGATCTCTAAGGATCACCTGATCACTTCCCCAACGGAATTCTCTTACAACACCCAAAATAGGTTGTTCCCCCCCCCCCTCCCCCCCGCAAGGTCTCCTAATGAAACAAAAGCTTCCCCGGCTATCAGCTCCCCAGTCAAATCAAAATCCAATCTCCAACCACTCTTCAGGTCAGAATTGACCTCGGTCTTGGATCGTCACCTGAGTTGGGTCAGAATTGATCCCGATCCTCGGTCGTCACCACTCTTAGGTCAAAATTGACCTTAGTCTTGGATCGTCACCTGAGTTGGGTCAGAATTGACCCCGGTCCTCTGTCATCACCACTCTTTAGGTCTGAATTGACCTCGATTTTGGATCATCACCTGATTTGGGTCAGAATTGATCCCGATCCTCGGTCGTCACCACTCTTTAGGTCAGAATTGACCTCGGTCTTGGATAGTCACCTGAGTTGGGTCAAAATTGATCCCAGTCCTCGGTCGTCACCACTCTCTAGGTCAGAATTGACCTCGGTCTTGGATCGTCACCTGAGTTGGGTCAGAATTGATCCCGATCCTCGATCGTCACCACTCTTTAGGTCAGAATTGACCTCGATCTTGGATCGTCACCTGAGTTGGGTCAGAATTGACCCCGGACCTCGGTCGTCACCACTCTTTAGGTCATAATTGACCTCGATCTTGGATCGTCACCTGAGTTGGGTCAGAATTGACCCCGGTCCTTGGTCGTCACCACTCTTTAGGTCAGAATTGACCTCGGTCTTGGATCGTCACCTGAGTTGGGTCAGAATTGACCCCGATCCTCGGTCGTCACCACTCTTAGGTCAAAAGTGACCTTGGTATTGGATTGTCACCTGAGTTGGGTAAGAATTGACCCTGGTCCTCGGTCGTCACCACTCTTTAGGTCAGAATTGACCTCGGTCTTGGATCGTCACTTGAGTTGGGTCAGAATTGACCCCGGTCCTCGGTCGTCACCACTCTTAGGTCAAAATTGACCTCGGTTATTAGACCTTTACCCTAAGCCCGCAGATTCGGCTTTGACCCGCAAAATTGATCATCCCCAGCACACTCCTTAGGTCCTCAAAATTGGCCTCGACCCTCTGAATCGGTCATAATCCCTCAAAAGCATCATGTGGTGTCTATTCGACGGTCATCATTTATTCCAAACTCGCCCATCGAGGGGCTCTATAGACACCCCATTCTATTACCCCTAACTCTCCTTAGGTCCCTATTCCCTCCCTCCATCACTAAAAACCTAGGTCATGTCCTGAGTACTGACCTAAAAGCCATCGGGCACTCCCCGGCTCAGTTTGACCCAAAAGTCAAACTCTTTATCTCGACTGAGACTGAATGAATCTTCAAAGGGCATTGAATACCCTTTCCAACAGATCGCCCCATGCACGATTTTGACTTACTATGCGGACGAACGATCTGTTTGTGTTCGAAACTTAATCTAAAGGCCACCGGGCGCTCCCGGGATCTGTTTGACCTATGTCAACTCTTCAGCCCGACTGAGGCTGAATGAATCTTTGAAGGGCACTGAATACCCTTTCCAACGGACCGCACCGTGTGCGATTTCGACTTACCATGCGGATGAACGATCCGTTCGACTCCGAGAGGTCACCGAACGCTTCCAAGGCCCGGTTGACCAAAGTAAACTCCCCAAACTAGGTCAAACTAATTGGAATGTCGAAGTACATCTCCTAAGATTTCCAACTTTCGGACCCATGCACAATTCAGACTTACCATGCGGATGAACGATCCGTTTGCGTCCGAGCGATTCCCCGTCCAATGGACCGACAAATGCTTTCGAGCCACATTTGACCCAAAGTGAACTCTTGAACCCAGGATCGGTCCAAAGTACTTTCAAAGGTATCTGAATTACCTTTCCAACGGTCTATCCCGTACACGATTCTGACCAACGGTTTGCCCTCAGCAGCCAATTTTCCGAAAAGGCCTGAAATACACTGCCAAATGGCAGGTTTCGGACCCTGCCTATCGGCAGGTGCCGATAGGCAGGAATGGGTCTATGCCGATCGGTAGTGACCTGAGCCTATAAAAGGAGGCCTTCACCTCGTTTGTAAAAGGGGATCCCAGATCTGATGAAATTCAGTCTCAACGAATCCCAGAAACCTCTCTCGAAGGCAGTGTGATTTCAACTTCCAAATCCCTTTTTTTCTTCCACTTTTCATCATCCTTTTCATCAAAATTGATGAATTAACCACTCTCCATCATCCTCCAAGTGCAAGGGTTGCTCTGCAACATTCAAGATCAAGCTCAAGATCTTCAAGAAGGTACAACTTTCTCAAACTCTCTCTTAAATTCTCAATAACTTGTTTTCTTACTTAGCACTTTTATTATCTCATCTCACACATCCTAATATACTTTTTTATTTAGTATTATTTCACATTTCTTATTTTCATATAAATAAAACCCAAAAAACAAGAAAAAGAGGGTTTGCTCAAAAATTCCAAATAGGGATTCTCATACTTTTCTCACACATTTCTCACAACTAAAACACTTTTTCTACACACACACACACTTATAAATAAGAGATCCCCCATTTGGATTTAAGGGATAAACCTCACCCCTCATTTTGTATGCGAACTACGTGGACTTTGATGCCTTTATAGGCTACGTATGCGTCTTGGGGTAAAACCCGAGATTCGAGCCCTCTCTCTCACCTTTTCTTTTACTTCCTATTTTCTCTAAATCTAATCTTACTATATTCTATATACTTTCCCTTAGTGAGTATTGCTCCATATGCATTATCGTTCCATTATAACGATCAACGTAAGGGTAATCGCGTAAATCTTATTTTTTTAATATTATTCTTATATCTTCCTACGGATGACTCGCTTTATCTTTTCCATGATACAAGTCGAGGATTCCTACCTCCATTATATATATACACATGCACACATATCACGAGGGTGAAATATAAAGGAAAATAGCAAATATCCATGAGAGATCGAAAGGGCGAAATGGGTGCCTAACACCTTCCCATTTCGTAACTAAGCCTCCGAACCCTTCTCGAATCATTTTGGTTTCGCATGCACCAGTATGTCTTTGGATGCCATCCTTTGGGATGGCTTGCCTTTTTTCTTTTGTTTATTTTGAGTAAAATAGACTGGCGACTCTAAATCTCTCTACATTTTTATGCCTCATCTCAAAAAGGACGCCGGCCGAAGCGCTCCTGAGAGGGATGCGCGGGACCCGAAGGACCCTCTCCCTTCGCGTGCCCGCCCCAGCGCGGCGAGGATCGGGGATGGCCACACTAATATTTTGATTGTTTTATGTTTCAAAAATGTTGGGATGCCAAGAGAAAGAGAAAGATAGCGAAGCTTGAAGAATGCTTGGATGCTTGCTTTGCTTTGTTTGAAGAAATATAGTTGAAGAATGCTTCACTTGGATGTTTTTATTGGACTTTTAATTCATTTGGGACTGCCTTTTAACCCTTTTTAATGGGTGTTATTAGGCATGTTGGACCTTTACTTGTTATTCACTATATTTGCATTTAGTTTGAACTATTTAGAAATGTTGAACATGTTATTATATTATGTTGAAATCAAGTTGAAAAGGGATTTAACACACTTTTGAACCATTTTGTAAATTTGTTGCATATAAATAAAATATTGTTAGTTGAATTTAGATGGAAAATGATTTAAACAAAATAAAAAAATATTTAAAAAATCAGCCCTGTTAAAATCAATTCGGTTTAACCGAACTGACCCTGTCACTTTTAGCCCTGTCAAAAACCGATTGAAAAAGTCGTAACGGTGTGATAATTGATTAAATTCACAACTTTCTACGTTGGCACACTTATTTAATTAATGTCCATTTTTAAACCAAAATAAATTAGCCCCAAATCATTCAACTGCGTGTGCGCGCGTATCAAACCATACAATAAATAAAGCATGCGACACAAGCTTAAGGAAAAATCCCCGCAGGGAAAAACCTTTTATTTCTAGAACTTTGAAAAATTTACAAGACCATTGACTTACATACCATCTTGCTTTCGCCCACAAGAGTAACGCACGGTGTCTTCATCAAACCTTCGAAGCAACGGCTAGAAATCTGCAGTGGTTCACGCGCAGCTATACCACAAGGACCGCAATCCTAGACACCCAGTCTGAAATCTTCACATGGACTCCATCCACAATAGCATGCAGCTGTCGGTTGTAGATCTCTCCCCACAAAGAATAAACAAGGGCAAAAGTTGTGTTCTTGAACACCAAAACAATTAACTAAAGCATATGGGAGTTTTGTGAATTGAAAACAAAAAGGGATTAAAACCCTAAAGGAAGAAGCCAAAAAGGATTCTGCTTTTGTAGTTTTTCTGTTCGTTAAAACGCTGTGACTTCTTAATGAAAACGTAACCAAATAATGATATTTTATAGAAAATCGCCCCGCCTCAAAAATAGAGCTCGTTCGAACGAGATTAGCAAGTCGCTCGAACGAAGGACAAAAGTCGTTCGAACGAGATCTAACGACATGCTATGTCGTTTGAACGACAATTATAGGTCGTTCGAACGACCTATCAAGCGAGATTCCACCTGAGCCTGTAGAAAATTTCGATACGAATGCGTGGCCTCCAGTTTCGTATCATTCTGATTTTTTATGAATTAGTTATGATTTTTCTACGAAAAGGAGTTCGAAAACAAAATCTTTAGAAAAATATTTTGTAAAAAATATCCCAAAAGCTCTAAGTGAAAAGTTAAGGTATTTAAAACATAACCTTACCACAGTAAACTTTGCGGAGCCTTGAATGATGAAGAACTTGAGTAATTCGAATCCGTCTTTGATGTAGATGTCTCTTGAATGCTCTTCGGCGGTGTAGCGGTATACGACATATTAAATTGATAACGGACCTATGAAAATATGTCCTTACAAATCTCCCCCTATGTCTATGCCGGTACATACATAAAAAATCCGAATTATCAAATACCAAATTGCCTATACAAATCTACCCTCCCATGAATAAATTTGCAAGACTTCAAAACTGTTCTTCAATCATCTTCGTCAAATCTCAAAACTTTTCTCATCAGGGTGTGCAACATATCAATCTTCAATTTTATACCTACACACATGAGATAAAGCAAAAACCTTCGTGACGCATCGAGTTTGACATGATATAAGAATAAAGCATTAATAATCAAATCTCCGCCATAATGCAAAAACTCCCCCATAACGTGATAATTCTTTCTCCCCCTTTTTATGATGTCCCCAAATAGACAGATAAGAAGAAAAAAAATCAAAACATGGAGTGTCACGGCAAAATGCATAGCAAACAAAGATCAAGCTACGCGCATGCAAAGGAGTATCTCACAAATTTCACAAACTATTTTTGGATTTTTCAATTTTTCATACAAAAATAAGATACCACTTTAAAAAATATGATACAAAAAATCACACCATGGAATTAAAATCAAACAACCAAGTCATGGAAACGAAATGAATGGGTGTGAACACATTCGATAGGTAAATCAACTCAATCAGTCATATGTGCACGATGCATATGTGTACTCCTAACGAATGAACATCACAAGTATCCTTAGGTGTAAAAATTTGTTGAATTTAAATGATATCGACTTATACAAATCAACAAATCAAAGTCAAATGATTTTCACACCAATAACGTCCAAAACTATGTAGCGCATTTTCAAGCATTTCAAGGACGTGCAAACCCGTTTTAATTCTGCAACCAAACTCCCTCATATATATTTTCTTTTACAGGTGAATAAACTAAATTCTCAAACTTTGGAGAATTGGTGCAAAAACCTAAATGGCCCATAATTGGCATGAGTTTCCTTTTATTGCATTTAAATTTTTTCGGGCTCTTTTAAACCTCTTTGGACCCCGGATAATAAAACTCCTCCATTTTTAATGTCCAATTTAACGGTGGCTTAGTATTCGCAAAGGCAAAATGAACCTTTCGCAGCCCTTCCCCATTTTTTAAACAAAGCACACAAACGCACAAAACGGTTCTTAAATGCACAATTTCCTTATCAAAATTTATCCCGCTTGGTTCGTTTTAAGGACAGGATTGAAGTGAAAACACCCAACAACATGTGATAAGACAAGCACAATAATCAAACAAATCCGTGCATGTGTGCAATAAAGGAAACATGAGTCAAACATGTAGGAAGTAACACTTAATTACATCTTAATGACTCCAAACATTATAAAGCACAAGAATGAATTGACCTATTGTCTCAAAAAACTATCAAATAGTCACATGTAAAATGAAATGATGTTGTGACTCTGTCATCCTAAGTCTTCATCCATAAACGGTGCAAACAAAATACAAAAATCTTTTTTGATTTTTCTAAAAATTTTATCAAAATAAAATCTTTTTGTGTTTTTCAAAATTTTTCAAAAATAAAAATCTATACAAAAAGTACATGTCACAACGATAGCAAAAATATATCAAAAAGCATAACTAGCGTATGACAAACATGCAAACACAATCATCTATATGATATGGCAAGAGAAGAATCGTGTGCAAGCAAATGAGAATCAACTATTCTAAAATCTAGTGTATCCAAAAGTGATTTCCTAACCCAAACGGATGTAACACGTCGACACGGGGTTTTGGGAACCAACAAAAAACTAGAGTTCGAATTCCTATGATATCTTCCAAGATCAAAACAAAATCTCATAATGTGACCTTTCCTACCACAATATGAACATGTGTAAACGGGTGGAACAACACCTAAAGTGTGATCTTTTCTAATATCCTTTGGAACGGTTGACCCTCTAAAACAAATAATGGTTTTGGCTTTACCACTAGAAGCATGAGAACAAGATGAGCCATTACCATCACTATCAAACCTACTTGAGTCAGTCAAATCATTTTTTAACTTCAAATTTTTTTACTCAAGCAAAGAATTAGACTCTTCCAAAGACAGGAATTTCTTTTTCAAATTTTCAATTAAACTTAACATTTTAACACTCTCCCCCTTAATTAAAATAAACTTATCCCTAAGAGTCTTTTCACGTGCCGTAAAATCATCGATTAATTTTTTATCCTCGACGGCACAAACGGGAACCCTAGAATTTTTTAAGTCCTTCAATTCATTCTCTAAAACTAGGACTTTCTCATCACTCTTCTTTTTGGCAATTTTCAAAGAATCAAAAATCAATACACAAATTACCAAAGTGCTCACGACAAATATCACTTTGAGTTTGAAACGCTTGCAAATATTCAATCTTACTTTTAAAGAGAGAATTTTCTTTTTCCAAAACTTTAATTCTTTTGCAAAGTTTCAAATTCAAACTTTTTAATTTTTCAGCACGGTCGTGAACTTTTTCAAAAATAGGCTCCTCATTAAACAGGCGTACCATTGAAAAAATTGCGATTTTTCACAAAACTAATTTTTTTTCAAAAAAAATCAATATCACACGATTTTGCAGAAAATAGGAATCCGCGATAAATTAGCGTAACCTGCTCTGATACCAATTTGAAAAAGTCGTAACCGTGTGATAATTGATTAAATTAGCAACTTTCTACGTTGGCACACTTATTTAATTAGTGTCTATTTTTAAACCAAAATAAATTATCCCCAAATCATTCAACTGCGTGTGTGCGTGTGTCAAACCATACAATAAATAAAGCATGCGGCACAAGCTTAAGGAAAAATCCCCGCAGGGCAAAACCTTTTATTTCTAGAACTTTGAAAAGTTTACAAGACCATTGACTTACATACCATCTTGCTTTCACCCACAAGATTAACGCACGGTGTCTTCGTCAAACCTTCAAAGCAACAGCTAGAAATCTACGGTGGTTCACGCGCAGCTATACCACAAGGACCGCAATCCTAGACACGCCGTCTAAAATCTTCACAAGGACTCCCTTCACAATAGCACGCAGTTGTCGGTTGTAAATCTCTCCCCATAAAGAATAAACAAGGGCAAAAGTTGTGTTCCGGAACACCAAAATAATTCACTAAAACATATGGGAATTTTGTGAATTGAAAACAAAAAGGGATTAAAACCCTAAAGGAAGAAGCCAAAAAGGATTCTGCTTTTGCAGTTTTTCTGTTCGTGAAAACGCTGTGACTTCTTAATGAAAACGTAACCAAATAATGAGATTTTATAGAAAATCGCGCCGCCTCAAAAATAGAGCTCGTTCGAACGAGATTAGCAAGTCGCTCAAACGAAGGATAAAAGTCGTTCGAACGAGATCTAACGACATGCTATGTCGTTTGAACGGCAATTGCAGGTCATTCGAACGACCTATCATGCGAGATTCCACGTGAGCCTGTAGAAAATTTTGATACGAATGTGTGGCCACCAGTTTCGTATCATTCTGATTTTTTATGAATTAGTTATGATTTTTCTACGAAAAGGAGTCCGAAAACAAAATCTTTAGAAAAATATTTTGTAAAAAATATCCCAAAAGCTCTAAGTGAAAAGTTAAGGTATTTAAAACATAACCTTACCACAGTAAACTTCGCGGAGCCTTGAATGATGAAGAACTTGAGTAATTCGAATCCGTCTTTGATGTAGATGTCTCTTGAATGCTCTTCGGCGGTGTAGCGGTATACGACACAATAAATTGATAACGGACCTATGAAAATATGTCCTTACAAATCTCCCCCTATGTCTATGCCGGTACATACATAAAAAATCTGAATTATCAAATACCAAATTGCCTATACAAATCTACCCTCCCATGAATAAATTTGCAAGACTTCAAAACTGTTCTTCAATCATCTTCGTCAAATCTCAAAGCTTTTCTCATCAGGGTGTGCAACATATCAATCTTCAATTTTATACCTACACACATGAGATAAAGCAAAAACCTTCGTGACGCATCGAGTTTGAAATGATATAAGAATAAAGCATTAATAATCAAATCTCCGCCATAATGCAAAAACTCCCCCATAACGTGATAATTCTTTCTCCCCATTTTTATGATGTCCCCAAATAGACAGATAAGAAGAAAAAAAATCAAAACATGGAGTGTCACGACAAAATGCATAGCAAACAAAGATCAAGCTACGCGCATGCAAAGGAGTATCTCACAAATTTCACAAACTATTTTTGGATTTTTCAATTTTTCATAGAAAAATAAGATACCACTTTGAAAAATATGATACAAAAAATCACACCATGGAATTAAACTCAAACAACCAAGTCATGGAAATGAAATGAATGGGCGTGAACACATTCAATAGGTAAATCAACTCAATCAGTCATATGTGCACGATGCATATGTGTACTCCTAACGAATGAACATCACAAGTATCCTTAGGTGTAAAAATTTGTTGAATTTAAATGACATCGACTTATACAAATCAACAAATCAAAGTCAAATGATTTTCACACCAATAACGTCCAAAACTATGTAGCGCATTTTCAAGCATTTCAAGGACGTGCAAACCCGTTTTAATTCTGCAACCAAACTCCCTCATATATATTTTCTTTTACAGGTGAATAAACTAAATTCTCAAACTTTGGAGAATTGGTGCAAAAATCTAAATGGCCCATAATTGGCATGAGTTTCCTTTTATTGCATTTAAATTTTTTCGGGCTCTTTTAAACCTCTTTGGACCCCGGATAATAAAACTCCTCCATTTTTAATGTCCAATTTAACGGTGGCTTAGTATTCGCAAAGGCAAAATGAACCTATCGCAGCCCTTCCTCGTTTTTTAAACAAAGCACACAAACGCACAAAACAGTTCTTAAATGCACAATTTCCATATCAAAATTTATCCCGCTTGGTTCGTTTTAAGGACAGGATTGAAGTGAAAACACCCAACAACATGTGATAAGACAAGCACAATAATCAAACAAATCCGTGCATGTGTGCAATAAAGGAAACATGAGTCAAACATGTAGGAAGTAACACTTAATTACATCTTAATGACTCCAAACATTATAAAGCACAAGGATGAATTTACCTATTATCTCAAAACACTATCAAATAGTCACATGTAAAATGAAATGATGTTGTGACTCGGTTATCCTAAGTCTTCATCCATAAACGGTGCAAACAAAATACAAAAATCTTTTTTAATTTTTCTAAAAATTTTATAAAAATAAAATCTTTTTGTGTTTTTCAAAATTTTTCAAAAATAAAAATCTATACAAAAAGTACATGTCACAACGCTAGCAAAAATATATCAAAAATCATAACTAGCGTATGAC
Organism: Sambucus nigra; assembly: GCA_949130495.1. Lineage (NCBI taxonomy): Eukaryota > Viridiplantae > Streptophyta > Magnoliopsida > Dipsacales > Adoxaceae > Sambucus > Sambucus nigra. The sequence goes on along the minus strand of OX422216.1, from coordinate 247,990,093 downwards.
AAACATGCAAACACAATCATCTATATGATATGGCAAGAGAAGAATCGTGTGCAAGCAAATGAGAATCAACTATTCTTAAATCTAGTGTATCCAAAAGTGATTTCCTAACCCAAACGGATGTAACACGTCGACACGGGGTTTTGGGAACTAACAAAACACTAGACTTTGAATTCCTAGGATCTCTTCCAAGATCAAAACAAAATCTCATAATGTGACCTTTCCTACCACAATATGAACATGTATAAACGGGTGGAACGACACCTAAAGTGTGATCTTTTCTAACATCCTATGGAACGGTTGACCCTCTAAAACAAATAATGGTTTTGGCTTTACCACTAGAAGCATGAGAACAAGATGAGCCATTACCATCACTATCAAACCTACTTGAGTCAGTCAAATCATTTTTTAACTTCAAATTTTTTTACTCAAGCAAAGAATTAGACTCTTCCAAAGACAGGAATTTCTTTTTCAAATTTTCAATTAAACTTAACATTTTAACACTCTCCCCCTTAATTAAAATAAACTTATCCCTAAGAGTCTTTTCACGTGCCGTAAAATCATCGATTAATTTTTTATCCTCGACGGCACAAACGGGAACCCTAGAATTTTTTAAGTCCTTCAATTCATTCTCTAAAACTAGGACTTTCTCATCACTCTTCTTTTTGGCAATTTTCAAAGAATCAAAAATCAATACACAAATTACCAAAGTGCTCACGACAAATATCACTTTGAGTTTGAAACGCTTGCAAATATTCAATCTTACTTTTAAAGAGAGAATTTTCTTTTTCCAAAACTTTAATTCTTTTGCAAAGTTTCAAATTCAAACTTTTTAATTTTTCAGCACGGTCGTGAACTTTTTCAAAAATAGGCTCCTCATTAAACAGGCGTACCATTGAAAAAATTGCGATTTTTCACAAAACTAATTTTTTTTCAAAAAAAATCAATATCACACGATTTTGCAGAAAATAGGAATCCGCGATAAATTAGCGTAACCTGCTCTGATACCAATTTGAAAAAGTCGTAACCGTGTGATAATTGATTAAATTAGCAACTTTCTACGTTGGCACACTTATTTAATTAGTGTCTATTTTTAAACCAAAATAAATTATCCCCAAATCATTCAACTGCGTGTGTGCGTGTGTCAAACCATACAATAAATAAAGCATGCGGCACAAGCTTAAGGAAAAATCCCCGCAGGGTAAAACCTTTTATTTCTAGAACTTTGAAAAGTTTACAAGACCATTGACTTACATACCATCTTGCTTTCACCCACAAGATTAACGCACGGTGTCTTCGTCAAACCTTCAAAGCAACAGCTAGAAATCTACGGTGGTTCACGCGCAGCTATACCACAAGGACCGCAATCCTAGACACGCCGTCTAAAATCTTCACAAGGACTCCCTTCACAATAGCACGCAGTTGTCGGTTGTAAATCTCTCCCCATAAAGAATAAACAAGGGCAAAAGTTGTGTTCCGGAACACCAAAATAATTCACTAAAACATATGGGAATTTTGTGAATTGAAAACAAAAAGGGATTAAAACCCTAAAGGAAGAAGCCAAAAAGGATTCTGCTTTTGCAGTTTTTCTGTTCGTGAAAACGCTGTGACTTCTTAATGAAAACGTAACCAAATAATGAGATTTTATAGAAAATCGCGCCGCCTCAAAAATAGAGCTCGTTCGAACGAGATTAGCAAGTCGCTCAAACGAAGGATAAAAGTCGTTCGAACGAGATCTAACGACATGCTATGTCGTTTGAACGGCAATTGCAGGTCGTTCGAACGACCTATCATGCGAGATTCCACGTGAGCCTGTAGAAAATTTTGATACGAATGTGTGGCCACCAGTTTCGTATCATTCTGATTTTTTATGAATTAGTTATGATTTTTCTACGAAAAGGAGTCCGAAAACAAAATCTTTAGAAAAATATTTTGTAAAAAATATCCCAAAAGCTCTAAGTGAAAAGTTAAGGTATTTAAAACATAACCTTACCACAGTAAACTTCGCGGAGCCTTGAATGATGAAGAACTTGAGTAATTCGAATCCGTCTTTGATGTAGATGTCTCTTGAATGCTCTTCGGCGGTGTAGCGGTATACGACACAATAAATTGATAACGGACCTATGAAAATATGTCCTTACAAATCTCCCCCTATGTCTATGCCGGTACATACATAAAAAATCTGAATTATCAAATACCAAATTGCCTATACAAATCTACCCTCCCATGAATAAATTTGCAAGACTTCAAAACTGTTCTTCAATCATCTTCGTCAAATCTCAAAGCTTTTCTCATCAGGGTGTGCAACATATCAATCTTCAATTTTATACCTACACACATGAGATAAAGCAAAAACCTTCGTGACGCATCGAGTTTGAAATGATATAAGAATAAAGCATTAATAATCAAATATCCGCCATAATGCAAAAACTCCCCCATAACGTGATAATTCTTTCTCCCCATTTTTATGATGTCCCCAAATAGACAGATAAGAAGAAAAAAAATCAAAACATGGAGTGTCACGACAAAATGCATAGCAAACAAAGATCAAGCTACGCGCATGCAAAGGAGTATCTCACAAATTTCACAAACTATTTTTGGATTTTTTAATTTTTCATAGAAAAATAAGATACCACTTTGAAAAATATGATACAAAAAATCACACCATGGAATTAAACTCAAACAACCAAGTCATGGAAATGAAATGAATGGGCGTGAACACATTCAATAGGTAAATCAAATCAATCAGTCATATGTGCACGATGCATATGTGTACTCCTAACGAATGAACATCACAAGTATCCTTAGGTGTAAAAATTTGTTGAATTTAAATGACATCGACTTATACAAATCAACAAATCAAAGTCAAATGATTTTCACACCAATAACGTCGAAAACTATGTAGCGCATTTTCAAGCATTTCAAGGACGTGCAAACCCGTTTTAATTCTGCAACCAAACTCCCTCATATATATTTTCTTTTACAGGTGAATAAACTAAATTCTCAAACTTTGGAGAATTGGTGCAAAAATCTAAATGGCCCATAATTGGCATGAGTTTCCTTTTATTGCATTTAAATTTTTCCGGGCTCTTTTAAACCTCTTTGGACCCCGGATAATAAAACTCCTCCATTTTTAATGTCCAATTTAACGGTGGCTTAGTATTCGCAAAGGCAAAATGAACCTATCGCAGCCCTTCCTCGTTTTTTAAACAAAGCACACAAACGCACAAAACGGTTCTTAAATGCACAATTTCCATATCAAAATTTATCCCGCTTGGTTCGTTTTAAGGACAGGATTGAAGTGAAAACACCCAACAACATGTGATAAGACAAGCACAATAATCAAACAAATCCGTGCATGTGTGCAATAAAGGAAACATGAGTCAAACATGTAGGAAGTAACACTTAATTACATCTTAATGACTCCAAACATTATAAAGCACAAGGATGAATTTACCTATTATCTCAAAACACTATCAAGTAGTCACATGTAAAATGAAATGATGTTGTGACTCGGTTATCCTAAGTCTTCATCCATAAACGGTGCAAACAAAATACAAAAATCTTTTTTAATTTTTCTAAAAATTTTATAAAAATAAAATCTTTTTGTGTTTTTCAAAATTTTTCAAAAATAAAAATCTATACAAAAAGTACATGTCACAACGCTAGCAAAAATATATCAAAAAGCATAACTAGCGTATGACAAACATGCAAACACAATCATCTATATGATATGGCAAGAGAAGAATCGTGTGCAAGCAAATGAGAATCAACTATTCTTAAATCTAGTGTATCCAAAAGTGATTTCCTAACCCAAACGGATGTAACACGTCGACACGGGGTTTTGGGAACTAACAAAACACTAGACTTTGAATTCCTAGGATCTCTTCCAAGATCAAAACAAAATCTCATAATGTGACCTTTCCTACCACAATATGAACATGTATAAACGGGTGGAACGACACCTAAAGTGTGATCTTTTCTAACATCCTATGGAACGGTTGACCCTCTAAAACAAATAATGGTTTTGGCTTTACCACTAGAAGCATGAGAACAAGATGAGCCATTACCATCACTATCAAACCTACTTGAATCAGTCAAATCATTTTTTAACTTCAAAATTTTTTACTAAAGAAAAGAATTAGACTCTTCCATGGACAGGGATTTCTTTTTCAAATTTTCAATTAAACTTAGCAGTTTATCACGCTCATCCTCAATTAAAATAAACTTATCCCTAAGAGTCTTTTCACGTGCCGTAAAATCATCGATTAATTTTTTATCCTCGACGGCACAAACGGGAACCCTAGAATTTCTTAAGTCTATCAATTCATTCTCTAAAACTAGGACTTTCTCATCACTCTTCTTTTTGGCAATTTCAAAGAATCAAAATCAATACACAAATTACCAAAGTGCTCACGACAAATATCACTTTGAGTTTGAAACGCTTGCAAATATTCAATCTTACTTTTAAAGAGAGAATTTTCTTTTTTTTACTACTTTAATTCTTTTGCAAAGTTTCAAATTCAAACTTTTTAATTTTTCAGCACGGTCGTGAACTTTTTCAAAAATAGGCTCCTCGTTAAACGGGCGTACCATTGAAAAAATTGCAATTTTTCACAAAACTGGTTTTTTTTCAAAAAAAATCAATATCACGCGATTTTATGGAAAATAGGAATACGCGATAAATTAGCGTAACCTGCTCTGATACCAATTTGAAAAAGTCATAACGGTGTGATAATTGATTAAATTCGCAACTTTCTACGTTGGTACACTTATTTAATTAGTGTCTATTTTTAAACCAAAATAAAATTATCCCCAAATCATTCAACTGCGTGTGCGCATGTGTCAAACCATACAATAAATAAAGCATGCGACACAAGCTTAAGGAAAAATCCCCGCAGGGCAAAACCTTTTATTTCTAAAACTTTAAAAAGTTTACAGGACCATTGACTTACATTCCATCTTGCTTTCGTACACAAGAGTAACGCACGGTGTCTTCGTCAAACCTTCAAAGCAATGGCTAGAAATCTGCAGTGGTTCACGCGCAGCTATACCACAAGGACCGCAATCCAAGACACGCAGTCTGAAATCTTCACAAGGACTCCTCCACAATAGCACGCAGCTGTCGGTTGTAGATCTCTCCCCACAAAGAATAAACAAGGGCAAAAGTTGTGTTCTTGAACACCAAAACAATTCACTAAAGCATATGGGAGTTTTGTGAATTGAAAACAAAAAGGGATTAAAACCCTAAAGGAAGAAGCCAAAAAGGATTCTGCTTTTGCAGTTTGTCTGTTCGTCAAAATGCTGTGACTTCTTAATGAAAATGGAACCAAATAATGAGATTTTATTAAAAATCATGTCGCCTCGAAAACAGAGCTCGTTCGAACGAGATTAGCAAGTCGCTCGAACGAAGGACAAAAGTCGTTCGAACGAGATCTAACGACATACTATGTCGTTTGAATGACAATTACAAGTAGTTCGAACGACCTATCAAGTGAGATTCCACGTGAGCCTGTAGAAAATTTCGATACGAACGCGTGGCCACCAGTTTTGTATCATTCTGATTTTTTATGAATTAGTTATGATTTTTCTACGAAAAGGAGTCCGAAAACAAAATATTTAGAAAAATATTTTGTAAAAAATATCCCAAAAGCTCTAAGTGAAATGTTAAGGTATTTAAACCATAACCTTACCACAGTAAACTTCGCGGAGCCTTGAATGATGAAGAACTTGAGTAATTCGAATCCGTCTTTGATGTAGATGTCTCTTGAATTCTCTTCGACGGTGTAGCGGAAAAATAAGTCGTTTGAGAGTGAAAACCCAAACCAGTCGCCAAACGGCCCGGTAATAGGCACGAACGCCTCGCCCTGGACCAATGTAACTTGTAAGAACTGACCACATAGTCGTGGGTCTCCCAGTTTGAGAATATGACCATAATTTGAAAATATCTAAATTAGGTTTAAAAACAAGCAGTTAAAGGGTGAAAATCCAAACCAGCCCCCAAACGGCCCCGTAAGAGACACGAACACCTCTCACGGCACCAATGTACCTTCTAGGAACTGACCGCGTAGTCGCGGGTCTTCCGAGTTTCATAATATGATGATAATTTGGAAATATCTAGATTAGGCTTAAAAATAAGTCATTTGAGGGTGACAACCCAAACCAGTTGCCAAACGGCCCCATAAAAGGCACGAACACCTCGCACGGGACCAATGTAACTTGTAGTAACTAACCGCTTTATCACGAGCCTCTCGGTTTGAGAATATAATGATACTTTGAAAATATATATATTAGGCTTAGAAGCAAGCCGTTGGAGGGTGGAAAGCCGAATCATCTCCCAAATGACCCCATAAGAGGCATTAACACCTCGCACGGGCCCAATGTAACTCCTAGGAACTGACCGCGTAGTCACGGGCCTCTCGGTTTGAGAATATGACGATAATTTGATAATATATGGATTAGTCTTAGAAATAAACCGTTAAAGGGTGAAAATCCAAACCATCCCCCAAACGATCCTGTAAGAAGCACTGACACCTCACACGAGATCAATGTAACTCGTAGGAACAGATCAGGTAGTCATAACTTGTGTAACATTTTCAATTTTAGAATATAATAATAATTGCAACTCCTATATGTAATTTTTTAGCTTGAGTAAGTTTTTTTATAAATTACTTGGTTACTAATATCGTCTCTTTTTTGTATCCTATTTTTTTGTAGAATAGCATTTTATCATTAGCATTTATTCACATGGAACACGCGGAGAAGGCAATGGTTTACAACAAGGGGTTTATTTATTTAATGTCGTTAATATTCATGATTCTATTTTTTTGTGTTATGGCCGTACGGGCTTTTGTAGTTTTATTGTTAACTTTTATGGTCGTGCGGGCTTTTGTAAGTTTATTGTTATATTTTGTGGCCGTGCGGGCTTTATATTACGCAGATTTTATATTAGCAGGTTTTAGAATGTCCAAAAAATAGAGGAAACTCTGCCCAAATTTGTTTTGGTCTGTGAACTACTAAAGACTCGTAATATTTTGAAGTTAGTATGTACATTAGTTTATTAACAACGTGCAAGGTTTGCAATTTGTGAATTTTCTTGTTTTCAAATAATTAATTTTTTTCTTTTATCCAAAAATTTGGCACAATTCAAAACCGTGCCAAAAGTGTATCAAATTTTGGCACGGTTTTGAACTGTGCTAAAAGTTTATCAAAATGTGTTCAATCTCGCACAGTTCAAAACTGTGCCAAAATTGTGACAGAAATATCAAATTCTGGCACGGTTTAAAAGTATGCCAGAAGTGTTCCTGTTTGGTAAAATCTGGCACACTTTTAAGCCATGCCAGAAAAAAATGGCCCTTTTGGAACACCTGATTCTGGCACATTTCAAAATCATGCCAGATTTGATCTGGCACAGTTTTAAACTGTGTCAGATTCCTGTTTTTGGTGCAATGACCCCGCCCCATGAAATATTGGAACCTTTCTCAAATCTAAAACTATGAGCGGGTGGTAAAAACCTCCTATGGAAATGGTATATGTTTTTTTCGCTAGCGGTGAGATGCAGAGATTTAGTCTCCTCTCCACAAATAGGACACTCCAAATAACATGTACTACACAACCGGATAATGTCCCATAAGCTGAAAAATCATTAATTTCCCACATCAACATAGCTTTCAGCATAAACTCTTTTTTTTTTAAAAGAGTCAAATGCCTGCACACCCTCTTTGCACAGCTCATTTAATCCTTTTACCAAAGGAGCCAAGTAAACATCGATGTCCTCACTTGGTGCCTTTGGCCCAAGTATCAATAAAGACAGCATCAAAAATTTAGGTCTCATACACTGTGAAGGAGGGAGATTGAGTGGTGCTACTATCACTGGCTATACACTTTATTATTGCTTAGATTTTGAAATAGATTGAATCCATCTGTTGATATTACCAAATGAAATTTACGTTGTTCTCGAGCAAAATCGAGATACTCATAACTCATCCTCTTCCAAGCTATAAAATCAATAGGATGAAATATTATATTGTCCCCTACTTATGCCCTAGCATGCCAAGACATTTCCTCTGCTATCCATGGTAACGTGAAAAATCACTTCAATCTAAGCCCAACGGGAAAATATTTCAACATTTTTTTAGGCACTTTTGAGCTTGTGCCTTCCTTGCCAATAGATTGCACATATCCAAGTTCTTGTCATATGGGACACCGATTGAGATTTGCATACTCTTTTCGATATAGTATGTAGTCATACACACAAGTATGAATTAATTTATACTTCATTCCCAAACCTTTCAACCTGTTCTTTATAGTAGGATAGCTATTTAGAAGCGTATTCTTCTTGGATAGCAAGCCCTTCACCCAATTTAAAATTTATGTCACGCTATCGCCAGACAAACTATATTGGCTCTTCAAACTATACAAACCAACCATGGCATGTAAATTTGTTTGATCCTTATCACAACGAGGGTACAACGATTTTGTCGCCTTAAATTTTAAACTTTGATAGTCATCGTCAAGGTTTATCCCGATACCTTCATGAGCACTTTAACCTTGTACATCGTCAGTGACCTCATTTTCTTCCACTTCATAAACTCCATATGCGTCATCAATAAATCACTTAGTATATTATAATCTACATTGTCCTCCTTCCCTTGTACATCTATCCTACTTGTTGATTGTTGTGAAGGTTGCTCGGGGACAAAAGGAACATGCGATTAGCTGTGAAAAAAACAAAGTTGATAACTATCTTGCATACCCCATCTTAACAAATGTAGTTTAACTATTTTCCACTCAAACACGTTACCATTCTTACACTTAGCATACGGACACGGGAACTCTTCATCATTATAACATCTCTTTGCGTATTTCACAAATTCAGTAGCACCTCTGCAAAACATATCCCCTAGTCTATTTGTCTCACCCATCCACTCTTTGTATAGAGGATATCCCATCATAGCTACTACAAACAATAACTTATTATGGGTAAGAAGAGTGTATTCATGGATTAGTATAAAGAAAAGCAAGAAAATTAGTTTCCAAAAATGATTTACTACAAGATTGACATTTCATCTTTCGGTGCTATATTATAAAAATAATATGAATCATATTTCCTCCATATCAAGGTTGAGTGGTCCTATCCCATTCAAGACCGCATATTTATATAATATACTTAGCAAATCATCCACATTGTTTCAATTTGAGGAAAATTCGGCAGTATATCCCCATAGTTCTTCAAGTACACGACATAGATTCGTAAGTGTAAGTGTTATTTCAATTTATCAATTGAAACAACACTTAACACCGCATCATCTAGTATGTACCTAGAGAACATTAAGAAACGGCAACAGAACTTCACCCAAAAGTAACAAGTTTAAGCCACTATGAACATTATTATACAAAAATTATGATGTTCCAAACTGACCAAACGGGACCATTCGAGAGATCTCATTACAAGGGTAATGACTCTTGAACGGGTCTAAGGGTTATTGGATGCGTACGCATAAGAACTAGAAGTCTAGTATCTATGCGCACTATTTTATTTATATTTTCATAAGTATGCTTCATTTATATTCGGTAGTATAACAACACTATAAAGTTTATTTGGTAATTGGAGTTGAGTGTAATATTGTTTCCAACATTACCACCAATTAATAAATAAAGTCTATAGTGATGATTTATACATAGTTATGTTTCATTTCACATTATTAATTATTTAGCAACAAGGTTTTTAAATTTATAGTATGTTTCATTTCTGTCTTATTTATATTTCATTGGTAAATATCTTTCATTTTTGTCTTATTTATAGTCGGTAATATCACAACCGTAAATGTTCAAATTCACCAATCAACAACAATTCAAGAATTCCAAACAATAATTCAAATAATAATGCGAAATATTAGAAATGCCTATGGCCAACCCACATCACATGTAACTATTCGGTAGTACCACGACCCTAAATATTAGAATTGCCTGAGGCCAACCAACTCAATAGACATTCGAATGTTCAAATTCACCAGTCAACAACAATTTAATAACCACAAGCAACAATTCAAATAAAAATTTGAAATTTTCAATAAATGAGAAACAACTTAGCGCAATAAGGTGACATTATTTTTAAATTAGCACAATAAATAATAATGTCAGAAATTACAAAAAAATAAATCAGTGCATGTGTTTGTGTGTGTGTTTGAAATCTATTTTAAGGTTTGAAACTAATTTCATTTTAAATTAATTTTAAGGGTTTTTTAGGGTTGCAAAAATCTTTCTAGGGTTTTTATTTAAAATTAATTTTATTTTAGGGTTTTGATTTGAAATTAATTTGTATGTGTATAGTGTAGGGTGTGTGTTTTTGTGCATGGTGTGGTGTGCGTGTGTTTTTATGGTGTGATGTGTGTGGTGTGGTGTGTGTGTGTGTGGTGTGAAGGAGAGAGAGAGAGAGAGATGTGATCGGAGAGGGAGGTGTGTGTGATGTCACCGGGGCTATCACACACACACACACACACACACACACACACAGAGAGAGAGAGAGAGAGAGAGAAATGTGAATGGGGAAAAGGAAAATGAGTTTCGGCAGAAGGTTTAATTTAAAGAGTTGTCACGGTCGTGTCGCGATTTTTTATCTTACAACTGATAAAGTTGTCACGATCAATACCCGTGACATGACCATGACAACAAATGCGTATTTTGTTATCACGGTTTTTTACCGTGACAACTCTGGTCAGGTATAGAGTGACAAAAACTCAATTTTGGTGGAGTGATGTGAGTTTTAACGTAGGAAAAACACTGAAAAGGCTTGAATATCAGGACCTCCATTAAAGCTTGATTTAATGGTGGAACATTTACTCTTGACTTTGAACCAGTTTCAAAGTGGAAGAACTCAAGTTCTGGGACTATGGAACCTAGATGCAAAGCTTAAATGAATCTAAAATGAGTTTTGACACCCCAAATCGAAGTTTGAAATTTGCGAGCCTCGAAATTTTAGAAACCAAAATCAGGGGCTATGGTAAACCAAAACTAGTTCAACTGCATTTTGATCATAAATCACAGAAATCACCATGTCGTAGCTCAGATCATAGTCTAAATCCACAAATGTTAAAGTCAAACTTACTCCATTGTTATAGAAAACTAATAGCTCGGACCAGTTAACCTCAATGTTTGAAACCAATATGATTAGATTCCTCTCAAAAAATTAGGCAATTTTCATTCAGGAATCAACCTAAATGGTATTCTAAAACTGTTTGAAATTAGAGTCAAAATTTTCAAACCCTTAAGTCAACAAACCGAATGTTGGAGATGAAGTGTGTTACACGCGCGAGAATCGAATCAAGCCGAGGCGCGTCTGGGCGCGTCTCCAATCAGAAAATTCTGACTTTTTTCCAAAAAATTTATTTTTTAATGCTGATCAAATTGGTATATTACATCATCCTGCTTGGATTCCCATAAATAAATTTCTCGAAAAAATAGTTTTTAAAAGTTTAAACTCAACTTTTAAATTTCACTTTAAACCCCTAAAATTTTCAACTATTTCAAAATAGTACCAAATTTTAAATATAAGTCCTTTCTTGTAAATACATCAAAATTATCTCTTGACACCAAGTCCAAAAATAAATGGAAATAAGGAAAATAATAAAAGTTTTAAATTTTGCATAAGTACATTAAACCCCAACCTTAAATTTTACACTGAAACCAAAATTATTTTTCACCCCAATTGTTACTAAGAATTTCATCTCTCCAGCATACTCTAAATATTTATATTATCCATGATTTCAGAATACCAGGTTTACTCCTATGAAAAAGACGAGCAATTTCCAACAACCCAAAATTAAAAAAAGCTGGTTAATCTATTTCACTACTATTTTCGAGCCTACACATGTGAAGTACTATATTTATTTATAGCACTATATGATAGCCACCGAACTCTTATTATAATTTATAAACTCTTTTGTGTGGTTCACATATACCGTGAATATTAATTTGATCCTTATCTGACTAAACCCTAACCCGATAATTTCATGCAACCAATGATTTCATTCAAACCCAGTAGCATACCTTATAATTGAGGGACTAGACTTTCAGTATACCCACGAAAGCGCTATTTGGCATGTAGGACTCAAATGTTTGAGTGCTTAGTTTTTATTGCTATATATATATATATATATATATATATATATATATATAATAAAGTATGAAACTTAAGTATGTCACAAGTTGAAATGATGATGTCATGAGATATTTTTATTGCGCATTACCTATTTTACCCTTAAAAATTTTGGATTCCCCCTCTTTTTCAACACTCACTTTGTTTCCCTCTTTTATTCAAAATTCAAAAATAAGGACAAAATAGTATTTTACCATTCTTACACAATTACCCACACCCAATTGCCAAGAAACTCTCTCTTCCTCTTCGTACATCCCCACCCCAGTTTCCCATCGAAACTCTCTCTCCAAAGAAATACCTGCTCTCCTCTCTCCTTACCCACTGCTCTCTCAATGCTCACGATGTGATGTTATTATCTTTATTTGATTAATGTTTTGATTTTGAAATTCTTTCATCAAATCCTCTGTTGGTTCATTTGGGATGGAATGAGAAACGATCTCATTAGTATCTCATTCTCTCTCTGTAATGAGAGTGTCTAAGTAGTGAGTATCTAAATAATTAGTTCTTTTTTACCTTATTTATATGAGTCTTGGATCAATTTTTTTCGAAACATGGTTTTGACATTAGGTTTCTTTAAATTAGGGTTTTTAAAACCTAATTTATAAATCTATCTATTGTGATTTCATTTTTATGGTTGGTCTTCCTCCAATTAATTTCTTTGAAACCTAAATTTTTAGATACCTTAGACTAAATTTATTGTTTTTGATGTTTTAATTTTAGGCACCTCACCCGTGGATTGAGCTTCAACATTAATTCAAAGGTACTCTCTCTCTCTCTCTCTATATATATATATATATATATATATATATATATATATATATATATGTGTGTGTGTGTGTGTGTGTGTGTGTGTGTGTGTGTGTGTGTGTGTGTGTGTGTGTGTGATTTCCAGAATAAGGTTCTAAGAAAGAGTCTTAGTTTAATCATGTTGAAATTTCAGGTTTAGGTACATAGCATGGGCTCTCATGGTGTCTGATTTGAGAAATTTCGGTTTTAGGTAAGCAACTTGGGTCTCATATATGTTTTTACATTTTGGGTTTGCATATATTATATATGTCATAATTGGTTCTATATTTATTTGGTTCTTGCATGTATTATTTCTATTCTCGATCTGTTATTTAAGGCTTTTAGGGGTTTTGGATATCAACTGTGTCTGATGTTATGAATGTTACTAACAACTTTATTTTGGGTTTGATGAAAGATCTCATGTTGATTATGGAATTTTTCATACTTTTTTGTGTTTGCTATAAAATGTAACTATTATAAAAAAATACATGACATACATTTTTATATGGTTTTGTGTTAATTGCTTTTATATCGAAACGAGGGGCATGGCTTCTCATTATATATTTAGGTAAGAACTGGTTATAGGTGTGGGGAGAGATAGTGATGGGTCAGAGAAACGGGTTATGGGTGTGCTCCACGAGTTTCTTAGTCTATTTGTTGAGCATGCTGCTGAGAGGAAAAGGCTTTTATGCCTTCGAAAGTATTTGGGGTTGCCACAAAAAGTTCACAAAGTATTTGAGCGTCACCTCTTCATATTTTATTTGTCATTGAGGAATAAGACCTTCACTGCCATACTAAAAGAACCATACTGTGATAATTTGGCTATAGGGGCCCATCCTCTATCAGAGGTAACAGTTGAGGAAAAATATATTGATCTAATTAAGGAATCCGATGTTATTTTGAAAGATAGGAGGCTGAAAAATGGGTTTGCTTCACATCATGGTAATGAGAATTTGAAGTTGGACTTGGATTGTGTAGATGATCACATGGCTACAACTGAAAAGGTTTCTTTATGATGTTTTTGTTCTTGATAAATGCCTATATAGAGAATTAGACATTTACAAAGTTATTGCATTCAATATGTGGAAATTTTTCTTGAAATCATAATAAGAAACGGTGTTGATTACATCTGTTTATGGTGAGAGTGGAAAAAAAACTGTGCTTATATGTTTTGGGTTGTCTCTTAGAAAATCACCTACTTTGTAATTGATCAATTAGTGGATACATGTGATCAAGTTTGTATAAAAAGTTTCATTCAGAGCATCCATTTTTTTTCAAATAATATTTTTTTCTTGCAGAGCATCCATCATCACTATCGTTTCCTTAGATATCTGTCATCTGCAGGACTTCACCAAGGGTAAGAAAGTTTTTTTTTCATTTGAACATGGGTAAATTTTGATGTTTTTTTTACATGAAACGGAGTTTTAATTTGGACTTGACTATAGGTTAGATCTTACTTTTTTGATCAAGTACCAAACTTTTTTGGGGGGGGATTTTGACCATGGATAAGATCTTATTTTTTTTGGACGTGAAAACAGCATATGACATTGTTTCTTCACACTTTAAAAGTTTTTGTTATCAGGTCTAGAGAATCTTCACAGTTTGGATTTTCCAAGTTGCTGGGAATTGCTAATCACATTGGATGATCTTCAGCACCCGACTGCTTTCTTGACCCAGAGTATGTAATCTGCCTTTTAATTACTAATTGGATCTAGGAATCGAATGATATGGGCCAATCCTTATAAAAAAAAATATTTGAGGAGGCCAAATCTATAAGAATATCAAATTTTATTCAAAAATACCATAAGTTTTAAGTGCTAAACATTCCATATGCCACTGGTTAGGACATGTGTTGGACAAGCAAAAAGATGTGTCTGGAATTTTTTTTTATTTTATTTTTCAACATGTTTAGATATTTTTGGAAGCCAGGTTCGCAGTGGTCGATCCATAAGTTGGAGGATGAGCATGACACGACCAAAGAATGTGTATAAATATTTGAGGGGCCACAAACCTATAAAAATATATATTTCTTTTCATAAAAGTTTATGGTAAAATTGGCTATTCCAATTATTTTCTGGAGCCCCCCCCCCCCCCTAAATCCACCTATGCATGTGCGCTTGGATGCGTTCAAGAGTGTACTACATTAATATATTTTGATTTCTATCGAAATTGGAATAATGCTTTGGGTTTTATTAAGTGTAGAAACCTTCTTAATTATGCATATTTTGCAAGAACACCAAATATTACTTTTAGTGCAAAAAAGTTCCTAAAGTAAATAGTTTAACTTTCACTCTATAAGGTGAGAATCCTGTAATGAAATACCCCTGATCATTTCTAATTAATCCTCCTTTTGAGCCCCATCAGTTTAACTTTCACAGGCCATAGGTGTCTACTTGAAATTTCCAAGGATTCTTCTCTTGCATTTGGATACAACGAAAGCCAGAAGTTCGACAGTCTCCCGTGAACATCATATTGTCAGGACATAGACTCAGGTCTATTCCCGTACCCCAATCAATAAGGCAAAGACCCTTATCACACCAAACGCCATGCAGAATTTCCAGCATAGTGAATAATCAGATTGTCGGGCTTGAAATCACCATGAACAATACCAGCGCCATGCCTAATTTCCAGCATAAAAAGCATCTCAATGGTGTAATAAATACACAAAACTTCTTCCATGGATCCACCAATGATGACATTGGAATTTATGGCATCTTGAAGTGTTCCATGAGCCTACTTATCAGAGACAGAGTATGCTATAGTCAGAATAGATATGCAATCTGTGAGCAAAACCAAAGTACAAACTGTCCTTATCTGGGATCCTCTTATCAAGTTGACGATACATGTAGAACTCCCAAGGGAAAGGGGGCTTTTTTATCTTTAGAGCAACAACATCATCATAGTGCTAGGGACTTATATGTTGATACATAGGGCAATTTGTCCCGGATTCCTGTCATACTTGACCAATACACACCTGATATGGACCATGTCCCAGAGTTTGATTTATGTTTGGTCAATGATGTAAGTTCAATATATTTTTCATAATGTTTCTTTTATAATCTTTTTTCCTCTTTTGTCTTCTACCAGGTCTTTTTATTGGTTTGACTATTGACTTTATGGTGCTCACATTTTGTACGTTACAATTGAGATCCAGTTACTTTGGAGGTTTTATTATTAATGTCAGTTTAGAATGAATAATCTCAAATGTTAAGAAATATTTATTATTTTATGGTTTACATTCTCCATATTGCATGACAATTGTTTGATGAAATGCTTGACCAATGTTTTAGTTTTTCATATAGTTGAAACATTTTCAAGCATAAACCATACCACATGGACTTGAGGAGAAAGAATCAACTCTAAACTTGATGGGATTCGAGCTTAAGATATCGTAGCCGGTAATGTAGGTCACGATAATTTATTATTTTATTTATTGTTTGTAGTATAAATACTAAATAAGGATGACGATATGTAATGATAGATGTTCGATTCAAATATGTCCTATTGTGGGCTGGCCCACTCTTGACATGGTTGAATACGTAGGTTCCTTTTTTCTAGCCTTTTTTGGCTACGATATATTGATATTTGAGGGAATAACTCAATTAATTTGCATTGAGTTGTCACAAGTTTCAGCCATATGTCCAATATCATCAATTAGGTGGGAAACATTTGTTCTATCAAATTTGGATAGATTTGCCAATTTTCTTCAGTGCAATTTTTTCCAAGCAATATAATGACATATAATTCAATCTAAAAGTCTATTTTTCTATTTGTTCCATGTTTGATTTGTGAAATTTCACCAGTCATGGGCTCTAAAAATAAAAATGAGCTTTCTCATTTACTTTTTGGATAGCTGATTTGTCAAAATTTCATTAATTAGGTGGGAATTAACCTTTTTGTATTGCTGAAAGCAGTGAGGATTGTTGTTGAGGAGAAGTGAGGATTGTTGTTGAGGATACCAACCTTTTTGGATGACATCAACTTTATAACTTCGAAAAGGAGAGTACCAATATAAGTTTGGAATCCCTTTTATGCTGTTCGAATACCATTTTGTGTAGTTAGTAACACATTTGTGAAGCTGCCTTTATTTTGTGTAGTTAATAACACATTTTGTTTGGATGAAAGTAGTGAGGATTGTTGTTGAGGAGCAGTGAGGATTGTTGTTGAGGATACCAACCTTTTTGGATGACCTTTATAACTTCGAAAAGGAGAGTACCAATATAAGTTTGGAACCCCTTTTATGTTGTTCGAATACCATTTTGTGTAGTTAGTAACACATTTGTGAAGCTACCTTTATTTTGTGTTGTTAGTAACACATTTTGTTTGGATGAAAGTAGTGAGGATTGTTGTTGAGGAGCAGTGAGTATTGTTGTTGAGGATACCAACCTTTTTGGATGACATCAACTTTATAACTTCGAAAAGGAGAGTACCAATATAAGTTTGGAACCCCTTTTATGCTGTTGGAATACCATTTTGTGTAGTTAGTAACACATTTTGTGCAGCTGCCTTTATTTTGTGTACTTAATAACACATTTTGTTTAGCTGCCTTTATTTTGTGTAGATAAAAGTGAAACACGCGATGTAGTTGTTTTGTGTAGTTTAACTTTTAATAGTTTGAATCTTATGCAGGTATTTGCAGTTGAATCCACTACTTGCAATAGAGTATTCCTCTTCATAAATTAGCAACAGTTGATCATTCTCAAGTCCAATTTAGTCCTGTTGCAGCGATGTAAGTGATCGGTATATGTAGCCAAAATCCAAATGGGTGACACATTAGAAGTAATACTCACATTATACAAATAGTGGATTCTTTTTTGGTACAAATAGTTGATTCTTATACAACAATAAATTGCATTCAGTTCCATGTGGTTTTAGATTGATTTCTATACATTTTTTGTCAAACTTACACACAGTTAGTTTGAATCTTTTATGGATTGTTGTTTTATCCGGGTTTTGATTGGTTATTGAATTATAGTAGTGTACACAATACTGTTTCTTTTTTGCAAATTTTTATACTATTCTAAAATTTTGGTGTATGACATTAGCTCACTAGCGTGTTGTTCTCCAATTTTTTTTCTCTTTTGGTATACTAAGATTTTCATACTACCTTAGCGTTATGTGTAGGACATGGTAGTGTACTCCGTATTGAGAATGAATTTGAATTGGAAGAACAATACTCATTCTCATGGGTTTGTGGGAATCATATTTCTAAAAAAAGTGATTTGAATCAAATGTTATATATATTCATTGTGTGTTGACTTTCTTATATTGCAGGTTTTGGTATCCTTACAGGAGTCGCACAATTTTATTGTATGAAATTTAACAATACACTAAAATTTATTGGCGGTATCCCTCATTCTCTCAATTTTGCTCTGGTGTTTTGATGTTACAAAGTTCCGTGTCAAGTTGATCAATGTGAGCAGGTTTTTTGTTCGTTTCGGTTAATAATCTGAATAAGGATCACAGTTATCACCAGGTGAAGTGCCTCAACTTATTTTTTCCTCTTTATAAATCTCTTTGGAATATAAAGTTCTTAACTTGGTAGATTTTAATGAGCAGGTGTGATCTTAGTGCCTTTTGTTCTTACGCTTTTAGTCATTGCATTGTACCATTTCGGATCTCAAATAAAATTGAAAAAGAGAATCAAGTGATGATTGAAAATTTCCTAAATGTTATACAACTCTCAAGCCTGCACGGTACTCTTACGCTGATATTAAAATGATCACAAGCAGTTCCAGGTCTGTATCGTGTTAGTTAAATTATCGGTGTTAATTAAATTGGAGTTTCAAGTATGAAATTTGTTGGTAGTATCCCTCATTCTCTCAATTTTGCTCTGGTGTTTTGATGTCACCAAGGCCCTGTCAGGTTGATCAATGTGAGCATGTATGTTGTTTGTTTCGGTTAATGATCTGAATAAAGATCACAATTATCACCATTTATAGGTGGATCAAATAAGTTATTGACTACAAGTGAAGTGCCTCAGCCTATTTTTTCCTCCTTATAAATCTCTTTGGAATATAAAGTTTTCAAATAAGTTGTTGACTTCAACTCTCCATTGACAATTGGTAAACGATTCACTTCTTCTCTTTCATTCCTGGTAAACAATTATGTTTTTTCGATTTAAACAGAGTATTGTGTGGTTGCCTATATATATTTTTGACTTTGAACATTAGTTTGTAACAATTTCAGGGATCGATGATGGCACCACATATAAACCCAATGGTAGTTGGATACAAAATTGTACTTGGGGAAGCAGTATCAAAATCGTGCCTTAACTGCGAATAGGCAATGCTCACCAGATGCTTAATTTTGATGATTTCGAGCAGATTCGGAGCAAGGTTTTGATGATTCAGAGTACATTCAAAGCACTGTTTTATTTCGGAGTAGATTCGATGCAATACTCATCAGACCCTATCTACTATGTTCAGTAAGTTAAGGTCTCTAGGGTCATGTTTATCATATAGGCCTTATGGAGACCAGTTTGTGTGTTAGGTAGTTTTCAAAGGCCATAGTAGGCTTTTAACACTTGAAACAACAAACCTCTAATTTGGATGCTACTGTACCTATCCTACTTTGTATTTTGTATTGGACAATTTATGTATTGCTACTGTATCTGTCCTACTTTGTAAATGGTAGGATTATACTCTTTACTATATCATCTCATGTAATGGAAGTTGCATTCGGTCGATTTACCATAGTTTGTTTTCTAACTTCTTGATCAGTATTGATGATAATGAATAGGTGATTTGCTAAGCGATTCTTACATCCACACAAAGTTTCGGAACCGCGACGTTAAAATTTACAGCCCTAAAATAATCTCCTCAAGCCATAAGTGAAACATACAATCAAAATTACTCTAGACATTAACAAAATCTCTTTTATAAATATATACCTTATCAAGATCTACTGGACCTTCTTCACTAATGCACAAGGTTGTCACATCGCTGTCATGTAAATCTTTGGTAGTTAAAGATGTATTTTATCCAATAATGATTCCAATTGAGTGACGTGATGAAAAGAATAAAAAGGATAATAATTCATACTAATATTAACTATCTATAATTATGAATTGGAAAAATATGCATATGACAGATGAAGATGAAGGTGATGTATAACTCACTGAATCATCATAGGGCCGGAACCCCCCTCAAGGTATAAATCACTAAAAATAAAGGTGATGTATTAGTGTGCATATCTAATATTTAATTTTTCCAATTTGCACTCTAACTTTAATTACGGATGCGGTGTTAAATGACATCCTCCATAAACATGCCACCACTTGATCGACAACAACGAGCATCGACGATGCTTTGTGCTTGATAGAGGTAACAAACCCATGCACCATTTTTTCAATCAGTATGGGAAAATATTATGCGTACTTCATAAACTGATATGATGAGATATTATCCATGTGTTTCACCTAATTGTTAGGTGCACCAATTGATATATTATTTATAATAATATTATATTTTTATTTCTTTGGCAGGTTATTTCTTGGTTGCCTCTAGATATGAAGGTTCATAATGATTTGAATGCTCGATATGTTTGTGTCAATTTTAACAAAACTTCGCTTAACGTGGGGTGTAATTTTAGCAGACCTTTGCATAACATTGGTTATTACCCCTCAAGCAGGGTGGGGATAGTCCAATAAAAGAGGAGATTATGTCCATTTTTTTAAAGGGGGTTTTGGGAAAAGGTCCTTATAATGCTCAAAGTGTATAAAAATAGGACACTCCCTATAATCTTATAAATTTAGTCCCTCTACAAAAAATTCCATAAAAAATGGTGAAAAATAGTGCCACTGGCGCAGACAAAAAAAATAAATGCTATTGTACCACAGGGACTAGATTTATAAATGCTATTGTACCACAGGAACTAGATTTATAAACTTGAAAATTATTGTCCTAAAAATCCAAATATAGGAAGGGACATGACCATTACCTCAATTCTCTAATTTTTTAAAATGACACTTTGTTTATTTGAGACACAATGTGAATTCGGTTGATAAATATTGTATATTTCATGTTATATGTAAATTTGTTTGATGAATTTAGACTATTTGAATGTTGTTGGATTATTTGTTATTTGTCAAGCATGGTAGATAGTCCTATAAACAAACATGAATTTGGTTTTACATATATTTCCGTTTTTGTTAAGTAGGGTGAATAGTCCTATAAATAAGGAGGATTAAGGTCAATTTTTTAAAATTACATTTTTTTTGTTAGAGAGTGAAATTTTTACCTTTTTGCAATTACGTACTTAGATTTTTTTTTGCCATTTTGCGATTATCAGCGTGCCTTCAGGCACGGGCATACCCTAGTATATATATATATGAGTGTAACTATTGTTAGTGTGACTAGCTAGTTACTTTCCCCAAAGGTTTTGGGTTGATTAAATCTCGAAAGGTTTTGGATTGATTTTATCCAAATATTATTTTGGATGTTATTATAAGTGTATTTATACGCCCTTGAAGCCTCTTTAATCGATAATTATGGGTTATGTTGTTATAGTTTGAAACTTATTCTTATGACTCGATATTAACTTATCCAGTTATAATCACCATACTATTCTTATTAATATCAACAAACTCCATATACCCTGCTTTGTTATTGTTGATATCTTAGTTGTTTCCTTTACTATAACTCTGACATAACTTTTGATATTGTAAACAAACTCACATATATACAATTGCTATAGAAATAAAATCATCTACTTGGCAAAGTTTTGCTTAATTGTCTTCCATCCAGATGGACAATGAACTTGAAGAAGCAGAAATAACCCCCACACCTCTGGATTTTTATTCATTTTTATCAAGGAAAATATTTTAGTTAAATACATGTGGGCGGTAATAAGAAAAGATGGTAGTGCCTATTGGAATACTTTTACCACAACGTACCACCTTATATGACCCGTTTAGTTCCCCTGATACTTCTATGTTATAAGGACTCCAAAAGATCATTTATTTTTCTGTTTATGAAGGCTCCAAGTTATGTAATAATATGTTATGCATCCAGATAAATAGAGTTTTACTTTTATTTCACTTAAATTATTATTGTTACTTTAGTATCACCAGACATAGAATTGTAGGTGTGACAGCCTCCCTTTGAGTTTTTGTTCAACTTCTTACCCTCCTTTTTGGGAGAGACGTACTTGTCTTTGTTCTTGTTTGCTTTGGGTTGACCTTTATCCTGGGTTTTTCCTGTGACCACATCTTTGACTTTGGCACATTTTTCAATCCTGGACATTAGATCGTTAACCGTGGTTACTTCCTTCTTGGTGAGAGAGTGATACAACATGGATTTGTTCGACGGGATGATCTTGAAGGAGGCTACTATAACTTGGTCAATGAGGTCTTACACCTTATTTTAGACCTCGACGTACTCACATAAGATTTCCTGTGGATTTTTTTTTAGCATGAGCGAATCCATCCTCTCCGTATGGATGCTGCTTGTGATAAATCTTGAGATAAAGGCTTATGTAAGTTGTTTGAAGCTGGAGATGGACCTATGAGATAGATTTTTGAATAACTTTTGTGCTACGTCCCCCAATATTAATGGAAATATTCATGGTGAGTTACTATTCCAGAGCATTATGGCTTGGCAGTACTTGTGAACATGGTCGGTGGCGTCTATCTCTCCATCATATATTTCGAATCTAGGCACAGTGAACATTTTCGGCGATTCAAAATCTTCAATTGACTGAGTTAAGATAATATATCTCCAAGATAGTTTTTTGGTGGTCATTGCTACTTGATAAGAAGGATGGTCGTCCATTTCCATCCGTATGAAATTACGAAGATCTTCCCTGTCGTGGAAAATGCTGGGTCGATCTCTTCTTTCTGGTGACTTGCTGTGAACTATTTCCTCGCTACGACTCTTACTCTCCTGAAGGTAAGGGTGCAAGGGATCTCCTAGCACTTATATTTGTCCCTTTGGATTTCATGCTCCATCCTACACGAAATTGAAGGTGTCGTTCTCTTTCAATTGATGGCGTAAAGTTGCATCTTGCTCACGAAGGAGTTACTCGTAAGCATCTAATAGTCGTGATATCTGACTGGATCCCGGTGGCTCATTGTAATATATCGTTTACTCCTCACGAGGATGGGAGCAGGAGTTGGGGGTGCTTCGAGTGGGGTCTGATCACAGAATTGATCCTGGCAGGGACGTGTTCATTGTGGTCGTCTTGATGATCAACGTGAGATGGTGAGTGACCACTATGTGGATGAGATATGATCATATTTGGCTGGTAAATTTGAGAAAATAAATTCTTTTACTATAGATAGCAAAAATTGTAGGTGGAGAAATATTACTAGTAAAGGTTCAATACTAACAGAATAAAAAAATCAAGCACGCACACACGAGAACAAGATTTATATGGTTTAATAACGTGCCTATGTCCACAAAAGATTTTTATTTTCTATTATCAGAGCTTCAATACTCACCATTACATTCTTTTTTTTCTTGGGGGCTAGATTACATTCGTAAGAAGTGGTGACTGAGTCCTTAGGATCACAATCATTGTGATAAATATCCATGGTTAATTGGTCATATTTTATCCATTGATTCTTGCATGTGAGTTATCTTCAACATTCTTTATCTTTACAGTTAGGAATGATTAACCGAGTTAATATGGCATGTGCGGTCCTCCCACGTGTGGGAAATTATTTCCCTTATGGTTATTATTAATATTAATGTTCGACTAAAATATTAACTTATTATTAATATTAATGATCCTCTAAAATATTCTCATTATTATTAATATTAATGTTCCACTATTTATTAGTGTTCCACAAATTAAACGATTAACATTCCATAAATATAAATAATATATTTTCATAAATTAAAGTTCAAAATAATAAATTTTCCAACAATAACTCCAATTTTAATCTTTGGTGTTTTATAAAAATATGTGGAAATGGGTGATTTTCCAAAAACTAAACAAATAAAAATGGAAAATCTCTACTTTGACTCGAAAAACTTTGTCAGGTCAAATATTTGCTAGGAAAATATTGCATGTTTCCACTTTACTATCAAACGAAGCTCGAATAATAAAACTTAGTAGACATCAAACCCAAAACGACCATGTTTATTAGCATTTGCTTAATAAGATTTGGATTTTTTTTACTTTAATACATTACTAATTTGTAATTTTAGACTTTAATACAACTTAATCACTTTATCAGATTTTAGTACATTTTCAATTGCTAAATATCACTTTAATTGGTGATATATCTTATATTTAGCGGAAAAAAATTATGAAGCCTAATAAATTAATCGAGTTGTATTAAAGTTTAAAATCAAAAATTAGTAAGGGATTAATGTAAAAAAAATAATAAGATTTTTAATGCGACCTTAAGGAGTTGGTGGGGTGCTTAGTCAGCTGAGGAGTAAGTGTCCTAGAATCTCAAGTTATAGAATGCAACTCTTCCTGTTGAAATCCTAATTTGAGATAGGGGGAATACTTTGAGTTGTGCGCAAATTGACGTGATGGATCACCCCCATATTTAAAAAAAGGGAAAAAAAGCAATTCACAATTAGGTCCCTTGTTAACAATTTTTAAACATATAAGGACAATTTACAGTTAGGTCCACTTATTGTGCCACTAAGTGTTTAAAATATGTCAAGAAGAGAAATAGTGGACCTAAGTGTTTAAAATTTGTCAAAACTTCTTTAGTGTTTAAAATTTATTTACGAGGCAGGTAAGAGTACTTTGCTAAAAAATTGCAAGTACTATAAGGGCCCGGTGGTTCAATTTAACATTCAAAGGTTATAGGGGTGGCAATACGCGTATTTAGGTTGTGTTTCGACCGACACGACATGACAGGACACGATAAGAATTTTTCGGACACGAACACGACACGAATTCGTATATTTTTAGGTAACACGAACACAACCCAAATAAAAACGACATAACACGACTCGACACAAATAACACGATTTCTTAAAATTTCACACTAAATTAAATATAAATAGATACGATAACCCGAATACAGACACGATTAACACAACTAGACACTATAACACGACTCATAATTTTGACACGAACACAGCGCGATTTCATGTCAAAAAACACGACACGAACAAGACATATCGTGTCAATTTCGGATCGTTCCCTGTCGTGTTTTGTTAGGGGTGGCAAATCGTGTTATTGGGTCGTGTTTTTTCCTGACACGACATGATAAGATTTTTTAAAACACAAACACGACACGAAGTTGTATTTTTTGCGGTTACCACGACACGTGTAACACGATTATTTTTTTCCCAATCCAATTAGACACAAAAACATGAAAAATATGACTATAATAAAACCTCAATTTTTTGACAAATATTATTACCACTTTCTCACCCAACTAATATCAAATCTTATTCAAACTATAATATCAAATCAAGCATAATAATCAACAAACAATCTTAGAAGTTTTGGGAGAAAAAATACAGACAATTTGAATGATAATCTGATTTTCATCGATTAAATCTTATTCAAATTACAAATCTTATTCTCACTTTTAATTTATCTATCATCAACAAACAATCAAAGAAAAACCACACTAACCAAACTCAGATCAATCAGTGCATTAAGTTTCTTTTTGCAAACTACAAACTCAGATCAATATGAGAAAACTAAACCCAAATCTTACTCAAACTATAAACTCAATCGGAGCCGCTTTTTTCAATCAGATCCTCTTTTTTTCCAATCAAAGCCTTTCTTTTTTTGATCGAGATGAAGAAAGATTATTGAACTGTCACAATTAAGTGACTACTTACCTTCTCTCTACTCTACACGAAGAACAAAGCCAATTCTCATAGAGAATTTAGAAGAAATTTCAATTATATATCCCAATTGATTACAATTCAATAGATAAATGCATTATAGATCCACTTTCTCTCTCCTTCTAACTAACTCAACCGATCGCAAGGCATTTAGTAAAATTCCCTTCACACGATAATATCTCTAACACTAAAATAACAACTAGCTGAAATAACAAAACGACAACGTTTATGGTAATTAAAAAATATAAAAAGTAAAAGACCCGTTTGACTTAAACTACACCGCACCGATCCACATCAATTGTGCTTCTTGTTTCACCTCCCGCTGCCCCAATTATGCAGTACCTTCCTCTCAAAACAATCCTTGTGCTCAAGGATTAAAAGATGGAAACTGCTTGACGATGAAGTGGTAATCCTCCCAAGTAGAATATTCGGATATGGAACTTTTCCATTGCACAAGGATCTGAGCTACTGCGTGATTGTTATGCATAACCACCCTTCGATCCAAGACTTTGGCAGGCTCCATTAACATATGACCCTCTTGATCAACTAAGGGGAGTAGTGGAGAGAGATAAATAGTTGCTCCAACCTTCTTTTTAGCCTGAGAAACATGGAAAACAGGGTGGATTTTTTATCCTAAAGGCAATGTTAGTTTGAACGCAATCGGCCCCACCTTAGAAATGACCTCAAAAGGTCCATAAAATTTAGCTGAGAGCTTGAGGTTTTTCCTGATCTCCGTTGTAGATTGATGATAGGGATGAAGTCTTAAATATACCCAATTACCAACTTTAAAAGTTCTGTCACTTCTCTTTTGGTCAGCAAAGTGTTTCATTCTTTGTTGGGCTGTCACCAATCCTTCCTGTAGTACCTGAATCATAATATTTCTTTAATTGAGGTAGTCTTCTATGGTTGCCACTGGTGTAGAAGTATCAACTGCTATCACAAGTTGGGGGGGAACGTAGCCGTATAAGGCTTCAAAAGGGGACATCTTCAAACTAGAGTGATAGTTGGTGTTGAACGACCACTCAACTAGAGAAAGCCAACTCATCCACTTGTGAGGTCTATAATTGGTCATGCATCTAAGATAGGACTCCAATAAAGCATTCACTCTTTCCGTTTTTCCATCAGATTGAGGATGGTAGGAAGTACTTAGGTTCAACTTTGTTCCCAACTTCTTGAAAAGATCTTGCCAAAATAAACTTAAGAATATGGATCCTCTATCAGTGACTATAGAGTGTGGAAGACCATGTAACTTATAAACATGATCTATGAAGGTGTGTGATGCTTGAACAGTCAAAAGGGTGGTTTAAAGTAATAAAATGGTTGTACTTGGCCAATCGATCAACCACTACCATGATAACTTCCTTCCCTTCTGATATGGGTAGTCCTTCCATAAAATTCATAGTGATATGGCTCCAATATTGTTCTAGAACTGATAAAGGCTGAAGTAGACCAGCTGGGAATATATTTTCAATCTTATGCCTTTGACATACATCACAACATTTTACAAATTCGATTATCTCCTTCTTCATACCAGGGAGTGTGAAATATAGTTTAGCTCTCATATAACTACCTTGGTGACCCGAATGACCCCCAATTGCATACGAGTGGACTGCAACCTTAATCTTATTTTATAAGTCCCCAGACTTCCCAATATATACTTTTCCTTTGTACCTGATAACTCCCTGATCGTAAGTGTAATTAGGAAGGCCCTCTGAGTTTATAAGCAATCTAGAAATCAATTCTTGTGAAACCCGATCTTTCTCATAAATTTTACCCACAACTTCCATCCATATGGGTTTAATAACTGTGATGGCTGAATAAGAGGCCTGTTTAACGGCTACCCTCGATAAAGAATCTGCAGCTTGGTTTTCTCTTCCCTTTTTGTATCGAATTTCATAGTCAAAGCCAAGAAGTTTACTCAACCACCGTTGTTATAATAGGGTGTGAAGACTCTGCTCCATAAAGTATTTAATACTCTGATGTTCAGTGTAAATAATGAAGTGGTGGCCTTCCAGATAAGCCTTCCACTTGGTGATAGCTAACACAATAGCTAAAAGCTCATTTTCATAGGTGGAGTAGCTTAGAAATATCGAACCTAACGCCTTGTTGTAGTAGGATATAGGTTGTCCTTCCTGGGCTAAGACAGTACCTATTCCTGATCCACATGCATCATCCTTAATTTCAAAGGTTTTAAAGAAATCTGGAAGAGTTAAGGCCGGTGTAGAGACCATGGCTAACTTCGGTTTTTGGAAAGAGTCTTCCGCTTTAGGATTCCAGTGAAAGTTATCCTTTTTTAAGAGATCTATTAATGGTCGGTTGATGTGACCGTAATTGAGAATAAATCTTCTGTAATACTCGGTCAACCCTAAAAAAAACTTAATTCCTTCAGGGTTTTAGGTCTTGGCCACTGTGACATGATCTCTATCTTAGTGGGATCAGCTGAAACGCCTCGCTCATCAATGATATGACCCAAGTATTCCACTTTGGGCTAGCCAAAAGAGTATTTGGAGTGTTTAGCATACAGGCTACAATTTCGTAGAATAGTTAAGATTGTACGTAGGTGTGTCACATGAGTTTCCATATCGGGGCTATAGATGAGTATGTCATCAAAAAAAACAAGACAAACTTTCTTAAATAAGGTTCGAAAACCTCATTCATTAAGGATTGAAAACTAGCAGGGGCATTAGTCAGTCGAAAAGGCATGAACTTAAATTCAAAATGGCCTTGGTGAGTCCTAAAGGCTGTCTTGGACACATCGATGTCATGTATTCGAATTTGGTGATATCCAGATCTCAAATCCACCTTTGAGAAAAAAAATTCTCCATGAAGTTCATCCAGAAGTTCCTCAATCATGGGAATTGGATACTTACCCTTGATGGTTATCTCATTTAACTTCCTATAGTCAACACAAAGTCTCCATCCACTATCCTTATTTTTAACTAAAAGGATAGGTGCAGAGAAAGGACTGTGACTGGGCTGAATAATTCCAGTCTTGAGAATGTCTATGATCAGGTGTTTATGATTGATTTTTTGGGTGTGTGGAACTCTATAGGGTTGCAAGTTAGGTGGTTCAGAGTTTGGTTTGAGGTTTACGTGGTGGTCGTGTGATCTTTTAGGATATAATGACTTAGGTTCTCAAAAAATATCTAGAAATTCCTCCAGAAGTTGCTCAATAGGACCTAGTGGTTTTAATGGAGAAAATGATATGGTTGAAATGGAGAAGAGATCGCCCACTAAACCTCGTTTCCCTTTTCGCAACAATTTTTGGAAGGAGTTACCTTAAATGAGTTTGAAAGTAGCTTCCTCTTCTCCTCCTTATAGGGTTATTTTCTGCGTACCTTTAGTAAAAGTGAGTTGTAGCTTCTTAAAATCAAAGAGGACTGGGTTGAATTACCTCATCCAGTCCACACCCAATACCATGTCGCTACCCCCAAGAGTAAGGATTCGGATATCAGTTTGGAACTGATGGCCTTGCATATCCCATGTGAATTTAGATCACTTGGTTGTACTCTTTAACTTATTGCCATCTGCCACATTTACAAGTAGAGGTGAAGTGACCTCAAGGCCACAACCACCTTCCCTAGTAGGCATAGGTCTAGGAAATTATGAGTCCTTCCACTGTCCACAAGGATATTCAGGGGTTTCTTTTTCAGCATTCCCTTCAACTTAATGGTACTCTGGCTCACACTCCCAGTTAAGGCATCGACTGATATTTCTACCTCAGGGGTTGAGTTGTCTTCCCGTTCTATTGAAGATTCTCCTTCATTTTATACGGTTTGATATGTTTCCAGTTCTTCCTTAAGGGCCAGCATATATAATTTTGAATTTACACATTTATGGCCTGGTTTAAAAGGTTCATCACAATTATAACATAACCCTTTCTCTTTTCGGGCTCTCATTTCAGCATAGGTCAATTTGTAAATTGTAACACCCCGTAATTCTGAGGACTTAGAATTTAATTATTTTCGAGAGAAATAGAACCTAATTAATTTAGAGAATTCAAATTTATGAATTGGAGAATTTATTTAAGTCAGAGGAATTATTTAAATTTGGGAATTAACATTTAATTAATTTTGACCATCTTTGGATTTTGCATGTTTCGCATTTTGAGGTTTAAATTAGAGAATGTTATAAAGTATTTCAGATGTCAATTCTGAGTGCACGGTTGAGTCCGGATAGGTCGAGATAGTCGGAAAAGTGTACTCGTGGGTGGTAAATGGGTCATGGGATATTTTTATGCATGACCGGGCTCATAGGGAGTATTTGGGCAATTTTAATTAGGCCCATAAGAGGAAAAATGGGATTAGCACTTTATAACCTAAAAGTGAGAGTTGGGGGCAGCCATAACTCATTTTAGAATTCCAAAATCTGTAGAAGGGAGAAAAGGGATAATTTGAGGAACTTTTTGTAACACCCCGTATTTTTGTGCATTTAATATTTAATTAATTCAAGAATTTTAAATTACTTGTGTGTTGTAATTTTAATTGAATTAATTATGGCAATATATATATTTAAATATTAATCGGGGAGTGAATGGTTAATGTTTAGGGAAATTTATTTACTAAGTGAATAGTAATAATTTAATTACGTCGTTTCGGGTATTAATGACGGGGTATGCACTTATCCCAGACGGGAGTCGGTATAGACTAAATTGGGTGTGTGATAAGGATTTTTATAAATTAATTCGGATGCCAATTCTAAGTGCGCGGTTGTGTCCGGATGGGTCGAGATAGTCAGAAAAGAGTACCCGGGAGTAGTAATTGGATCTCGGGACATTTTTGGGCATAACCGGACCCACACGGGGTGATTTGGGCTATTCTAATTAAGCCCATTAGGCTAAAAACGGGATTAAGGGTTTTTAACCTAATTGGGAGATTAAGGAATGGCAGCCAACATAACTCTAAACCTAGGGTTTGAGAGGGGATTTGGGGGAAAGCAAATCAAGAGCAAATTGGAGGTTATTGGAGACAAGTTAAGGGACATCAACAACGGATCATACCCTACGAGTAACTCCAGGCAAGTGATTAACTATTTTTACTCCTAAATTGTCATATCCAATTCATATTTTAGTGATGTGTATACTAAAATCCATTTTGGGGATAAATGGGTACAAAAAATGGGGTTTTGTTAATGGAATACTTGGCTGAGATTCAAAGTAAGAAATAGGTGTATTATATATCCCTAAGTAAAGATAAAATAAAATTTGAATATATTTGATGACTAACATGGAATCTTTATGAGTTCTTGGATGAAGAACATGAATCTTGAATGACTTAGGGTTTGATTGATGAACACAAGATGTCAATCTGCCAGAATTTTTTATACAACTTTAAACGTATGCCATTTGAGTTTCACTTCTAATTAGAGTGTGAACCATACATTCCTGGAAAGGTATTTCTCTTAGCTATCCAATGAACTTGGAATCAGGTCAATTGGAGTTCTGTAGAGGGAGTAATCTACATTTTACTACAGGGTGTTTCATCTGTCAACATAGTAATCTGCCAGAATTTTGGCATGACTTTAAACGTGTGCGATTCGAATTTTACTTCGAATTAGAGTGTGAACCATGCATTCATGGAAAGGTATTCCTCTTAGCTATCCAATGAACTTGTAATCAGGTCAATCGGAGTTCTGTAGAGGGAGAAATCGAAATTTTACTAGAGGGTGTTTAATCTGCCAGAAAATTTGAGATTTTTCTTTTTAAGCCTCAAATGTCTAAAATTTTATCGGGGAAGTGGTTGGGACCATGATGAAATATATTGATGGAATAATGATATGGAATTAGGTCTATTATTGAGTGTTGAACTTTGATTTTGTGAGAGAGTTAAATTGGAGATTCATAGGCTTGATTGTGACGTACTCTAATTCGAGATGATAAGAATATAATACGGAAACGCATGAGCGAGCTTAAGTTCGTTAGGTCAGTGGGTTAACAAGGGTAACTACTGAATTGATATAACAAGGGGTAACTAGGACCCTTAGAGTTGTGTGAATAGTTGAATTAATACGAATATGAAATAAATTTGTAAAGAAAAACAAGTACGGTGAATATTAGAGAGAAATATATTACGTACAAGTATGAATAATTGGCTTGTGTAAATACCTATTGTTTTATAGGATTACTTAGGTTGTGAATGCCTATTGTGTGTTTCCTTGTGATAGGAACATAGACTCGGGAAATATTAAGTTATGGGCCAAGTGAACGAGTCTGGGGATAATGGTTGAGTGACACCAAGTTATTAAATTAATGGATGTGTTAATTAATGAAGGTAGAGTCGGAAGGTAGACTCGAAAAAGTATTAAATTAATTGATGTTGTGATTAATTAATTTAGAGTCGGATTGTAGACTCGGGAAGGGTATAAATTAATTAATGTGTAAATTAATTAAATAAGAGTCGTACTACAGACTCGGATCGGTATTAAATTAATAGGTGTGTTAATTAATTTAATTAGAGTCGGATTATGGACCCGGGTAGGTATTAAATTAATAGGTGTGATAATTAATTTAATTAAAGTCGAATTGTAGACTCGGGGATGTATTAAATTAATAGGTGTGATAATTAATTTAATTGGAGTCGGATTGTAGACTCGGGTAGGTATTAAATTAATGGGTGTAATAATTAATTTAATTACAGTCGGATTGTAGACTCGGGGAGGTATTAAATTAATAGGTGTGTTAATTAATTTAATTAGAGTCGGATTGTAGACTCGGGGAGGTATTAAATTAATAGGTGTGTTAATTAATTTACTTAGAGTCGGACGATAGACTCGGGGAAAGTGTTATATTAATTGAGGTGTGAATTAATTATATTAGAGTCGGGCGATAGACTCGGAAAGATGATAAATTATTAAGTGAGAAAACTAATTATGTTGAGTCGGGCCACAGACTCAGGAAATTACAGGCTAGTGTACGGGATTTTGAGTACACGATAAAGTCGGGCTTCATATTATATATATACGGTGTAGTGATAGTATATATACGTGTATATATTGTGTGTGATATTAAATATCAGTGACTAAATATTTATTCAATTTATGTACTCTAGTGCTATCAAGGGAGGTTGCGCGATGTGGGTGAATCCCCTAGCTTGAGGAGTAGGGCGAGTATATCCCCAGGTCATAGCGTTCGGTATATATGGGTGAGGGATTTATCTCACTTTCAGGGAAGGAATATGACCACCTCCACTACGTTTATATTTTGGGCCAAGTTGGTGAGCGATTCCAACTTGGGGAACTAAGTTTTATGAGTAGACCTAGTGAGATAGCATTTTAGAGGGAATCATCCGGCGAGGGTATACTCGAAGGGATGGATATACGTATGTTATATGTGTGGATTTTGTGGCAAAGGTACGTATATAATGGTAGTAAATATTCTATACGGGTAATAATACAGTGTGTGATGTATTTACTTTATATAACTTGTGATACGGTTATATGCTACTATTTAAGAGGAATTAATTAAGTTAATTATGAAATAACTTATAATTCAGGAATCATTATACTCGGGTTAGAGTAGTATGGCAAGGAAAGGTTATACCAGGACTAGTTGGACGGGGTAGCACAACTAGGTGGGGTTAAGGTAACCGGTAGGTGTGCACAATAGTGGAGGGGTGAGAATGTCCACAAGGGAGTGCGACACTAACTTAAATATGAAGCGCATTCATGCATTTTAAATTACTGCAGTTAATTCACTTGCTAAATATTTTCAAAATGTTTTGGGTTCTAACCCTTGCTATAAAATTATTTTCAAAACCTTTTAGGTGTCCAGCCACAAGGACGCCAGGATTGATATTCTATTCCAGGGACACGGAGCTGCGGCATATGTGGATGCTAGCAGGAGTTTGGATTAGATGCATCATTCATTCATTCCTAGAGTAGGAATCTTGTATCAGTTTCAGTTTTATTTAGGGTTTGTCACCCAGACTTCTCGGTATAACTTTCAGGTGTAATTTATTTAGGTGTTGAATATTTGTAATGGATTATTTCTTTGGTGGCCGGTGATTTACTCGGCAAGTTGTGTATATATGATTCAGTTTACTTTCATTCAGTTGTTTGAATGGTTTATATTTTAATTCCGCATGTACTATTTTGTTTAATCAAAAAGTTAAAATTGGCACCAACTTTTGGAATACTAGGTGGTTAGTAAGTTTTAAAAAGTTTTCGACAGTGATGCTAAGGATGATCCAACTGGGATTCCTGTTTTAATTTGGTATAGGACTGATCACCCGGTATTTTATTAGGCGGGGTGTCACACATTTAGGGAGCCAATTTGGAGGAATATTTGGATGCTTATGTTAAACCTATCATCTTCATCAAAGGATTCAGACTCTATGAATTTATAAGTCAAGTGGTTAAATTGCTTCAATGTAAATTGGTGATATTCAATTCATATCATAGTAGGTGTTATACAAATGATTTTTGGATTGGGTTAATATAAATTGGGTTTTGATTTGGGGAAGTTACGAATCAAGTTTTTGGGACTGTTATGATACGGGCTTATGAATTCTATGCTGTGAAGAAATTACAAGTTAATTAGAGAAATTTATTGATTGCAAGTTGGGGAACAATCGTATGCATTCATATCTTTATTATCAACTGGAGATAGAAATTAGGAATTAAGATAGTGGGACTTATTTTGATTCGTAAGAATTATTGTGTAAATTATGGGTAAAAAGTTTCACGGTGATTATGTCCGCTTAGCCCTCTAGAAAATGGCGTTTTCTAACTTTTGTCCTCTAATATGTTTTTTCCAAAACGGCCCCAAAATGCCCCAAAACATCATTTTAAAAATTTGGGCAGATTAAGTAAATTGAAAACCTCAAATTAATAATTGTGCAAAATTTATTGAGGAGAATTTTGAATAATTAATTGGGGATATTGTATTATGGACCAAGGGGGTGTCCGGATATTTTGGTTGAGTGACGCCATGATAATAGATTAATTAATTAAAGCTTATAGCTGGAATGATTAATTATAGGATGATATAATAAATTGCTAAATATTATTAAATTTGGAGCGTTCTCTTTATAATGGAATTTTTAGGAGTAC
The DNA here is from genome assembly GCA_949130495.1 of Sambucus nigra. NCBI lineage: Eukaryota > Viridiplantae > Streptophyta > Magnoliopsida > Dipsacales > Adoxaceae > Sambucus > Sambucus nigra. The sequence goes on along the minus strand of OX422216.1, from coordinate 247,955,335 downwards.
GTTCTAAGAAATGGAAATTCGGGTCAGGTGAGCAAGTCCGGGTACATTGGTTGTGTGACACCAGGGAGATATTAAATTAATTAATGGGGATATTAATTAAAATAGTGTCGGACCATAGACTCGGGAAAATAATAAGTTAATTAATGGGCATATTAATTAAATTAGAGTCGGACCATAGACTCGGGGAGATATTAAATTAATTAATGCGTAAATTAATTAAATTAGAGTCGGACCATAGACTCGAGAATAGGTTGGCTAGTGTTACGGAATTTATACACGGTAATGTCGTGATTAAAATATATATATATACGGTAGTGTGATAGTATATATATATTGTGTTCTCATAAATACCGGTGGCTAGGTATTTATTTAGAATTATATGCTCTAGTGATATCAGTGGAGGTTGCGCGATGTGGGTGAATCCCCTAGCTTGAGGAGTAGGGCGAGTATATTCCCAGGTCATAGCGTCCAAATAGAGGTGGGCATTGAGATGATTGTCTTCACACTCAGGGGAATATGACCACTTCCAATACGTTTATATTTCTATTTTCTGATTCGACGGTGGCTAGCTGTCTTAGAAATTCAGGTGGGACTGAGTAGACCTAGGATGATAGCACTTTAGAGAATTCATCCGGTGAGGTATTACTTGGAAGGATTGTTTTAATTATATTCAACATATGTGTGATTGTGGAATATAGTTCTACGTATATAATGGAGTAGATAATTATATACGGGTAATTAAATACATGAAGAGAATTTGTATTACTTATATAACTAGTGTATGTTTTTTGGCTTTCAAGAGCGATTTTATTTATATTCAACATATGTATAATTCACTGTTCTAAAAAACCCGCCTAGACACGCCTAGGCTTAAGGCTTGGGCGAAACGCCCCGCCTTAAGTTTTTTACGCCTTATTCTTGGTAAAACCCTTAAGGTGCACTTTTTTCTATAAACAACAGTGCTTTAGTGAAACGATATCGCCTTTTAAAGAATATTTTTACTAATCGGACCATTATTTCATCCAAAATAATCAAATAGTATCTTAATTTGCATATAAACAGACATATTTTTATGATATGTACAATTTTAGTATTTTAATAGCCTTGTTATGGTTAAAAAATATTAAAAAATATCAAGAAGGCCTAAACGCCTTTTTACGCCAAGGCCCACCTAGGCTTCTAAGGCTTAAGGCTTGACCTCCACGCCTCGATCACGCCCCGCATTTTTTAGAACCTTGGTATAATTATGGAGTATAGTTCTACGTATATAATGGAGTAGATAATTATATACGGGTAATTAAATACATGAAGAGAATTTGTATTACTTATATAACTAATGAATCTTATATGGCTTTTAAGAGCGATTTTATTTATATTCAACATATGTGTAATTGTGGAATATAGTTCTACGTATATAATGGAGTAGATAATTATATATGGGTAATTAAATACATAAAGAGAATTTGTATTACTTATATAACTAGTGAATGTTATATGGATTTTTAAAAAAATGATTAATTAAGTTAATGCGATAAATAACTTACGAAGTAAAGATACAAACTACTCGGGTTAGAGTATAGTTCAAGGAGTTTCATGACAATCCAAGTTAAACGGGGTAGTGTAACAAGGAGGGTCAGGAAGAAAGCGTTAGGTGTACACTTTAGAGGAGGGGTGAGATGTATCTCAAAGGAGTGCGACACTAACTTAAATATGAAGAGTATTCATACAATTTAATTGTTACATTTTAATTCACTTGCAAAATATTTTCAAAAGGACTTTGGGCTCTGACCCGTACTTGCAAAATATTTTCAAAACCTTTTAGGTATCCAGCCAAAGGGACGTCAAACTTGAAGATCTGTTCCACGGATGCATGGCTACAATAGGTGTGGATGTTGCAGCATTTGGACATAGACGCTTCAGTCATTTCATTCCTAGAGTAGGATGAATCTTGGCATTTCTTTGGGGCATACTGCCCCAGCTATTTTCATTTCAGTCGGACTTTGTACTAGTTATTATTCGTTGTTGGATTATATTAGTGGATGCTGATTTTATGCCGATGGTTTATTCGGACGGTCATTTATTGATGTATTCAATATTGCTTTAGATTCATGGTTTGTGTGAATGGTTCGTATTGATATTTATATAGTTGTTATTGTTAAATATAAAGATTAAAATTTTGACATCAGCTTTTGAATACTAAGTGGTTAGTAAGTTTTAAAAAGTTTTCGACAGTGATGGTAAGAATGAACCAGATGAGACTCGTGTTTTAATTTGATATAGGACTGATCACCTGGTATTTTATTGGGCGGGGTGTCACAGATGGTATCAGAGCATAAAGATCTAGTGTTCTTAGGATCTGTGCGGCTTTTTACATTTCAGCGTAGCACTCTTTGATGTAGAGCTTTATTGTAGGATTGTTGTATTCCTTTATGTACGTGCATTATCATTCTTCTGCGATTAAGTATAGTTGATGTGATTCATATACGAGTTCGGTTGGGCTTCGTACACCGAACATTCTTTGGGATGACCAACGAGGGTCGTAAGAGGATTGCAGGAGGAGAGGCTCTGCAGAAGACATGGAGTATTCTTGAAATGGTGATCGTGTTAGGAGTCACCATGATTGTTGTTCACACAAGTGATGATAGAATAATCACTAGGGAGCGATAATCTTCCAAAGCACTGTTGTAGATAATGGTGGTGCAATTTCAGACTCACCCAGCGTAGTCAGTAAGGGGTGGGAAAATTCGAAAGGACCCTTTTGGAAGGGACAGCTACAAGGATTAGAGTGGAAGAGGATATGATAATCCAATGAAAGGAGATAAACCAAACTAAATTGTGTAGGGTGGCATGGAGCGGCACCCAAGACTAAATTTCAGGCGAAATGTTTGGCCCAACGGGGCGGTGTTGTAGTGGTAGGAGTTAGTCACCACAACCATGGAGAGATACTATGAATACTAAGGAATTTGGGGTGCGGTTTGATCGTTAATCTTCTCATCAGCTGTTTAACTAGAGAGGCAAAGTATATTTCAATACTTGTTTTGAAAATCAATGGGACACAAAGTGGTCGGTCATGAAGAAGAGCTGACGTGTTTAGCGAACTTGGTATTCGATAATAGGGTACGAAGAATCAAGAAGATCCGTAAGTTAAAGATGGACTCGCGGGTAATATACAAGCATGGGTGAAAAATACGACTAGGGTGATTAGTGCTATAGTCATCAAGGTCGTATAGTTACGATTTGAGATCAATACTTCTGTGTGAAGGAAGCCAAGAGAGGTGGAGAATTTAAACGAAAGATAAGATCGTATTTAGCAGTGCAAGTGTTGCAACACAAGGGGGAATACCCAGTCAAGGAACCCATTTATATGATTTAGATTAGTGAAATTCCTACCGAGTAAAAATAGATTCAATCAGGGTCTTTGAGGCCAGCAATAATTCCCATGGGGACAGTGAAGTCAAAGGGACAACGAGGGTAGCAATCAGGGTAAAGTCTACCGAGTACGCGAGAAGCACAATCCCGACATAGCCAGTGAGGTCAGAGATAGGGTATTGACATAGGGAAGTGTCTTATGTGTGGAAAGTAGGACCACAATAATTGATTGTGTCCACAGTGAGTCAAGGGATAGGAGCGGGATGCCTAGCAGGGACAAAAGTTAGGAAGTTTTTGGTTCGATTTGTATGAGAATATTATTTCCAGGAACCATTTGGGTCGCCGGTGTATAGGCAAGTAGAAGTATGAGTTTTTATCCTCGGATATATGGGAGGAATTTTGTGTGACATGAGTGGTCACAGTATTCTTGTTAACACTATATTCATGTGGGAGACGAGTTTAGTGGATGTATCGTAGTGTTAATATGGTATATATCTACCGCGGGGTAACAGGGATCTCTTTAGTTTTATCTGTAGGGGAGGAGGTGTGAACACTGAGAGGGTGTATTTTACAAGGGTAAATTATTTTGAGAGGTGTTATGAGAGTATGATTTTTCCTGGGTACGTACTGGTTAGCGATGGGTAAGCGATGGTGGGCGATTACAGCAAGACTGTCGTATGCACGGTTCCAGGGAAGGATGCATATTTTTTTGCGATGACTCACCTGAAAGAGGGTCGAACTCACGTATATATTATTCATTAAATAAACTCGATAGGGTACAGTGGTCTAGGGATATTGGATACCGGTGCGTAGGAAACTTTACGGATGTTATTCCAGGAATGTCAGGTTTACCATGGAGAGGAGAGATTTAGCTCATTATTGTTTTTACGCTGAGAACTAAGTGATAGTGATAGTGATAGTGATAGTGATAGTGATAGTGATAGTGATAGTGATAGTGATAGTGATAGTGATAGTGATAGTGTCGTATCATGTAATGCCTTATAAATGACTTAAGAGACATCGGAGTAGGTGATTTGATTTATATGTCAGGATATAAAATTTTTGATATCGTAGTGTGTGTTTATCTTAGTGTGTGTTATGGACACACAGATTTTGATGATCAATAATGCTGGGGAATCATGCATTGGTAAACGTTCTTTTGAGCTCAGTTGCGGAATGTTATACGCATGGACCTTAATAAACTTTGAAAGTAGTGAGACGTTGTGGGATGTGAGTGCATTGGTTTTAAATGTTAAATTATTGGACGTGTAGAGAAAACACATTAAAATGAGAGATATTTCGATATAGGGCCAGTGGAGCCGGGGTGTGCTAAGACATAAGCACGGAGAAAACTTATGTACCACAAGTTAATAGGTGGGGTAGTATCTAGAAGAATTAAATTTCAAATTATGGGGTAATCGAGAATACCTGTATTATATAGTCACGCCGAGAGTGCGGAGCTGAGTTTTAGATAAGTATTATTATGTACTAGGCGTTAGAGATATTATCCTGTGATGTTTGCATTACTGGAGAGACTTCTACTTTCGATAGTTATGAGGGTAGAGTGGGAAATTTTCCAAGTTTCGGTTGGTTAGAGATGGTTTGGAGATATAATGGATAGTTATAGTAAGAATTGTGTTCGATGTAGCAGGTATGGATTATTTTTGTTAGTTCATTTTTTGTGTGATTAATTGCTCCTATGTGCTTTTAATTTCTGCATCGCACTTAAATTGAATGGTTTGATGAATTAATTTGCCTAAGACCTGGACCCGGTCATTGAAATGAGAAGGGATTCATCACCCGACTCACTCGCTTATCCAATGTGCGCTACCCTCGCTGTCATTAAATTTAAAATCAATCCACTAGCTAGCTCCATAGGCACACATTTTTTGCAAGAGGCGATCACAAAGATAAATTCCATGATTTTTGTCGCCCGCGGACTTAATTAAAATTTGACTACCCCTTTCATTAATTTAGAAGATAATAATTGGCTACGTCCTCGTTAGGATTTTTTCTTGACTTGTGCGTTTCCAATTCGTTTCTTTAGGTAGTCGGTTTTGGTTAGTTCGACCAAATTAAGAGTCCATTTTCTCCCCTTTTTCAAAAAATTCAAAAAATATTTTTTTTACAATACTTTCAAAAATCCCAAAAATATTTTCTTTTTTTTTCATATTCCAAATGCCAAAAAGATTTTCCTTTTCTTATTTTCCAAAATCATAAAAATATCTTCTCAAAAATATATATTTAAAAACCCAAAAATATTTATCTCTTCATGGACGAAGAACATCCTTTACGGGAGTACTTTGGTCATTTTCCATTGTTTGATATTAAGCCCGAATCGAACCTTCATTCATTAATTCATGGCTTTAACTCTCAAACACCCATTGTTGATACTCGTGTGTCGTCCACGCCCATATCTCCTCCTCTATCGCCTCCGGTGACGAGTGTCAACCCATCCCATGCTTCGCCGTGCGCACACTGCTTTCTTATTGATCACTTGTACCATGAGTGTCCATTTATATTCTCTCCATCTGAACCCACCATAGAACATGTGCGTCCATATGAAACTGTTTCGGCACCACCCTTGACGTATTCTCATGTCATATCTAATGTCGAGGGGTATGAGTACCCAAGCTATTCATGGAGGCCTGATCACCCTTCCATGCAATACGAATCCGAACGCCATGTTGTGGATCCTTACGATTTTCAACAGTCGTCATTGCCTCCTCGTGCATGTCATACCTACCAGTCCCATTACTATGCTCCTCATGTTGATCCACCTTTTGTCTCTCACGGAGAAGCTTCTCCCATGTATGACCAACTTGACCCCATTCCCCACACTTCATATGCATATTCTCCATATCCTAGTGTTTCTAGCGAGTTGTGTCCACCTCAACCACCACCACCACCCTCCACCACTTCAACACCATCATCCACATACGCTCTCGAGGCACTCTTGCAACAACCAATCATCGAGCAAGAGAAAGCCACTCAAGCTCATCAAAATCTTTACCAACGATTAAATGATTTTGAATGTGCGAGAGAGCCAGGCATTTCCATGGATCCACCCATTATTGCACCCAAGTGTGATGATGATGTGTCCTCTTGTGACACGGATTTTGTGTTTGACCAACCGTGTCCTCCCAAGAATCTCAACGTTGCGACCACCCCATGGTCCGGGCCCCAAGTTGATAATTGTGTTAACCTATCCACTGTCTGTGAGACAAATCCCACACCGCCTTATCCTTTCAAACCCACCATTGAGTTTCACCTTTCCCCTTCCACCGAATCCATAATTATGACCGAGTCTACACCTATTGATCCCACTGCGTGTGTACCCGAGGAATCACTTCATCCTAGGTTAGCTCCGGCTACGAGTGCTCACCATTTTCTCGATATTGAATCTGAGATGGTTTCTAACTCTTTGGATATGGATCTTGTCCCACCATGCTTGGCTTCCATTGAGTCATCTTTTAATGTTGATTCTCCTATATCGGATTTGGATGCCTCGTTACATTTTTCCACCACCATTGATGGTGACACATTGGTGGAGAAGTTGATCACTCCGTCTTTAGATACCACACTCCCTTGTGAGTTTACCTTTACTCGTGAGGAGTGTGTCTATCCTAATATCAAGTTAGATCATCTTCCCCCACCCTTTATCCCACCCTACCCTCCTATTATCCATACTACACCACCAATTGGTTTGGAACTTGTTATAGAACCTTCCATGTTCACATCTAAGCATTTAGGTCCTCACCTACACCCACCCTCCACCCTAGTGCTCCACGATCCCATTTGTGCATTTTTCATCGACCCCACCATCCATGTGAGTATGTATGCTACTCTACCCTTACGTGACACCGAGCTTGTTACGCTATGCACTCCACTTCCTTGTGGTGTTAATTTTTTCCATTTAGATCTCCCTAGCGTGTCACACCGCGACCATTATCATCGTCCATTTATAGAATGGTCGTGCACTTTCTCTGAGACCCATCCCATTATTATTGCTAAACCATTCCGCCTCCCAGTCCAATTAGAGCACCATTCTTTTCGGCCCCTGGTTGCCCTCACTTTTACTCTCAATAAGGCCCGTGACCGGTGCCTGTACACCCTCACCCTTACCCTTCGTCCATATACCCTCCTACCCAACCACCCATGGTCCACCGATGTTATGCATCGTGTAATTCACTTTTCCATACAAGTGCATTGACTTCTTCTAGCCCTTATCCAACAAGACTACCGCTTCAGTCTTGTTTGGGGGTGATTCTCATTAGGGCTGTAAATGGATATTCGAAAATCCGCATCCGTCCGATATTCGAATCCGAATTTGCGGATATTTATCCGAAAAACGGAAATGGATACGAATATGGATACTCAATAAAAATATCCGAAAAACGAATACGGATAGTAGTAGTATCCGACACGGATAATCCGTATCCAACACGGAGTATCCATTTTACCGGATATCCATTTTGCCGGATATCCGTATCTGTCTAACAAAGTGTAAAATATTAGCCATATAATATTTTATATATAAACTAAAACTTAAAAAAAAAAAATAGGGCATAAGTATAATTATATAAACTTTAAAAATCTAACCCAACCCTAATAACTAAAAACCCACCACGGTATCTCCTTACCTTATTTCCCCAAACCCACTCCCTCTTCCCTCAATCTCCCGCCGCTCCCTCCTGTCCTCCGATCTCCCACAGCTGTCCTCCGATCTCCCACAGCCACAGTTGTCCTCCGATCTCCATCCGGTGTCATCCCATCTCCCCTGCGATCTCCCTCCGCTCTGATCTCCATCTGGTGTCGTCCCATCCGGTGTCGTCCCATCCCCCTCCGATCTCCCATCTCCCCTGCGATCTCCCTCCGCTCCGATCTCACAACTCCCCTGAGTCACAAGGTCAGTTTGACTACTGAATCAGTTTTCAAAGTTTTCTTATATTGCATCAGTTTTCTTTTTTAATATCACAGTTTTCATAGTTTGTTATTAACAGGGAGTATGAAACAACGAGTATGAATTTTTTTTTCATTTTTCTGCATCAGTTTGTTGCAACGAGTATCAACGAGTTTTCTGCATCAGTTTTTTGCAACGAATATCAACGAGTTTTCTGCATCAGTTTTTTTTAACTGCATCAGTTTCTTTTTTTCACAGTTTTCATAGTTTTCTTTTTTTCATAGTTTTCTTTTATTTCTTTTATTGCAACGAGTATGAATATCACTGATTTGGACAATTAAATGGACAATGAAATGGCTTTATGCTTTTAGGTTGAATTTACTGAATTGATGGTCATCCATTGTTGATGGGTTTACTGAATTTGATATGGATCCTTCTAGATACATTTTTGTAGATACACTGATATGTTTATGGTGATATGTTTATGGTTGTTTATGGTTGTTTATGGAGTTTAATAAAGTAGACTGAATTATGGAGTTTCATAAATTCTGTATTGGTTCAAATTTTTTAGTAATATTAGGATGAAAATTTTTAGGTAACAAATTTTTTTGTTAAAATTAGTTTCATATTTTTTTTAAAGATAAGTTTTATGCCTTTTCTACGTTGTTCGCATATCACTTATTATCCCTCATAAAGTAGACTAACTGAATTATGGAGTTTCATAAATTCTGTATTGGTTCAAATTTTTTAGTAATATTAGGATGAAAATTTTAGGTAACAAATTTTTTTGTTAAAAATAGTTTCATATTTTTTTTAAAGATCAGTTTTATGCCTTTTCTACGTTGTAATTTTTTTTTCTTTTAAAAAATAGATTATATTTGGGAACGTCCCATATCACTTATTATCCCTCAACACGATGCAGTTTAATATGTGTACAGAAGCTAATCAAAACAATCCTTCCACGCATGAATCTTCTCCTGTTCCAGTGGAGAGTATTTCGTCGGATCGCGCAAGTGTTGCTAGTGAGAACAAAGCGCACAACAAAAAACTTACATCTAACGTGTGGTTTGATTTTAATAGAGAGGTTCATCCAGATAGTTCTGTTACGGCGACTTGCACCCATTGCAAAAGAAAGTTTGATGCGGGGAGTTCAAAAGGAACCTCACACTTGAGCAACCATCTCAAATCGTGTAAACGTAAGGTTGCGAGTGGAGGAGACATTCGACAGAAACTTATTGGCGCAGTTAAGTCATCTAGTGATCCGGTTCCAAAGTTTGGCACTTACAAATTTGACCCAGATGTGGAGAGACTTTTATTTGCTCAAATGGTTGCTAAACATGATTATTCCTTTCTTATGGCCAAGCACGAGTACTTCAGGTATTGGCTTTCTTATTGTTGTCCTACTTATAAATTTCGGTCAAGAATTACTGTGAGAAATGATTTAAAATGAGGTTTTAAATGTGAAAAAGAAAAACTTTACAAGAGCATTGAAAGTCTTTCATCTAGGGTTAACCTCACTACAGACATCTAGATTCCTAAACATCAAGGAACTGGGTATTGTTGTTTGAGTTGCCATTACATAGATAATGAATGGAAATTGCATAAGAAAATAATTTTTTTTTGTTGGATCGAATGTCCACATGATGCTGAAAATGTAGCGGAATGGGTGAAGACTAGAATCTTAGAGTGGAATATTGATAAAAAGCTCATGACTATTGCAGTTGATAATGCTGGATATAATAAGCCAATGGTAGAGCGTATTAAGTCATGGTTGAATGGTAAAAAAGTTCTTCTCCAAAATGGCGATATGTTTCATACTCGTTGCACTGCTCATATTATTAATTTGATTGTTAGGAATGGGTTGAAAGTGATTGATACTTTTATTGAGAGAATTCGTAATAGTGTTAAGCACGTTGGGTCATCACTTCAAAGAAATCAAATTTGGAATGTTGCGTTACGACAGACTCGTTTGAATTCTAAAAAGAATGTGGAATTAGATTGTCAAACTAGATGGAATTCTACGTATCTTATGCTAGAGAGTGCCATAGAATTGAGAGGATCTTTTGAACGCTTGGCAGAGTTGGATCGTGATTTTGAGTTTCTTCCAAATGAGCATGATTGGGAACGAGGGAAAAAAATTTGTGAATGTTTGAAAAAAATTTCTGAAATGACAAATCGCCTTTCAGGGACAAAATACCCAACTGCAAACTACTATTTCAATGATGTTTGTAATATTAATTATCAGTTGAATAAATGGATGCAAAGTAATGTGGATTATATTCATTTGATGGCGTTGAAAATGTGAGAAAAGTTTGACAAGTATTGGGAGGATTGTAGTTTGGTGTTAACATTTGGACTGGTGTTGGACCCTCGGTATAAAATGGAGTTTGTTCACTATGCTTATCATGAGATTTACGTTTCTTTTTTAGAAAGTTACATTCGCAGAGTTCGCACCACTTTGTTTGAGTTATATGCTGAATATAAAAGTTTAAATAGTGAATCTTCATGTTCTCTCATCATACTTGTGGATAGATGTGAGCAGTCTACTCGTGAAGTTGATACTATTCCCCAAGCAAGATCTGGCTTTACAGGATGATTTAAAAGGTTTATTATGGAGCGCTCTAATGCTTCATCTATCGTTCAGAAGTCTGAATTAGAACACTACTTGGAGGAAGCTTTATTCCCTCTCGACGATGATAATGAGTTTGCATTTGATATTTTGCATTGGTGGAAGACTAATGGGCCAAAGTTCCCCACAGTTACGAAGATGGCATGTGATATCTTAGCTATTCCTATTACTACCGTTGCATCAGAGTCATCTTTTAGTTGGGGGCGCAGAATTGTGGATGATACACGTTCATCTTTAGCTTCTGAGACTGTCGAGACTCTTCTTTGTTTGAAAGATTGGTTGCCTTCTGTTGGAGAGAAACTGGGTAAGTCAAAATAAAATTTATATTTGTCATTACTATTAAACATAAATAAACACTAATTTATTATTTGTTTACAAAATTTTAGAAAATTTGAAGGTTGCTGATGATAATGAATAGCTAGGCTCTCGAAAATTCATTTTTAGGTATTATTATTAATTGAATATTTTTGTTAGTATTGTTCTTCTTGTGATAATGAATAGCTAATGCTAATAATCCGTTTATAACTTTTTCTTTCTTCTTATCCAATACAGCTTTGTGGGACCTTGGAAGTTGAAGATGATAATTTTTGTGTTACGGGGGCGGATTTTGGTGGAAGAAACTTTTATGTATAAGAAAAACTGATGTTACATGTATTATTAAACTCATGGATTTATCTTTTTAGTACCATATATTGATGAAGTTTTATTTGGGTGAATTAGTATGTTCAAACAATTAATGTCTTATCTTTATGCATTACTACTAACTTGCGAGTTGTGATTACCTTAATGCTTAATTCAACAAGGATACAAAGGAAATGAGATGAGAAAGACACACTTCAGGAACTTAAGGGGTAAAAAATAACATCCCTTATTTATTGTAATATATTCTTTGTTTTCTCCGTTAATATTTTAATTGAGTTATTCTTTTCAGGTAAGATGATGCTTCATTTCATTTTTGTTCAAACATTAGAGAAACTGAAGAGGATACAAATTTCAATGGCTCAAAATTGAATAAGAAAATGCACATTAAAGGTTAGTACTTTTGCTCAAACCTTATTTTATACTTTAATTTTATGCTTCACACATTCTCTATATCTTACATGGAATGAAAAATTATAGTGTTCAATATGCTATGTGTATCTTAATGTATCTTAAACAATAAAAATGGATAAGGATATTATCCGAATCCGAAAATCCAAGAGGATACGGATATGGATAGCTTAAATTATTATCCGGGAGGATACGGATACGGATGTGGATACAATGGTATCCGCTCCGTATCCGTCCGTTTTACACCCCTAATTCTCATCACCCAATTTTTTCTGCCACCCGTGCTTTCCTAGTTCCTATCCTTAGGGTGAGATTGGTTCGGTCTGGCTGAAGACATTAAACTTAGCGCTACCGGGAGGCAGCCTGTTGTTCATTGTTTCTGAGTATGAGTCTTATCCTGTTTAGGGGTGGTGTTTCACATCACCCAATGATTTTCACATGATTTCAAGACTTGTACATATTTTTGTGTCGCATATGTTCTTCAGGTTTCATCTCTGCTCTATCATGCGATACGCTTTTCATAAGCGGTTCATTATGGTAATATCTTTTCTCCTTTGTGCTTTTCATTTTTTATATATGGTTTTAAACATCGAGGACGATGTTCTCTTTTGTTTGGGGGTGGAAAATTTATCAAAATCGTACCTCTTTTGAAAAATTTTAGAAACCAGTGATTTTAAATTTTTTGTGCAGTTAAAAATAAATTTTTATGACATGAACTATCTATCATACCCCTTTTAGAAGTCTCGGAATACCCGTGTTCGACCTAAAATTTTATTTTTTTTACAATAAATTAATTAGTACCTGTTTAAGCGTACTTGCACCATGAATTCCTAAACTCGGCAATTATACACTTTCACATTTACAATCAAAAGTTGAAGAGTAACTATATTCTTAAGAAATCCTAAAAGATCACTAGTGGCGACTTAAACTCGTGAGAATTGAGCTTTTCACCTTTTGAGGGTTTTTACGTATCTCCGAGTCACAAGTTGACTCAACTTTCTTTGGATACCGCACTTAGTCGTTGCATGATCTCATTATTTTTTTTAAATTTGGCTTAATCACTGAGAATGACATTACTTTCGAGTTGTAAAAAAAATATGTGTCTTGTAGTGTGTCCCGAGCATTAAACCAATTTTTCTAAACACTTACCATTTTTACCCTTCACTCCACCTATTATCATTCCACATTTTCCTTATCTATGTATATCCCAGACACCATCCATATATCATTTCCTATCAGTACCATCATTTTTGAGAAAAGAGTGTTTGAAATTATCAATGTAAATTGTCTTCATTTTCGTTATGAAAAGAAAAAAAAATGCATCGCAATAAAAAAGAGAAAAAAAAATGAAAGTTTGCGATTATAATTTTTAAAATTAACACATTTGTCAGTTAAAGTGTGCCACACTCTTCTCAAAAAACTCTATCATTCGTCTTCTTCATTTCATTATCCCCTCATCCCTTTCCTAAATCACATTTCTCACCCTTGGTGACGTATTCGGGCAAACGAGAAGTTTATATGATGAATAACTCGACATTGTCGACATAGTGATTGGCATTCCTTCATGAGATCTATTTCTTTCATATATTCGTCACTTTTTATAAAGTGTGTGAGACGTTTGAACTTGTTTACATTTACTCACATCCTCACAACTAGAGAGATACACTTACCCAACTCTCAGAGAGTTCGATTCATAGAGATATATCCAGTGAGAATTGAAGTCAAAGGTTTGATTCTATAAAGGCGATCTAAGAATTACTCTAATGATACTTAAGATTACTTCACATTACACATGTTGAGTTTTAGGAAGGATTGCGCTTTTGGGTATTAAGTAAATTTATATCTCACTTTGATAGTTGAATACGGTGTTCCTTGATGTCCTTTTAAATTTGGGTTTCATATCATTTCATCATCTACACAGATACTGCATTTAAATAAGTTTTCAAATTTTGTGGGTACATTCACGGCAAACCCTCTTGAGACACCACTCGTCCTGTAGGGCAACCTATAGGTTTAACGGCTTGTTGCACATGCTAAGTACAATCGCTAGTGCCTGCAAAAGTGGCACACTTTTGGTTACTTATCTCTGTTTTCTCTCTAATTTTTGCTAGAGGACTAGCAATGTTTCGTTTGGGGGTGGTGTGATAAGCACCCAAAAGTGTCTATTTTATACCCCAAATAGATGCATTTTAGTCCCTCGTTTATAATAAAATTGGCCTTAAATTCGTATTTTATCATTTTGCAGGTCAATACGCAGTTGTGGTACAAATAGCGCTAAATAGCGATAAAATAGCGATAAAAAAAGTTCAATCAATTGCGATAAAATAGCGATAAAAAAAGTTCATCGAAGAAATCAAAGCAGTCGTGAAGTGATAAATCCATTATGAGCTTACCCGATGTGTTCCGATGTCCCGAACCACTCCCGTAACCCTAACCTAAGCCAAGACCAAGCCCAGTCCATACCCCGAGCCCGTTGTGTGTTGAGTTTGTAACCTTTAGTATTTATTTATTTTTTTTAGATTTTTATTTGAGTCTTTTTATTTTTAGGAAATATTTTAGAATATTCTAGGATTTATTTCCTTTTTTCTATTTCTTTATTTTGATTTTTATTTTGATTTTTATTAGTTTTTAGTTTTTAATTTTTAATCTTTATTTTATTTTATTTTATTAATCTTTATCCAAAACCGGAGACACCCTCCTTCATCCCACAAACCGCCACCTACTCACCAATCGACCTTGGACCAACGAAAACCAAACCCGAGTTATACCCATCTCCAAACCTCCTCCGTCCGGACCAAGCCCCATCTCCGGCAAGAATCCGACGAGCCAACCGACCCTCGCCGACGATTACAACTCGAGTTCCATCCGAACCGTCTTCATTTCAAACCCAAATTCTCCCAAGCCATCAAGATTTCCACCTGTCCATATCTCGATAAAAATAGGAAACCCACCTGCTGAGCCATGAATGTATAAGCAAGATAAAATTCCAACAAAATCTCCACATTCAAAACAAAGCTTCGTGGCTTCTAAAAAAGGGCATCAGCTAAAAAAGAAGAAGACTCTCAGATACAAAAGGAGACGCATAGAGAGAGAAAAAAGTATGTATATTATGTACAGTTTAAGTTCAAGAAAAAAATTCAGAAAAATAAAAAAAAATAGTTTAGCTTTGGAATCATTTTTAGGTTTAGTTTTTAGTCTTCTTTTTGTAATCAAGTGCTGAAAATGGCGAAGAAGTTGGACGCATTTCCAGACAAATTTGTGAAAAAAATTGCGTATTGTATTTCTACATTCTCTTTTCAATTTATTTCCTTCTTGACATATTATTTATTGTTATTTATGCACACATGAGAATATTTGGCAAAACACCATGTTAAAGGGGTGAGATCCACTGCGAATGATGTTAGTTAAATTAATCGATTTCATTAATGCTATAGTTCTAGGAAAATTATTTTTAACTGTCACCGATTAATTTATGTAACGAGAGTTAGTAAATTAATTGAACAAATTAATGTTTGAATTTAAGAATCGAACTAGAGATAGGTTTTTTCGATATTTGAATATTAATTCGGTGTTGAAATTTGAGGATTGATATTGTTTTCGTTAAATTGATCCTAGCAGGTAATTTTCTGAAAATAGTATAGTCCTAATTTTTCATCGTGTGACTTTTTTTAATTAATTTTCTGAAAAATATTTTATTAAATTTATAATTTTAACGAGAGTTAGATTATCGATTTAATATTATCTCAAAATATTTCACATTAATAAATTGAGAGATTAGAATAATTGAAAATGTAGTGTAATCCCATCTCTTGACATTCTCACATTATTTCACACCCGGTTGCACATTCTTTTCCAGTTATTTATTCATTTTGTAATTTTAGAATTAGTTAATTTTTCCCTTGAAGTTGTTTTAAAAATAAATATAAAAAAAAAATTAATAAAAAAATTGGATTGCAAGTTTTCACATCAATTGTTTCACCTTGAAAGTTGGATTGATACCCGTACTTACCGCAATACGAGTTATTTTTACACAAGTTTTGTAGATACTCAAGAGAATTTTGAGAGTGGCTTTTGAAGACAACGACCATACGTAAAAAGTAACTTATCAAATGGCGTCATTGCCGATTTCTCGGCCTGGAAGCAACGTTGAAGACTTGTAATTTTTTTTCTTCTATTTTTTCTTTTCAGTTGTAGTTATTCCCTCTCCCTCCTCATTAGACTGGTTGTATAGGGTTTTTGGAGATTGTGTATTTCTTTGGGGTGCATTTTGACATCGATTTATTTTTTTAATAATTATTCCATAAAAAAATGCGAAAAGGGAAACCGGACAAGGTAGAGAGAGGGCGTACAAAGGTGAGGATTTTGAAGCCTCTCTACTTTGGGTCGATAGGACTCCCGGGGACGACTGAGATAGGCGAGATCTCCCCCCAGTCGACTCAACTCGGTCTTCACCCCACTTTTTAAAAACCGTGGGAGGTAAAAAAAATTATCCCTCGCGACTCCCCTGCCAGCGAGTTCATTTTTTGTGTGATTAATTGCTCCTATGTGCTTTTAATTTCTGCATCGCACTTAAATTGAAGGGCTTGATGAATTAATTTGCCAAAGACCTGGACCCGGTCATTGAAATGAGAAGGGATTCATCACCCGACTCACTCGCTTATCCAATGTGTGCTACACTCTCTGTCATTAAATTTAAAATCAATCCACTAGCTAGCCCCATAGGCACACATTTTTTGCAAGAGGCGATCACAAAAGATAAATTCCGTGATTTTTGTCGCCCACGGACTTAATTAAAATTTGACTACCCCTTTCATTAATTTTGAAGATAATAATTGGCTACGTGCTCGTTCGGATTTTTTTTTTGACTCGTGCGTTTCCAATTCCTTTCTTTAGGTAGTCGATTTTGGTTAGTTCGACCAAATTAAGAGTCCATTTTCTCCCCTTTTTCAAAAAATTCAAAAAATATTTTTTTTACAATACTTTCAAAAATCCCAAAAAGATTTTATTTTTTTTTTCATATTCCAAATGCCAAAAAGATTTTCCTTTACTTATTTTCCAAAATCACAAAATATCTTCTCAAAAATATATATTTAAAAACCCAAAAATATTTCTCTCTTCATGGACGAAGAACATCATTTACGGGAGTACTTTGGCCATTTCCCTATGTTTGATTTTAAGCCCGAATCGGACCTTCATTCATTAATTCATGGCTTTAACTCTCAAACACCCATTGTTGATACTCGTGTGTCGTCCACGCCCACATCTCCTCCTCCACCGCCTCCGATGACGAGTCCCATCCTATGATTCGTCGTGCACACATTGCTTTCCTATTGATCACTTGTACCATGAGTGTCCATTTATATTCTCTCCATATGAACCCACCATGGAACATGTGCGTCCATATGAAACTATTCTGGCACCACCCTTTATGTATTATCATGTCATATCTAATGTCGAGAGGTATGAGCACCCAAGCTATTCATGGAGGCCTGATGACCCTTCCAAGCAATATGAATCCCAACGCCATGTTGTGAATCCTTACGATTTTCAACAGTCGTCATTGCCTCCTTGTGCACGTCATACCTATCATTCCCATTACTATTCTCCTTATGTTGATCCACCTTTTGTCTCTCAAGAAGATGCTTCTCCCATGTATGAACAACTTGACCCCATTCCCCACACTTTATATGCATATTCTCCACATCCTAGTGTTTCTAGCGAGTTGTGTCCACCTCAACCACCGCCACCACCCTCCACCACTTCAACACCATCATCCACATCCGCTCTCGAGGCACTCTTGCAGCAGTTCATCATCGAGCAAGAGAAATCCATTCAAGCTCTCCAAAAGCTTGACCAACGATTAAATGATTTTGAATGTGCGAGAGAGTCAGACATTCCCATGGATCCGCCCATTGTTGCACCCAAGTGTGATGATGATGTGTCCTCTTGAGACACGAATTTTGCATTTGACCAACCCTATCCTCCCGAGAATCTCAACGTTGCGACCACCCCGTGGTCCGGGCTCCAAGTTGATAATTGTGTTAACCTATCCACTGTCTGTGAGATTCATCCCACACCGCCTTATCCTTTCAAACCCACCATTGAGTTTCACCTTTCCCCTTCCATCGAATCTATAATTATGCTCGAGTCTACACCTATTGAGCCCGATGCGTGTGTTCCCAAGGAATCACTTCATCCTAGGTTAGCTCCGGCTACGATTGCTCACCATTTTCTCGATATTGAATCTGAGATGGTTTCTACCTCTCTGGATATGGATCCTGTCCCACCATGCTTGGCTCCCGTTGAGTCATATTTTAATTTTAATTCTCCTATTTCGGATTTGGATGCCTCGTTACATTTTTCCACCACCATTGATGGTGACACATTGGTGGAGAAGTTGATCACTACATCTTTAGATACCACACTCCCTTATGATTTTTCCTTTCCTCGTGAGGAGTGTGTCTCTCCTAATCTCAAGTTATATCATCTTCCCCCACCCTTCATCCCACCCGGCCCTCCTATTATCCATACCACACCACCACTTGGTTTGGACCTTGTTATAGCACCTTCCCTATTCACGTCTAAGCATATAGGTCCTCACCTACACCCACCCTCCACCCTAGTGCTCCACGATCCCATTTGTGAACTTTTCATCGACCCCACCATCCATGTGAGTATTTATGCTACTCTACCCTTACGTGACACCGAGCTTGTTACTCTATGCACTCCACTTCCTTGTGGTGTTGTTTTTTTCCATTTAGAGCTCCCTAGCGTGTCACACCGCAACCATTATCATCGTCCATTTATAGAATGGTCGTGCACTTTCTCTGAGACCCATCCCATTATTATTGCCAAACCATTCCACCTCCCAGTCCAATTAGATCACCATTCTTATAGGGCCCTTGTTGTCCTCACTTTTACGCTCAATAAGGCCCGTGACCGGTGCCTATACACCCTCACCCTTACCCTTCGTCCATATACCCTCCTACCCACCCACCCATGGTCCACCGATGCTATGCTTCGTGTAATGCACTTTGCCATACAAGTGCATTGACTTCTTCTTGCCCTTATCCAACAAGACTTCCGCTTTAGTCTTGTTTGGGGGTGATTCTCATCATCCAATTTTTCATGCCACCCGTGCTTTCCTAGTTCCTATCCTTAGGGTGAGATTGGTTCGGTCTGGCCGAAGACATTAAACTTAGCGCTACCGGGAGGCAGCCTGTTGTTCTTTGTTTCTGAGTATGAGTCTTATCCTGTTTAGGGGTGGTGTTTCACATCACCCTGTGATTTTCACATGCTTTCTAGACTTGTACCTATTTTTGTGTCGCGTATGTTCTTCAGGTTTCATCTCTGCTCCATCATGCGATACACTTTTCATAAGCGGTTCATTATGGTAATATCTTTCCTCCCTTGTGCTTTTCAATTTTTATATATGGTTTTAAACATCGAGGACGATGTTCTCTTTTATTTGGGGTGGGAAATTTATCAAAATCGTACCTCTTTTGAAAATTTTCAGAAACAAGTGATTTGAAATTTTTTGTGCTGTTAAAAATAAAGGTTTATGACATGAACTATCTATCATACCCCTTTTAGAAGTCTCGGAATACCCGTGTTCGACCTAAAATTTCATTTTTTTTTATAATAAATTAATTAATACCTGTTTAAGCGTACTTGCACCACGAATTCCTAAACTCGATAATTTTACACTATCACATTTACAATCAAAAGTGGAAGAGAAGATATATTCTTAAGAAAACCTAAAAGATCACTAGTGGCGACTTAAACCCATAAGATTTTAGCCTTTCACCTTTTTTAGGGTTTTTACGTATCTCCGAGTCACAAGTTGGCTCAACTTTCTTTGGATACCGCACTTAGTCATTGCATAATCTCATTATTTTTTTTTAATTTGGCTTAATCACTGAGAATGACATTACTTTCGAGTTGTAAAAAAAATATGTGTCTTGTAGTGTGTCCCGAGCATTAAACCAATTTTTCTAAACACTTACCATTTTTACCCCTCACTCCACTAATTATCATTCCACATTTTCCTTATCCATGTATATCCCATACACCATCCACATATCATTTCCTATCACTACCATCATTTTTTAGAATAGAGTGTTTGAAATTATTAATGTAAATTGTCTTCATTTTCGTTATGAAAAGAAAAAAAAATGCATCGCAATAAAAAAGAGAAAAAAAATGAAAGTTTGCGATTATAATTTTAAAATTAAGACATTAGTCAGTTAAAGTGTGCCACACTCTTCTCAAAAAACTCTATCATTCGTCTTCTTCATTTCATTATCCCCTCATCCCTTTCCTAAATCACATTTCTCACCCTTGGTGATGTGTTCGGGCAAACGAGAAGTTTATATGGTAAATAACTCGACATTCTCGGCATAGTGATTACCATTCCTTCATGAGATCTATTTCTTTCATGTATCCGTCATTTTTTATAAAGTGTATGAGACGTTTGAACTTGTTTACATTTACTCACATCCTCACAACTACATAGATACACTTACCCAATTCACAGAGAGTTCGATTCATAGAGATATATCGAGTGAGAATTGAAGTCAAAGCTTTGATTCTATAATGGCGATCTAAGAATTACATTAATGATACTTAAGAGTACTTCACACTACACATGTTGAGTTTTAGGAAGGATTGCGCTTTTGGGTATTAAGTAATTTTATATCTCACTTTGATAGTTGAATACGGTGTTCATTGATGTCCTTTTAAAGTTGGGTTGTATAGCGTTTCATCATCTACTCAGATACTACATTTAAATAAGTTTTTGAATTTCGTGGGTACATTCACGGTAAACCCTCATGAGACACCACTCATCCTGTAGGGTAACCTATAGGTTTAACGGCTTGTTGCACATGCTAAGTGCAATCGCTAGTGCCTGCAAAAGTGGCACACTTTTGGTTACTTATCTTTGTTTTCTCTCTAATTTTTGCTCGAGGACTAGCAATGTTCTTTTTGGGGAAGGTGTGATAAGCATCCAAATGTGTCTATTTTATACCCCGAATAGATGCATTTTAGTCCCTTGTTTATAATAAAATTGGCCTTATATTCGTATTTTATCATTTTGCACGTCAATACGCAGTTGTGGTATAAATATCGCTAAATCGAGTCAATTGAGATAAAATAGCGGTAAAAAAAGTGCATCGAAGAAATCAAAGCAGCCGTGAAGTGAGAAGTCAATTCTAAGCTTACCCAATGTGTTCCGGTGTCTCGAACCAGTCCCGTAACCCTAACCTAAGCCTACACCGAGCCCAGTCCATACCTCGAGCCCATTGTGTGTTGAGTTTGTAACCTTTAATATTTATTTATTTTTTTTAGATTTTTATTTGAGTCGTTTTATTTTTAGGAAATATTTTAGAATTTTCTAGGATTTATTTTCTATTTTTCTATTTCTTTATTTTGATTTTGATTTTTATTAGTTTTTAGTTTTTAATTTTTAATCTTTATTTTATTAATCTTTATCCAAAACCGGAGACACCCTCCTTCATCCCACAAACCGCCACCTACTCACCAATCGACCTTGGACCAACGAAAACCAAACCCGAGTTATACCCATCTCCAAACCTCCTCCGGCAGGACCAATCCCCATCTCCGACGAGAATTCGACGAGCCAACCGACCCTTGTCGACCACCACAACCCGAGTTCCATCCGAACCATCTTCATTTCAAACCCAAATTCTCCCAAGCCATCACAATTTCCACCTGTCCATATGGAAACCCACCTGTTGAGCCATGAATGTAGGAGCAAGATAAAATCCCAACAAAATCTCAGCATTCAAAACAAAGCTTCGTGGCTTATAAAAAAGGGCATCAGCTAAGAAAAGAAAAAGACTCTCAGATACAAAAGGAGACGCACAGAGAAAAAAAAAGTGTGTATATTATGTACAGTTTAGGGTCATGAAAAAAATTCAGAAAAATACAAAAAAAAATAGTTTAGCTTTAGAATAATTTTTAGGTTTAGTTTTTAGTCTTCTTTTTGTAATCAAGTGCTGAAAATTGAGAAGAAGTTGGACGCATTTCAAGACAAATTTGTGGAAAAAATTGCGTATTGTATTTCTACATTCTCTTTTCAATTTATTTCCTTCTTGACATATTATTTATTGTTGTTTATGCACACATGAGAATATTTGGCTAAACACCATGTTCAAGGGGTGAGATGCACTGCGAATGATGTTAATTTAATTAATCAATTTTATTAATGCTATAATTCTAGGAAAATTATTTTTAACTATCACCAATTAATTTATGTAACGAGGGTTAGTAAATTAATTGAACAAATTAATGTTTGAACTTAGGAATCGAACTAGAGATAGGTTTTTTCGATAACTGAATATTAATTCGGTTTTGAAATTTGAAGATTGATATTGTTTTCGTTAAATTAATCCTAGCGGGTAATTTTTTTAAAATAATGTAGTCCTAATTTTTCATCGTGTGACTTTTTTTAATTAATTTTCTGAAAAATATTTTATTAAATTTATAATTTTAACGAGAGCTAGATTATCGATTTAATATTATCTCGAAACATTTCACATTAATAAATTGAGAGATTAGAATAATTGAAAATGCAGTGTAATCCCATCTCTTGACATTCTTACATTATTTCACACCCGGTTGCACATTCTTTTCCCGATATTTATTCATTTTGTAATTTTAGCATTAGTTAATTTTTCCCTTGAAGTTGTTTTAAAAATAAATATTAAAAAAATTAATAAAAAAATTGGATCGCAAATTTTCACATTAATTGTTTCACCTTGAAAGTTGTATTAACACCCGTACTTATCGCAATACGAGTTATTTTTAGACCAGTTTTGTAAGTACTCAAGGGAATTTTGAGAGTGACTTTTGAAAACAACAACCGTACAACGAACATGTACGCAAAAGTGCTTACTTATCAAGTACACAGAGTTTTTATCGTGGTAAAACCTCACCCAACTGAGGAAACATCCACGGTGACTTCTAAGTCACAAACCAAAAATCCACTAAAACAAAATATACAAGTTACAAATTATTTAACACACATGCAAACAAAACAAACCTATACAAGTTTAGAATATGTACCCATTGGTTTGATTCTAACTTTTCTGCAGCTCTGATGTTGATGTGGCTTCTCAGCTTGCTAACTTCTCCCCACTTTGTTCCAACTTTACGTCGACTCTTGAATTTTCAAGATCTTATAGCCAACACTTCTTGTGTTGTAATGTGCCAAGTGTTTGTGACAGTGTCCTAACACATGCATGCACACACGCACACTTATTTATACAAACAAGTCCTATCAAATTACATAACAGATCTAAATGATAAGGTTTTCAGTTTCTCTCTTCTTTAGAAACAAAAGACTTTCTTGATCTTTAAAATTAACCCAGAATCCAAGGTTACCTTGCTCGAAAGACTGCCAAGGTCTTAAACAATTTCAGAAGATTTTGAAAATATTTTTGAAATTGTAAACCACCGACTGCGATTCCAACTAGATCAGAAGTCTTGTTTCATAAGAACTAGAAACAGAAAAGAATTTGTTAATTCTTGAGTTATGAAAAATATTTACAAAAAAAAATAATTAACAAATACGATTTCTCAAGATGAGAAACTTAATAATGCATGTCTAAGTGTAATATGACATGAAATAGTAAGATCTACTGTTTCTATGAAAAAGAAATAGAGATCAAACTGAAATGTCTAAGTTGGTTACAAGATCTCAAACTCAGAGGATTCAAACCACGAACAACTTTCAAACCACTACCAAAATAACTCTCAAACACTCGGGTTTGCTGTTTGGTGTAAACTAATTTTGGAAAGAGAATTTAGGTTTTGAAATGAGATTATGGTTTGAACGATTTAGGATTTTCTCTCTCTCTCTCTCTCTCAGTTAGACAAACTGGCAAAAGTTTTTGAAACGCAGATGTTCAACCTCCTTTTATACTAAGGAAGGAAGGTTCGAGAATAACAGCTCAAATCAATGGCTGAGATTTAGTCTTGTCCATTTAACTTTCATCCAACGGTTTAACATCAACGGTGGATTAAACGTCCTCTGATTGGTCTAAAGGGGTTTGACAGGGATTGCGATAAAACGCATGCAGAACGTCGATAAACAAGATCCAAGGGATGAGATTGCGTATAAGTTCTAAGTCTATTAACAAACACAAATAAGACCGTTGTAACGATGACAGGTGTAAGGCTCAGATGAACTAAAAAACGCGTGTTTCAAACTTAATTACAAATACACCCTGAAGTCTCAAGCTCTTTCGGATCCTACCCAACCCAACATTCAGGTAAGAAATGATAAAACCACTAATCACGAAGTGACCCCAAATATTTTAAAACCCAACTTTTAATAATTTAAAAAACATTTAAAAATTTCGAAAATTAATAAAAACTTATTTAAAAGGGAATTAACACACACAACTTAAACACAAGAAAATAATGCAATATATATAAAATGTATGCAATCCTAGAGTGTATGTGATGGTTGAGAATTTACCTTCAAATGAATGGATTGAGGCATTATGAGAAGAATCTGAGGTTATTTGGTATCTAGGGGATGGGACTCAATTTTGTCACAATTTCCAAACTAAATGAGCACTTATACAATGAGGACTCAAGTAAGTCAAGAGTATAGCTTCAATCTCCCCCTTTGGAAATATGAAACAAAATTTCCTTTGAGTCATCTAGGACTCGTAGGGATACGAAAAAATAAGAAAACCCTATTCCTATACAAAAATTCTATCTACTCATATCCAAGAAAAAGAAAATTACATAACTCAGCTAATTACAAACCAATACCCTAATAACATATGTTGAAGACAACGGTACAGATTCCTGCAAATAAGACTAAGATCAAGCTTATTTAATCATATGTACAAGAAAAAATGAACTCATAAGACTCAAACTTCTCCCCCATTGTCTCAAATTGATAAAGAACAAAAATATGTAAGTCACACGAGTCTATTCAGCACAACCCAATCATGACGCGAACCCCTTTTTTTGCTGTTAAAATTAACAACCGAACCATTTTTCTTTAACAAACAAACTTTTTTTTGCTGTTATAGTGTTATACCGGCGCCTTTTTTCTTCAATCGGACCGAACCTTTTGTGTATTTTATGGTTGGACGGGAAACGGAGGGGAGTTAGAGATGGAGTTGCTGGAGGGATGGAAGATGGAGAGAGATTGAGAGGAGATGAATAAGGAAGAAGAAGGAAAACGGCTATAGGAAATGAAAATAGAGTAAGAAAAGAATTAAGTCTTTAAAGTGTGATGGATGTTTAAATGGTAATAAGTGGTAGAAAGTGAACGGTTTGGATTAAAGAGCATATGGGTTGCCCTTATATATTAATGTGTCTATTCATGTTAAAAATGGAATTTCGTGTTTTTAATTTCATGTTAAATGGGTCGTATTTTCGCCTCAAATTTTTTACATACACGACACGACTTTGTGTTTTAAAAACACAAATGCGACAAGTCGTGTCAATTTCGAATCAATTTTGGATCGTGTTATCTTGTTGTGTTTAAAACTGTCACCTCTAATTTTCGTGTCATTTCTAAAATTGACGACCCCTATGATGCGAAGCCTTTTCTCCTTATTTTATTTTTATTTCTCCGATGAGTAACACGTCTTCCACTATCCTATGCATCTCTACCATTCAATTGGCCTCTACGTGGCCAACACGAGTGCATCTTTACCCTTAATTCTGAAAAGTAGATATGCACTCGTGTTGGCCACCTAGAATACCGCTTTAGAAGGTGATAGGCCTTATAATTTGGATTAATTACACTTTGACATTTTAATTTTATCCCCATTTTCATTTCATCACCTAAACTTTTGTTTTCTAAATTTAACCCCATTAACTTATATAAAAGCACGATTTTATCCCAAACAATAATGATGTTTTTTTAGTTGAAAAATTAATCATGTGAAATGTATTTTTATCAAATTATTTGTACAAGTGACTATTTTTTTGTCTAGAAACTTATCAGTATTGCAATCATTAGGTAAAATGATATATTTTTAAAAGTTGAGGAGATTGTGTCAAAAAAAAGTAAAAGTAAAAGTGATTAAATAAAAATAGGTGCAAAGTTAAAAGGTTGAAAGTATAATCAACTCTTGTAGTTTTATTTGAAAAGGGGGCCATTTAATATGGTTGAGGTCAAAGGGTTTAAAAACTTTTTTTTAAGTTGTCTTTTTTATTGTTTTCCTGAATTATTTCATCTACGTAATTCCTAAAATCAACGCATATTATTGTTATTAATAGGTGCTTAGTAGTTTGTTTTAAATGCTTGAACTTACTTTTGTTTTAATATGATATTAGTAGTAGTTGAATAATTTTGTCATAGGGTATGCATTTAAAAATATAGAGAAATAAAATAAAGATCGTATACCTTCTTATATTTGAATTTTTAAAACAATATTTTTCAAGTTCATAAATTTAATCCCTCTAATACAGTAGCATTTATGTATGTGATCCCTTTAAAATTAAAAATTCATTTTTTTGTCTGCATCAACATCACCATTTTTCATAATTTTTTAGTACAAGAATTAAATTTATAAAACTACGTGAAATATCTTATGTTTATACACTATGAGAATTATAAAAATCTATCCCCAAAACCCCCTTAAAATATATTTAAAAATAAAACAGTATAAAAAGCTGCACCGACATCTGCAAGCTAGAATGTCATTGGTCACCAAAGGACCACGTTTTTAGAACATTGATATGCACTCACATATATACATACATTAAATAAAACACAAACATTTAATAATCCACAAAAGATTCACTAAGAAGCTAAGACCTGCTCAAAAAAATTTAAATGTCTTTTAGAACAAAATATTTTTCATTGGAAGAACTCAGCAGACTAACCTATGAATCACTTAAAATGATACATATTGGCAACTGAAATAAGAGCTGCACCAATTACAAACTTGAGAAAATAAATAAATAAAGGCTTGTTATTTAGCCACGCAAATTGATGGGAAAATGTTCAAAGGTTGCAAGTTAAATCAATCGGACTCATTTGCTGTTTGGTTTAATGATGAGAGCTGCTCTAGACATTCTGGGAACTTAAACGGGAGGATCAAGGGTTTGCTGTTGGAAATTCTTTGAGTTGCTTTGGCTAATGTATGTCCCATTGCTATAGACACGGAAAAAGCAACTGCATTCCCAACTTGCATATACCTAAAATTCAATGCCAAGAAACAAATCACACACGCAAAGATAAAACTAAACCACTATGTCTTCTTTTGAGATGAATTGTTATCAACAAATTATGAGCTACTTATTATATTTTACCAAAATTGCAAGAAACCCCCTTCACTATCTCAGTAATTGAAAATAGGTCCCTCAACACTATATTTAGCAAAAAAAAAAAATGAGTTAATTATCTCATTCTTTTTGCAATTTCTTCCCTATGTGTCACTATAAAAAGGGTTTTGGCAGTATTTTAGAAACAATGGTTACAGCATCCACAGTGGTGGATGCTCAAGATCAGTAAAATTACCAAATCAAAAGTCAGTTAGCCTTTCGTCTAAGAAGGCAGCACACAGTGGTGGAAGTGATAAAAGTGTATAGATGACTTCTTACGAACTTAAGTTGTTCGTAGGAATTAACAAGACTTTTCTTATGAACAACATTTGTTCGTAGGAAAATGTTACGGACAAATGTTGTTCGTAAGAACCCACATATATAATAAAAGCCAATATTTATTTTTCTTACGAACTTCATTTGTTCGTAGGAATTTCTACGAACAAATGAAGTTCGTAGGAACTATTTACAAATTCAGTAAGGGTTCAGTAAAACTAGCAAACGGCTACCATTTCGTCTGCAAATTTTGTAACTTTTTGTCCACCTCTGGATCAGTACGAGTTTGTATCTTTACCATTTTTGTTGTCGTTTTGTTCCACCATTACAGATGCTCTTAGGGGAGTATTTGCAATCAATGCAGTTGCTTTAGGGGGTTTCTGATATTTTACTGATGCTATTTTGTCCTTGACAATTAGCTTGTTATTAATCACTAATTTATAATCTGCTAAAAAAATCCATCCAAAACAGGTATTGTTGAAACACGCAAAAGAGGAAATTTTTGAAATCCTACTAATACCTCTCTTTGACAGGCCCGCAGAGTTTGTAGCAATCAGGGAACCCTTGTAACCGCGCATTTTCGCGTATAGTTAGGACTCTATCTTGATTTGGGTGAAGAATAATCTATCAAAACAAGTAACATAAAGCTGATCATAGCATATATATCATGTAATAGGTTCTGTTTGGGATCATTTATCTTAAATGTATTATGAATTACAGATAGAAATGTAAAGGCACTTTCACATTTTTTTAAGGATTTCAGAATTCAATCTGATGTAGAGTGCAAAAATAAGTGTGTTTCAAGGAATCCCTTCTGAACCTTTTTTAATGCAAAAACCTCTTTGGACTACTTGTTTTGTCACAAAAGTCCCATATATATTGCTGAATATCATGTTTTTTGTCACTGAAATTCTGGATGAAGTACTTGCAACAAAATGTGTTGTGCAAAGTGATTTATTGCAAAACATGCACAGCTCTGGAGAGTTTTTTCCCTTCAGACTACAGCTCATTATCTCAAAGTTATATTTCACATAAATACAATCCTATTTAAAAAAACCTGATTATGAGGTTCTGCTCTTGTCACTACAGTTGTAACAATTTCATCCATGGCCAAACGACCAAATGGCCTGCATTGTATCAATCAATTAAGTATTTTGAAAACAAGGAATGCTTTACACAATTAAAACCAAACTTTTATGAAAAAAAACGTATTGCATACTTTGATGACGTCCCGCGAACAAAAGTCATAGCATAATCCGGTACCTATTTCATTCATCGTGAATTGGTAATGTATAATTAGAGGAGTTGATGTTTGGTGAAAGAAAACGAAAGGGTTGAGGCAAAAACAGATATTTCGAGAAATAATACAATACCAAAGGTTTGCCCGAAGGGAGCAGCACTCTTTCCACAGATGGGTCCCATTCTACCTTGTTGTTTGAACCAACCATTACACCTGGCAGATCTCTAAAGTTGGCTCCCTAGGAAAGATAACAGGCCCCAATAAATCACAAACTATTCAAAATAAAAAAAAAAGGCAACCCCATTGCACAAGGCTCCTACCTCTGTGGGGTACTGGTAGGATTAGATTTTTGTATAGCTATATAATAAAGTGAATGGTGAAACCTTCTTTTTTGGAATGCGACAAACTCTTGCAAAATCGTCTGTGTTCAGTTGAAGTGGCTGGTGATCATAAAGCATCTTTTTCTGTGATAAATTATTCCCAGCACAACCAAACAAATCTGCACAAGTATATTTTTTTGTCAGTGACAATTTTTACAAGTACCAAAAGTTTATGTAGCATGCAAGAAAATGTGTGTGAAGGTGAATTTCAAATGGACCATCTTGGATTTATATTAGCTGTTAACCATAATATATTTAGAAAAGAATTTTTGAAAGATGCCTCTAAAAATGCTAAAGGCCTGCATTTGGCATAAACTTCTATATTGTATTTGATGATTGTGTTCACATTTCCAAGTCAAATAATTAATGTGTAAAGAATATAAAACCCACTTTATTTTAAAAATTAAGAGAAGGCTTTCTTGACCACCTTGCTTTTTCAATCTTATATACTTCTGAAAACTAGTACGAGGAGCCCCACTGTAGGGCATTTCATCCTTACTTTCATCATTTCTGACCTACAATTTTAAAAAGTCAAAATATGAATAGCAATGCACATCAAATCAATTAATGTTAAAGCTTTATTGAATAATAATAAAAATATTAAGTAATGGATGTACCTCTGGCATGTCTGAAATTGCATCACCAAGCAAAAGCCTATTTTCCAACTTGTGAGACTCTTCTCTATCAAACCCAACAATAATTTCCTGTGTGCAATGCAATAGACATTGTGTCAAAACTACAAATCTTATCTAGTCAATTATATAATTCATATAAGCAACATTCTTACCTTAAATTCATTTGTGACAACCCCTCTTCCAACAACCTCATGTGTAGGCAAAGGAAAGTGGGGCAAAACCTCTGTGTGAATAGCACCCCAAAGAAAAACTCGAAGCCGGCATTGAGGGACACCATACGACCCAGCTGCCATTATTCCTAATCGAGTTTGATAGTTCATGGAAACTAAGCGCCCAATCGCATAACTACTCAAAGCTCCTCCAGAAAATTTAACTATATCAACAACATTCTCCATCAAGACATATTTTGGTTTTAGATACCCAACAATGTCCATATATACCACAAGTTGATGGTTCTTGGGATCTTTCAGCGGGTCCTCCGAGTTTCTAAATCGATTAAACCCACTAATCCCTTGGCACGGTGGACCTCCACAAATGAAATCCACATCACCCTAAGCAAACATATAGCAAACATAAATATGTGCATACAAACGAAAGACTACCAAAATTTAAATCTTAATAAAAACTCAACAATCAATCAAAATATTTAGGAGAAAATACTTACAGGAAGAGGCAATATCTTCGATTTGTACCCTTGAGTCACAAATTCCTGTATACTCTCTTTGCAATTGCTATTATAAGAATAAAGTAATATAGGTTGAGTATAAAAAACTGAATGTCAACTAATTACAAATGGCATACAAAGAAGAAAGAAAGTAGCCAAAATTTACACCTTAAACCATCGATAGGTTCCCAAGTGTCCTCACTAGGACCATAGCCCTTCCAACGCACCTAAATATTGTCGATTAAAGGGGAGAAACAACAGAGTCAAGATAACCAAGATGCTTCCACAACAACCAACAAAGAAAAAAAGGTCTGATAATACAATAGATATCATTTATGTAGAGAAACACATGCAAGTAACATTTAATTGTAAGTAAAAATGCAAAGAGGGAATTCATGGATACGGTAATCAAGGACAAGTTCAAGTATTGTCAGGCACATGCCCAACATATACGCCACTTCACAAAGTGCAAAAAAAATGAATTGATGTTTGAAAACAAAATATTTACATAGCCGAAGAGTCTGTTTATTAAAGATTTGGGCATGTGAGGAAGACTAGTTATCAAGAATTTACAGAGCAGAAGACTCTGTTTATTAGAGATTTGGGCTTGTGAGGAAGACTAGTTATCAAGAATTTCATGTGGAATATTTAAATTAGTGCATATTTATATACCTACAAGCACCGTTTCCATATAATCCTCACTATTATAACCCACAACATATTTCTCATCATTTTTTTTATTCCAACTACCTTATACAGTACTATGTCTAATATCAAATCTTATGTACGCATTATATTGTTAGGATTTAATGCCAAATCCTTCGCCTCCAACCGTATACAAACGAGTACTTTATCTCTATGGCTAAGAAACACACTGAAAATAAATAAATAAAAAGTGACAACGCAAGAGAGCCACGTAGATTTAATGTGGTTCAACAAATTGGCTACGTCCACAGAAGGTGGGGAGAAATCGTCACTATGAAAAATAAAGAACACAAATTGTTACACTCTCAATCTCGCATGTCTATCTCACTCTACAATCCTTCTCACCACACTCACTCTTTCTTGCTTGCTCTTTTTTTATTGCTAGAATGAATGAATAAATATCATCAATTTATAAATGCTTGGAATTAGCCACATCCGTTGAATCAAAATAAAGTTGGATGGTTAAGATCAAAGTTACTACTCCAATCATAGGCACCTAACAAGTTATTATCCTAATGGCAAGCATCTAACATCCAAATGGTTCACATGTTTGGACTCATTAACCATATACCACCAACTATATCTTGAATGCTCACAATATTTAACTCACCTATAACAATTTTGAGCAATAAATTCCAATAATCTCCAACTTGGCAAAAAAAACATCACTGAATGCAAAGACATCCCACTTGTAAATCATCAAGTCGTCAAACACAACTCCACCTTGACAAGAGTTTTTGCTATTACCATATGTCAAGTCTTCCCTTCTGCAATACGCACAAACGTTCCCCATTGGCCCTTCTACATGTACCCTGCTACACATACTGGAATCAAGCAACGAGGTCCTAATTCCACCTTGATTAATGCCGGTCAATGCATGTGTAACATCTCCACTTGACTTTATTCGTCGACTCTAAAGGGGGGACTTCATGATTTCCCCTTCTCTCGTAGGTTTTCCTTTATCACCCTCGCATGCGGCCTCGAAACATAACACTCGTGTTTTCATTGTTGCACCCACAATCGAATCACATCTCAAACGCATGATATCATGTAAACCTTGTTTCCTTAGAGTTTGAATCAAATAATACAATTCATACCACGTGCAACTTTCATGACTCCACCTTCTACTAACATTGGGCTGCCCTTGGAATCTAGTTGTCTAATGGATATTAGATCTTCACATATCTCTGGGACATAGGCCACACCACCCAAAGTACGTTTTACACCATTAAACATATGGATCTTCATTGTTCCCACCCCTTTTACCACAAAAGTTTTACCATTGGACAATGTCACATACCCCTTTTCTTTTACATTGGAACTAATCAAAACTGTCAATATTAGAACACATGTGATGTGTGAAACCCAAATCTAATACCCAATCTTCTTAAGATTGAGTTACCTTTAAAAATAGTGAGAGCATAACAATCATCACTTTCTACAACATTTATCGTAGCATTATCTCAGCCATTTTCTTCCTTCTTATTCCATGACAGATACTCATGAAGTCATTGGGATACTCATTCTCTTGCTTGCTATTTTTTTATTGCTAGTATTAATGAAGCCAATTTATAAATGCTTGGAATTAGCCACATCCATTGGATCAAAATATGGTTGGGTGGTTGAGATCAAAATTACTATTCTAATTGTAGGCACCTACAAAGTTACTATCCCAATGATAGGCATCTAACATCCAAATGTTTCACACGTTGACTCATTAACCATATCCCACCAACCATAGTTTGAATGTTTACAATATTTATCTCACTTACCACAATTTTGAGCCATCAATTCCAACATATATTAGATCACAAGGCCATTATGCTCAGGTTGAATTGATTTTGAGTTGGAAAACTAACTTTAGTAGAAATAAACAAACTTATGGAGTGAGCAAATGCATCCATGGATGCGGGGAGGGGAAAAGTGGAAGAAACCAAGGGCGCGACTAAAAGCTAAATTATCAAAACAAAAAACTAACAAATAGAGATATTTACAAATTTTGTGCTTTGATCTTTATTGTGACAAGGTAAAATAATGGGGTTAAAGCCTCTAATTACCATGAAGATAGATATCACATTTTACAAAAAGGAAGATCAAAGTGTACCTGAAAGTGTAAGTATTTTTCTTTTTACTTTTTTTAAAGATATAGTGCATGATATTCAAGGGGCGTTGTTTTTGTAAAGTTTAAATACCTTAAAGTATAATCCACTTGTCCCAACTTTGTTTGGATCACCATAACAAATGGCTAGTAACCTTCGAACTTCGAATTCTTCCGGAGTAGCCACAAATCCATCATCAGCATCTTCGTCTTCATCCTCGCCCAAGTCCTCTGATTTCGAATTGAAATCTTCATATCGCTTAGAACCCAACAATTGATACTCTTTGCAAAGCTTTTCCCATTCCTTTAGTAAAGCCAAAAAATCTTCCGCTGTTTCATTCCTCACCTGAAAAATCATTTCAGAATTTAAAGGACGCTTGGATTAATGGACTAATAGAAAATTCTAGGTAAATTAGCAAACCTACCTTCGTTTCAGGATGATTTGTCTCTAGACTCTTACATGCATACGGATTTAAGTCGACAGCCCATCTCTGTGCAATCCACATCAATGGTGAAAAATTAAATCAGCAAACAAAAGATTAACATTTACATGAAGGAAAAAAATAAACTAGGCGACACTTAATCGTATTTTGGCTTACGGCAACAAGTTTCAAACCAGATATAGCTGCCCCAAAAGAAAGTCCAGTTGACATTGCACCACAACCAGAATATAAATCCAATAAAGTCATCTTCGACTCTTGAACTCTGCAAACTTTGGAGGTCTTTGCTGCTTTAGAATTTGTGCCCCCCACTGTGCCATTTAGGCTACCCTCATTAGCATAATACAGGCGAATATATGTTCTAAATACTGAACTAAAAAAAAAAAATTGATGTTTTTCAATTGTGTTTTTTTTCAAATTAAATAAATTATTTGCCAGTATTATCATGCAACCAATACACCTTGTTCTTATCAGATTGCAGTAGATAAATCATAGATAATATATTAACCTTTATCAATAGTTGTGAATGCAAAGTATTGCATTGAATATTCCATATCATAATACAGATCAGAAGATGATATTAACTTCTCTTTGGCAGCCAAATCAACCTGTTGCAAAAGAGAATAATTAATATCCATGACCAACTGATTGGTGAAAAATAGAACTACCTAAAAGAAAACAATAGGTTAGTATTAAGAAATATGATTTACTCGTACATTTGGAGCGATTTTAACGATTTTCACTTTAGAGACAATACTATCCAGCGGGTTGTCATCTCTTGTTTCCGAGTAAAACACTCGTCGTTTGTCAATAAGTTGAGTTTGATCCTTAATTATCTGTAAACAAAAAACAATATTTAGTGTATATATATGCATACACACACACATGAATTAGTTTAACATTTAGTGAAGTTGTAAACTATCTCACCGTATCTTCAGCTCTGAAAAACCACTGAGCAGTAAAATATAGTTCTTTATCAATGGTTTCAAACATCTCAACAATCTTGGCAATAAAATCTGGTTCCCCCTCTCCGGCCTAAGGAATTGAGTAAGTTATTTGTGAATAATCAAATAAAAATATAAAAGGGTGAAATAGTCCAAAATTAATAGCACACACAAAGATACGGGATACAAAACAACTCAGATAGGTTAATACAGGATTTTTTTTTTCAAAAACAAAGAGACAGGCTATGCAGCACCGATGCTTCAGAAATATTAAAAATGGAGTATCGGATACGGATACGGCTTTGTACATATCCGATACTTCAAATTCCTATATGTTGACCAAAACGGAAATTTTGACTTTTGGATACGGCCCAATACTCTAGGGATACACCGGAGATACTTCAAGGATGCAATGTGGGTCAGATTGTAAATTTAAAAAAAATGGAGTCAGTTTGTGATTTTAATAAGCATAAAACCAAAAGGCCATATAAATATTAACAACTTAAAACCAAAAGGGCATTCAATAACTTGAGATGAGATGAACTAGAAGAACAAAAAAATAGCTCTGCGATCACCTGATACGCAAACAAATAAAAAGAACTGCAGTTTCATCTTCAAACATCACACAGTACAGGTATATCTCTCGTCTCTCTCTCTCTGTGTATCTCAGTATCTCATCTCTCTTTCTCTATCTTTTTAAATTACGATACTTTTAACAATTTTCTCTCTTTCTGTTCCTATGTTACAGTTTTATTGCAACTGAGAATTGAGAAATTGATAATATTATATCACGCAAATTGTTGTTTATTGCTGAGTGTTGTTTGATATTAGATCCATCAATCTTTCACTCCCTTCCTCTTTGCTCCTTTGTTCTGTTTTTCTATTACATATTTTATTGTAACTGAGACTTTTTTATTATTATAGCACTCCGTCTCTCGATGCTCCTTTTTTTTTCTTGTTAATGAATGTGTAAATTTATTTCTTTACACTTCGCTAATTTTTATGTGCTTGGTTTAGGAAAATGAGCAGTGTCCAAAATGAGTATGATGATAATGCAGAAACAAGCTCTGGTACTCTCTAACTTCTCAATTCATCTACTCTTGAAAAAATATATGTTCAAAAATGTCAAATTATGAATCTTCTTCTCGTGAATCATCAGCTCTTGAAAAGAGAAACAAAAATTTAAGTGAAAACTTCATCGAAAATTGCTCCATTCTTGTTCAAAAGCACCCCGAATTATCTATTTTGGTAAGGATTATAATTACAAAGTCACTCCATTGCCCAACAAATATACACGAAAGCAATGAAAAATATTATTCAAACGTTACAAGAACGAGAAAATCTCTAACAAATAGAAATAAGGGATATTCAGAGGGCACTTGCAGCGCAGAAGGCCATCCCTGGTGCCAAGGGCTTGGAGAGATGAAGCAAGCTATAACTCTAGTAAGCCAGAGCAACCAGGTTGGAATCCGTTGCTTAAGCAAACCAAAAAAACATTAAGACAATGGAATCCAACGCACAAGTGATGTTTCAGATGGCAAAGCTAGGAATTTAAAATATTTGTGTTTTCTCGCTTAAATTGGGTTTCCCTGCCATAAACAGGCATTCCTTAGTATATAGAGAATCCCTAGTATAAATTAGTGATCCCTAATATAGATTGTGGTGCCTAGTATAAAATAAAGTTCCTTATTATACAAGGCACAATTGTTTATACCAAGGAGCCACATTTTAATACGAGGCAATACAGAAACACAATCCTAAAAAGGCACTACAATTTATACATGGCACAACTTAGTATACTATGGAATCATGTAAATTAAGAAGGTGCCACTAAACGTAAGCATGCCCATGGGTCATGGAGCCCACCCATCCCGTCTAGCCCAGCCCATAGATTTTATGGCTTGGACAAAAGAAATAATCCCGCAAGATTAGGCTGGGTTGAAAAATAAGCTCTTCTTTTTTGAATTCCTAGCTCCGCCATCTACTAGACCATCAATTTGCACAATAGATTCCATTGTGTCAATGTTTTGGGGGGTTTACTTGAGCAATGGATTCCATAACAACCTGGTTGCTCT
This sequence comes from Sambucus nigra, assembly GCA_949130495.1. Taxonomy (NCBI): domain Eukaryota; kingdom Viridiplantae; phylum Streptophyta; class Magnoliopsida; order Dipsacales; family Adoxaceae; genus Sambucus; species Sambucus nigra. The sequence goes on along the minus strand of OX422216.1, from coordinate 247,918,603 downwards.
GGCTTGTTGCATCTCTCCAAGCTCTTGGCGCCGAATTTCACCTACGCAGCAAGAATCAATATCCCTCATTTCCATTCGATGGATATTTTCTTGATCCCATAATATCTGAATATTATTTCTCATTGTCGTGACTTACATTTGGTGGGCAATGGAGTGAACTGTAATTATAACCCTACCAAAATATATAATTGGGTGGTTTTGAACAAGAATGGAACAAATTTCTACGAAGCCTTCACTTAAATCATTTATTGCCCTTCAAAAGCTAATGCTTCATGAGAAGATGATTCATCATTCAACATTTTGGAACATATAATTTTTCAACAGCAGAAGAATTGAGAAGTTGGAGGCGAAGAGAGTACCGAAGTTGTTTCTACATCCCAAACACTAATATATCACATATTAGGCCTTGAATTCTGCCGAAAACGTCACAGAGGACAATAAGTTCACGTGACAGGCATGGGTAAACAGTGGACATCAAAGATTTAAATTGGAGATGCTCCCCATTGTCAATACGTGTTCTGCTTCTACTGTTATTATTCTTAAGAGATTTAAGGAAATTAAGATCTCCAACAAATGGTGATTAGTAACCAATGGAAAATATAAAGAAGGCAATGTGGGAAAATTAAATTTGTGAAGAATAAGATATAAGATGGCTTATTTTAGGCTAACATTGATTATATACTTTCCCATCTATGAGATGCTAAGGATGGTTGTGTAATACCCCGGATTTCTGCGTACTTGGAATTTAATCAATTCGGTAAATTATTCATTTTATTTTAAATTACGGGAGTGAAGTAATTTAATTGAATTAAATAAAAATATGGTTATTAAATATTAATCAAGAGAAAGAGATGAGGATTAATATTATGTGTTAAATTTACTAAGTGAATAGTAAATGATTTATAGAAATTATTATGCATCGTAGCAAGTGAGATTGGCGTAATTGAATTTATCTCAATCGGGAGTCGCGGGTGGACTAAATTGAGGTTGAGATAGGATAACTGTTTACAATGACACAAATGATGATTTCGAGATCACGGATGACTCCAGAAGGGTCAAAATAATCAAAATAGTATACTCAGGTGTTGATTGGATCACGAGGCAATTTTAAACTAAACTAGCACTATATTGAAGCATTTTAGTCATTTGGTAACCAAGGGCTACGAATTTCCAACATCCTTATCAACATATAAATGGGAGAGTCTAGGGTTTAAAGGTTAGAAAACAAAGAAGACATTAGAGAAGCAGGAGAGGCCATTCTTAAAGTTGAAGGAAGGATTCTTGAGAGATTCAGGTGATTCTTGCAGCACAAACAACTTTGGAGGGAGGATTGGAAGTGAAGACAATCAAACACAACACCAAATCATGAAATCAAATCACATAAACCAAGGCAAGTGTTTATTTGCAATTTTCCTTAAAGTAACTAGATATAAATAATGAAATTAGAATTTTTAAGTGAATTTAAATCCATTTTATGGGTAGGATTTCATGTAGATTGATGGTATGCATGTAGAGGTTATGAAATCAAATCATAAGTGATAATCTAGATGAGAAAATTTGGGGCTTTAAGTTGTGTATAAATGAAAAACATGAAAATTTAGGGTTTTGATGAATAGATGTTATGAATCCAATCTTGATTAGAAATCATAATGTTTTGAGAATTGTATCATGTTGGAAATCATCTTAATACATGTAGATAATGTTTAGGACAATTGGTTTGAAGTTTGATAAAGAATCATAGAGAATTGAAAAAGAAAAATGGTGAAAAACACACTTGCGCGTATTGAGGAAGAAGATGATCTTATTAATTTCAAATCGGTTCAGCCTCCTGGCGAATCAATTCAATTTCCCAAAAAATGTGAAATTTTCCGTTTTTTAAGCCTACAACTCCTAAAATATTGTCAAGGAAACTTTTGGGACTTTATTAAAATATAATGAGAGATTTGTTATATTACAATATGCTTGTGATGAGATTATGACTTAGTCTTAATGAGATGATTGATGTGAGGTTTAATATACTTAAATTGAGGCATAATCAATTCAAAAGAAAGAGAATGAGTTACGAGAAATTTAAGTGAATTTATGAAATAGACCAATTGCGTATGATAAAGCTAGCTACTGAATTTTGTTTAAGGGGTAACTAGGACCCTTAGGGGAGAGAGTAATACTCAGATTAACACAATATAAGAGTACGCTATCTCGTACTGTATGGGCAGTATGGGGACTTATAGATGTCGATAGCCCAGATAGTTACTTATGTCTAATTAGCTTGGGTAGTATGGCTAGGTGGGCTAACTAGAAAATGTTAGGCGTGCACAATAGTTAAGAGGTGAGAAAACTCAAGAGAGTGTAAACATAACATGCGTAATCAATAACTGATTTTTAAATTGTGATAAATACTTGCAAAATGTTTTTCAAAATATTTTGGATTCTAACTCTTGCTATAAATATTTTCCAAAACCTTTGAAGTGTCCAATCACAGGGACACCAAACTTAACGATCTATTTCAAATACAATTGTTGCAGCGCTGTGGAGGCTTGCAAGGCTTGATTAGACGCTTCCACTTTTCATTCCTAGTGCAGTTGGGCTTGTTGCCCCATTTAGACTTTATTGATTTCAATTATTCAATTCAAACTTATATTGGGATTTATTTACTATTTGTTGGATTATTATTTGGGTTTGGATTATTAGTCAATGGTTTATTCAACAAGACCGTATTCATTTATTTATTCCATTGTGATGGTTGAGCCTATATTAATTGTGTGTAAATGTTTTAATTTATAACAAAAGATAAAAATTTTGGCATCGACGTAATTAACTAATATGTGATTAATAATTAATATGGTTTTCAACAGTGATGCTGAGAATGAACCAAATGAGAAACCTTTTTTAATTTAATAAAGAACTAATCACTCGATATTTAATTAAGCGGGAACCCAGGGGGTGTGGTAGAGCGGAAGCGACTCTTCCTCCCTTAACCAAGGATCGGGGGGTTCGATCCCCACCTTGGGCATGGAGCAGCCTTAAATTTCTAGGACAGCTGTCCCACCCATCGTGGTGCCTACAAATCAACAAAGGGATTAGTCACTAAGTCGCTAGTGGATACTCTAGTGTAAACCAAAAAAAAAAAAAAATTAATTAAGCGGGATGTCACAGATTGACACAAACAAGTCTCGTCTCCACATGGTTTATGAGTAGTGGGATATAATGATGGAGAAAAATTAAAGTACGTGAAGGGTATCTTAGTCTTATAATGCTATCCTAGTTAGAGTAGGACTACTACTAGTATGAATAGGCAATGATGTAACAAAGATACTATTAATCTTTAGCTTGTTAATAAAATTCAAATTTATACTTGTGTTGTTCTCTCTTTTTTGGATCTAATTTTTGGTGTTTGCATCTAGACCTGTCAACGGGTCGGTTTGGGTCGTGTACGGGTTACGGGTTACGGGTCAAAACAGTCTAACCCATACACGACCCGTTAAGCCTAACGGGTCTAATAACAATACCCAAACACGACCCGTTAATATTAACGAGTACACGACCCAAACCGTTAACACCCGTTAATATTAACGAATCATTTTGGGTCAAAATGGGTAACGGGTTGGGTGACCCTATAATACCCGTTAGTCTTTAATACTTTAATAATAATGGGTTTTAATTGTAATTTTTATTAGGTATAGATTGGGTGACCCTATAGCACCCATTAGTCTTTAAAGATTTAGAAATAATGGGTTTTAATGGTTATTGTTATTGGATACGGGTTGGGTGACCCTATAATACCCGTTAGTGTTAATGGGTAGAAACGGATACAAGTAAATTTTCAAACCCGAACCGTTAGTGTTAACGGGTCTACCGTGTCAACCCGTTAATGACCCAAACCCAATAAGGGTAAACCCATTAACTTATAATTTCGTGTCAGGTCATGTCGTGTTAATGGGTTATCATGTATTTTGACAGGTCATCAAAAGAGTTATTTCCAACAAAAAGGTACAGAATCCAAATTACCAGACCAATTCTTTCTCATATCTACTAGCCAGCCAGTCATATGGCATGGCGTCATTAATAAACAAATGGAACCAAGTATAAATATGATATATTGCACATAGGAATGTGTAAAACAATACTATTAAGGATATAACCAAAAAGGATAAAAGACAAAGAAAAACTGAGTGTTGCGTCTAATAACAAATGTTGGTTAAAAGAAAGTGGCACGAAATATAACTTACACAGCAATGTTTTTAATCGCGGATGCGCAAGGTGCCACGTTTTGGCTCCAAGGTCGCGTCGCGCATCACACAAGCAATTCGTGCATTTCAATTTTTTTATTAGAAAAACATATAAAATAACATTTTAAATTGATATTTGTAAAATAATTAACATTTTAATTTGAAAATTATAGAGCAAATAACTATTTGGGCTGAAAATTATTATAAAAAAACATTTTAAGCTCCACTTTTGTAAACAAGTATCATTTAAACTGAAAATTACAAAAGATTAACATTTTAAACTTAAAATTATAAAATATTAACATTCTAACTAAAATTATACAGACAAATTACAGTTTAAAATCAAAATTATAAAACAAATAATATTTGAAGCTGAAATTTTATAAATAAGTAGCATTTTAAACTGATAATCTTTTTCATATGCATGCTTCCATCCATAATCTTTTGTGTCATTTTTTAATCTGAAAAATAAAAAATAGAAAACATTTTACACTAAAATTTATTAAAAAATATACATTTTCTACTGAATTTATTAAAAAAATTACATTATTTGAGATTTGAAAAAATGTTGCTGAAATATGAATAAAGAAAGTGAGTTATTGAAAAGAAGTTACAAAAAAGTAAGTTTTTAAAGCTCCCAAACAAAAAAAAAAGTTAACTAAAAAAAAGTATACTGAGAAATTAAAAAAAAGTATACTGAGAAATTAAAAAAAAGTGTTAACAGTCCATAAGTTTAACAGCCCGTAAGTTTTTTAAAGGGTTAAGGGTTGGGTTAAACACCTCTTGCATTTCCCTTTTTTTCAAAATGGCAGCGTTTTCTTTTTTTTCCAAAGCTCCAATTGCGCACTTTCACGCAAAATAGCGCACTTTCGCACCTAACAACGCCCAATAGCACACGCAAAATGAGTATCTTGTTTAGCAGTGCTAATAGCGTGGCGTTTTTCAATCGCAAAAGGCAATAGCGCGCTATTGCGTTCACAATAGCGCGCTTTTTAAAACATTGTTACACAGTCAAAATCAAAATAATAAATTATATTATTACATAATATTCAAATTCAGACCAAATAATATGTGAAGATGTGTGATGCTAACAATGACACATTCACAAAACATGAATAAGGTAGAATAAATATATCAACAAACAAATCTACATATAAATATATATACATAAAAAATACATACGTCAATGAGTATATAGTGACATTGTATACACCCATGTATATAGGGAGAGAGATAAAGAGAGAGAGACGGTGGGGGTGGAGCTCACTTTAACATATGCATCATCATAAAGATTATAAGTGGAACCATCAATCACAGCTTCCGTGTAGTGACACCGAGCTTGCAAAACATCTTCTTCACTAGATTCAATCCTATAATTCAACAATAAGGTTAATGAAAACAAAAAAAAAAAGACAATACTTGTCAATAACTAATAACACTTACTCTTTGGAACCATTGGATAGTGCAACAACCTTGACTTTGCTCTACAAAAAAACATAATACGATGGGCAGGCAATTAGAATCAATGTTTGAAAAGGGTAAAGCATAGAGCAAGGCACTTTCTTTTCAAAAGATTAGGCATAATCCTCGAAATGTAAGGCGTAAGCCTTTGTGCACTGAATATTTTATTTAGAAATAGTACATAAGCGTATAACAATATAAATTAGCAATTAATAGTCTTGTACTCCTTTTTTTAAATGCAAATTAAGAGAGTCGTTCAACATAATAATAATAATGCTAGAAAACTCAGTATGCACTCATAAAATATTAAAAAAAATATATATCAAACTATTTCAGCATAATGGTTCAGACAACATGACCAATCAAAATTGGTTTGAAAATCAGAATATATCTATAAACACAAAATCTGAGCACATAAAATAAAGGTCACACCTCCCTCTTGCTCTCTCTTTCAATCCACGTCCGTTGAATTGAAGGATATAATTTGTCTTCCAAATAATTTGATGCTTTATTGTCTATTTTCCCTTTGAAAGGGTGTCATTTGTAACTTATTTTTTTAATATATTTTTCCTTTCATTCAAGTCAAAAGGCTATGCCAAAAAACACATTAAAAGTGAAAAGGACATAAAAACATAATAAGTGTAAAAATTCACAAAAAACACAAAAAGCTTAAAGCCCTATTTGGTTGCGCAAATTATTTGATTATGTAAATTGGTTCATTGTGAATTAGTGAATTGTAAATGAATGGATTTGAAATGAGTTTAAATTCATTTTTACATAATGTTTGGTAATCTGAAATTAATGTTAAGGTTCTTTAAGAAAAAAGATAAATATTAGTTAAGGGGAGGGGGGGGGCGGGGCGGGGCGGGGGGAGGGGGGGGGGGAGGGGGGGGGGGGGGAAGAGAGAGAGGAGAATGCAGTTTAAGTGACTCATATTTCAAATGAATGCATTTCATATTTTTTGTAAAATAATCCAACATCAAATTTTACACATGAATTAAAAATGGGCAATTAATAAATCAATTCATTAATGAAACTAAACACAATTAATGGGTCAATATATAAATGAATCAATTTATTAAAGACCCAATTTACAATTTTGGGACAACCAAACAAGACCTAAATCTTTCATGTTGCACACTTATGCCTTTGAGCACTCTGCTCCAAAAAGCCCAAGGCAAGCCTTAAAGCAAATTTACCTTCTACTTCTTAAAACTAATTAGAATGAAACATGGGAAATCCAAGACTGTAACTTGTAAAACCCTAATTTGTATTTTAGCATCTCTTCTTGTTTATACTAAAAGCACCGCTAGCATATACCATTCAACTATCTCCCTAATGAAAACTCTAAAATTATGGCTGGAAGTAAAACTAGATTGTCTATATTTTTTCATCTGAAATATGTGGCTGAAATCTAGATCTCAAGTTTGAAATTGGAATCTAAATTTTTTGTTTGTTTTCATGTTTAAATGGTTATATTCGAAGTTAATTTTACGTTTTAATCATTCAGAGTCACATATATTTGTCAAACTCTTAATCATTTAAAAAAAAGTCATTTACACTTGAGTACCTCACAAGGTCCGGTAAATGGGTGGGTTTGGTGGATATAGTATAAGTAAGATTTGGATTGGGTAGAATGTGGGTGGGTCAAAAACAGTTTGAGTTAGGGTTTGGTCCAGTTAATTTCAGTCGATCTGCATTTTCCCCACCCTTAGAACCCCCTCCACTCTTCAGCCTAAACCCTTCTTGTTCTCTAAATCTCACTTCATGTTCTTGTATCTAAACATACAGATCAAATAAAACCCTAAATGCTCATAGAGAGAGAGTCCATCCCTTTGAAAATTAAGAGAGAGTGAGAGATTGATATAGAGCTGTTATCCTGTTGCAAATGAAAATAATATTGGGTTTAAAATAGTCAATCCGTCACTATCGAACATCAAAACCATTTTGACCCACTGATTCTAAATGGTTAACCAGCATCTCTCTATTGGGTGGCTAATGGGCGAATCTGAGGTATTTTGAAGCGACTACCCACAAGCAATTTTATTAATCTAAATTAAACAACTGGATCCTTCAAACACTCATTAGTGCATGTATTTAAAGGTTGTAGAACATTTCAAACAAAAAAAATGTGCAATGTAGGTGTGTTTGTGTAGTCTACCTTGGATAGGTAACGTTTGGGCCATTTAGCCCTAGCTTCGTCAGCAGGAAGCGGAGGGCCGGTAAACTTAGGGTCATCGTCGACGGCCGCCTTTATTTTCTTCTTGACTGGAGAGGCGGATAGGGATTCTCTCTTCAACCCTCCCATTGTTAATTTATTCTCTAGCCTAGCCGCAGGGAGTGAGAGAGAAAGAGGGGGCAATGGGTTTAGTGAGGGCTTAAAACTTATAAAGGCAGGTTTTTGAAAATTTTGAAGTTGTAAAGCGAGCGGGACTTTAGGGTGTTTGGGGATTTTTCCCGGACTTTTTACTTTTTTTGAGTATCTTTTGTATTTATCTCCCATATAGTTTCTCGTTTTTACACTTCTCAACAAACATGATTTAGGCTTTAGCTAATGTTGTGCTTAATTGGCAATATTTATTAAAAAAATATATTTTGTTTTGGGTGTTTGATTTATTTTGAGTTCGTTGAGTGTGTATATTTTGGGGATTATCATAAACGAACTTTCTTATCGGAGGAGGTGAATAACAATTTCATCCACTTACTTCCATCAAATACATCTTAGCCTTTTGTTTACACCAGTTTAGATGTTGGTTTCAGAAAATAACTATTTAAGGATTGATTCCGAATTCAGACCAATTCCATTAAGGGCCCGTAAGGCAATCCAATTCCAAACCTTGGAATTGAGTTGCCAAACGGGCCCTAAATTGAATTTACCTATTTAACAAATTTATACTTTTAATAAAAATGTAGTGGTTAATTACACTTTAACCCCTCCAACTTTGCTCCCATTCATTTTCTAGACTTAACCCTATATCTGGCAAATATAACCCGCTAAAAGAAGGCTGCCCAGATTCCCCATTGCGGGTCAAATTCCAGTTCAATAATCTTGTAGTTGAGTTAGGAAAATTTTCGCAGGCAACTCGTTAATCACCATCAACATTAGTTTAGTTCAGCTCCGATACCCATATTCGGGAAGTGAATGTAATATAATCAGAGCATTCTCTTGTTCGAATATAGGCTCTATATCTCTTATCACTAAGGCCAATCGCCAGACATGTAGAGCATTTTTTCTCTCAAATATGTGTATATATATTTTTTTACATGTATCAAGATGGAGTTTTAGTATATGTATTCAAATATGGCTTACTTTCAAAAGTTATGAATTATGTTTTGAGAAGTGGGGGGACTGTTATATATATTCAACACAAAAGAAGAAAAATATTTTATGGTTGCATACGGGAAGAGTTGGAGAGAGATCATATATATATTTTAAGTTAAAGGATAAATGAGTTGGTGGGCAAACCCAGTCCAAACAGACCTTAATATTACTTCAACCCAAAATAAACTGCTCATATTTGATCCAACCCATAATTGACCCACCCTGAACCTGCCCATATCTGCCCATTTGTCAGCTCTACTTAACCCCCTCAACTTCTAAAAGGGCGTCACTTTACACCCCTCACCCCCCCTCAAAAATAAATAGCAGTGTTAAATTTTTGGACGAAAAATTAGTCATGTGCATTGCGAGCATATTTTTGTCCAACCACTTGTGCAAATGACTAATTTTTCATCCAAAAACTTAACACTGATATAGTCATTGGGTTAAATTATGTTTTTTTAAAGTTGAGGGGGGTAAGTCTAAAATATGAAACTATAAATGGTTAAGTGAAAATATTTACAAAGTTGAATGGATCAAAATGTAGTCAACCCAAAAATCAAATTGTTCTTATGGTGATACTTTGGTCACATCTATATATTTGTCTTTGTTTATCTTATTGTTATTCCATAAACCACTTAGCAAGAGAATCATAAAGCCTGACATTACAACCTATAAGCCTCTTAATGTATGAAACTTCCTCTACATTCATTAGTCACGTAATTAAGACTCATAAAAACACATTTGTTTGGCCATATTATCTTCCATAAAATATTAACACATAAGTTACACAAAAAATTGGTTTAGAAAAATAAAGGAAATTTTTTATTGTGTTCAAATCATTAGGGAAACGCAAGATTTTTTGTGAATAATGCATGTATATTCCTAAAAATTCATCTATTTATCGCAAACACTAATATCCCAGCTGATAAGTGTTATAACCGAAACCCAACCTCTAAGAAAACTTTTATTGTCTAATTTAATATGCGATAATATGCCCCTTAGGGGTAAAGAAAACTACTCCATTTGCCCCAAATTAAAAGTCCATTATTATCTTTTTGGTTATCTCCAATTAATAGTCCACTTTACTTTTTTTTACATAATCAACGAACCACATTTCACGATAGTGATCAAGTGTTGACCACGGCCATTGATTTGGAGTATCCTCAATCTATACAAAAAATGAATAAAGATTCATAATTTGGGACGGATGGAATATGTTATTAAGGTCGTTGAGTGTGCAATGTTATGTTGGGGCCTCTTTAAGGCTGGTGACTTATAAGTCGACTTGGTGTGATTTGGTGACATTATATTTACTTGGTGACTTTTGGTTGAGGTTCTAAAGGAAACCACGAACTTATCATTCCAAAAAACACGCAATGAGGATCAATGACATGGACCAAGCAAATTATAACTCGGGGATGAATTTCTGTCCTTCTAGAGATTCTAGATTGAGGATATTGGCAAAAGTGGTAATATATTAGGAAGCTTAAGTCCCACACGCATATTATAAATAAATATCTTTTTAACACATTTTTAGGCAATTGGTTTGTTGATAAATCTTTTGGAGAGAGAAGCGTGAGAGCGAGGGAGGGAACTAGTAGGTGCATTTAGAGACCGCAATTATACAAAGAGCGGAGGTTGTGAAGATGTGACACATCTTAAATTCAATATTCGGGTTGATTAAGTCCAGTTATTAAATCATACACATTGTTAAACCATTTAAATACCATTCTCATCATAAAAGGAGCAAATGAAAAAAATAATGAAAATATAAGGAAGCAATATAAAAGTTCTCAAATCATAAAGTCGTAACAAAGTGTCCAAAAACATAATATAGAGAGACCAACATCCAAATATCAACTCTCAAATACAATCTAATCCATGAGTATCAAACTAATACATGCCCAAACCACTAACCAATATACATGATAACTGAAAGTCTACTGAAATACATTTATCTCAACTAAAAGTAAATGAAAGTCTAACTAAGGAATGAACCTACATCAATCCCCGACTGAAGCTGACTAAAACTATAAAGGATAATGTGTGCTGGATAGAGTGGTGAACTCTAAGCGGGAGGTCCAGCTCTAGCACCTGAAAGTCACGATGAATAAACATAGGTCACAATCCAGCAAGTTGCTAAGCTACCCAACTCAAATCAGTTATATATATTGTATGTGATAATCTCTCGTAATGTTTGTATTCAATGAACACGAGCTAAATTAAGCGAAGTATTGAAAGAAAGAAATAAAAAAAACACAATATATACGCGATTTGGTAATGTGTCTACGTCCATGGGGTTTAGGGTTTGTTCTTTTATTAACTCAAATGACTGGTCGACATAGTTGTAGTATTGCTCGACAATACAATATCTCATGCCCCTCTCAATGAGGGGCGAATTTACATTTATAGAGAAGACTAAGAGAGTCCTAATCTTCATTAATAACTACTCCTACAAGTTCAGACCTCTCCTTTATCAATTTACATGGTTCAAAGTAATAAATACAGGGAAGTCTTTTGTGATTTAAACTATGCATCATCTTTGTGCACAAGAAACTTGGAGGCTCATGCCGAGTATATGCCCTGCACGTGTTATCGTAATTATGGTCCTCATAATTGCCCCCAAAGCTCATGGTCGCTTTGAGGTCATTGGGCTTTGTTGTGTCTAGGTCGGCCGACTAATTATGACGAGTCTTCGAGCTTAATGGAGTAGCGATATTTCTTCATTTGGGGTACTTATTGGTTAGTCGAAGGGTATCTTTGAAAATATCCTTAAAATTATAGGATGTTTGCCAGTTGAGTGTCCCATGGGCACGGTAGTAAAAGGAGCTTTTTTTCTTGACGGTGAACCGTTGCTTCGACAGTCGTCACATGCGTGTGTAATCGTTATGCTTTTGAGGGAATCATGAGAGTATTCTTCACCACAAAAAATGGTTCCCACTATTTTTCTCACTTTCGAGTTCATTACAAAAATCTGCAACCTTAAAAAGGAGAGCTTTATATTGTCATCATTTCGCCTATAAGAACTTTCGAAACTCTTTCTTTATTTCAATTGTTTTATTGCACTTCTTCACTTTCTCTTTTTTTTAATTCTCCCATTATGTTATTATCTTTAGCCATGTTGTATGTTATTTATGAAAACACCGTTGATATATTTAAACTTGACCATGCCCCCCGTGGGAATCTATAGGGTTAGTCGAGGGCCTTTGTGACCTTTGCGCCCTCTCTAAGTGCCATTTATTGCCTTCGATCTTTTTTGCTGAGTGTGGGGTCACTTTTCCCCCAAATTCCTTATTTTTGGAGTTTTTCCAATACTTTGATGTGGTACCAACTCATATTGCCCAAATATATAGAGGATCGTCAATGGGTTAAATCGCATTAATGAGCTATACGGGACCCACTTGGCGTTATTGAGATTATATATTATTACCAATGGGTGAAAACCACTAAGAACATTAGTTACATGAATAAAAGGGTGGCTAACCAAGCCCTGGACATTAACCTCCCTGATTCCATAAGGGATTATTAAGATCATGGGTTGATTGTGAAGAATCGGTAATATTCTCACCTTCCCAAGGGTATGGCGTATGAAGGTCTTGAGTTGCCCTCACGGAGGGAAAGGAATTGGTTAGAAGTCCATTTTTTAAGCTTTACGATATTCTTTCAGTTGAGGTTAGTGTTTTGTTCTTCTATTTGTTTTCATTGCAACAAAGAGCAAGAAGAAGATTTTTGCGAAACTGACGTTAACTTTATTGATCTTCAACGATTCGGTCTATCCAACAAAGATTTGGAACTGTTGATCATCCAAGGTTAGCGACATTTCTTATTAGCTATAAGAGTTTTTACCAATTCTTTTGTTGCAAATCCAATTTAAAGAAGGCCATTCATCCCTCGAATGACCCATAGGCTTCCACTTCCCACGACTTAGACAAAGACGAATCACCTTAAGAAAGCACGTCGTCTTCCTTTGAACCTCTCGACGTCTCGTTGGTTCCTTCTACTATTTCCCCTAGAGCTATGGCCAAAAGGAAAGTTATATATTTAATCTCTTTCAATGTTGGCTTCCCTCTCCTTCTCATCCGTCGAGCAAAAAGAAAGATCTTTCTCGATCGACGAGGAAGAAAAGTGAAGTTGAGGGTTCCACTAACCCCGTGGACATTCAGGATTCCCCATCCAAGGATAATGAGCCTCTTTCAAAGAGGCCAAAGAAATATTATCTTCCTCCTCCATAATTGGACGTTGTGGGAAAAAATCTACTAACAAGGGTAAGGGTGTTGCCCGCTCTGTTATTGCTCTCCCGGACCTAGCTAGAGACTTGATTCAATTTGGGTTTTTTTCTACATATAGAGAAGATGTCTATGATTTGGCCTACTATAGGTTATTTAAGCATGCCAATTATAATCTATCCTTTTGTAAGTTGATTGGGCTTTCATATTTTTCTTATATTTGTTTTTTACTTACATTTTTCTCACATTTGTCTGCACGTTACTTTGTATTTCTTGATTGATTATGGTCGACTGTTGGAGATAAATGATTTGCTAATGGATTCCTCTGTTAACATGGAGGTCTATGTTTAAGAGCTGGGAAAATCTTTGATGGCTCATAGGTCGTTGAATGTTACTTGGGAGTCAAAAAGTAGAAGATCAAAGAGAAGTTTATGATCCTGGAGGCCGGGAAGATAAATCTTTAAAAGAATATTGATGATTTTGCTTTTCTGGTGGTTGCCAACGAATAAGAAAAAAGGATGCCCGGGATACTAATGTTGAGGTTGACCTCACTAAAAGACAAGCAATCGAATATAAGGCCAAAGCTGAGGAGGCCTTGGCTAGCATGGCGAAGTTGCGACTGGGACAAAGTCTTTGCTGATGCCGAGATGTAAATCGCATACCTTAAATAGGTATTCTTTAAGAATGATTGGGATAAATCTTTTGTCAAAGTTGGCACAAGTGAGGGCTCGGCCCTCTTTCGTGAACTCCATTCAGGTTCCCCTCCATAATTTGAGGAGGAGATCGAGGATGATGATGATGCGACGAATGGAAAGAAGAGGAATGACGCGACTGAAAATGTGTCTAAAGTGCATGCTTATATAGGCTCAAGTGTAAGCCTATCACGTAAGTAATAAACCCGGTAAGCCAGGTTAGATCCTCAGGGAATTAGGATAATTGCTCGTAACAACGAAGGAAAGGAGACTAACCCTAAACTGATTCGAGAAGAAAAGTGAAAAGGTGATTTAACTTTAGGATGAAAGGCTACTAGCTAAATGCAAACGAAATTCAAATTACTAACCAAGTTGCGTTCGCGAAAGTAAAACTACTGCAAGTAATTAAATATGAATGAGGAAAAACAAGTTAGGATACAATCCCCCAAACCTTAGTATGTTTACCGGATCTAAAATTAGTTTTTGAATTATATATTTGATTAAACCCGATCTTTATTAATCTCAAGCACTACATATATGAGGGTACTAGCTCGCATTATACATAATCAAGAGAAAGAATGAAATGGTGTCGAAATAATAAACATGCGCGTCGCATCCTTAAACACCTCGGTTACCTATGGCAAACGAGGTTAAAAGACCTACGACGGTTGTGATAAACATCTTATATCGTTGGTCATCACTTAAAATGATTTTCATGAAATATGTGGAAGATTATTCGCTGCGAGTCATAATGAAAAATAATGAGAATGATGATCTTGAACAACACTTATTTCTTGACTCGTCTGATCAAGAAATAGAGGCATATTTGGGTCTTAATTGCCTATTCTATAAGGCATTTGTAGATAATATCGCTCTCCATGACATGATTTTCACTGCTCAAAACAGTTATAATGAGTCGTTAGCAACTTTGAATAAAAGCTTCCCGACCTGAACATGGATATTAAACTTGATAATAGGTTGGTTGCCATTGAGTTTGCTCATTCCATAAGGAATTTCATTTTGTATACCGATGTGGTGGGCACCATAGAGACCGCAACAATTCTTAAGAAGGAGAAAAATGTTTCGAGGGTTTAGCTTGAAAGAATTAATAAATATAGATCAAATGAACAAGCTGGAGCGCTTACTTTTTTAAAACATTGAATGCCCAGATGAGAGAGGAACTATAAAAAGCTCAAAAGGCTTTGAATGACAAAGTCGCGACTGACAAGGGTTAATCCTCCTCCTAAGTGCAGAAGGAAGTTCGTTTAGTAAAAGAGTTACGAAAGACCAAAAATACTTTTCTCAATAAGGTGTCAATCATCAGAAGTTTGTCCGAGAAGATTGTCCATATCATATTCCAGTTCCATAAATAATTTTTCCATGTATGGATGGATGGTTACGAATAGGCCCTTCTTAGTATGGATTATGACCTGAACGATGCTCGAAATGTTGAATATAAAAATGTCCGGCTCAATACACTCACAGTGTTAGAGGTCCTACCAGATTTTGAGATGTGGTATTGATACGACCAAGGTTGCTTGATCAACAAGACCCTCCGTATAAGCTTGATGCTTTGTGTGTCGTAATAGATGCCATTCTAGTTAGATTGATAAGGAAATATCTCGATGACTACAACCTTAGTGGGTAGTATGAACTCTACCGACCTCAACACTTGGTCGATAGGGTGAAACTTGGGGGCGTCAAGGATCAAAGGTATATCCATAATCGTTACTCACTATGCATTAGATGTTCCTCCTGCTTGAGTTGAGAGTTCAACGAATGAACCATCCCGATCGCACAATTGGTCTGTAATATTTATCATTTTGTTATATATTGTTTACTTTTTCATTGTAATAACTTTGAGTGTTAATGGAAAATTTTGCATTTTTGCTTGCTTATATGATGTTTGGTCTTCTAGTCTTACCTTTTAGGTGATTTCGTCACATCTAACCTCAGGCCTAAAACCAGTAAAGCAAAAAAGCACCTATTTGTAGGGTCGTTCCCCAGCAAGGATTTTGTGACCCAGTTGGTCATTTTTGCCTAGGGTTTCCTAATAGGCCTTTTATTGGCTATAAGCCACTTTTCATGTTTTGTTATTTTGCCAAAACTATTTATGTTAGCCGATCGACCACTTAGTCTCATGCACAGACCTTTTATTCAAAGTTAGTTTATAGTCGCTCAATTGGTCAGTCTTAAAAGAAAAAATAAGATAATAATCACAATGAGAAGTAACATGTTAAAGAGAACTCATTCACCTAACTGATCTTATTTATTGAATACTCATTTGCCTACCACTTGGAACAAAGCAGAAATATATGTACGAGAAGTTTGAAATAACTTAATAAAGAAACTCTAAAATATAAAAAATTAAATAAGCTTAGTCATAAACTAAAAAATTTAAAAGTAAAACCTATTTAGATTGGAGGCATTCCAAGCTCAGGGAACGTCTCTGCCCTCCATTGTTTCTATATGGTAGGCTCACATAAAGTTGTCTCGAATTACTTTTAACGGTCTTTCCTAATTGGGACTAAGTTTCCCATATGAATGCTTTTTGGCACTGCCCACAATCTTTCTAAATACGTACTCCTCGACCTTGAAGCCTCTCGATATAACACCTCTATTGTATTGCTTGTCCAACTACTATCAGTAGGAGGTAAGTTTTATAATATCCAATTCTCTTTTTTCATCGGCTAAGTCAAGTTATGATCTGATTATTTTCTTGTCGATATCTTGATCGACTAAGGTGGACTTCTTGGTTGGCAGACTTGCTTCCAGCAGGATGATCGCCTCCATTCCATAAGCCAGAGCAAATGGTGTTTTCCCTGTTGATCTCTTACGTATTGTTCAAACGCCCATAGAATGTGGGGGAGTTGATCGACCCAAGCACCCTTAGCCTTTTCCAAATGCTTTTTGATTCCGTCATGAATTGTCTTTATAGAGGGAGGCCCAAGCTTAAAGTTAATGAAAGTGGAAAGCACGAGGGAGGAAATCGTGGCCAAAGGGGAAGGGGAAGCAAGAGGAAATTTGACAAAGATACCCCCTTGAGCTACCTTGCTTAGTGGAGCATGCTATTAAAACCTGCGATCTCATGATTTTGAATAACATGTGCTGGCCCATTGTGGCCGATATAACACCCATAACTCGAGAAGACAAAGAAGGCCTGAAGTATTGCGTGGTGCACAACAGGGTGGGACACCCAACGAGCAAGTGTTTTGCTCCCAATAAAATAATAGACATACATGTCAATATAATAATCCTTTGCCAACACATGAAGCATATATGGATAGTTCTTTTGATGAGGAGGCAAAATGGCTGATGATGGAGAATCAATTTCAGGAGGAAGATTTTGAAGATTCCCTGGAAGAGTGTTTATCTCAAATGTCTTATTTGACATTGGAAGAGGAAATGGAAGACGAGTGGAGTCCGATCGATGATGTGAGCAGGCAACTGGAGGATTGCTCCTTAGGGGGAGTAAATGTGGTTATAGTATATGAAGAATCAGCTTACAGAGATGTGGAGGAGGTATACGAGGTAAAAGAGGAGCAAGCTGACCCTTGGGTGGAATGCGATGTAGTAGCAAGATCACAGAAGTTTAGTTGGTTTTTCGACCAAGTTGGGCTGCCAGAGGATTCTCGACTGGAGGTTACTCAAGCAATCTTAGAAATTGCCAAGAAGAACATGTCCCCAAACTTACGATGGAAAGGGACAATAGCAAAGCTAGTAAAAAAATTCATTTCGGAGGTTACTTTTTCAGAGGCAAATCAGTTGGCCACTTTATGTGACGGCGAGCGTGAGCGGGTGTATCTTTAACCGTGTCTTGATGGTAGGGGAGCCTATATCAACATTATGCCTATAGGGTCATTCTATGCCTTGAAATAAGGATTGTGCAAAGTCCATTGTCCATAGCAGGATATGATAACCAGTCGATCAAGTTGATAGGCTATGTGAATATGGGGATCACAATGGGGAACATTACTTCCCATATTACATTCCACCTCGTGGACTGTGAGTCCTCCTACCAGTTGCTTATGGGGAGGGTATGGATGCACAATCATGGTTTGGTGCCTTCAACACATCACCAGTGTGCAAAGGCAAATGTCAAAGGGAAGGAGATAGTAATTTAAGCATCCAAGAAGCCTTTCGTGAGGGAGGAAACTCACTTTATAGATGCAGCCTTCTACACAGAGTTAGCTACAGAATCTATTATGCTCACTCGGTACACAGGGGGATTGAGATTCCCAGTACCAGGGAAGGGGTACGTGCACCAGCTCACCCGGTAATGGCTTACGAAGAGCAAGAAAGGGCGCGAGAGACAATTAGGCCTCCCAGCCTTTTGAGACAGCTTCGTGATCAGATGATGCCATGAATTGATCCAATCGAACATCAAGTCCAGCAGCAAAGTGTAGTCAATAGATTTTCAGTGAGAGAGTTAAAAGAAATTGCGCACAAAAGACCTCTTCAGGAAGAGAAATCATGACGCTGTAAAATAATGGTCTTTACTAGTGGCAAGATTATCTACAAACTTTGAAGGTATGATCGGGTAGCCGAAGGCCTAGATGACGAGGCTGACCCGATCTATGAATGTTTTTAATAAACAATTTAGGCCAGTGCTTGGTGATTGACAACTCTAACATCCATGATTTATGGAGGAGGTCGAGGAAGAATCGAAATGCATGAGGGATAGGCTAAGGTCCCAAGTTCAAGAGTTAGAGCAGGTAGACTTAGCTGTGAAAGGGGATGACCCTAGACTAATGTTTGTCTCGAAATACCTTAATTCCACCACCAAAGGAGCTTTAGTGGAGTTGACGAGAGAATTATATGGTGTATTCGCATGGAAATATACTAAAATGCCCGTGGTAGACCAAGACGTAAGCTACCATAGGTTAAATGTTACACCGTCAGCAATACCGGTGAAACATGGCACTCGAATGTATAAACTAGAGTTGGATTTAAACATAAAGGAATAAGTACAGACGTTACTTGCTGCAAGTTTTATTACACTCATTCAACACCCCATATGGTTGTCTAGCATTGTGCCTGTATGGAAGAAGTACAAGAACCAAATTCAAATTTGTGTGGACTTTAGAGATTTGAATCAAGCATGTCTGAAATATGAGTTCCCCTTACCTTCTATTGATGGTCTATTAGACGCAATAACAGGGTTCGAGATGTATAGCTTTATGGATGGTTATGTGGGATACAATCACACAACCAGATCAAAATAGACCCGGAAGATGCCGAGAAGACATCCTTTCGCACCCCATCAGGTTACTTTATGTATACTGGTATGCCCTTTGGACTAAAGAACGCACGGGCTACCTATCAAAGGATCATGATGGATATATTCTATGATCTCTTTCATGATATTGTAGAGTTTTATATGGACTTTTTGGTGATAAAGTCGAACGTGGAGGACACCGGTAACACCCCGCCCACGCCCAGGGAGAGCGGGGCAGAGCGATACATGCGATAAAACTAATCAAATCCACAAATAACAAGGCATAGAGCATGTAAATAAATCCCGCAACATAATATAAGAGAATCCACTAATCTCAAATCTCTTCAAATTAAATACAACCAATTGTCTCTCGAAATAATACAACTATCTATCTCGAAAATAAAACAAATCGCCAATGCACAGTACAACAAAAATAAATATAAATCTTCCAAATGGTATTCTCGAATATTCTTCCCAAAAATATCCGAGCTAAAATCAATCTCCAATAAATCCAAAGTGCCCAAAATCCACGCTAACCTGCCACTAAAAGAAAAATATGGGGAAGTACCCAATATGACGGGAAAGATGCTCAATAAATATTAGCGGTGAATAAAGCGTAACAATACGAGTACGAATATTCAAATCAAATGCGAATCTCATAAGCATTTTATTAATATAATTTCTCAACGACACATTAGTCAGAGTCACCAGACCTCATCATACCGCGCCATACTTTATCAAGTAGTTGGAACAGGAATATTGGCGGGTGCCCAATATCAGTGCCATATTAAAATCTCATGACAACATGCCCAACACAATAGTAATACCACATGAATCAAAATTAAATTTCAACAATAATTTCCAGATTCCAAATGAATTTAACAATTCAAATATGAGTCAATAATCACAAGAAAACAAAGGGAATAACACTCGCGAGATTAAGGAGCATATTGTGTAAAACCCCATACCTTAAACCACCAAAAGGAATCAACATAATTTTGCCCAGAAAGTCAGATTACACCATCAACATCATCTCCCAAGTATACTTAAAACTCCTCCAAGATCCAACACCAAAACGACCCCCAAAACACATCCAAAAACTAGGGTTGAATGCATAATATAAAGGGCTAAGTGTATATAAAAAGAGAGGAAATAAAAATATGTTTACTGCATATTTTGTGCGAAAAGTTTGATCCAAAATGGTCACCCACGACCTCATTTTATAAGGCAAAAAGATAAGAAGTTGAATCAAAACAAAACTCTTCAAAACAACTTGCAGCGTACGAAATCAGCTCGGGTTCATCGATCGACCCCTGACATCAATCGGTCGATCACCCGGTAAAATTGATTATGCCGACTTAAAATAATTCGAAGGGATAATTATTTAAAAACTAATTAAAAATCCGTTTTAACTCCGATTTCGAAATCGTTTGAAATCCTCGTCTTTAAAAATAATTCTCAACATATTTGAGCAATAAAAATAATTTTATCCAAAAACTTTATTTTCCTCTACATTTTGAAAATACCCCAAAAATTACGCGGGTTGTTACACTTCCCCACTAACAATGGAATTTCGCCCTCGAAATTCGTCGAAAGCCTATGCTAAAAAATCAGGCCAATAATCTCCAAAAATAATCTCGTTTCCCAAAAATAAATTTCTCACATCTAATTTCGGAACCTATCACGAAACGATCATCTAAAACTTCTATCTCCAAATAGGCGCCACAAAACGCAACAGACCCAAAACCCAAGACCCGAGGGTGGTCGTATACCTAAGCTCTAATATCATTCTGTAACACCCCGCCCGTGCCCGGGGAGAGCGGGGCGGAGCGATACATGCGATAAAACTAATCAAATTCACAAATAAAATGGCATAGAGCATCTAAATAAATCCCGCAATATAATATAAGATAATCCACTAATCTCAAATCTCTTCAAATTAAATACAACCAATTGTCTCTCGAAATAATACAACTATCTATCTCGAAAATAAAACAAATCGCCAATGCACAGTACAACAAAAATAAATATAAATCTTCCAAATGGTATTCTCGAATATTATTCCCAAAAATATCCGAGCTAAAATTCATCTCCAATAAATCCGAAGCGCCCAAAATCCGCGCTAACCTACCACTAAAAGAAAAATATGGGGAAGTACACAATACGACGGGAAAGATGCTCTACTAATATTAGCGGTGAATAAAAAGTAACAATACGAGTAAGAATATTCAAATCAAATGCGAATCTCATAAGCATTTTATTAATATAATTTCTCAACGACACATTAATCCGAGTCACCAGACCTCGTCATACCGCGCCATACTTTATCAAGTAGTTGGAACAGGAATGTTGGCGTGTGCCCAATATCAGTGCCTTATTAAAATCTCATGACAACATGCCCAACACAATAGTAATACCACATGAATAAAAATTAAATTTCAACAATAATTTCCAGATTCCAAATGAATTTAACAAATACGAGTCAATAATCACAAGAAAACAAAGGGAATAACACTCGCGAGATTAAGGAGCATATTGTGTAAAACCCCATACCTTAAACCACCAAAAGGAATCAACATAATTTTGCCCAGAAAGTCAGATTACCCCATCAAGATCATCTCCCAAGTATACTTAAAACTCCTCCAAGATCCAACACCAAAACGACCCCCAAAACACATCCAAAAACTAGGGTTGAATGCATAATATAAAGGGCTAAGTGTATATAAAAAGACAGGAAATAAAAATATGTTTACTGCATATTTTGTGCGAAAAGTTTGATCCAAAATGGTCACCCACGACCTCATTTTATAAGGCAAAAAGAAAAGAAGTTGAATCAAAATAAAACTCTTCAAAACAACTTGCAGCGTACGAAATCAGCTCGGGTTCATAGATCGACCCCTGACATCAATCGATCGATCACCCGGTAAAATTGATTATGCCGACTTAAAATAATTCGAAGGGATAATTATTTAAAAACCAATTAAAAATCCGTTTTAACTCCGATTTCGAAATCGTTTGAAATTCTCGTCTTTAAAAATAATTCTCAACATATTTGAGCAATAAAAATAATTTTATCCAAAAACTTTATTTTCCTCTACATTTTGAAAATACCCCAAAAATTACGCGGGTTGTTACACTTCCCCACTAACAATGGAATTTCGCCCTCGAAATTCGTCGAAAGCCTACGCTAAAAAATCAGGCCAATAATCTCCAAAAATAATCTCGTTTCCCAGAAATAAATTTCTCACATCTAATCTCGGAACCTATCACGAAACGATCATCTAAACTTTCTATCTCCAAATAGGCGCCACAAAACGCAACAGACCCAAAACCCAAGACCCGAGGGTGGTCGTATACCTAAGCTCTAATATCATTCTGTAACACCCCGCCCGTGCCCGGGGAGAGCGGGCCGGAGCGATACATGCGATAAAACTAATCAAATTCACAAATAAAATGGCATAGAGCATCTAAATAAATCCCGCAATATAATATAAGAGAATCAACTAATCTCGAATCTCTTCAAATTAAATACAACCAATTGTCTCTCGAAATAATACAACTATCTATCTCGAAAATAAAATAAATCGACAATGCTCTATACGACAAAAATAAATACAAATCTTCCAAATTGTATTCTCGAATATTCTTCCCGAAAATATCCAAGCTAAAATTCATCTCCAATAAATCCAAAGCGCCCAAAATCCGCGCTAACCTGCCACTAAAAGAAAAATATGGGGAAGTACACAATACGACGGGAAAGATGCTCTACTAATATTAGCGGTGAGTAAAACATAACAATACGAGTAAGAATATTCAAATCAAATGCGAATCTCATAAGCATTTTATTAATATAATTTCTCAACGACACATTAATCCGAGTCACCAGGCCTCATCATACCGCGTCATACTTTATCAAGTAGTCGGAACAGGAATCTTGGCGGGTGCCCAACATCAGTGCCATATCAAAATCTCATGACAACATGCCCAACACAATAGTAATACCACAAGAATCAAAATTAAATTTCAACAATAATTTCTAGATTCCCAATGAATTTAGCAATTCAAATATGAGTCAATAATCACAAGAAAACAAAGGGAATAACACTCGCGAGATTAAGGAGCATATTGTGTAAAACCCCATACCTTAAACCACCAAAAGGAATCAACATAATTTTGCCGAGAAAGTCAGATTACACCATCAAGATCATCTCCCAAGTATACTTAAAACTCCTCCAAGATCCAACACCAAAACGACCCCCAAAACACATCCAAAAACTAGGGTTGAATGCATAATATAAAGGGCTAAGTGTATATAAAAAGAGAGGAAATAAAAATATGTTTACTGCATATTTTGTGCGAAAAGTTTGATCCAAAATGGTTACCCACGACCTCATTTTATAAGGCAAAAAGATAAGAAGTTGAATCAAAACAAAACTCTTCAAAACAACTTGCAGCGTACGAAATCAGCTCGGGTTCATCGATCGACCCCTGACATCAATCGATCGATCACCCGGTAAAATTGATTATGCTGACTTAAAATAATTCGAAGGGATAATTATTTAAAAACCAATTAAAAATCCGTTTTAACTCCGATTTCGAAATCGTTTGAAATTCTTGTCTTTAAAAATAATTCTCAACATATTTGAGCAATAAAAATAATTTTATCCAAAAACTTTATTTTCCTCTACATTTTGAAAATACCCAAAAAATTACGCGGGTTGTTACACTTCCCCACTAACAATGGAATTTCGCCCTCGAAATTCGTCGAAAGCCTACGCTAAAAAATCAGGCCAATAATCTCCAAAAATAATCTCGTTTCCCAGAAATAAATTTCTCACATCTAATCTCGAAACCTATCACGAAACGATCATCTAAAATTTCTATCTCCAAATAGGCGCCACAAAACGCAACAGACCCAAAACCCAAGACCCGAGGGTGGTCGTATACCTAAGCTCTAATATCATTCTGTAACACCCCGCCCGTGCCCGGGGAGAGCGGGGCGGAGCGATACATGCGATAAAACTAATCAAATTCACAAATAAAATGGCATAGAGCATCTAAATAAATCCCGCAATATAATATAAGAGAATCAACTAATCTCGAATCTCTTCAAATTAAATACAACCAATTGTCTCTCGAAATAATACAACTATCTATCTCGAAAATAAAATAAATCGACAATGCTCTATACGACAAAAATAAATACAAATCTTCCAAATTGTATTCTCGAATATTCTTCCCGAAAATATCCAAGCTAAAATTCATCTCCAATAAATCCAAAGCGCCCAAAATCCGCGCTAACCTGCCACTAAAAGAAAAATATGGGGAAGTACACAATACGACGGAAAAGATGCTCTACTAATATTAGCGGTGAGTAAAACATAACAATACGAGTAAGAATATTCAAATCAAATGCGAATCTCATAAGCATTTTATTAATATAATTTCTCAACGACACATTAATCCGAGTCACCAGGCCTCATCATACCGCGTCATACTTTATCAAGTAGTCGGAACAGGAATCTTGGCGGGTGCCCAACATCAGTGCCATATCAAAATCTCATGACAACATGCCCAACACAATAGTAATACCACAAGAATCAAAATTAAATTTCAACAATAATTTCTAGATTCCAAATGAATTTAGCAATTCAAATATGAGTCAATAATCACAAGAAAACAAAGGGAATAACACTCGCGAGATTAAGGAGCATATTGTGTAAAACCCCATACCTTAAACCACCAAAAGGAATCAACATAATTTTGCCCAGAAAGTCAGATTACACCATCAAGATCATCTCCCAAGTATACTTAAAACTCCTCCAAGATCCAACACCAAAACGACCCCCAAAACACATCCAAAAACTAGGGTTGAATGCATAATATAAAGGGCTAAGTGTATATAAAAAGAGAGGAAATAAAAATATGTTTACTGCATATTTTGTGCGAAAAGTTTGATCCAAAATGGTCACCCACGACCTCATTTTATAAGGCAAAAAGATAAGAAGTTGAATCAAAACAAAACTCTTCAAAACAACTTGCAGCGTACGAAATCAGCTCGGGTTCATCGATCGACCCCTGACATCAATCGATCGATCACCCGGTAAAATTGATTATGCTGACTTAAAATAATTCGAAGGGATAATTATTTAAAAACCAATTAAAAATCCGTTTTAACTCCGATTTCGAAATCGTTTGAAATTCTCGTCTTTAAAAATAATTCTCAACATATTTGAGCAATAAAAATAATTTTATCCAAAAACTTTATTTTCCTCTACATTTTGAAAATACCCAAAAAATTACGCGGGTTGTTACACTTCCCCACTAACAATGGAATTTCGCCCTCGAAATTCGTCGAAAGCCTACGCTAAAAAATCAGGCCAATAATCTCCAAAAATAATCTCGTTTCCCAAAAATAAATTTCTCACATCTAATCTCGGAACCTATCACGAAACGATCATCTAAAATTTCTATCTCCAAATAGGCGCCACAAAACGCAACAGACCCAAAACCCAAGACCCGAGGGTGGTCGTATACCTAAGCTCTAATATCATTCTGTAACACCCCGCCCGTGCCCGGGGAGAGCGGGGCGGAGCGATACATGCGATAAAACTAATCAAATTCACAAATAAAATGGCATAGAGCGTCTAAATAAATCCCGCAATATAATATAAGAGAATCAACTAATCTCGAATCTCTTCAAATTAAATACAACCAATTGTCTCTCGAAATAATACAACTATCTATCTCGAAAATAAAATAAATCGACAATGCTCTATACGACAAAAATAAATACAAATCTTCCAAATTGTATTCTCGAATATTCTTCCCGAAAATATCCAAGCTAAAATTCATCTCCAATAAATCCAAAGCGCCCAAAATCCGCGCTAACCTGCCACTAAAAGAAAAATATGGGGAAGTACACAATACGACGGGAAAGATGCTCTACTAATATTAGCGGTGAGTAAAACATAACAATACGAGTAAGAATATTCAAATCAAATGCGAATCTCATAAGCATTTTATTAATATAATTTCTCAACGACACATTAATCCGAGTCACCGGGCCTCATCATACCGCGTCATACTTTATCAAGTAGTCGGAACAGGAATCTTGGCGGGTGCCCAACATCAGTGCCATATCAAAATCTCATAACAACATGCCCAACACAATAGTAATACCACAAGAATCAAAATTAAATTTCAACAATAATTTCTAGATTCCAAATGAATTTAGCAATTCAAATATGAGTCAATAATCACAAGAAAACAAAGGGAATAACACTCGCGAGATTAAGGAGCATATTGTGTAAAACCCCATACCTTAAACCACCAAAAGGAATCAACATAATTTTGCCCAGAAAGTCAGATTACACCATCAAGATCATCTCCCAAGTATACTTAAAACTCCTCCAAGATCCAACACCAAAACGACCCCCAAAACACATCCAAAAACTAGGGTTGAATGCATAATATAAAGGGCTAAGTGTATATAAAAAGAGAGGAAATAAAAATATGTTTACTGCATATTTTGTGCGAAAAGTTTGATCCAAAATGGTCACCCACGACCTCATTTTATAAGGCAAAAAGATAAGAAGTTGAATCAAAACAAAACTCTTCAAAACAACTTGCAGCGTACGAAATCAGCTCGGGTTCATCGATCGACCCCTGACATCAATCGATCGATCACCCGGTAAAATTGATTATGCTGACTTAAAATAATTCGAAGGGATAATTATTTAAAAACCAATTAAAAATCCGTTTTAACTCCGATTTCGAAATCGTTTGAAATTCTCGTCTTTAAAAATAATTCTCAACATATTTGAGCAATAAAAATAATTTTATCCAAAAACTTTATTTTCCTCTACATTTTGAAAATACCCAAAAAATTACGCGGGTTGTTACACTTCCCCACTAACAATGGAATTTCGCCCTCGAAATTCGTCGAAAGCCTACGCTAAAAAATCAGGCCAATAATCTCCAAAAATAATCTCGTTTCCCAGAAATAAATTTCTCACATCTAATCTCGAAACCTATCACGAAACGATCATCTAAAATTTCTATCTCCAAATAGGCGCCACAAAACGCAACAGACCCAAAACCCAAGACCCGAGGGTGGTCGTATACCTAAGCTCTAATATCATTCTGTAACACCCCGCCCGTGCCCGGGGAGAGCGGGGCGGAGCGATACATGCGATAAAACTAATCAAATTCACAAATAAAATGGCATAGAGCATCTAAATAAATCCCGCAATATAATATAAGAGAATCAACTAATCTCGAATCTCTTCAAATTAAATACAACCAATTGTCTCTCGAAATAATACAACTATCTATCTCGAAAATAAAATAAATCGACAATGCTCTATACGAAAAAAATAAATACAAATCTTCCAAATTGTATTCTCGAATATTCTTCCCGAAAATATCCAAGCTAAAATTCATCTCCAATAAATCCAAAGCGCCCAAAATCCGCGCTAACCTGCCACTAAAAGAAAAATATGGGGAAGTACACAATACGACGGGAAAGATGCTCTACTAATATTAGCGGTGAGTAAAACATAACAATACGAGTAAGAATATTCAAATCAAATGCGAATCTCATAAGCATTTTATTAATATAATTTCTCAACGACACATTAATCCGAGTCACCAGGCCTCATCATACCGCGTCATACTTTATCAAGTAGTCGGAACAGGAATCTTGGCGGGTGCCCAACATCAGTGCCATATCAAAATCTCATGACAACATGCCCAACACAATAGTAATACCACAAGAATCAAAATTAAATTTCAACAATAATTTCTAGATTCCAAATGAATTTAGCAATTCAAATATGAGTCAATAATCACAAGAAAACAAAGGGAATAACACTCGCGAGATTAAGAAGCATATTGTGTAAAACCCCATACCTTAAACCACCAAAAGGAATCAACATAATTTTGCCCAGAAAGTCAGATTACACCATCAAGATCATCTCCCAAGTATACTTAAAACTCCTCCAAGATCCAACACCAAAACGACCCCCAAACCACATCCAAAAACTAGGGTTGAATGCATAATATAAAGGGCTAAGTGTATATAAAAAGAGAGGAAATAAAAATATGTTTACTGCATATTTTGTGCGAAAAGTTTGATCCAAAATGGTCACCCACGACCTCATTTTATAAGGCAAAAAGATAAGAAGTTGAATAAAAACAAAACTCTTCAAAACAACTTGCAGCGTACGAAATCAGCTCGGGTTCATCGATCGACCCCTGACATCAATCGATCGATCACCCGGTAAAATTGATTATGCTGACTTAAAATAATTCGAAGGGATAATTATTTAAAAACCAATTAAAAATCCGTTTTAACTCCGATTTCGAAATCGTTTGAAATTCTCGTCTTTAAAAATAATTCTCAACATATTTGAGCAATAAAAATAATTTTATCCAAAAACTTTATTTTCCTCTACATTTTGAAAATACCCAAAAAATTACGCGGGTTGTTACACTTCCCCACTAACAATGGAATTTCGCCCTCGAAATTCGTCGAAAGCCTACGCTAAAAAATCAGGCCAATAATCTCCAAAAACAATCTCGTTTCCCAAAAATAAATTTCTCACATCTAATCTCGGAACCTATCACGAAACGATCATCTAAAATTTCTATCTCCAAATAGGCGCCACAAAACGCAACAGACCCAAAACCCAAGACCCGAGGGTGGTCGTATACCTAAGCTTTAATATCATTCTGTAACACCCCGCCCGTGCCCGGGGAGAGCGGGGCGGAGCGATACATGCGATAAAACTAATCAAATTCACAAATAAAATGGCATAGAGCATCTAAATAAATCCCGCAATATAATATAAGAGAATCAACTAATCTCGAATCTCTTCAAATTAAATACAACCAATTGTCTCTCGAAATAATACAACTATCTATCTCGAAAATAAAATAAATCGACAATGCTCTATACGACAAAAATAAATACAAATCTTCCAAATTGTATTCTCGAATATTCTTCCCGAAAATATCCAAGCTAAAATTCATCTCCAATAAATCCAAAGCGCCCAAAATCCGCGCTAACCTGCCACTAAAAGAAAAATATGGGGAAGTACACAATACGACGGGAAAGATGCTCTACTAATATTAACGGTGAGTAAAACATAACAATACGAGTAAGAATTTTCAAATCAAATGCGAATCTCATAAGCATTTTATTAATATAATTTCTCAACGACACATTAATCCGAGTCACCGGGCCTCATCATACCGCGTCATAATTTATCAAGTAGTCGGAACAGGAATCTTGGCGGGTGCCCAACATCAGTGCCATATCAAAATCTCATGACAACATGCCCAAGACAATAGTAATACCACAAGAATCAAAATTAAATTTCAACAATAATTTCTAGATTCCAAATGAATTTAGCAATTCAAATATGAGTCAACAATCACAAGAAAACAAAGGGAATAACACTCGCGAGCTTAAGGAGCATATTGTGTAAAACCCCATACCTTAAACCACCAAAAGGAATCAACATAATTTTGCCCAGAAAGTCAGATTACACCATCAAGATCATCTCCCAAGTATACTTAAAACTCCTCCAAGATCCAACACCAAAACGACCCCCAAAACACATCCAAAAACTAGGGTTGAATGCATAATATAAAGGGCTAAGTGTATATAAAAAGAGAGGAAATAAAAATATGTTTACTGCATATTTTGTGCGAAAAGTTTGATCCAAAATGGTCACCCACGACCTCATTTTATAAGGCAAAAAGATAAGAAGTTGAATCAAAACAAAACTCTTCAAAACAACTTGCAGCGTACGAAATCAGCTCGGGTTCATCGATCGACCCCTGACAACAATCGATCGATCACCCGGTAAAATTGATTATGCTGACTTAAAATAATTCGAAGGGATAATTATTTAAAAGCCAATTAAAAATCCGTTTTAACTCCGATTTCGAAATCGTTTGAAATTCTCGTCTTTAAAACTAATTCTCAACATATTTGAGCAATAAAAATAATTTTATCCAAAAAATTTATTTTCCTCTACATTTTGAAAATACCCCAAAAATTACGCGGGTTGTTACACTTCCCCACTAACAATGGAATTTCGCCCTCGAAATTCGTCGAAAGCCTACGCTAAAAAATCAGGCCATAATCTCCAAAAATAATCTCGTTTCCCATAAATAAATTTCTCACATCTAATCTCGAAACCTATCACGAAACGATCATCTAAAATTTCTATCTCCATATAGGCGCCACAAAACGCAACAGACCCAAAACCCTAGACCCGAGGGTGGTCGTATACCTAAGCTCTAATATCATTCTGTAACACCCCGCCCGTGCCCGGGGAGAGCGGGGCGGAGCGATACATGCGATAAAACTAATCAAATTCACAAATAAAATGGCATAGAGCATCTAAATAAATCCCGCAATATAATATAAGAGAATCAACTAATCTCGAATCTCTTCAAATTAAATACAACCAATTGTCTCTCGAAATAATACAACTATCTATCTCGAAAATAAAATAAATCGACAATGCTCTATACGACAAAAATAAATACAAATCTTCCAAATTGTATTCTCGAATATTCTTCCCGAAAATATCCAAGCTAAAATTCATCTCCAATAAATCCAAAGCGCCCAAAATCCGCGCTAACCTGCCACTAAAAGAAAAATATTGGGAAGTACACAATACGACGGGAAAGATGCTCTACTAATATTAGCGGTGAGTAAAACATAACAATACGAGTAAGAATATTCAAATCAAATGCGAATCTCATAAGCATTTTATTTATATAATTTCTCAACGACACATTAATCCGAGTCACCAGGCCTCATCATACCGCGTCATACTTTATCAAGTAGTCGGAACAGGAATCTTGGCGGGTGCCCAACATCAGTGCCATATCAAAATCTCATGACAACATGCCCAACACAATAGTAATACCACAAGAATCAAAATTAAATTTCAACAATAATTTCTAGATTCCAAATGAATTTAGCAATTCAAATATGAGTCAATAATCACAAGAAAACAAAGGGAATAACACTCGCGAGATTAAGGAGCATATTGTGTAAAACCCCATACCTTAAACCACCAAAAGGAATCAACATAGTTTTGCCCAGAAAGTCAGATTACACCATCAAGATCATCTCCCAAGTATACTTAAAACTCCTCCAATATCCAACACCAAAACGACCCCCAAAACACATCCAAAAACTAGGGTTGAATGCATAATATAAAGGGCTAAGTGTATATAAAAAGAGAGGAAATAAAAATATGTTTACTGCATATTTTGTGCGAAAAGTTTGATCCAAAATGGTCACCCACGACCTCATTTTATAAGGCAAAAAGATAAGAAGTTGAATCAAAACAAAACTCTTCAAAACAACTTGCAGCGTACGAAATCAGCTCGGGTTCATCGATCGACCCCTGACATCAATCGATCGATCACCCGGTAAAATTGATTATGCTGATTTAAAATAATTCGAAGGGATAATTATTTAAAAACCAATTAAAAATCCGTTTTAACTCCGATTTCGAAATCGTTTGAAATTCTCGTCTTTAAAAGTAATTCTCAACATATTTGAGCAATAAAAATAATTTTATCCAAAAACTTTATTTTCCTCTACATTTTGAAAATACCCCAAAAATTACGCGGGTTGTTACACTTCCCCACTAACAATGGAATTTCGCCCTCGAAATTCGTCGAAAGCCTACGCTAAAAAATCAGGCCAATAATCTCCAAAAATAATCTCGTTTCCCAAAAATAAATTTCTCACATCTAATCTCGGAACCTATCACGAAACGATCATCTAAAATTTCTATCTCCAAATAGGCGCCACAAAACGCAACAGACCCAAAACCCAAGACCCGAGGGTGGTCGTATACCTAAGCTCTAATATCATTCTGTAACACCCCGCCCGTGCCCGGGGAGAGCGGGGCGGAGCGATACATGCGATAAAACTAATCAAATTCACAAATAAAATGGCATAGAGCGTCTAAATAAATCCCGCAATATAATATAAGAGAATCAACTAATCTCGAATCTCTTCAAATTAAATACAACCAATTGTCTCTCGAAATAATACAACTATCTATCTCGAAAATAAAATAAATCGACAATGCTCTATACGACAAAAATAAATACAAATCTTCCAAATTGTATTCTCGAATATTCTTCCCGAAAATATCCAAGCTAAAATTCATCTCCAATAAATCCAAAGCGCCCAAAATCCGCGCTAACCTGCCACTAAAAGAAAAATATGGGGAAGTACACAATACGACGGGAAAGATGCTCTACTAATATTAGCGGTGAGTAAAACATAACAATACGAGTAAGAATATTCAAATCAAATGCGAATCTCATAAGCATTTTATTAATATAATTTCTCAACGACACATTAATCCGAGTCACCGGGCCTCATCATACCGCGTCATACTTTATCAAGTAGTCGGAACAGGAATCTTGGCGGGTGCCCAACATCAGTGCCATATCAAAATCTCATGACAACATGCCCAACACAATAGTAATACCACAAGAATCAAAATTAAATTTCAACAATAATTTCTAGATTCCAAATGAATTTAGCAATTCAAATATGAGTCAATAATCACAAGAAAACAAAGGGAATAACACTCGCGAGATTAAGGAGCATATTGTGTAAAACCCCATACCTTAAACCACCAAAAGGAATCAACATAATTTTGCCCAGAAAGTCAGATTACACCATGAAGATCATCTCCCAAGTATACTTAAAACTCCTCCAAGATCCAACACCAAAACGACCCCCAAAACACATCCAAAAACTAGGGTTGAATGCATAATATAAAGGGCTAAGTGTATATAAAAAGAGAGGAAATAAAAATATGTTTACTGCATATTTTGTGCGAAAAGTTTGATCCAAAATGGTCACCCACGACCTCATTTTATAAGGCAAAAAGATAAGAAGTTGAATCAAAACAAAACTCTTCAAAACAACTTGCAGCGTACGAAATCAGCTCGGGTTCATCGATCGACCCCTGACATCAATCGATCGATCACCCGGTAAAATTGATTATGCTGACTTAAAATAATTCGAAGGGATAATTATTTAAAAACCAATTAAAAATCCGTTTTAACTCCGATTTCGAAATCGTTTGAAATTCTCGTCTTTAAAAATAATTCTCAACATATTTGAGCAATAAAAATAATTTTATCCAAAAACTTTATTTTCCTCTACATTTTGAAAATACCCAAAAAATTACGCGGGTTGTTACACTTCCCCACTAACAATGGAATTTCGCCCTCGAAATTCGTCGAAAGCCTACGCTAAAAAATCAGGCCAATAATCTCCAAAAATAATCTCGTTTCCCAAAAATAAATTTCTCACATCTAATCTCGGAACCTATCACGAAACGATCATCTAAAATTTCTATCTCCAAATAGGCGCCACAAAACGCAACAGACCCAAAACCCAAGACCCGAGGGTGGTCGTATACCTAAGCTCTAATATCATTCTGTAACACCCCGCCCGTGCCCGGGGAGAGCGGGGCGGAGCGATACATGCGATAAAACTAATCAAATTCACAAATAAAATGGCATAGAGCGTCTAAATAAATCCCGCAATATAATATAAGAGAATCAACTAATCTCGAATCTCTTCAAATTAAATACAACCAATTGTCTCTCGAAATAATACAACTATCTATCTCGAAAATAAAATAAATCGACAATGCTCTATACGACAAAAATAAATACAAATCTTCCAAATTATATTCTCGAATATTCTTCCCGAAAATATCCAAGCTAAAATTCATCTCCAATAAATCCAAAGCGCCCAAAATCCGCGCTAACCTGCCACTAAAAGAAAAATATGGGGAAGTACACAATACGACGGGAAAGATGCTCTACTAATATTAGCGGTGAGTAAAACATAACAATACGAGTAAGAATATTCAAATCAAATGCGAATCTCATAAGCATTTTATTAATATAATTTCTCAACGACACATTAATCCGAGTCACCGGGCCTCATCATACCGCGTCATACTTTATCAAGTAGTCGGAACAGGAATCTTGGCGGGTGCCCAACATCAGTGCCATATCAAAATCTCATGACAACATGCCCAACACAATAGTAATACCACAAGAATCAAAATTAAATTTCAACAATAATTTCTAGATTCCAAATGAATTTAGCAATTCAAATATGAGTCAATAATCACAAGAAAACAAAGGGAATAACACTCGCGAGATTAAGGAGCATATTGTGTAAAACCCCATACCTTAAACCACCAAAAGGAATCAACATAATTTTGCCCAGAAAGTCAGATTACACCATCAAGATCATCTCCCAAGTATACTTAAAACTCCTCCAAGATCCAACACCAAAACGACCCCCAAAACACATCCAAAAACTAGGGTTGAATGCATAATATAAAGGGCTAAGTGTATATAAAAAGAGAGGAAATAAAAATATGTTTACTGCATATTTTGTGCGAAAAGTTTGATCCAAAATGGTCACCCACGACCTCATTTTATAAGGCAAAAAGATAAGAAGTTGAATCAAAACAAAACTCTTCAAAACAACTTGCAGCGTACGAAATCAGCTCGGGTTCATCGATCGACCCCTGACATCAATCGATCGATCACCCGGTAAAATTGATTATGCTGACTTAAAATAATTCGAAGGGATAATTATTTAAAAACCAATTAAAAATCCGTTTTAACTCCGATTTCGAAATCGTTTGAAATTCTCGTCTTTAAAAATAATTCTCAACATATTTGAGCAATAAAAATAATTTTATCCAAAAACTTTATGTTCCTCTACATTTTGAAAATACCCAAAAAATTACGCGGGTTGTTACACTTCCCCACTAACAATGGAATTTCGCCCTCGAAATTCGTCGAAAGCCTACGCTAAAAAATCAGGCCAATAATCTCCAAAACTAATCTCGTTTCCCAAAAATAAATTTCTCACATCTAATCTCGGAACCTATCACGAAACGATCATCTAAAATTTCTATCTCCAAATAGGCGCCACAAAACGCAACAGACCCAAAACCCAAGACCCGAGGGTGGTCGTATACCTAAGCTCTAATATCATTCTGTAACACCCCGCCCGTGCCCGGGGAGAGCGGGGCGGAGCGATACATGCGATAAAACTAATCAAATTCACAAATAAAATGGCATAGAGCGTCTAAATAAATCCCGCAATATAATATAAGAGAATCAACTAATCTCGAATCTCTTCAAATTAAATACAACCAATTGTCTCTCGAAATAATACAACTATCTATCTCGAAAATAAAATAAATCGACAATGCTCTATACGACAAAAATAAATACAAATCTTCCAAATTGTATTCTCGATTATTCTTCCCGAAAATATCCAAGCTAAAATTCATCTCCAATAAATCCAAAGCGCCCAAAATCCGCGCTAACCTGCCACTAAAAGAAAAATATGGGGAAGTACACAATACGACGGGAAAGATGCTCTACTAATATTAGCGGTGAGTAAAACATAACAATACGAGTAAGAATATTCAAATCAAATGCGAATCTCATAAGCATTTTATTAATATAATTTCTCAACGACACATTAATCCGAGTCACCAGGCCTCATCATACCGCGTCATACTTTATCAAGTAGTCGGAACAGGAATCTTGGCGGGTGCCCAACATCAGTGCCATATCAAAATCTCATGACAACATGCCCAACACAATAGTAATACCACAAGAATTAAAATTAAATTTCAACAATAATTTCTAGATTCCAAATGAATTTAGCAATTCAAATATGAGTCAATAATCACAAGAAAACAAAGGGAATAACACTCGCGAGATTAAGGAGCATATTGTGTAAAACCCCATACCTTAAACCACCAAAAGGAATCAACATAATTTTGCCCAGAAAGTCAGATTACACCATCAAGATCATCTCCCAAGTATACTTAAAACTCCTCCAAGATCCAACACCAAAACGACCCCCAAAACACATCCAAAAACTAGGGTTGAATGCATAATATAAAGGGCTAAGTGTATATAAAAAGAGAGGAAATAAAAATATGTTTACTGCATATTTTGTGCGAAAAGTTTGATCCAAAATGGTCACCCACGACCTCATTTTATAAGGCAAAAAGATAAGAAGTTGAATCAAAACAAAACTCTTCAAAACAACTTGCAGCGTACGAAATCAGCTCGGGTTCATCGATCGACCCCTGACATCAATCGATCGATCACCCGGTAAAATTGATTATGCTGACTTAAAATAATTCGAAGGGATAATTATTTAAAAACCAATTAAAAATCCGTTTTAACTCCGATTTCGAAATCGTTTGAAATTCTCGTCTTTAAAAGTAATTCTCAACATATTTGAGCAATAAAAATAATTTTATCGAAAAACTTTATTTTCCTCTACATTTTGAAAATACCCCAAAAATTACGCGGGTTGTTACACTTCCCCACTAACAATGGAATTTCGCCCTCGAAATTCGTCGAAAGCCTACGCTAAAAAATCAGGCCAATAATCTCCAAAAATAATCTCGTTTCCCAGAAATAAATTTCTCACATCTAATCTCGGAACCTATCACGAAACGATCATCTAAAATTTCTATCTCCAAATAGGCGCCACAAAACGCAACAGACCCAAAACCCAAGACCCGAGGGTGGTCGTATACCAAAGCTCTAATATCATTCTGTAACACCCCGCCCGTGCCCGGGGAGAGCGGGGCGGAGCGATACATGCGATAAAACTAATCAAATTCACAAATAAAATGGCATAGAGCGTCTAAATAAATCCCGCAATATAATATAAGAGAATCAACTAATCTCGAATCTCTTCAAATTAAATACAACCAATTGTCTCTCGAAATAATACAACTATCTATCTCGAAAATAAAATAAATCGACAATGCTCTATACGACAAAAATAAATACAAATCTTCCAAATTGTATTCTCGAATATTCTTCCCGAAAATATCCAAGCTAAAATTCATCTCCAATAAATCCAAAGCGCCCAAAATCCGCGCTAACCTGCCACTAAAAGAAAAATATGGGGAAGTACACAATACGACGGGAAAGATGCTCTACTAATATTAGCGGTGAGTAAAACATAACAATACGAGTAAGAATATTCAAATCAAATGCGAATCTCATAAGCATTTTATTAATATAATTTCTCAACGACACATTAATCCGAGTCACCAGGCCTCATCATACCGCGTCATACTTTATCAAGTAGTCGGAACAGGAATCTTGGCGGGTGCCCAACATCAGTGCCATATCAAAATCTCATGACAACATGCCCAACACAATAGTAATACCACAAGAATCAAAATTAAATTTCAACAATAATTTCTAGATTCCAAATGAATTTAGCAATTCAAATATGAGTCAATAATCACAAGAAAACAAAGGGAATAACACTCGCGAGATTAAGGAGCATATTGTGTAAAACCCCATACCTTAAACCACCAAAAGGAATCAACATAATTTTGCCCAGAAAGTCAGATTACACCATCAAGATCATCTCCCAAGTATACTTAAAACTCCTCCAAGATCCAACACCAAAACGACCCCCAAAACACATCCAAAAACTAGGGTTGAATGCATAATATAAAGGGCTAAGTGTATATAAAAAGAGAGGAAATAAAAATATGTTTACTGCATATTTTGTGCGAAAAGTTTGATCCAAAATGGTCACCCACGACCTCATTTTATAAGGCAAAAAGATAAGAAGTTGAATCAAAACAAAACTCTTCAAACCAACTTGCAGCGTACGAAATCAGCTCGGGTTCATCGATCGACCCCTGACATCAATCGATCGATCACCCGGTAAAATTGATTATGCTGACTTAAAATAATTCGAAGGGATAATTATTTAAAAACCAATTAAAAATCCGTTTTAACTCCGATTTCGAAATCGTTTGAAATTCTCGTCTTTAAAAGTAATTCTCAACATATTTGAGCAATAAAAATAATTTTATCGAAAAACTTTATTTTCCTCTACATTTTGAAAATACCCCAAAAATTACGCGGGTTGTTACACTTCCCCACTAACAATGGAATTTCGCCCTCGAAATTCGTCGAAAGCCTACGCTAAAAAATCAGGCCAATAATCTCCAAAAATAATCTCGTTTCCCAGAAATAAATTTCTCACATCTAATCTCGGAACCTATCACGAAACGATCATCTAAAATTTCTATCTCCAAATAGGCGCCACAAAACGCAACAGACCCAAAACCCAAGACCCGAGGGTGGTCGTATACCAAAGCTCTAATATCATTCTGTAACACCCCGCCCGTGCCCGGGGAGAGCGGGGCGGAGCGATACATGCGATAAAACTAATCAAATTCACAAATAAAATGGCATAGAGCATCTAAATAAATCCCGCAATATAATATAAGAGAATCAACTAATCTCGAATCTCTTCAAATTAAATACAACCAATTGTCTCTCGAAATAATACAACTATCTATCTCGAAAATAAAATAAATCGACAATGCTCTATACGACAAAAATAAATACAAATCTTCCAAATTGTATTCTCGAATATTCTTCCCGAAAATATCCAAGCTAAAATTCATCTCCAATAAATCCAAAGCGCCCAAAATCCGCGCTAACCTGCCACTAAAAGAAAAATATGGGGAAGTACACAATACGACGGGAAAGATGCTCTACTAATATTAGCGGTGAGTAAAACATAACAATACGAGTAAGAATATTCAAATCAAATGCGAATCTCATAAGCATTTTATTAATATAATTTCTCAACGACACATTAATCCGAGTCACCAGGCCTCATCATACCGCGTCATACTTTATCAAGTAGTCGGAACAGGAATCTTGGCGGGTGCCCAACATCAGTGCCATATCAAAATCTCATGACAACATGCCCAACACAATAGTAATACCACAAGAATCAAAATTAAATTTCAACAATAATTTCTAGATTCCAAATGAATTTAGCAATTCAAATATGAGTCAATAATCACAAGAAAACAAAGGGAATAACACTCGCGAGATTAAGGAGCATATTGTGTAAAACCCCATACCTTAAACCACCAAAAGGAATCAACATAATTTTGCCCAGAAAGTCAGATTACACCATCAAGATCATCTCCCAAGTATACTTAAAACTCCTCCAAGATCCAACACCAAAACGACCCCCAAAACACATCCAAAAACTAGGGTTGAATGCATAATATAAAGGGCTAAGTGTATATAAAAAGAGAGGAAATAAAAATATGTTTACTGCATATTTTGTGCGAAAAGTTTGATCCAAAATGGTCACCCACGACCTCATTTTATAAGGCAAAAAGATAAGAAGTTGAATCAAAACAAAACTCTTCAAACCAACTTGCAGCGTACGAAATCAGCTCGGGTTCATCGATCGACCCCTGACATCAATCGATCGATCACCCGGTAAAATTGATTATGCTGACTTAAAATAATTCGAAGGGATAATTATTTAAAAACCAATTAAAAATCCGTTTTAACTCCGATTTCGAAATCGTTTGAAATTCTCGTCTTTAAAAGTAATTCTCAACATATTTGAGCAATAAAAATAATTTTATCGAAAAACTTTATTTTCCTCTACATTTTGAAAATACCCCAAAAATTACGCGGGTTGTTACACTTCCCCACTAACAATGGAATTTCGCCCTCGAAATTCGTCGAAAGCCTACGCTAAAAAATCAGGCCAATAATCTCCAAAAATAATCTCGTTTCCCGGAAATAAATTTCTCACATCTAATCTCGGAACCTATCACGAAACGATCATCTAAAATTTCTATCTCCAAATAGGCGCCACAAAACGCAACAGACCCAAAACCCAAGACCCGAGGGTGGTCGTATACCAAAGCTCTAATATCATTCTGTAACACCCCGCCCGTGCCCGGGGAGAGCGGGGCGGAGCGATACATGCGATAAAACTAATCAAATTCACAAATAAAATGGCATAGAGCATCTAAATAAATCCCGCAATATAATATAAGAGAATCAACTAATCTCGAATCTCTTCAAATTAAATACAACCAATTGTCTCTCGAAATAATACAACTATCTATCTCGAAAATAAAATAAATCGACAATGCTCTATACGACAAAAATAAATACAAATCTTCCAAATTGTATTCTCGAATATTCTTCCCGAAAATATCCAAGCTAAAATTCATCTCCAATAAATCCAAAGCGCCCAAAATCCGCGCTAACCTGCCACTAAAAGAAAAATATGGGGAAGTACACAATACGACGGGAAAGATGCTCTACTAATATTAGCGGTGAGTAAAACATAACAATACGAGTAAGAATATTCAAATCAAATGCGAATCTCATAAGCATTTTATTAATATAATTTCTCAACGACACATTAATCCGAGTCACCAGGCCTCATCATACCGCGTCATACTTTATCAAGTAGTCGGAACAGGAATCTTGGCGGGTGCCCAACATCAGTGCCATATCAAAATCTCATGACAACATGCCCAACACAATAGTAATACCACAAGAATCAAAATTAAATTTCAACAATAATTTCTAGATTCCAAATGAATTTAACAATTCAAATATGAGTCAATAATCACAAGAAAACAAAGGGAATAACACTCGCGAGATTAAGGAGCATATTGTGTAAAACCCCATACCTTAAACCACCAAAAGGAATCAACATAATTTTGCCCAGAAAGTCAGATTACACCATCAAGATCATCTCCCAAGTATACTTAAAACTCCTCCAAGATCCAACACCAAAACGACCCCCAAAACACATCCAAAAACTAGGGTTGAATGCATAATATAAAGGGCTAAGTGTATATAAAAAGAGAGGAAATAAAAATATGTTTACTGCATATTTTGTGCGAAAAGTTTGATCCAAAATGGTCACCCACGACCTCATTTTATAAGGCAAAAAGATAAGAAGTTGAATCAAAACAAAACTCTTCAAAACAACTTGCAGCGTACGAAATCAGCTCGGGTTCATCGATCGACCCCTGACATCAATCGATCGATCACCCGGTAAAATTGATTATGCTGACTTAAAATAATTCGAAGGGATAATTATTTAAAAACCAATTAAAAATCCGTTTTAACTCCGATTTCGAAATCGTTTGAAATTCTCGTCTTTAAAAGTAATTCTCAACATATTTGAGCAATAAAAATAATTTTATCCAAAAAATTTATTTTCCTCTACATTTTGAAAATACCCCAAAAATTACGCGGGTTGTTACACTTCCCCACTAACAATGGAATTTCGCCCTCGAAATTCGTCGAAAGCCTACGCTAAAAAATCAGGCCAATAATCTCCAAAAATAATCTCGTTTCCCATAAATAAATTTCTCACATCTAATCTCGGAACCTATCACGAAACGATCATCTAAAATTTCTATCTCCAAATAGGCGCCACAAAACGCAACAGACCCAAAACCCAAGACCCGAGGGTGGTCGTATACCTAAGCTCTAATATCATTCTGTAACACCCCGCCCGTGCCCGGGGAGAGCGGGGCGGAGCGATACATGCGATAAAACTAATCAAATTCACAAATAAAATGGCATAGAGCATCTAAATAAATCCCGCAATATAATATAAGAGAATCAACTAATCTCGAATCTCTTCAAATTAAATACAACCAATTGTCTCTCGAAATAATACAACTATCTATCTCGAAAATAAAATAAATCGACAATGCTCTATACGAAAAAAATAAATACAAATCTTCCAAATTGTATTCTCGAATATTCTTCCCGAAAATATCCAAGCTAAAATTCATCTCCAATAAATCCAAAGCGCCCAAAATCCGCGCTAACCTGCCACTAAAAGAAAAATATGGGGAAGTACACAATACGACGGGAAAGATGCTCTACTAATATTAGCGGTGAGTAAAACATAACAATACGAGTAAGAATATTCAAATCAAATGCGAATCTCATAAGCATTTTATTAATATAATTTCTCAACGACACATTAATCCGAGTCACCAGGCCTCATCATACTGCGTCATACTTTATCAAGTAGTCGGAACAGGAATCTTGGCGGGTGCCCAACATCAGTGCCATATCAAAATCTTATGACAACATGCCCAACACAATAGTAATACCACAAGATTCAAAATTAAATTTCAACAATAATTTCTAGATTCCAAATGAATTTAGCAATTCAAATATGAGTCAATAATCACAAGAAAACAAAGGGAATAACACTCGCGAGATTAAGGAGCATATTGTGTAAAACCCCATACCTTAAACCACCAAAAGGAATCAACATAATTTTGCCCAGAAAGTCAGATTACACCATCAAGATCATCTCCCAAGTATACTTAAAACTCCTCCAAGATCCAACACCAAAACGACCCCCAAAACACATCCAAAAACTAGGGTTGAATGCATAATATAAAGGGCTAAGTGTATATAAAAAGAGAGGAAATAAAAATATGTTTACTGCATATTTTGTGCAAAAAGTTTGATCCAAAATGGTCACCCACGACCTCATTTTATAAGGCAAAAAGATAAGAAGTTGAATCAAAACAAAACTCTTCAAAACAACTTGCAGCGTACGAAATCAGCTCGGGTTCATCGATCGACCCCTGACATCAATCGATCGATCACCCGGTAAAATTAATTATGCTGACTTAAAATAATTCGAAGGGATAATTATTTAAAAACCAATTAAAAATCCGTTTTAACTCCGATTTTGAAATCGTTTGAAATTCTCGTCTTTAAAAATAATTCTCAACATATTTGAGCAATAAAAATAATTTTATCCAAAAACTTTATTTTCCTCTACATTTTGAAAATACCCCAAAAATTACGCGGGTTGTTACACTTCCCCACTAACAATGGAATTTCGCCCTCGAAATTCGTCAAAAGCCTACGCTAAAAAATCAGGCTAATAATCTCCAAAAATAATCTCGTTTCCCAGAAATAAATTTCTCACATCTAATCTCGGAACCTATCACGAAACGATCATCTAAAATTTCTATCTCCAAATAGGCGCCACAAAACGCAACAGACCCAAAACCCAAGACCCGAGGGTGGTCGTATACCTAAGCTCTAATATCATTCTGTAACACCCCGCCCGTGCCCGGGGAGAGCGGGGCGGAGCGATACATGCGATAAAACTAATCAAATTCACAAATAAAATGGCATAGAGCATCTAAATAAATCCCGCAATATAATATAAGAGAATCAACTAATCGCGAATCTCTTCAAATTAAATACAACCAATTGTCTCTCGAAATAATACAACTATCTATCTCGAAAATAAAATAAATCGACAATGCTCTATACGACAAAAATAAATACAAATCTTCCAAATTGTATTCTCGAATATTCTTCCCGAAAATATCCAAGCTAAAATTCATCTCCAATAAATCCAAAGCGCCCAAAATCCGCGCTAACCTGCCACTAAAAGAAAAATATGGGGAAGTACACAATACGACGGGAAAGATGCTCTACTAATATTAGCGGTGAGTAAAACATAACAATACGAGTAAGAATATTCAAATCAAATGCGAATCTCATAAGCATTTTATTAATATAATTTCTCAACGACACATTAATCCGAGTCACCAGGCCTCATCATACCGCGTCATACTTTATCAAGTAGTCGGAACAGGAATCTTGGCGGGTGCCCAATATCAGTGCCATATCAAAATCTCATGACAACATGCCTAACACAATAGTAATACCACAAGAATCAAAATTAAATTTCAACAATAATTTCTAGATTCCAAATGAATTTATCAATTCAAATATGAGTCAATAATCACAAGAAAACAAAGGGAATAACACTCGCGAGATTAAGGAGCATATTGTGTAAAACCCCATACCTTAAACCACCAAAAGGAATCAACATAATTTTGCCCAGAAAGTCAGATTACACCATCAAGATCATCTCCCAAGTATACTTAAAACTCCTCCAAGATCCAACACCAAAACGACCCCCAAAACACATCCAAAAACTAGGGTTGAATGCATAATATAAAGGGCTAAGTGTATATAAAAAGAGAGGAAATAAAAATTTGTTTACTGCATATTTTGTGCGAAAAGTTTGATCCAAAATGGTCACCCACGACCTCATTTTATAAGGCAAAAAGATAAGAAGTTGAATCAAAACAAAACTCTTCAAAACAACATGCAGCGTACGAAATCAGCTCGGGTTCATCGATCGACCCCTGACATCAATCGATCGATCACCCGGTAAAATTGATTATGCTGACTTAAAATAATTCGAAGGGATAATTATTTAAAAACCAATTAAAAATCCGTTTTAACTCCGATTTCGAAATCGTTTGAAATTCTCGTCTTTAAAAGTAATTCTCAACATATTTGAGCAATAAAAATAATTTTATCCAAAAACTTTATTTTCCTCTACATTTTGAAAATACCCCAAAAATTACGCGGGTTGTTACACTTCCCCACTAACAATGGAATTTCGCCCTCGAAATTCGTCGAAAGCCTACGCTAAAAAATCAGGCCAATAATCTCCAAAAATAATCTCGTTTCCCAGAAATAAATTTCTCACATCTAATCTCGGAACCTATCACGAAACGATCATCTAAAATTTCTATCTCCAAATAGGCGCCACAAAACGCAACAGACCCAAAACCCAAGACCCGAGGGTGGTCGTATACCTAAGCTCTAATATCATTCTGTAACACCCCGCCCGTGCCCGGGGAGAGCGGGGCGGAGCGATACATGCGATAAAACTAATCAAATTCACAAATAAAATGGCATAGAGCGTCTAAATAAATCCCGCAATATAATATAAGAGAATCAACTAATCTCGAAT
Organism: Sambucus nigra; assembly: GCA_949130495.1. Lineage (NCBI taxonomy): Eukaryota > Viridiplantae > Streptophyta > Magnoliopsida > Dipsacales > Adoxaceae > Sambucus > Sambucus nigra. Next base: position 247,873,681 of record OX422216.1, on the reverse strand, counting down.
CTCTTCAAATTAAATACAACCAATTGTCTCTCGAAATAATACAACTATCTATCTCGAAAATAAAATAAATCGACAATGCTCTATACGACAAAAATAAATACAAATCTTCCAAATTGTATTCTCGAATATTCTTCCCGAAAATATCCAAGCTAAAATTCATCTCCAATAAATCCAAAGCGCCCAAAATCCGCGCTAACCTGCCACTAAAAGAAAAATATGGGGAAGTACACAATACGACGGGAAAGATGCTCTACTAATATTAGCGATGGGTAAAACATAACAATACGAGTAAGAATATTCAAATCAAATGCGAATCTCATAAGCATTTTATTAATATAATTTCTCAACGACACATTAATCCGAGTCACCAGGCCTCATCATACCGCGTCATACTTTATCAAGTAGTCGGAACAGGAATCTTGGCGGGTGCCCAACATCAGTGCCATATCAAAATCTCATGACAACATGCCCAACACAATAGTAATACCACAAGAATCAAAATTAAATTTCAACAATAATTTCTAGATTCCAAATGAATTTAGCAATTCAAATATGAGTCAATAATCACAAGAAAACAAAGGGAATAACGCTCGCGAGATTAAGGAGCATATTGTGTAAAACCCCATACCTTAAACCACCAAAAGGAATCAACATAATTTTGCCCAGAAAGTCAGATTACACCATCAAGATCATCTCCCAAGTATACTTAAAACTCCTCTAAGATCCAACACCAAAACGACCCCCAAAACACATCCAAAAACTAGGGTTGAATGCATAATATAAAGGGCTAAGTGTATATAAAAAGAGAGGAAATAAAAATATCTTTACTGCATATTTTGTGCGAAAAGTTTGATCCAAAATGGTCACCCACGACCTCATTTTATAAGGCAAAAAGATAAGAAGTTGAATCAAAACAAAACTCTTCAAAACAACTTGCAGCGTACGAAATCAGCTCGGGTTCATCGATCGACCCCTGACATCAATCGATCGATCACCCGGTAAAATTGATTATGCTGACTTAAAATAATTCGAAGGGATAATTATTTAAAAACCAATTAAAAATCCGTTTTAACTCCGATTTCGAAATCGTTTGAAATTCTCGTCTTTAAAAGTAATTCTCAACATATTTGAGCAATAAAAATAATTTTATCCAAAAACTTTATTTTCCTCTACATTTTGAAAATACCCCAAAAATTACGCGGGTTGTTACACTTCCCCACTAACAATGGAATTTCGCCCTCGAAATTCGTCGAAAGCCTACGCTAAAAAATCAGGCCAATAATCTCCAAAAATAATCTCGTTTCCCAGAAATAAATTTCTCACATCTAATCTCGGAACCTATCACGAAACGATCATCTAAAATTTCTATCTCCAAATAGGCGCCACAAAACGCAACAGACCCAAAACCCAAGACCCGAGGGTGGTCGTATACCTAAGCTCTAATATCATTCTGTAACACCCCGCCCGTGCCCGGGGAGAGCGGGGCGGAGCGATACATGCGATAAAACTAATCAAATTCACAAATAAAATGGCATAGAGCATCTAAATAAATCCCGCAATATAATATAAGAGAATCCAGTAATCTCGAATCTCTTCAAATTAAATACAACCAATTGTCTCTCGAAATAATACAACTATCTATCTCGAAAATAAAATAAATCGACAATGCTCTATACGACAAAAATAAATACAAATCTTCCAAATTGTATTCTCGAATATTCTTCCCGAAAATATCCAAGCTAAAATTCATCTCCAATAAATCCAAAGCGCCCAAAATCCGCGCTAACCTGCCACTAAAAGAAAAATATGGGGAAGTACACAATACGACGGGAAAGATGCTCTACTAATATTAGCGGTGAGTAAAACATAACAATACGAGTAAGAATATTCAAATCAAATGCGAATCTCATAAGCATTTTATTAATATAATTTCTCAACGACACATTAATCCGAGTCACCAGGCCTCATCATACCGCGTCATACTTTATCAAGTAGTCGGAACAGGAATCTTGGCGGGTGCCCAATATCAGTGCCATATCAAAATCTCATGACAACATGCCCAACACAATAGTAATACCACAAGAATCAAAATTAAATTTCAACAATAATTTCTAGATTCCAAATGAATTTAGCAATTCAAATATGAGTCAATAATCACAAGAAAACAAAGGGAATAACACTCGCGAGATTAAGGAGCATATTGTGTAAAACCCCATACCTTAAACCACCAAAAGGAATCAACATAATTTTGCCCAGAAAGTCAGATTACACCATCAAGATCATCTCCCAAGTATACTTAAAACTCCTCCAAGATCCAACACCAAAACGACCCCCAAAACACATCCAAAAACTAGGGTTGAATGCATAATATAAAGGGCTAAGTGTATATAAAAAGAGAGGAAATAAAAATATGTTTACTGCATATTTTGTGCGAAAAGTTTGATCCAAAATGGTCACCCACGACCTCATTTTATAAGGCAAAAAGATAAGAAGTTGAATCAAAACAAAACTCTTCAAAACAACTTGCAGCGTACGAAATCAGCTCGGGTTCATCGATCGACCCCTGACATCAATCGATCGATCACCCGGTAAAATTGATTATGCTGACTTAAAATAATTCGAAGGGATAATTATTTAAAAACCAATTAAAAATCCGTTTTAACTCCGATTTCGAAATCGTTTGAAATTCTCGTCTTTAAAAATAATTCTCAACATATTTGAGCAATAAAAATAATTTTATCCAAAAACTTTATTTTCCTCTACATTTTGAAAATACCCCAAAAATTACGCGGGTTGTTACACTTCCCCACTAACAATGGAATTTCGCCCTCGAAATTCGTCGAAAGCCTACGCTAAAAAATCAGGCCAATAATCTCCAAAACTAATCTCGTTTCCCAAAAATAAATTTCTCACATCTAATCTCGGAACCTATCAGGAAACGATCATCTAAAATTTCTATCTCCAAATAGGCGCCACAAAACGCAACAGACCCAAAACCCAAGACCCGAGGGTGGTCGTATACCTAAGCTCTAATATCATTCTGTAACACCCCGCCCGTGCCCGGGGAGAGCGGGGCGGAGCGATACATGCGATAAAACTAATCAAATTCACAAATAAAATGGCATAGAGCGTCTAAATAAATCCCGCAATATAATATAAGAGAATCAACTAATCTCGAATCTCTTCAAATTAAATACAACCAATTGTCTCTCGAAATAATACAACTATCTATCTCGAAAATAAAATAAATAGACAATGCTCTATACGACAAAAATAAATACAAATCTTCCAAATTGTATTCTCGAATATTCTTCCCGAAAATATCCAAGCTAAAATTCATCTCCAATAAATCCAAAGCGCCCAAAATCCGCGCTAACCTGCCACTAAAAGAAAAATATGGGGAAGTACACAATACGACGGGAAAGATGCTCTACTAATATTAGCGGTGAGTAAAACATAACAATACGAGTAAGAATATTCAAATCAAATGCGAATCTCATAAGCATTTTATTAATATAATTTCTCAACGACACATTAATCCGAGTCACCAGGCCTCATCATACCGCGTCATACTTTATCAAGTAGTCGGAACAGGAATCTTGGCGGGTGCCCAACATCAGTGCCATATCAAAATCTCATGACAACATGCCCAACACAATAGTAATACCACAAGAATCAAAATTAAATTTCAACAATAATTTCTAGATTCCAAATGAATTTAGCAATTCAAATATGAGTCAATAATCACAAGAAAACAAAGGGAATAACACTCGCGAGATTAAGGAGCATATTGTGTAAAACCCCATACCTTAAACCACCAAAAGGAATCAACATAATTTTGCCCAGAAAGTCAGATTACACCATCAAGATCATCTCCCAAGTATACTTAAAACTCCTCCAAGATCCAACACCAAAACGACCCCCAAAACACATCCAAAAACTAGGGTTGAATGCATAATATAAAGGGCTAAGTGTATATAAAAAGAGAGGAACTAAAAATATGTTTATAGCATATTTTGTGCGAAAAGTTTGATCCAAAATGGTCACCCACGACCTCATTTTATAAGGCAAAAAGATAAGAAGTTGAATCAAAAGAAAACTCTTCAAAACAACTTGCAGCGTACGAAATCAGCTCGGGTTCATCGATCGACCCCTGACATCAATCGATCGATCACCCGGTAAAATTGATTATGCCGACTTAAAATAATTCGAAGGGATAATTATTTAAAAACCAATTAAAAATCCGTTTTAACTCCGATTTCGAAATCGTTTGAAATTCTCGTCTTTAAAAATAATTCTCAACATATTTGAGCAATAAAAATAATTTTATCCAAAAACTTTATTTTCCTCTACATTTTGAAAATACCCCAAAAATTACGCGGGTTGTTACACTTCCCCACTAACAATGGAATTTCGCCCTCGAAATTCGTCGAAAGCCTACGCTAAAAAATCAGGCCAATAATCTCCAAAAATAATCTCGTTTCCCAGAAATAAATTTCTCACATCCAATCTCGGAACCTATCACGAAACGATCATCTAAAATTTCTATCTCCAAATAGGCGCCACAAAACGCAACAGACCCAAAACCCAAGACCCGAGGGTGGTCGTATACCTAAGCTCTAATATCATTCTGTAACACCCCGCCCGTGCCCGGGGAGAGCGGGGCGGAGCGATACATGCGATAAAACTAATCAAATTCACAAATAAAATGGCATAGAGCGTCTAAATAAATCCCGCAATATAATATAAGAGAATCAACTAATCTCGAATCTCTTCAAATTAAATACAACCAATTGTCTCTCGAAATAATACAACTATCTATCTCGAAAATAAAATAAATCGACAATGCTCTATACGACAAAAATAAATACAAATCTTCCAAATTGTATTCTCGAATATTCTTCCCGAAAATATCCAAGCTAAAATTCATCTCCAATAAATCCAAAGCGCCCAAAATCCGCGCTAACCTGCCACTAAAAGAAAAATATGGGGAAGTACACAATACGACGGGAAAGATGCTCTACTAATATTAGCGGTGAGTAAAACATAACAATACGAGTAAGAATATTCAAATCAAATGCGAATCTCATAAGCATTTTATTAATATAATTTCTCAACGACACATTAATCCGAGTCACCAGGCCTCATCATACCGCGTCATACTTTATCAAGTAGTCGGAACAGGAATCTTGGCGGGTGCCCAATATCAGTGCCATATCAAAATCTCATGACAACATGCCGAACACAATAGTAATACCACAAGAATCAAAATTAAATTTCAACAATAATTTCTAGATTCCAAATGAATTTAGCAATTCAAATATGAGTCAATAATCACAAGAAAACAAAGGGAATAACACTCGCGAGATTAAGGAGCATATTGTGTAAAACCCCATACCTTAAACCACCAAAAGGAATCAACATAATTTTGCCCAGAAAGTCAGATTACACCATCAAGATCATCTCCCAAGTATACTTAAAACTCCTCCAAGATCCAACACCAAAACGACCCCCAAAACACATCCAAAAACTAGGGTTGAATGCATAATATAAAGGGCTAAGTGTATATAAAAAGAGAGGAAATAAAAATATGTTTACTGCATATTTTGTGCGAAAAGTTTGATCCAAAACGGTCACCCACGACCTCATTTTATAAGGCAAAAAGATAAGAAGTTGAATCAAAACAAAACTCTTCAAAACAACTTGCAGCGTACGAAATCAGCTCGGGTTCATCGATCGACCCCTGACATCAATCGATCGATCACCCGGTAAAATTGATTATGCTGACTTAAAATAATTCGAAGGGATAATTATTTAAAAACCAATTAAAAATCCGTTTTAACTCCGATTTCGAAATCGTTTGAAATTCTCGTCTTTAAAAGTAATTCTCAACATATTTGAGCAATAAAAATAATTTTATCCAAAAACTTTATTTTCCTCTACATTTTGAAAATACCCCAAAAATTACGCGGGTTGTTACACTTCCCCACTAACAATGGAATTTCGCCCTCGAAATTCGTCGAAAGCCTACGCTAAAAAATCAGGCCAATAATCTCCAAAAATAATCTCGTTTCCCAGAAATAAATTTCTCACATCTAATCTCGGAACCTATCCCGAAACGATCATCTAAAATTTCTATCTCCAAATAGGCGCCACAAAACGCAACAGACCCAAAACCCAAGACCCGAGGGTGGTCGTATACCTAAGCTCTAATATCATTCTGTAACACCCCGCCCGTGCCCGGGGAGAGCGGGGCGGAGCGATACATGCGATAAAACTAATCAAATTCACAAATAAAATGGCATAGAGCATCTAAATAAATCCCGCAATATAATATAAGAGAATCAACTAATCTCGAATCTCTTCAAATTAAATACAACCAATTGTCTCTCGAAATAATACAACTATCTATCTCGAAAATAAAATAAATCGACAATGCTCTATACGACAAAAATAAATACAAATCTTCCAAATTGTATTCTCGAATATTCTTCCCGAAAATATCCAAGCTAAAATTCATCTCCAATAAATCCAAAGCGCCCAAAATCCGCGCTAACCTGCCACTAAAAGAAAAATATGGGGAAGTACACAATACGACGGGAAAGATGCTCTACTAATATTAGCGGTGAGTAAAACATAACAATACGAGTAAGAATATTCAAATCAAATGCGAATCTCATAAGCATTTTATTAATATAATTTCTCAACGACACATTAATCCGAGTCACCGGGCCTCATCATACCGCGTCATACTTTATCAAGTAGTCGGAACAGGAATCTTGGCGGGTGCCCAACATCAGTGCCATATCAAAATCTCATGACAACATGCCCAACACAATAGTAATACCACAAGAATCAAAATTAAATTTCAACAATAATTTCTAGATTCCAAATGAATTTAGCAATTCAAATATGAGTCAATAATCACAAGAAAACAAAGGGAATAACACTCGCGAGATTAAGGAGCATATTGCGTAAAACCCCATACCTTAAACCACCAAAAGGAATCAACATAATTTTGCCCAGAAAGTCAGATTACACCATCAAGATCATCTCCCAAGTATACTTAAAACTCCTCCAAGATCCAACACCAAAACGACCCCCAAAACACATCCAAAAACTAGGGTTGAATGCATAATATAAAGGGCTAAGTGTATATAAAAAGAGAGGAAATAAAAATATGTTTACTGCATATTTTGTGCGAAAAGTTTGATCCAAAATGGTCACCCAGGACCTCATTTTATAAGGCAAAAAGATAAGAAGTTGAATCAAAACAAAACTCTTCAAAACAACTTGCAGCGTACGAAATCAGCTCGGGTTCATCGATCGACCCCTGACATCAATCGATCGATCACCCGGTAAAATTGATTATGCTGACTTAAAATAATTCGAAGGGATAATTATTTAAAAACCAATTAAAAATCCGTTTTAACTCCGATTTCGAAATCGTTTGAAATTCTCGTCTTTAAAAATAATTCTCAACATATTTGAGCAATAAAAATAATTTTATCCAAAAACTTTATTTTCCTCTACATTTTGAAAATACCCCAAAAATTACGCGGGTTGTTACATTTCCCCACTAACAATGGAATTTCGCCCTCGAAATTCGTCGAAAGCCTACGCTAAAAAATCAGGCCAATAATCTCCAAAAATAATCTCGTTTCCCAGAAATAAATTTCTCACATCTAATGTCGGAACCTATCACGAAACGATCATCTAAAATTTCTATCTCCAAATAGGCGCCACAAAACGTAACAGACCCAAAACCCAAGACCCGAGGGTGGTCGTATACCTAAGCTCTAATATCATTCTGTAACACCCCGCCCGTGCCCGGGGAGAGCGGGGCGGAGCGATACATGCGATAAAACTAATCAAATTCACAAATAAAATGGCATAGAGCGTCTAAATAAATCCCGCAATATAATATAAGAGAATCAACTAATCTCGAATCTCTTCAAATTAAATACAACCAATTGTCTCTCGAAATAATACAACTATCTATCTCGAAAATAAAATAAATCGACAATGCTCTATACGACAAAAATAAATACAAATCTTCCAAATTGTATTCTCGAATATTCTTCCCGAAAATATCCAAACTAAAATTCATCTCCAATAAATCCAAAGCGCCCAAAATCCGCGCTAACCTGCCACTAAAAGAAAAATATGGGGAAGTACACAATACGACGGGAAAGATGCTCTACTAATATTAGCGGTGAGTAAAACATAACAATACGAGTAAGAATATTCAAATCAAATGCGAATCTCATAAGCATTTTATTAATATAATTTCTCAACGACACATTAATCCGAGTCACCAGGCCTCATCATACCGCGTCATACTTTATCAAGTAGTCGGAACAGGAATCTTGGCGGGTGCCCAACATCAGTGCCATATCAAAATCTCATGACAACATGCCCAACACAATAGTAATACCACAAGAATCAAAATTAAATTTCAACAATAATTTCTAGATTCCAAATGAATTTAGCAATTCAAATATGAGTCAATAATCACAAGAAAACAAAGGGAATAACACTCGCGAGATTAAGGAGCATATTGTGTAAAACCCCATACCTTAAACCACCAAAAGGAATCAACATAATTTTGCCCAGAAAGTCAGATTACACCATCAAGATCATCTCCCAAGTATACTTAAAACTCCTCCAAGATCCAACACCAAAACGACCCCCAAAACACATCCAAAAACTAGGGTTGAATGCATAATATAAAGGGCTAAGTGTATATAAAAAGAGAGGAAATAAAAATATGTTTACTGCATATTTTGTGCGAAAAGTTTGATCCAAAATGGTCACCCACGACCTCATTTTATAAGGCAAAAAGATAAGAAGTTGAATCAAAACAAAACTCTTCAAAACAACTTGCAGCGTACGAAATCAGCTCGGGTTCATCGATCGACCCCTGACATCAATCGATCGATCACCCGGTAAAATTGATTATGCTGACTTAAAATAATTCGAAGGGATAATTATTTAAAAACCAATTAAAAATCCGTTTTAACTCCGATTTCGAAATCGTTTGAAATTCTCGTCTTTAAAAATAATTCTCAACATATTTGAGCAATAAAAATAATTTTATCCAAAAACTTTATTTTCCTCTACATTTTGAAAATACCCCAAAAATTACGCGGGTTGTTACACTTCCCCACTAACAATGGAATTTCGCCCTCGAAATTCGTCGAAAGCCTACGCTAAAAAATCAGGCCAATAATCTCCAAAACTAATCTCGTTTCCCAAAAATAAATTTCTCACATCTAATCTCGGAACCTATCAGGAAACGATCATCTAAAATTTCTATCTCCAAATAGGCGCCACAAAACGCAACAGACCCAAAACCCAAGACCCGAGGGTGGTCGTATACCTAAGCTCTAATATCATTCTGTAACACCCCGCCCGTGCCCGGGGAGAGCGGGGCGGAGCGATACATGCGATAAAACTAATCAAATTCACAAATAAAATGGCATAGAGCGTCTAAATAAATCCCGCAATATAATATAAGAGAATCAACTAATCTCGAATCTCTTCAAATTAAATACAACCAATTGTCTCTCGAAATAATACAACTATCTATCTCGAAAATAAAATAAATAGACAATGCTCTATACGACAAAAATAAATACAAATCTTCCAAATTGTATTCTCGAATATTCTTCCCGAAAATATCCAAGCTAAAATTCATCTCCAATAAATCCAAAGCGCCCAAAATCCGCGCTAACCTGCCACTAAAAGAAAAATATGGGGAAGTACACAATACGACGGGAAAGATGCTCTACTAATATTAGCGGTGAGTAAAACATAACAATACGAGTAAGAATATTCAAATCAAATGCGAATCTCATAAGCATTTTATTAATATAATTTCTCAACGACACATTAATCCGAGTCACCAGGCCTCATCATACCGCGTCATACTTTATCAAGTAGTCGGAACAGGAATCTTGGCGGGTGCCCAACATCAGTGCCATATCAAAATCTCATGACAACATGCCCAACACAATAGTAATACCACAAGAATCAAAATTAAATTTCAACAATAATTTCTAGATTCCAAATGAATTTAGCAATTCAAATATGAGTCAATAATCACAAGAAAACAAAGGGAATAACACTCGCGAGATTAAGGAGCATATTGTGTAAAACCCCATACCTTAAACCACCAAAAGGAATCAACATAATTTTGCCCAGAAAGTCAGATTACACCATCAAGATCATCTCCCAAGTATACTTAAAACTCCTCCAAGATCCAACACCAAAACGACCCCCAAAACACATCCAAAAACTAGGGTTGAATGCATAATATAAAGGGCTAAGTGTATATAAAAAGAGAGGAACTAAAAATATGTTTATAGCATATTTTGTGCGAAAAGTTTGATCCAAAATGGTCACCCACGACCTCATTTTATAAGGCAAAAAGATAAGAAGTTGAATCAAAAGAAAACTCTTCAAAACAACTTGCAGCGTACGAAATCAGCTCGGGTTCATCGATCGACCCCTGACATCAATCGATCGATCACCCGGTAAAATTGATTATGCCGACTTAAAATAATTCGAAGGGATAATTATTTAAAAACCAATTAAAAATCCGTTTTAACTCCGATTTCGAAATCGTTTGAAATTCTCGTCTTTAAAAATAATTCTCAACATATTTGAGCAATAAAAATAATTTTATCCAAAAACTTTATTTTCCTCTACATTTTGAAAATACCCCAAAAATTACGCGGGTTGTTACACTTCCCCACTAACAATGGAATTTCGCCCTCGAAATTCGTCGAAAGCCTACGCTAAAAAATCAGGCCAATAATCTCCAAAAATAATCTCGTTTCCCAGAAATAAATTTCTCACATCCAATCTCGGAACCTATCACGAAACGATCATCTAAAATTTCTATCTCCAAATAGGCGCCACAAAACGCAACAGACCCAAAACCCAAGACCCGAGGGTGGTCGTATACCTAAGCTCTAATATCATTCTGTAACACCCCGCCCGTGCCCGGGGAGAGCGGGGCGGAGCGATACATGCGATAAAACTAATCAAATTCACAAATAAAATGGCATAGAGCGTCTAAATAAATCCCGCAATATAATATAAGAGAATCAACTAATCTCGAATCTCTTCAAATTAAATACAACCAATTGTCTCTCGAAATAATACAACTATCTATCTCGAAAATAAAATAAATCGACAATGCTCTATACGACAAAAATAAATACAAATCTTCCAAATTGTATTCTCGAATATTCTTCCCGAAAATATCCAAGCTAAAATTCATCTCCAATAAATCCAAAGCGCCCAAAATCCGCGCTAACCTGCCACTAAAAGAAAAATATGGGGAAGTACACAATACGACGGGAAAGATGCTCTACTAATATTAGCGGTGAGTAAAACATAACAATACGAGTAAGAATATTCAAATCAAATGCGAATCTCATAAGCATTTTATTAATATAATTTCTCAACGACACATTAATCCGAGTCACCAGGCCTCATCATACCGCGTCATACTTTATCAAGTAGTCGGAACAGGAATCTTGGCGGGTGCCCAATATCAGTGCCATATCAAAATCTCATGACAACATGCCTAACACAATAGTAATACCACAAGAATCAAAATTAAATTTCAACAATAATTTCTAGATTCCAAATGAATTTAGCAATTCAAATATGAGTCAATAATCACAAGAAAACAAAGGGAATAACACTCGCGAGATTAAGGAGCATATTGTGTAAAACCCCATACCTTAAACCACCAAAAGGAATCAACATAATTTTGCCCAGAAAGTCAGATTACACCATCAAGATCATCTCCCAAGTATACTTAAAACTCCTCCAAGATCCAACACCAAAACGACCCCCAAAACACATCCAAAAACTAGGGTTGAATGCATAATATAAAGGGCTAAGTGTATATAAAAAGAGAGGAAATAAAAATATGTTTACTGCATATTTTGTGCGAAAAGTTTGATCCAAAACGGTCACCCACGACCTCATTTTATAAGGCAAAAAGATAAGAAGTTGAATCAAAACAAAACTCTTCAAAACAACTTGCAGCGTACGAAATCAGCTCGGGTTCATCGATCGACCCCTGACATCAATCGATCGATCACCCGGTAAAATTGATTATGCTGACTTAAAATAATTCGAAGGGATAATTATTTAAAAACCAATTAAAAATCCGTTTTAACTCCGATTTCGAAATCGTTTGAAATTCTCGTCTTTAAAAGTAATTCTCAACATATTTGAGCAATAAAAATAATTTTATCCAAAAACTTTATTTTCCTCTACATTTTGAAAATACCCCAAAAATTACGCGGGTTGTTACACTTCCCCACTAACAATGGAATTTCGCCCTCGAAATTCGTCGAAAGCCTACGCTAAAAAATCAGGCCAATAATCTCCAAAAATAATCTCGTTTCCCAGAAATAAATTTCTCACATCTAATCTCGGAACCTATCCCGAAACGATCATCTAAAATTTCTATCTCCAAATAGGCGCCACAAAACGCAACAGACCCAAAACCCAAGACCCGAGGGTGGTCGTATACCTAAGCTCTAATATCATTCTGTAACACCCCGCCCGTGCCCGGGGAGAGCGGGGCGGAGCGATACATGCGATAAAACTAATCAAATTCACAAATAAAATGGCATAGAGCATCTAAATAAATCCCGCAATATAATATAAGAGAATCAACTAATCTCGAATCTCTTCAAATTAAATACAACCAATTGTCTCTCGAAATAATACAACTATCTATCTCGAAAATAAAATAAATCGACAATGCTCTATACGACAAAAATAAATACAAATCTTCCAAATTGTATTCTCGAATATTCTTCCCGAAAATATCCAAGCTAAAATTCATCTCCAATAAATCCAAAGCGCCCAAAATCCGCGCTAACCTGCCACTAAAAGAAAAATATGGGGAAGTACACAATACGACGGGAAAGATGCTCTACTAATATTAGCGGTGAGTAAAACATAACAATACGAGTAAGAATATTCAAATCAAATGCGAATCTCATAAGCATTTTATTAATATAATTTCTCAACGACACATTAATCCGAGTCACCGGGCCTCATCATACCGCGTCATACTTTATCAAGTAGTCGGAACAGGAATCTTGGCGGGTGCCCAACATCAGTGCCATATCAAAATCTCATGACAACATGCCCAACACAATAGTAATACCACAAGAATCAAAATTAAATTTCAACAATAATTTCTAGATTCCAAATGAATTTAGCAATTCAAATATGAGTCAATAATCACAAGAAAACAAAGGGAATAACACTCGCGAGATTAAGGAGCATATTGCGTAAAACCCCATACCTTAAACCACCAAAAGGAATCAACATAATTTTGCCCAGAAAGTCAGATTACACCATCAAGATCATCTCCCAAGTATACTTAAAACTCCTCCAAGATCCAACACCAAAACGACCCCCAAAACACATCCAAAAACTAGGGTTGAATGCATAATATAAAGGGCTAAGTGTATATAAAAAGAGAGGAAATAAAAATATGTTTACTGCATATTTTGTGCGAAAAGTTTGATCCAAAATGGTCACCCAGGACCTCATTTTATAAGGCAAAAAGATAAGAAGTTGAATCAAAACAAAACTCTTCAAAACAACTTGCAGCGTACGAAATCAGCTCGGGTTCATCGATCGACCCCTGACATCAATCGATCGATCACCCGGTAAAATTGATTATGCTGACTTAAAATAATTCGAAGGGATAATTATTTAAAAACCAATTAAAAATCCGTTTTAACTCCGATTTCGAAATCGTTTGAAATTCTCGTCTTTAAAAATAATTCTCAACATATTTGAGCAATAAAAATAATTTTATCCAAAAACTTTATTTTCCTCTACATTTTGAAAATACCCCAAAAATTACGCGGGTTGTTACATTTCCCCACTAACAATGGAATTTCGCCCTCGAAATTCGTCGAAAGCCTACGCTAAAAAATCAGGCCAATAATCTCCAAAAATAATCTCGTTTCCCAGAAATAAATTTCTCACATCTAATGTCGGAACCTATCACGAAACGATCATCTAAAATTTCTATCTCCAAATAGGCGCCACAAAACGTAACAGACCCAAAACCCAAGACCCGAGGGTGGTCGTATACCTAAGCTCTAATATCATTCTGTAACACCCCGCCCGTGCCCGGGGAGAGCGGGGCGGAGCGATACATGCGATAAAACTAATCAAATTCACAAATAAAATGGCATAGAGCGTCTAAATAAATCCCGCAATATAATATAAGAGAATCAACTAATCTCGAATCTCTTCAAATTAAATACAACCAATTGTCTCTCGAAATAATACAACTATCTATCTCGAAAATAAAATAAATCGACAATGCTCTATACGACAAAAATAAATACAAATCTTCCAAATTGTATTCTCGAATATTCTTCCCGAAAATATCCAAACTAAAATTCATCTCCAATAAATCCAAAGCGCCCAAAATCCGCGCTAACCTGCCACTAAAAGAAAAATATGGGGAAGTACACAATACGACGGGAAAGATGCTCTACTAATATTAGCGGTGAGTAAAACATAACAATACGAGTAAGAATATTCAAATCAAATGCGAATCTCATAAGCATTTTATTAATATAATTTCTCAACGACACATTAATCCGAGTCACCAGGCCTCATCATACCGCGTCATACTTTATCAAGTAGTCGGAACAGGAATCTTGGCGGGTGCCCAACATCAGTGCCATATCAAAATCTCATGACAACATGCCCAACACAATAGTAATACCACAAGAATCAAAATTAAATTTCAACAATAATTTCTAGATTCCAAATGAATTTAGCAATTCAAATATGAGTCAATAATCACAAGAAAACAAAGGGAATAACACTCGCGAGATTAAGGAGCATATTGTGTAAAACCCCATACCTTAAACCACCAAAAGGAATCAACATAATTTTGCCCAGAAAGTCAGATTACACCATCAAGATCATCTCCCAAGTATACTTAAAACTCCTCCAAGATCCAACACCAAAACGACCCCCAAAACACATCCAAAAACTAGGGTTGAATGCATAATATAAAGGGCTAAGTGTATATAAAAAGAGAGGAAATAAAAATATGTTTACTGCATATTTTGTGCGAAAAGTTTGATCCAAAATGGTCACCCACGACCTCATTTTATAAGGCAAAAAGATAAGAAGTTGAATCAAAACAAAACTCTTCAAAACAACTTGCAGCGTACGAAATCAGCTCGGGTTCATCGATCGACCCCTGACATCAATCGATCGATCACCCGGTAAAATTGATTATGCTGACTTAAAATAATTCGAAAGGATAATTATTTAAAAACCAATTAAAAATCCGTTTTAACTCCGATTTCGAAATCGTTTGAAATTCTCGTCTTTAAAAATAATTCTCAACATATTTGAGCAATAAAAATAATTTTATCCAAAAACTTTATTTTCCTCTACATTTTGAAAATACCCCAAAAATTACGCGGGTTGTTACACTTCCCCACTAACAATGGAATTTCGCCCTCGAAATTCGTCGAAAGCCTACGCTAAAAAATCAGGCCAATAATCTCCAAAAATAATCTCGTTTCCCAGAAATAAATTTCTCACATCTAATCTCGGAACCTATCGCGAAACGATCATCTAAAATTTCTATCTCCAAATAGGCGCCACAAAACGCAACAGACCCAAAACCCAAGACCCGAGGGTGGTCGTATACCTAAGCTCTAATATCATTCTGTAACACCCCGCCCGTGCCCGGGGAGAGCGGGGCGGAGCGATACATGCGATAAAACTAATCAAATTCACAAATAAAATGGCATAGAGCATCTAAATAAATCCCGCAATATAATATAAGAGAATCAACTAATCTCGAATCTCTTCAAATTAAATACAACCAATTGTCTCTCGAAATAATACAACTATCTATCTCGAAAATAAAATAAATCGACAATGCTCTATACGACAAAAATAAATACAAATCTTCCAAATTGTATTCTCGAATATTCTTCCCGAAAATATCCAAACTAAAATTCATCTCCAATAAATCCAAAGCGCCCAAAATCCGCGCTAACCTGCCACTAAAAGAAAAATATGGGGAAGTACACAATACGACGGGAAAGATGCTCTACTAATATTAGCGGTGAATAAAACATAACAATACGAGTAAGAATATTCAAATCAAATGCGAATCTCATAAGCATTTTATTAATATAATTTCTCAATGACACATTAATCCGAGTCACCAGGCCTCATCATACCGCGTCATACTTTATCAAGTAGTCGGAACAGGAATCTTGGCGGGTGCCCAACATCAGTGCCATAACAAAATCTCATGACAACATGCCCAACACAATAGTAATACCACAAGAATCAAAATTAAATTTCAACAATAATTTCTAGATTCCAAATGAATTTAGCAATTCAAATATGAGTCAATAATCACAAGAAAACAAAGGGAATAACACTCGCGAGATTAAGGAGCATATTGTGTAAAACCCCATACCTTAAACCACCAAAAGGAATCAACATAATTTTGCCCAGAAAGTCAGATTACACCATCAAGATCATCTCCCAAGTATACTTAAAACTCCTCCAAGATCCAACACCAAAACGACCCCCAAAACACATCCAAAAACTAGGGTTGAATGCATAATATAAAGGGCTAAGTGTATATAAAAAGAGAGGAAATAAAAATATGTTTACTGCATATTTTGTGCGAAAAGTTTGATCCAAAATGGTCACCCACGACCTCATTTTATAAGGCAAGAAGATAAGAAGTTGAATCAAAACAAAACTCTTCAAAACAACTTGCAGCGTACGAAATCAGCTCGGGTTCATCGATCGACCCCTGACATCAATCGATCGATCACCCGGTAAAATTGATTATGCTGACTTAAAATAATTCGAAGGGATAATTATTTAAAAACCAATTAAAAATCCGTTTTAACTCCGATTTCGAAATCGTTTGAAATTCTCGTCTTTAAAAATAATTCTCAACATATTTGAGCAATAAAAATAATTTTATCCAAAAACTTTATTTTCCTCTACATTTTGAAAATACCCCAAAAATTACGCGGGTTGTTACACTTCCCCACTAACAATGGAATTTCGCCCTCGAAATTCGTCGAAAGCCTACGCTAAAAAATCAGGCCAATAATCTCCAAAAATAATCTCGTATCCCAGAAATAAATTTCTCACATCTAATCTCGGAACCTATCACGAAACGATCATCTAAAATTTCTATCTCCAAATAGGCGCCACAAAACGCAACAGACCCAAAACCCAAGACCCGAGGGTGGTCGTATACCTAAGCTCTAATATCATTCTGTAACACCCCGCCCGTGCCCGGGGAGAGCGGGGCGGAGCGATACATGCGATAAAACTAATCAAATTCACAAATAAAATGGCATAGAGCATCTAAATAAATCCCGCAATATAATATAAGAGAATCAACTAATCTCGAATCTCTTCAAATTAAATACAACCAATTGTCTCTCGAAATAATACAACTATCTATCTCGAAAATAAAATAAATCGACAATGCTCTATACGAAAAAAATAAATACAAATCTTCCAAATTGTATTCTCGAATATTCTTCCCGAAAATATCCAAGCTAAAATTCATCTCCAATAAATCCAAAGCGCCCAAAATCCGCGCTAACCTGCCACTAAAAGAAAAATATGGGGAAGTACACAATACGACGGGAAAGATGCTCTACTAATACTAGCGGTGAATAAAACATAACAATACGAGTAATAATATTCAAATCAAATGCGAATCTCATAAGCATTTTATTAATATAATTTCTCAACGACACATTAATCCGAGTCACCAGGCCTCATCATACCGCGTCATACTTTATCAAGTAGTCGGAACAGGAATCTTGGCGGGTGCCCAACATCAGTGCCATATCAAAATCTCATGACAACATGCCCAACACAATAGTAATACCACAAGAATCAAAATTAAATTTCAACAATAATTTCTAGATTCCAAATGAATTTAGCAATTCAAATATGAGTCAATAATCACAAGAAAACAAAGGGAATAACACTCGCGAGATTAAGGAGCATATTGTGTAAAACCCCATACCTTAAACCACCAAAAGGAATCAACATAATTTTGCCCAGAAAGTCAGATTACACCATCAAGATCATCTCCCAAGTATACTTAAAACTCCTCCAAGATCCAACACCAAAACGACCCCCAAAACACATCCAAAAACTAGGGTTGAATGCATAATATAAAGGGCTAAGTGTATATAAAAAGAGTGGAAATAAAAATATATTTACTGCATATTTTGTGCGAAAAGTTTGATCCAAAATGGTCACCCACGACCTCATTTTATAAGGCAAAAAGATAAGAAGTTGAATCAAAACAAAACTCTTCAAAACAACTTGCAGCGTACGAAATCAGCTCGGGTTCATCGATCGACCCCTGACATCAATCGATCGATCACCCGGTAAAATTGATTATGCTGACTTAAAATAATTCGAAGGGATAATTATTTAAAAACCAATTAAAAATCCGTTTTAACTCCGATTTCGAAATCGTTTGAAATTCTCGTCTTTAAAAATAATTCTCAACATATTTGAGCAATAAAAATAATTTTATCCAAAAACTTTATTTTCCTCTACATTTTGAAAATACCCAAAAAATTACGCGGGTTGTTACACTTCCCCACTAACAATGGAATTTCGCCCTCGAAATTCGTCGAAAGCCTACGCTAAAAAATCAGGCCAATAATCTCCAAAAATAATCTCGTTTCCCAGAAATAAATTTCTCACATCTAATCTCGGAACCTATCACGAAACGATCATCTAAAATTTCTATCTCCAAATAGGCGCCACAAAACGCAACAGACCCAAAACCCAAGACCCGAGGGTGGTCGTATACCTAAGCTCTAATATCATTCTGTAACACCCCGCCCGTGCCCGGGGAGAGCGGGGCAGAGCGATACATGCGATAAAACTAATCAAATTCACAAATAAAATGGCATAGAGCATCTAAATAAATCCCGCAATATAATATAAGAGAATCAACTAATCTCGAATCTCTTCAAATTAAATACAACCAATTGTCTCTCGAAATAATACAACTATCTATCTCGAAAATAAAATAAATCGACAATGCTCTATACGACAAAAATAAATACAAATCTTCCAAATTGTATTCTCGAATATTCTTCCCGAAAATATCCAAGCTAAAATTCATCTCCAATAAATCCAAAGCGCCCAAAATCCGCGCTAACCTGCCACTAAAAGAAAAATATGGGGAAGTACACAATACGACGGGAAAGATGCTCTACTAATATTAGCGGTGAGTAAAACATAACAATACGAGTAAGAATATTCAGATCAAATGCGAATCTCATAAGCATTTTATTAATATAATTTCTCAACGACACATTAATCCGAGTCATCAGGCCTCATCATACCGCGTCATACTTTATCAAGTAGTCGGAACAGGAATCTTGGCGGGTGCCCAACATCAGTGCCATATCAAAATCTCATGACAACATGCCCAACACAATAGTAATACCACAAGAATCAAAATTAAATTTCAACAATAATTTCTAGATTCCAAATGAATTTAGCAATTCAAATATGAGTCAATAATCACAAGAAAACAAAGGGAATAACACTCGCGAGATTAAGGAGCATATTGTGTAAAACCCCATACCTTAAACCACCAAAAGGAATCAACATAATTTTGCCCAGAAAGTCAGATTACACCATCAAGATCATCTCCCAAGTATACTTAAAACTCCTCCAAGATCCAACACCAAAACGACCCCCAAAACACATCCAAAAACTAGGGTTGAATGCATAATATAAAGGGCTAAGTGTATATAAAAAGAGAGGAAATAAAAATATGTTTACTGCATATTTTGTGCGAAAAGTTTGATCCAAAATGGTCACCCACGACCTCATTTTATAAGGCAAAAAGATAAGAAGTTGAATCAAAACAAAACTCTTCAAACCAACTTCCAGCGTACGAAATCAACTCGGGTTCATCGATCGACCCCCGACATCAATCGATCGATCACCCGGTAAAATTGATTATGCTGACTTAAAATAATTCGAAGGGATAATTATTTAAAAACCAATTAAAAATCCGTTTTAACTCCGATTTCGAAATCGTTTGAAATTCTCGTCTTTAAAAATAATTCTCAACATATTTGAGCAATAAAAATAATTTTATCCAAAAACTTTATTTTCCTCTACATTCTGAAAATACCCCAAAAATTACGCGGGTTGTTACACTTCCCCACTAACAATGGAATTTCGCCCTCGAAATTCGTCGAAAGCCTACGCTAAAAAATCAGGCCAATAATCTCCAAAAATAATCTCGTTTCCCAAAAATAAATTTCTCACATCTAATCTCGGAACCTATCACGAAACGATCATCTAAAATTTCTATCTCCAAATAGGCGCCACAAAACGCAACAGACCCAAAACCCAAGACCCGAGGGTGGTCGTATACCTAAGCTTTAATATCATTCTGTAACACCCCGCCCGTGCACGGGGAGAGCGGGGCGGAGCGATACATGCGATAAAACTAATCAAATTCACAAATAAAATGGCATAGAGCATCTAAATAAATCCCGCAATATAATATAAGAGAATCAACTAATCTCGAATCTCTTCAAATTAAATACAACCAATTGTCTCTCGAAATAATACAACTATCTATCTCGAAAATAAAATAAATCGACAATGCTCTATACGACAAAAATAAATACAAATCTTCCAAATTGTATTCTCGAATATTCTTCCCGAAAATATCCAAGCTAAAATTCATCTCCAATAAATCCAAAGCGCCCAAAATCCGCGCTAACCTGCCACTAAAAGAAAAATATGGGGAAGTACACAATACGACGGGAAAGATGCTCTACTAATATTAGCGGTGAGTAAAACATAACAATACGAGTAAGAATATTCAAATCAAATGCGAATCTCATAAGCATTTTATTAATATAATTTCTCAACGACACATTAATCCGAGTCACCAGGCCTCATCATACCGCGTCATACTTTATCAAGTAGTCGGAACAGGAATCTTGGCGGGTGCCCAACATCAGTGCCATATCAAAATCTCATGACAACATGCCCAACACAATAGTAATACCACAAGAATCAAAATTAAATTTCAACAATAATTTCTAGATTCCAAATGAATTTAGCAATTCAAATATGAGTCAATAATCACAAGAAAACAAAGGGAATAACACTCGCGAGATTAAGGAGCATATTGTGTAAAACCCCATACCTTAAACCACCAAAAGGAATCAACATAATTTTGCCCAGAAAGTCAGATTACACCATCAAGATCATCTCCCAAGTATACTTAAAACTCCTCCAAGATCCAACACCAAAACGACCCCCAAAACACATCCAAAAACTAGGGTTGAATGCATAATATAAAGGGCTAAGTGTATATAAAAAGAGAGGAAATAAAAATATGTTTACTGCATATTTTGTGCGAAAAGTTTGATCCAAAATGGTCACCCACGACCTCATTTTATAAGGCAAAAAGATAAGAAGTTGAATCAAAACAAAACTCTTCAAAACAACTTGCAGCGTAAGAAATCAGCTCGGGTTCATCGATCGACCCCTGACATCAATCGATCGATCACCCGGTAAAATTGATTATGCTGACTTAAAATAATTCGAAGGGATAATTATTTAAAAACCAATTAAAAATCCGTTTTAACTCCGATTTCGAAATCGTTTGAAATTCTCGTCTTTAAAAATAATTCTCAACATATTTGAGCAATAAAAATAATTTTATCCAAAAACTTTATTTTCCTCTACATTCTGAAAATACCCCAAAAATTACGCGGGTTGTTACACTTCCCCACTAACAATGGAATTTCGCCCTCGAAATTCGTCGAAAGCCTACGCTAAAAAATCAGGCCAATAATCTCCAAAAATAATCTCGTTTCCCAAAAATAAATTTCTCACATCTAATCTCGGAACCTATCACGAAACGATCATCTAAAATTTCTATCTCCAAATAGGCGCCACAAAACGCAACAGACCCAAAACCCAAGACCCGAGGGTGGTCGTATACCTAAGCTTTAATATCATTCTGTAACACCCCGCCCGTGCACGGGGAGAGCGGGGCGGAGCGATACATGCGATAAAACTAATCAAATTCACAAATAAAATGGCATAGAGCATCTAAATAAATCCCGCAATATAATATAAGAGAATCAACTAATCTCGAATCTCTTCAAATTAAATACAACCAATTGTCTCTCGAAATAATACAACTATCTATCTCGAAAATAAAATAAATCGACAATGCTCTATACGACAAAAATAAATACAAATCTTCCAAATTGTATTCTCGAATATTCTTCCCGAAAATATCCAAGCTAAAATTCATCTCCAATAAATCCAAAGCGCCCAAAATCCGCGCTAACCTGCCACTAAAAGAAAAATATGGGGAAGTACACAATACGACGGGAAAGATGCTCTACTAATATTAGCGGTGAGTAAAACATAACAATACGAGTAAGAATATTCAAATCAAATGCGAATCTCATAAGCATTTTATTAATATAATTTCTCAACGACACATTAATCCGAGTCACCAGGCCTCATCATACCGCGTCATACTTTATCAAGTAGTCGGAACAGGAATCTTGGCGGGTGCCCAACATCAGTGCCATATCAAAATCTCATGACAACATGCCCAACACAATAGTAATACCACAAGAATCAAAATTAAATTTCAACAATAATTTCTAGATTCCAAATGAATTTAGCAATTCAAATATGAGTCAATAATCACAAGAAAACAAAGGGAATAACACTCGCGAGATTAAGGAGCATATTGTGTAAAACCCCATACCTTAAACCACCAAAAGGAATCAACATAATTTTGCCCAGAAAGTCAGATTACACCATCAAGATCATCTCCCAAGTATACTTAAAACTCCTCCAAGATCCAACACCAAAACGACCCCCAAAACACATCCAAAAACTAGGGTTGAATGCATAATATAAAGGGCTAAGTGTATATAAAAAGAGAGGAAATAAAAATATGTTTACTGCATATTTTGTGCGAAAAGTTTGATCCAAAATGGTCACCCACGACCTCATTTTATAAGGCAAAAAGATAAGAAGTTGAATCAAAACAAAACTCTTCAAAACAACTTGCAGCGTAAGAAATCAGCTCGGGTTCATCGATCGACCCCTGACATCAATCGATCGATCACCCGGTAAAATTGATTATGCTGACTTAAAATAATTCGAAGGGATAATTATTTAAAAACCAATTAAAAATCCGTTTTAACTCCGATTTCGAAATCGTTTGAAATTCTCGTCTTTAAAAATAATTCTCAACATATTTGAGCAATAAAAATAATTTTATCCAAAAACTTTATTTTCCTCTACATTTTGAAAATACCCCAAAAATTACGCGGGTTGTTACACTTCCCCACTAACAATGGAATTTCGCCCTCGAAATTCGTCGAAAGCCTACGCTAAAAAATCAGGCCAATAATCTCCAAAAATAATCTCGTTTCCCATAAATAAATTTCTCACATCTAATCTCGGAACCTATCACGAAACGATCATCTAAAATTTCTATCTCCAAATAGGCGCCACAAAACGCAACAGACCCAAAACCCAAGACCCGAGGGTGGTCGTATACCTAAGCTCTAATATCATTCTGTAACACCCCGCCCGTGCCCGGGGAGAGCGGGGCGGAGCGATACATGCGATAAAACTAATCAAATTCACAAATAAAATGGCATAGAGCATCTAAATAAATCCCGCAATATAATATAAGAGAATCAACTAATCTCGAATCTCTTCAAATTAAATACAACCAATTGTCTCTCGAAATAATACAACTATCTATCTCGAAAATAAAATAAATCGACAATGCTCTATACGACAAAAATAAATACAAATCTTCCAAATTGTATTCTCGAATATTCTTCCCGAAAATATCCAAGCTAAAATTCATCTCCAATAAATCCAAAGCGCCCAAAATCCGCGCTAACCTGCCACTAAAAGAAAAATATGGGGAAGTACACAATACGACGGGAAAGATGCTCTACTAATATTAGCGGTGAGTAAAGCATAACAATACGAGTAAGAATATTCAAATCAAATGCGAATCTCATAAGCATTTTATTAATATAATTTCTCAACGACACATTAATCCGAGTCACCAGGCCTCATCATACCGCGTCATACTTTATCAAGTAGTCGGAACAGGAATCTTGGCGGGTGCCCAACATCAGTGCCATATCAAAATCTCATGACAACATGCCCAACACAATAGTAATACCACAAGAATCAAAATTAAATTTCAACAATAATTTCTAGATTCCAAATGAATTTAGCAATTCAAATATGAGTCAATAATCACAAGAAAACAAAGGGAATAACACTCGCGAGATTAAGGAGCATATTGTGTAAAACCCCATACCTTAAACCACCAAAAGGAATCAACATAATTTTGCCCAGAAAGTCAGATTACACCATCAAGATCATCTCCCAAGTATACTTAAAACTCCTCCAAGATCCATGATACGACGCAAATATTGCGTATTTCACCCGTTAACCTACGCCTTATTAGCCCCCTTGGGTATCTTAATCCCTATACTTATGCTCGTTAACCAGACATCCTCGGATTTCTATGTTAACATGTTTTGCAGGGATTAATTGAGCTTTTGTAGGTATTTGGATGCTTAGTATGAAGTTCGGACGCTTTCCGGAAATGTTTCGTCGTTTTTTGCAGCTTCGGGGGCATTTTAGTAATTTCATCATTCGGGTTTGAATCCCGAGCTCTTCACGGAAGTTGAAGCCCTCTGATTTCTCTTCGCGTGGCCGCCGACGGTGCATGATTCTGAGTTGTATCGAAAGAGTTATGGCATTTTTAGGATGGTTTTTACTTCAAATTCACACTTAAGGTCACATTCAAGGGCATTTTAGTCATTTCATAATTTGGTTTTTTGGCCCAATGTCTGCTTGGATGTTGTATTCCTCTGAGTTATCTTCGCGTAGCCTCCGACCGTGCCTCATTCCGAGCTATAACGAATAAATGGCGGCATTTTCCGTAAAACAGGACAAAGCTGCATAATTCAGACCTGTAGGTTGCGAATCGATTCGGCCCAAAACCGAATCGATTCGGAATTCTGCAGAATTGCAGATTCGAACTTCCCCTGTTTCCGAATCGATTCGGCCCTTCAGATTTTTGGTTTTCTTCCCTTTTATTACAAGTTTGTCATGGGATATTTTGTATTAAACCAATTCTCTCTCATTTGAGAGGAAATATATCAGTTTATACACGATTTTAGGTTAGTTTAGCTTAGGTTTTGAGGGTTTTGAAGAGTTGTTCATCAATTGTTCTTGGATTGACTCCCTTTTGGATTGATTGTTGCACTATTCATCATCCCCTCCATTTATATAGTTTGTATTTCTTAATTCCTTGCTTTCTAATTAGATTTACATGCTTTCCTAAATAGTTTATTGTGTTTATTTATTGCTTTCTTAGTTTAATTAGTTTATTCATGCTTAGACCTTAGATAAATAGGGTCGGGATTGTGTTTCCACCATTTTCGGGTTTGGACCTCGAAAATTAGGTTTTGTGTAAAATTGCGTTTAATTGAAACCGCGTGTATTAAAGTTGGATTGTTATGCGTTTAACTTTATTTGTCACGCAACTTTAGTGTTTATAGCGACAATCCGAATTTAATCCACGTGTGACCATTTTCAGTTAAATGTTTAATCTCGCAACTTTGGGTTAAATTCCTTCTTGTGTGATGTTTATGCTTAATTGTAAATGCTCGATTAAATGTTTTCGAACCGTAATTCTAATTAGTAGTTGTTTCGATCCGTGGGGTATAATGCGATCCCGATCCTCGCTTTCCTTTAATTTAGCGTTAACTTTTCTTTTCTTTTATCACCATTTCCAACCTATCATCTTTTACATTTTTATTCTTGAAGTTTTAAAACAATTAACATCTAAAATTCAATCACTCCCTGTGGATTTACGATACCCGACTTACCGCTGTACTTGCTTGTCATGTGTAGTAGTATATTAGGTTTTTATCTTTTGTATCGCGGCGGCGAAACACACGACGATTGTGCACTTACACGCGCACACTTTTTCCGCCAGATCAAATTGGCGCCGTTGCCGGGGAGTGTGTTTTAGATAGTAATTGTTTTATTATTTCGTAGTATTTTTCCTTTTGTATTTGTATTCTTTGTTTTAACCTTTTTTGCAGGATTGCATACTTTGAGCGCTAAGAAACTTTGATTCGCGGTTGCTCACTTTATTTCTTGGATTCTCCATCTTTCAAACAACGAGGTAATCATGTCCTACTATTATAGTTATTACGGTTATTCTAATGATTCATACTTTGGGGATAGTTTTCAAGTTTTCCATTTTCAAGATTTTCTTGAAAATGAAAGACTTGAAAACATTTATCGGAATGAAAATCGTTATTGGGAGCTTGAGTTGGATTCATTATTCGAATCCAATGACGATTCTTATTTCATAACTTTCGAAGATGAGTTTCAACCAAATGAGGAGTCCGAGGCTCTTGAGCCGAGGAAGCCTACTTTGGAAGAAACTTTGCTTCTTTACTCCCAAGGTTTGGAAAGCTTAAATGATGCTGGAATGAGACTCGGTGCACTTTGCGATGAGATGAATTCTTATGCACAAAACAACGAGGAGGTGGAAACTTGTGTTTCACCTAAATTTTTCGAAGAATTTCTCATCGAATGTGAATCTTTCTCCCCCGAAATTCAATATCCTTCCGACGATGAGTCGATTGAGATTGAATTTGTTTCATCACCATATTCGTTTTCCATCATTGAACCATTAGAATTACCAGTTGATTCCTATGAGCCGGTAGAAACTTTTAAAACTTCTACACTTTTTGCCGATGAGGACTCCTTGCCGGACTTGTTTTCGATGGATGTTATCCCCACGTGTGCACCATCTCCCATTCCATTTGAAAAATATTTGGGAGATGAGTCTATTTTTCTTGGACCTCAAGTGTACCTTTCCCCTTTATTATCCAAATCCCCCATCGTCCCCCAAAAATTTCAAATTGGCGATGGTTCACTTTTTTCACTTCCCACATGCCTTCCGTTTTTCAAACGGAATTCATATCTTCCGGGAGGCATGTTCACTTTGGAGGGTCCATCGTTGATCTTTCAAAGTCAAATCCCTTTTTGGGTGGACCCTCAACTATTTAGACTTCTAGTGTATAGTTAGTGTGAAGCCTAAATAGTAGGTTGTAAATAGTTAGCTTTTTAATTTTCTTTCTTTCCTTTTTTTTCTTTCCTTTTTAATTTAGTCTAGTGTAATTAGTTAACTTTTTGTTATTTGTTTTTGCTATGCTCGGTACTAACTTGTTTTGTAGATTCCTTTGGACTCGCGCTTATGGAGATCGCTCCAATTTTGGGTAATATCGTTCTTTTCCTCTCTTTGTGTTGTGTTCTTAATGCGCATTGAGGACAATGCAACATTTAAGTTAGGGGGTGTAGGATATTCTATCCATTTCATGTGTAGTTCATGGATTTGCTCATATTTAGTTACTGAGTATGCCTTTTTGTGAAAAATTTAAAAAAAATTCAAAAATATTTTCTTTCTTTTTTCTCCTTTGTTGGGCATTTTGCCTTGTTTTCGATGACAAATTTCAAT
This sequence comes from Sambucus nigra, assembly GCA_949130495.1. Lineage (NCBI taxonomy): Eukaryota > Viridiplantae > Streptophyta > Magnoliopsida > Dipsacales > Adoxaceae > Sambucus > Sambucus nigra. The sequence goes on along the minus strand of OX422216.1, from coordinate 247,845,975 downwards.
AATTGCCCGATCCAATAGACAACTCAATGATGCATGTTCTCGATTTTAGAAGTTATTAGACTTTAGTCCTCAAATCATTGATATTGTGAATAACTTCATGAATTAAACTTTATCCCATGAGCATATGCACTTTCCTTGTTATATTGATTTGGTTTAAGATTTTTATAACTCAGTAATCTTTTGTTGCATTGTATATACTTACACCGAGTAAGCTTAGTACCTTTCGTCGTTTGTGAGTGTTATACACTATTCTAATCTCTTTGAAAACGTTGAATTCGTCGGTAATCTCTCTATTCTTTCATTTGACCGTTCATTAATTGAGTTTATACTCGAAATGTTTTACTTGAGCATGATTTTCATATATTGTTTTGACTCGAGAATTGCGTAAACTTTGTGAAATGATCATAGGCCATCTTTGTTATATCACCCATATTGACCTTGACCTCACCCTTATATGTTTACCCTCGTCAAACCCTTTGAGCCTAAATATAGCCTTTCGTTCCATAACCCAAATTCCATGACCAACTCCAAATTGGAGTTTTAAGCCATACATACACCTTACATACCTTTGTTTGGAATGTTACTTGGGATTGAATGATGTTGTTGTATTGCGGTTGCAATTTTAGGCATATGAGAGTTTGATAAGCAAAGAAAAGAAAGTAGTGAAAAAAAGTGAAGAAAAAGAGAAAGCAAAAAGCAATAGAAAATAAAAGAGAAAAGTGAGAAAAAGAAGAAAATAAAAGAAAGAGAAAGTTGTAAATGTTGTGTATAGTGTTCAATAAGCTTTGATTACTCTCCCCGATGATATATCTAATGCTTGTTTTGGAACTTGTTTTCCATTTTTTTGATATTTCCCGCATTTTTCCATTATCCCGAGTTTTCATCCCGAACACTTTGAATCCGTACATACATTCCTTCATTTCGTACCCTAGCCTATCCTACATTACAACCCTATTACAAGTCCTATGTGATCTTAGGTTGATGTAATTCAAAAGTTTAAATAGTTTTGATAATCTGTGAAAATGCATTTCACCTCTTTTAGTGTGCGGTATCCTTTCATTGAGATTGCAAGTTTTTCATTTCCTATATAGCGTTCTTCATTTGTGACATGTGTGCGGCCTAGTTTCCATTTACATTTACTCTTTATGCCCGCACGTCCCGTGTGTTACCTCCCTGTTTTGAGTGAATTCGCTTGATGAGCGTAATGCCCGTGAGGATTGAATATATGCATGACTTTATGTTTATCCGGTTTATTTAAGTTTTCACCAAATCATATTTTGCATTTGCTCTCCCCCCTCCCACTTTTAAGGTTTCAATTCTATGAGGTGCATTCTATAATGTTAATGATTTGGACTTTTGTGTGAATTCATTCACTTTGCTAATAATGCGTATGAAATCCTTTTCGCCATTGTTGAGTTTGTCGCATGTTGGGTTGGGCATATTTTGAGGAAACCAAGTGATGTTTGTGGGTTTCATCCCTGAAAACCCTCACGAGACGACACTCGTCCACTAGGGTGACCTAGGGGTTTAACGGCTTATTGCATACGCTAAATGCAATCGAATCGCCCGCGAAAGTGGCCTTATGCTTTTATACCATACTTTTGTACTATCTTCTGTTCCTGATTTTCTTGTAGTTCTTGTTGTTTCCTATTTCATTGCTAGGGACTAGCAATGTGTAAGTTAGGGGGTGTGATACGACGCAAATATTGCGTATTTCACCCGTTAACCTACGCCTTATTAGCCCCCTTGGGTATCTTAATCCCTATACTTATGCTCGTTAACCAGACATCCTCGGATTTCTATGTTAACATGTTTTGCAGGGGTTAATTGAGCTTTTGTAGGTATTTGGATGCTTAGTATGAAGTTCGGACGCTTTCCGGAAATGTTTCGTCGTTTTTTGCAGCTTCGGGGGCATTTTAGTAATTTCATCATTCGGGTTTGAATCCCGAGCTCTTCACGGAAGTTGAAGCCCTCTGATTTCTCTTCGCGTGGCCGCCGACGGTGCATGATTCTGAGTTGTATCGAAAGAGTTATGGCATTTTTAGGATGGTTTTTACTTCAAATTCACACTTAAGGTCACATTCAAGGGCATTTTAGTCATTTCATAATTTGGTTTTTTGGCCCAATGTCTTCTTGGATGTTGTAGTCCTCTGAGTTATCTTCGCGTAGCCTCCGACCGTGCCTCATTCCGAGCTATAACGAAGAAATGGCGGCATTTTCCGTAAAACAGGACAAAGTTGCAGAATTCAGATCTGTAGGTTGCGAATCGATTCGGCCCAAAACCGAATCGATTCGGAATTCTGCAGAATTGCAGATTCGAACTTCCCCTGTTTTTGAATCGATTCGGACCATTTCCGAATCGATTCGGCCCTCCAGATTTTTGGTTTTCTTCCCTTTTATTACAAGTTTGCCATGGGATATTTTGTATTAAACCAATTCTCTCTCATTTGAGAGGAAATATATCAGTTTATACACGATTTTAGGTTAGTTTAGCTTAGGTTTTGAGGGTTTTGAAGAGTTGTTCATCAATTGTTCTTGGATTGACTCCCTTTTGGATTGATTGTTGCACTATTCATCATCCCCTCCATTTATATAGTTTGTATTTCTTAATTCCTTGCTTTCTAATTAGATTTACATGCTTTCCTAAATAGTTTATTGTGTTTATTTATTGCTTTCTTAGTTTAATTAGTTTATTCATGCTTAGACCTTAGATAAATAGGGTCGGGATTGCGTTTCCACCATTTTCGGGTTTGGACCTCGAAAATTAGGTTTTGTGTAAAATTGCGTTTAATTGAAACCGCGTGTATTAAAGTTGGATTGTTATGCGTTTACTTTATTTGTCACGCAACTTTAGTGTTTATAGCGACAATCCGAATTTAATCCACGTGTGACCATTTTCAGTTAAATGTTTAATCTCGCAACTTTGGGTTAAATTCCTTCTTGTGTGATGTATATGCTTAATTGTAAATGCTCGATTAAATGTTTTCGAACCGTAATTCTAATTAGTAGTTGTTTCGATCCGTGGGGTAGAATGCGATCCCGATCCTCGCTTTCCTTTAATTTAGCGTTAACTTCTCTTTTCTTTTATCACCATTTCCAACCTATCATCTTTTACATTTTTATTCTTGAAGTTTTAAAACAATTAACATCTAAAATTTAATCACTCCCTGTGGATTTCTTACGATACCCGACTTACCGCTTTACTTTCTCGCAAGTGTAGTAGTAGCTTAGGTTCTTTTGTATCGCGGCGGCGAAACACACAACGATTGTGCACTTACACGCGCACACTTTTTCCGCTCGATCAATCCAACACCAAAACGACCCCCAAAACACATCCAAAAACTAGGGTTGAATGCATAATATAAAGGGCTAAGTGTATATAAAAAGAGAGGAAATAAAAATATGTTTACTGCATATTTTGTGCGAAAAGTTTGATCCAAAAGGGTCACCCACGACCTCATTTTATAAGGCAAAAAGATAAGAAGTTGAATCAAAACAAAACTCTTCAAAACAACTTGCAGCGTACGAAATCAGCTCGGGTTCATCGATCGACCCCTGACATCAATCGATCGATCACCCGGTAAAATTGATTATGCTGACTTAAAATAATTCGAAGGGATAATTATTTAAAAACCAATTAAAAATCCGTTTTAACTCCGATTTCGAAATCGTTTGAAATTCTCGTCTTTTAAAATAATTCTCAACATATTTGAGCAATAAAAATAATTTTATCCAAAAACTTTATTTTCCTCTACATTTTGAAAATACCCCAAAAATTACGCGGGTTTTTACACTTCCCCACTAACAATGGAATTTCGCCCTCGAAATTCGTCGAAAGCCTACGCTAAAAAATCAGGCCAATAATCTCCAAAAATAATCTCGTTTCCCAAAAATAAATTTCTCACATCTAATCTCGGAACCTATCACGAAACGATCATCTAAAATTTCTATCTCCAAATAGGCGCCACAAAACGCAACAGACCCAAAACCCAAGACCCGAGGGTGGTCGTATACCTAAGCTCTAATATCATTCTGTAACACCCCGCCCGTGCCCGGGGAGAGCGGGGCGGAGCGATACATGCGATAAAACTAATCAAATTCACAAATAAAATGGCATAGAGCATCTAAATAAATCCCGCAATATAATATAAGAGAATCGACTAATCTCGAATATCTTCAAATTAAATACAACCAATTGTCTCTCGAAATAATACAACTATCTATCTCGAAAATAAAATAAATCGACAATGCTCTATACGACAAAAATAAATACAAATCTTCCAAATTGTATTCTCGAATATTCTTCCCGAAAATATCCAAGCTAAAATTCATCTCCAATAAATCCAAAGCGCCCAAAATCCGCGCTAACCTGCCACTAAAAGAAAAATATGGGGAAGTACACAATACGACGGGAAAGATGCTCTACTAATATTAGCGGTGAGTAAAACATAACAATACGAGTAAGAATATTCAAATCAAATGCGAATCTCATAAGCATTTTATTAATATAATTTCTCAACGACACATTAATCCGAGTCACCAGGCCTCATCATACCGCGTCATACTTTATCAAGTAGTCGGAACAGGAATCTTGGCGGGTGCCCAACATCAGTGCCATATCAAAATCTCATGACAACATGCCCAACACAATAGTAATACCACAAGAATCAAAATTAAATTTCAACAATAATTTCTAGATTCCAAATGAATTTAGCAATTCAAATATGAGTCAATAATCACAAGAAAACAAAGGGAATAACACTCGCGAGATTAAGGAGCATATTGTGTAAAACCCCATACCTTAAACCACCAAAAGGAATCAACATAATTTTGCCCAGAAAGTCAGATTACACCATCAAGATCATCTCCCAAGTATACTTAAAACTCCCCCAAGATCCAACACCAAAATGACCCCCAAAACACATCCAAAAACTAGGGTTGAATGCATAATATAAAGGGCTAAGTGTATATAAAAAGAGAGGAAATAAAAATATGTTTACTGCATATTTTGTGCGAAAAGTTTGATCCAAAATGGTCACCCACGACCTCATTTTATAAGGCAAAAAGATAAGAAGTTGAATCAAAACAAAACTCTTCAAAACAACTTGCAGCGTACGAAATCAGCTCGGGTTCATCGATCGACCCCTGACATCAATCGATCGATCACCCGGTAAAATTGATTATGCTGACTTAAAATAATTCGAAGGGATAATTATTTAAAAACCAATTAAAAATCCGTTTTAACTCCGATTTCGAAATCGTTTGAAATTCTCGCCTTTAAAAATAATTCTCAACATATTTGAGCAATAAAAATAATTTTATCCAAAAACTTTATTTTCCTCTACATTTTGAAAATACCCCAAAAATTACGCGGGTTGTTACACTTCCCCACTAACAATGGAATTTCGCCCTCGAAATTCGTCGAAAGCCTACGCTAAAAAATCAGGCCAATAATCTCCAAAAATAATCTCGTTTCCCAGAAATAAATTTCTCACATCTAATCTCGGAACCTATCACGAAACGATCATCTAAAATTTCTATCTCCAAATAGGCGCCACAAAACGCAACAGACCCAAAACCCAAGACCCGAGGGTGGTCGTATACCTAAGCTCTAATATCATTCTGTAACACCCCGCCCGTGCCCGGGGAGAGCGGGGCGGAGCGATACATGCGATAAAACTAATCAAATTCACAAATAAAATGGCATAGAGCATCTAAATAAATCCCGCAATATAATATAAGAGAATCGATTAATCTCGAATCTCTTCAAATTAAATACAACCAATTGTCTCTCGAAATAATACAACTATCTATCTCGAAAATAAAATAAATCGACAATGCTCTATACGACAAAAATAAATACAAATCTTCCAAATTGTATTCTCGAATATTCTTCCCGAAAATATCCAAGCTAGAATTCATCTCCAATAAATCCAAAGCGCCCAAAATCCGCGCTAACCTGCCACTAAAAGAAAAATATGGGGAAGTACACAATACGACGGGAAAGATGCTCTACTAATATTAGCGGTGAATAAAACATAACAATACGAGTAAGAATATTCAAATCAAATGCGAATCTCATAAGCATTTTATTAATATAATTTCTCAACGACACATTAATCCGAGTCACCAGGCCTCATCATACCGCGTCATACTTTATCAAGTAGTCGGAACAAGAATCTTGGCGGGTGCCCAACATCAGTGCCATATCAAAATCTCATGACAACATGCCCAACACAATAGTAATACCACAAGAATCAAAATTAAATTTCAACAATAATTTCTAGATTCCAAATGAATTTAGCAATTCAAATATGAGTCAATAATCACAAGAAAACAAAGGGAATAACACTCGCGAGATTAAGGAGCATATTGTGTAAAACCCCATACCTTAAACCACCAAAAGGAATCAACATAATTTTGCCCAGAAAGTCAGATTACACTATCAAGATCATCTCCCAAGTATACTTAAAACTCCTCCAAGATCCAACACCAAAACGACCCCCAAAACACATCCAAAAACTAGGGTTGAATGCATAATATAAAGGGCTAAGTGTATATAAAAAGAGAGGAAATAAAAATATGTTTACTGCATATTTTGTGCGAAAAGTTTGATCCAAAATGGTCACCCACGACCTCATTTTATAAGGCAAAAAGATAAGAAGTTGAATCAAAACAAAACTCTTCAAAACAACTTGCAGCGTACGAAATCAGCTCGGGTTCATCGACCGACCCCTGACATCAATCGATCGATCACCCGGTAAAATTGATTATGCTGACTTAAAATAATTCGAAGGGATAATTATTTAAAAACCAATTAAAAATCCGTTTTAACTCCGATTTCGAAATCGTTTGAAATTCTCGTCTTTAAAAATAATTCTCAACATATTTGAGCAATAAAAATAATTTTATCCAAAAACTTTATTTTCCTCTACATTTTGAAAATACCCCAAAAATTACGCGGGTTGTTACACTTCCCCACTAACAATGGAATTTCGCCCTCGAAATTCGTCGAAAGCCTACGCTAAAAAATCAGGCCAATAATCTCCAAAAATAATCTCGTTTCCCAAAAATAAATTTCTCACATCTAATCTCGGAACCTATCACGAAACGATCATCTAAAATTTCTATCTCCAAATAGGCGCCACAAAACGCAACAGACCCAAAACCCAAGACCCGAGGGTGGTCGTATACCTAAGCTCTAATATCATTCTGTAACACCCCGCCCGTGCCCGGGGAGAGCGGGGCGGAGCGATACATGCGATAAAACTAATCAAATTCACAAATAAAATGGCATAGAGCATCTAAATAAATCCCGCAATATAATATAAGAGAATCCACTAATCTCGAATCTCTTCAAATTAAATACAACCAATTGTCTCTCGAAATAATACAACTATCTATCTCGAAAATAAAATAAATCGACAATGCTCTATACGACAAAAATAAATACAAATCTTCCAAATTGTATTCTCGAATATTCTTCCCGAAAATATCCAAGCTAAAATTCATCTCCAATAAATCCAAAGCGCCCAAAATCCGCGCTAACCTGCCACTAAAAGAAAAATATGGGGAAGTACACAATACGACGGGAAAGATGCTCTACTAATACTAGCGGTGAATAAAACATAACAATACGAGTAATAATATTCAAATCAAATGCGAATCTCATAAGCATTTTATTAATATAATTTCTCAACGACACATTAATCCGAGTCACCAGGCCTCATCATACCGCGTCATACTTTATCAAGTAGTCGGAACAGGAATCTTGGCGGGTGCCCAACATCAGTGCCATATCAAAATCTCATGACAACATGCCCAACACAATAGTAATACCACAAGAATCAAAATTAAATTTCAACAATAATTTCTAGATTCCAAATGAATTTAGCAATTCAAATATGAGTCAATAATCACAAGAAAACAAAGGGAATAACACTCGCGAGATTAAGGAGCATATTGTGTAAAACCCCATACCTTAAACCACCAAAAGGAATCAACATAATTTTGCCCAGAAAGTCAGATTACACCATCAAGATCATCTCCCAAGTATACTTAAAACTCCTCCAAGATCCAACACCAAAACGACCCCCAAAACACATCCAAAAACTAGGGTTGAATGCATAATATAAAGGGCTAAGTGTATATAAAAAGAGAGGAAATAAAAATATGTTTACTGCATATTTTGTGCGAAAAGTTTGATCCAAAATGGTCACCCACGACCTCATTTTATAAGGCAAAAAGATAAGAAGTTGAATCAAAACAAAACTCTTCAAAACAACTTGCAGCGTACGAAATCAGCTCGGGTTCATCCATCGACCCCTGACATCAATCGATCGATCACCCGGTAAAATTGATTATGCTGACTTAAAATAATTCGAAGGGATAATTATTTAAAAACCAATTAAAAATCCGTTTTAACTCCGATTTCGAAATCGTTTGAAATTCTCGTCTTTAAAAATAATTCTCAACATATTTGAGCAATAAAAATAATTTTATCCAAAAACTTTATTTTCCTCTACATTTTGAAAATACCCCAAAAATTACGCGGGTTGTTACACTTCCCCACTAACAATGGAATTTCGCCCTCGAAATTCGTCGAAAGCCTACGCTAAAAAATCAGGCCAATAATCTCCAAAAATAATCTCGTTTCCCAAAAATAAATTTCTCACATCTAATCTCGGAACCTATCACGAAACGATCATCTAAAATTTCTATCTCCAAATAGGCGCCACAAAACGCAACAGACCCAAAACCCAAGACCCGAGGGTGGTCGTATACCTAAGCTCTAATATCATTCTGTAACACCCCGCCCGTGCCCGGGGAGAGTGGGGCGGAGCGATACATGCGATAAAACTAATCAAATTCACAAATAAAATGGCATAGAGCGTCTAAATAAATCCCGCAATATAATATAAGAGAATCAACTAATCTCGAATCTCTTCAAATTAAATACAACCAATTGTCTCTCGAAATAATACAACTATCTATCTCGAAAATAAAATAAATCGACAATGCTCTATACGACAAAAATAAATACAAATCTTCCAAATTGTATTCTCGAATATTCTTCCCGAAAATATCCAAGCTAAAATTCATCTCCAATAAATCCAAAGCGCCCAAAATCCGCGCTAACCTGCCACTAAAAGAAAAATATGGGGAAGTACACAATACGACGGGAAAGATGCTCTACTAATACTAGCGGTGAATAAAACATAACAATACGAGTAATAATATTCAAATCAAATGCGAATCTCATAAGCATTTTATTAATATAATTTCTCAACGACACATTAATCCGAGTCACCAGGCCTCATCATACCGCGTCATACTTTATCAAGTAGTCGGAACAGGAATCTTGGCGGGTGCCCAACATCAGTGCCATATCAAAATCTCATGACAACATGCCCAACACAATAGTAATACCACAAGAATCAAAATTAAATTTCAACAATAATTTCTAGATTCCAAATGAATTTAGCAATTCAAATATGAGTCAATAATCACAAGAAAACAAAGGGAATAACACTCGCGAGATTAAGGAGCATATTGTGTAAAACCCCATACCTTAAACCACCAAAAGGAATCAACATAATTTTGCCCAGAAAGTCAGATTACACCATCAAGATCATCTCCCAAGTATACTTAAAACTCCTCCAAGATCCAACACCAAAACGACCCCCAAAACACATCCAAAAACTAGGGTTGAATGCATAATATAAAGGGCTAAGTGTATATAAAAAGAGAGGAAATAAAAATATGTTTACTGCATATTTTGTGTGAAAAGTTTGATCCAAAATGGTCACCCACGACCTCATTTTATAAGGCAAAAAGATAAGAAGTTGAATCAAAACAAAACTCTTCAAAACAACTTGCAGCGTATGAAATCAGCTCGGGTTCATCGATCGACCCCTGACATCAATCGATCGATCACCCGGTAAAATTGATTATGCTGACTTAAAATAATTCGAAGGGATAATTATTTAAAAACCAATTAAAAATCCGTTTTAACTCCGATTTCGAAATCGTTTGAAATTCTCGTCTTTTAAAATAATTCTCAACATATTTGAGCAATAAAAATAATTTTATCCAAAAACTTTATTTTCCTCTACATTTTGAAAATACCCCAAAAATTACGCGGGTTTTTACACTTCCCCACTAACAATGGAATTTCGCCCTCGAAATTCGTCGAAAGCCTACGCTAAAAAATCAGGCCAATAATCTCCAAAAATAATCTCGTTTCCCAGAAATAAATTTCTCACATCTAATCTCGGAACCTATCACGAAACGATCATCTAAAATTTCTATCTCCAAATAGGCGCCACAAAACGCAACAGACCCAAAACCCAAGACCCGAGGGTGGTCGTATACCTAAGCTCTAATATCATTCTGTAACACCCCGCCCGTGCCCGGGGAGAGCGGGGCGGAGCGATACATGCGATATAACTAATCAAATTCACAAATAAAATGGCATAAAGCATCTAAATAAATCCCGCAATATAATATAAGAGAATCCAGTAATCTCGAATCTCTTCAAATTAAATACAACCAATTGTCTCTCGAAATAATACAACTATCTATCTCGAAAATAAAATAAATCGACAATGCTCTATACGACAAAAATAAATACAAATCTTCCAAATTGTATTCTCGAATATTCTTCCCGAAAATATCCAAGCTAAAATTCATCTCCAATAAATCCAAAGCGCCCAAAATCCGCGCTAACGTGCCACTAAAAGAAAAATATGGGGAAGTACACAATACGACGGGAAAGATGCTCTACTAATATTAGCGGTGAGTAAAACATAACAATACGAGTAAGAATATTCAAATCAAATGCGAATCTCATAAGCATTTTATTAATATAATTTCTCAACGACACATTAATCCGAGTCACCAGGCCTCATCATACCGCGTCATACTTTATCAAGTAGTCGGAACAGGAATCTTGGCGGGTGCCCAACATCAGTGCCATATCAAAATCTCATGACAACATGCCCAACACAATAGTAATACCACAAGAATCAAAATTAAATTTCAACAATAATTTCTAGATTCCAAATGAATTTACCAATTCAAATATGAGTCAATAATCACAAGAAAACAAAGGGAATAACACTCGCGAGATTAAGGAGCATATTGTGTAAAACCCCATACCTTAAACCACCAAAAGGAATCAACATAATTTTGCCCAGAAAGTCAGATTACACTATCAAGATCATCTCCCAAGTATACTTAAAACTCCTCCAAGATCCAACACCAAAACGACCCCCAAAACACATCCAAAAACTAGGGTTGAATGCATAATATAAAGGGCTAAGTGTATATAAAAAGAGAGGAAATAAAAATATGTTTACTGCATATTTTGTGCGAAAAGTTTGATCCAAAATGGTCACCCACGACCTCATTTTATAAGGCAAAAAGATAAGAAGTTGAATCAAAACAAAACTCTTCAAAACAACTTGCAGCGTACGAAATCAGCTCGGGTTCATCGACCGACCCCTGACATCAATCGATCGATCACCCGGTAAAATTGATTATGCTGACTTAAAATAATTCGAAGGGATAATTATTTAAAAACCAATTAAAAATCCGTTTTAACTCCGATTTCGAAATCGTTTGAAATTCTCGTCTTTAAAAATAATTCTCAACATATTTGAGCAATAAAAATAATTTTATCCAAAAACTTTATTTTCCTCTACATTTTGAAAATACCCCAAAAATTACGCGGGTTGTTACACTTCCCCACTAACAATGGAATTTCGCCCTCGAAATTCGTCGAAAGCCTACGCTAAAAAATCAGGCCAATAATCTCCAAAAATAATCTCGTTTCCCAGAAATAAATTTCTCACATCTAATCTCGGAACCTATCACGAAACGATCATCTAAAATTTCTATCTCCAAATAGGCGCCACAAAACGCAACAGACCCAAAACCCAAGACCCGAGGGTGGTCGTATACCTAAGCTCTAATATCATTCTGTAACACCCCGCCCGTGCCCGGGGAGAGCGGGGCGGAGCGATACATGCGATAAAACTAATCAAATTCACAAATAAAATGGCATAGAGCATCTAAATAAATCCCGCAATATAATATAAGAGAATCGACTAATCTCGAATATCTTCAAATTAAATACAACCAATTGTCTCTCGAAATAATACAACTATCTATCTCGAAAATAAAATAAATCGACAATGCTCTATACGACAAAAATAAATACAAATCTTCCAAATTGTATTCTCGAATATTCTTCCCGAAAATATCCAAGCTAAAATTCATCTCCAATAAACCCAAAGCGCCCAAAATCCGCGCTAACCTGCCACTAAAAGAAAAATATGGGGAAGTACACAATACGACGGGAAAGATGCTCTACTAATATTAGCGGTGAGTAAAACATAACAATACGAGTAAGAATATTCAAATCAAATGCGAATCTCATAAGCATTTTATTAATATAATTTCTCAACGACACATTAATCCGAGTCACCAGGCCTCATCATACCGCGTCATACTTTATCAAGTAGTCGGAACAGGAATCTTGGCGGGTGCCCAACATCAGTGCCATATCAAAATCTCATGACAACATGCCCAACACAATAGTAATACCACAAGAATCAAAATTAAATTTCAACAATAATTTCTAGATTCCAAATGAATTTAGCAATTCAAATATGAGTCAATAATCACAAGAAAACAAAGGGAATAACACTCGCGAGATTAAGGAGCATATTGTGTAAAACCCCATACCTTAAACCACCAAAAGGAATCAACATAATTTTGCCCAGAAAGTCAGATTACACCATCAAGATAATCTCCCAAGTATACTTAAAACTCCTCCAAGATCCAACACCAAAACGACCCCCAAAACACATCCAAAAACTAGGGTTGAATGCATAATATAAAGGGCTAAGTGTATATAAAAAGAGAGGAAATAAAAATATGTTTACTGCATATTTTGTGCGAAAAGTTTGATCCAAAATGGTCACCCACGACCTCATTTTATAAGGCAAAAAGATAAGAAGTTGAATCAAAACAAAACTCTTCAAAACAACTTGCAGCGTACGAAATCAGCTCGGGTTCATCGATCGACCCCTGACATCAATCGATCGATCACCCGGTAAAATTGATTATGCTGACTTAAAATAATTCGAAGGGATAATTATTTAAAAACCAATTAAAAATCAGTTTTAACTCCGATTTCGAAATCGTTTGAAATTCTCGTCTTTTAAAATAATTCTCAACATATTTGAGCAATAAAAATAATTTTATCCAAAAACTTTATTTTCCTCTACATTTTGAAAATACCCCAAAAATTACGCGGGTTGTTACACTTCCCCACTAACAATGGAATTTCGCCCTCGAAATTCGTCGAAAGCCTACGCTAAAAAATCAGGCCAATAATCTCCAAAAATAATCTCGTTTCCCAAAAATAAATTTCTCACATCTAATCTCGGAACCTATCACGAAACGATCATCTAAAATTTCTATCTCCAAATAGGCGCCACAAAACGCAACAGACCCAAAACCCAAGACCCGAGGGTGGTCGTATACCTAAGCTCTAATATCATTCTGTAACACCCCGCCCGTGCCCGGGGAGAGCGGGGCGGAGCGATACATGCGATAAAACTAATCAAATTCACAAATAAAATGGCATAGAGCATCTAAATAAATCCCGCAATATAATATAAGAGAATCGACTAATCTCGAATCTCTTCAAATTAAATACAACCAATTGTCTCTCGAAATAATACAACTATCTATCTCGAAAATAAAATAAATCGACAATGCTCTATACGACAAAAATAAATACAAATCTTCCAAATTGTATTCTCGAATATTCTTCCCGAAAATATCCAAGCTAAAATTCATCTCCAATAAACCCAAAGCGCCCAAAATCCGCGCTAACCTGCCACTAAAAGAAAAATATGGGGAAGTACACAATACGACGGGAAAGATGCTCTACTAATATTAGCGGTGAGTAAAACATAACAATACGAGTAAGAATATTCAAATCAAATGCGAATCTCATAAGCATTTTATTAATATAATTTCTCAACGACACATTAATCCGAGTCACCAGGCCTCATCATACCGCGTCATACTTTATCAAGTAGTCGGAACAGGAATCTTGGCGGGTGCCCAACATCAGTGCCATATCAAAATCTCATGACAACATGCCCAACACAATAGTAATACCACAAGAATCAAAATTAAATTTCAACAATAATTTCTAGATTCCAAATGAATTTAGCAATTCAAATATGAGTCAATAATCACAAGAAAACAAAGGGAATAACACTCGCGAGATTAAGGAGCATATTGTGTAAAACCCCATACCTTAAACCACCAAAAGGAATCAACATAATTTTGCCCAGAAAGTCAGATTACACCATCAAGATCATCTCCCAAGTATACTTAAAACTCCTCCAAGATCCAACACCAAAACGACCCCCAAAACACATCCAAAAACTAGGGTTGAATGCATAATATAAAGGGCTAAGTGTATATAAAAAGAGAGGAAATAAAAATATGTTTACTGCATATTTTGTGCGAAAAGTTTGATCCAAAATGGTCACCCACGACCTCATTTTATAAGGCAAAAAGATAAGAAGTTGAATCAAAACAAAACTCTTCAAAACAACTTGCAGCGTACGAAATCAGCTCGGGTTCATCGATCGACCCCTGACATCAATCGATCGATCACCCGGTAAAATTGATTATGCTGACTTAAAATAATTCGAAGGGATAATTATTTAAAAACCAATTAAAAATCAGTTTTAACTCCGATTTCGAAATCGTTTGAAATTCTCGTCTTTTAAAATAATTCTCAACATATTTGAGCAATAAAAATAATTTTATCCAAAAACTTTATTTTCCTCTACATTTTGAAAATACCCCAAAAATTACGCGGGTTGTTACACTTCCCCACTAACAATGGAATTTCGCCCTCGAAATTCGTCGAAAGCCTACGCTAAAAAATCAGGCCAATAATCTCCAAAAATAATCTCGTTTCCCAAAAATAAATTTCTCACATCTAATCTCGGAACCTATCACGAAACGATCATCTAAAATTTCTATCTCCAAATAGGCGCCACAAAACGCAACAGACCCAAAACCCAAGACCCGAGGGTGGTCGTATACCTAAGCTCTAATATCATTCTGTAACACCCCGCCCGTGCCCGGGGAGAGCGGGGCGGAGCGATACATGCGATAAAACTAATCAAATTCACAAATAAAATGGCATAGAGCATCTAAATAAATCCCGCAATATAATATAAGAGAATCGACTAATCTCGAATATCTTCAAATTAAATACAACCAATTGTCTCTCGAAATAATACAACTATCTATCTCGAAAATAAAATAAATCGACAATGCTCTATACGACAAAAATAAATACAAATCTTCCAAATTGTATTCTCGAATATTCTTCCCGAAAATATCCAAGCTAAAATTCATCTCCAATAAACCCAAAGCGCCCAAAATCCGCGCTAACCTGCCACTAAAAGAAAAATATGGGGAAGTACACAATACGACGGGAAAGATGCTCTACTAATATTAGCGGTGAGTAAAACATAACAATACGAGTAAGAATATTCAAATCAAATGCGAATCTCATAAGCATTTTATTAATATAATTTCTCAACGACACATTAATCCGAGTCACCAGGCCTCATCATACCGCGTCATACTTTATCAAGTAGTCGGAACAGGAATCTTGGCGGGTGCCCAACATCAGTGCCATATCAAAATCTCATGACAACATGCCCAACACAATAGTAATACCACAAGAATCAAAATTAAATTTCAACAATAATTTCTAGATTCCAAATGAATTTAGCAATTCAAATATGAGTCAATAATCACAAGAAAACAAAGGGAATAACACTCGCGAGATTAAGGAACATATTGTGTAAAACCCCATACCTTAAACCACCAAAAGGAATCAACATAATTTTGCCCAGAAAGTCAGATTACACCATCAAGATCATCTCCCAAGTATACTTAAAACTCCTCCAAGATCCAACACCAAAACGACCCCCAAAACACATCCAAAAACTAGGGTTGAATGCATAATATAAAGGGCTAAGTGTATATAAAAAGAGAGGAAATAAAAATATGTTTACTGCATATTTTGTGCGAAAAGTTTGATCCAAAATGGTCACCCACGACCTCATTTTATAAGGCAAAAAGATAAGAAGTTGAATCAAAACAAAACTCTTCAAAACAACTTGCAGCGTACGAAATCAGCTCGGGTTCATCGATCGACCCCTGACATCAATCGATCGATCACCCGGTAAAATTGATTATGCTGACTTAAAATAATTCGAAGGGATAATTATTTAAAAACCAATTAAAAATCCGTTTTAACTCCGATTTCGAAATCGTTTGAAATTCTCGTCTTTAAAAATAATTCTCAACATATTTGAGCAATAAAAATAATTTTATCCAAAAACTTTATTTTCCTCTACATTTTGAAAATACCCCAAAAATTACGCGGGTTGTTACACTTCCCCACTAACAATGGAATTTCGCCCTCGAAATTCGTCGAAAGCCTACGCTAAAAAATCAGGCCAATAATCTCCAAAAATAATCTCGTTTCCCAAAAATAAATTTCTCACATCTAATCTCGGAACCTATCACGAAACGATCATCTAAAATTTCTATCTCCAAATAGGCGCCACAAAACGCAACAGACCCAAAACCCAAGACCCGAGGGTGGTCGTATACCTAAGCTCTAATATCATTCTGTAACACCCCGCCCGTGCCCGGGGAGAGCGGGGCGGAGCGATACATGCGATAAAACTAATCAAATTCACAAATAAAATGGCATAGAGCATCTAAATAAATCCCGCAATATAATATAAGAGAATCGACTAATCTCGAATATCTTCAAATTAAATACAACCAATTGTCTCTCGAAATAATACAACTATCTATCTCGAAAATAAAATAAATCGACAATGCTCTATACGACAAAAATAAATACAAATCTTCCAAATTGTATTCTCGAATATTCTTCCCGAAAATATCCAAGCTAAAATTCATCTCCAATAAATCCAAAGCGCCCAAAATCCGCGCTAACCTGCCACTAAAAGAAAAATATGGGGAAGTACACAATACGACGGGAAAGATGCTCTACTAATATTAGCGGTGAGTAAAACATAACAATACGAGTAAGAATATTCAAATCAAATGCGAATCTCATAAGCATTTTATTAATATAATTTCTCAACGACACATTAATCCGAGTCACCAGGCCTCATCATACCGCGTCATACTTTATCAAGTAGTCGGAACAGGAATCTTGGCGGGTGCCCAACATCAGTGCCATATCAAAATCTCATGACAACATGCCCAACACAATAGTAATACCACAAGAATCAAAATTAAATTTCAACAATAATTTCTAGATTCCAAATGAATTTAGCAATTCAAATATGAGTCAATAATCACAAGAAAACAAAGGGAATAACACTCGCGAGATTAAGGAGCATATTGTGTAAAACCCCATACCTTAAACCACCAAAAGGAATCAACATAATTTTGCCCAGAAAGTCAGATTACACCATCAAGATCATCTCCCAAGTATACTTAAAACTCCTCCAAGATCCAACACCAAAACGACCCCCAAAACACATCCAAAAACTAGGGTTGAATGCATAATATAAAGGGCTAAGTGTATATAAAAAGAGAGGAAATAAAAATATGTTTACTGCATATTTTGTGCGAAAAGTTTGATCCAAAATGGTCACCCACGACCTCATTTTATAAGGCAAAAAGATAAGAAGTTGAATCAAAACAAAACTCTTCAAAACAACTTGCAGCGTACGAAATCAGCTCGGGTTCATCGATCGACCCCTGACATCAATCGATCGATCACCCGGTAAAATTGATTATGCTGACTTAAAATAATTCGAAGGGATAATTATTTAAAAACCAATTAAAAATCCGTTTTAACTCCGATTTCGAAATCGTTTGAAATTCTCGTCTTTTAAAATAATTCTCAACATATTTGAGCAATAAAAATAATTTTATCCAAAAACTTTATTTTCCTCTACATTTTGAAAATACCCCAAAAATTACGCGGGTTGTTACACTTCCCCACTAACAATGGAATTTCGCCCTCGAAATTCGTCGAAAGCCTACGCTAAAAAATCAGGCCAATAATCTCCAAAAATAATCTCGTTTCCCAGAAATAAATTTCTCACATCTAATCTCGGAACCAATCACGAAACGATCATCTAAAATTTCAATCTCCAAATAGGCGCCACAAAACGCAACAGACCCAAAACCCAAGACCCGAGGGTGGTCGTATACCTAAGCTCTAATATCATTCTGTAACACCCCCCCCGTGCCCGGGGAGAGCGGGGCGGAGCGATACATGCGATAAAACTAATCAAATTCACAAATAAAATGGCATAGAGCGTCTAAATAAATCCCGCAATATAATATAAGAGAATCGACTAATCTCGAATCTCTTCAAATTAAATACAACCAATTGTCTCTCGAAATAATACAACTATCTATCTCGAAAATAAAATAAATCGACAATGCTCTATACGACAAAAATAAATACAAATCTTCCAAATTGTATTCTCGAATATTCTTCCCGAAAATATCCAAGCTAAAATTCATCTCCAATAAATCCAAAGCGCCCAAAATCCGCGCTAACCTGCCACTAAAAGAAAAATATGGGGAAGTACACAATACGACGGGAAAGATGCTCTACTAATATTAGCGGTGAGTAAAACATAACAATACGAGTAAGAATATTCAAATCAAATGCGAATCTCATAAGCATTTTATTAATATAATTTCTCAACGACACATTAATCCGAGTCACCAGGCCTCATCATACCGCGTCATACTTTATCAAGTAGTCGGAACAGGAATCTTGGCGGGTGCCCAACATCAGTGCCATATCATAATCTCATGACAACATGCCCAACACAATAGTAATACCACAAGAATCAAAATTAAATTTCAACAATAATTTCTAGATTCCAAATGAATTTAGCAATTCAAATATGAGTCAATAATCACAAGAAAACAAAGGGAATAACACTCGCGAGATTAAGGAGCATATTGTGTAAAACCCCATACCTTAAACCACCAAAAGGAATCAACATAATTTTGCCCAGAAAGTCAGATTACACCATCAAGATCATCTCCCAAGTATACTTAAAACTCCTCCAAGATCCAACACCAAAACGACCCCCAAAACACATCCAAAAACTAGGGTTGAATGCATAATATAAAGGGCTAAGTGTATATAAAAAGAGAGGAAATAAAAATATGTTTACTGCATATTTTGTGCGAAAAGTTTGATCCAAAATGGTCACCCACGACCTCATTTTATAAGGCAAAAAGATAAGAAGTTGAATCAAAACAAAACTCTTCAAAACAACTTGCAGCGTACGAAATCAGCTCGGGTTCATCGATCGACCCCTGACATCAATCGATCGATCACCCGGTAAAATTGATTATGCTGACTTAAAATAATTCGAAGGGATAATTATTTAAAAACCAATTAAAAATCCGTTTTAACTCCGATTTCGAAATCGTTTGAAATTCTCGTCTTTAAAAATAATTCTCAACATATTTGAGCAATAAAAATAATTTTATCCAAAAACTTTATTTTCCTCTACATTTTGAAAATACCCCAAAAATTACGCGGGTTGTTACACTTCCCCACTAACAATGGAATTTCGCCCTCGAAATTCGTCGAAAGCCTACGCTAAAAAATCAGGCCAATAATCTCCAAAAATAATCTCGTTTCCCAGAAATAAATTTCTCACATCTAATCTCGGAACCTATCACGAAACGATCATCTAAAATTTCTATCTCCAAATAGGCGCCACAAAACGCAACAGACCCAAAACCCAAGACCCGAGGGTGGTCGTATACCTAAGCTCTAATATCATTCTGTAACACCCCGCCCGTGCCCGGGGAGAGCGGGGCGGAGCGATACATGCGATAAAACTAATCAAATTCACAAATAAAATGGCATAGAGCATCTAAATAAATCCCGCAATATAATATAAGAGAATCGACTAATCTCGAATATCTTCAAATTAAATACAACCAATTGTCTCTCGAAATAATACAACTATCTATCTCGAAAATAAAATAAATCGACAATGCTCTATACGACAAAAATAAATACAAATCTTCCAAATTGTATTCTCGAATATTCTTCCCGAAAATATCCAAGCTAAAATTCATCTCCAATAAATCCAAAGCGCCCAAAATCCGCGCTAACCTGCCACTAAAAGAAAAATATGGGGAAGTACACAATACGACGGGAAAGATGCTCTACTAATATTAGCGGTGAGTAAAACATAACAATACGAGTAAGAATATTCAAATCAAATGCGAATCTCATAAGCATTTTATTAATATAATTTCTCAACGACACATTAATCCGAGTCACCAGGCCTCATCATACCGCGTCATACTTTATTAAGTAGTCGGAACAGGAATCTTGGCGGGTGCCCAACATCAGTGCCATATCAAAATCTCATGACAACATGCCCAACACAATAGTAATACCACAAGAATCAAAATTAAATTTCAACAATAATTTCTAGATTCCAAATGAATTTAGCAATTCAAATATGAGTCAATAATCACAAGAAAACAAAGGGAATAACACTCGCGAGATTAAGGAGCATATTGTGTAAAACCCCATACCTTAAACCACCAAAAGGAATCAACATAATTTTGCCCAGAAAGTCAGATTACACCATCAAGATCATCTCCCAAGTATACTTAAAACTCCTCCAAGATCCAACACCAAAACGACCCCCAAAACACATCCAAAAACTAGGGTTGAATGCATAATATAAAGGGCTAAGTGTATATAAAAAGAGAGGAAATAAAAATATGTTTACTGCATATTTTGTGCGAAAAGTTTGATCCAAAATGGTCACCCACGACCTCATTTTATAAGGCAAAAAGATAAGAAGTTGAATCAAAACAAAACTCTTCAAAACAACTTGCAGCGTACGAAATCAGCTCGGGTTCATCGATCGACCCCTGACATCAATCGATCGATCACCCGGTAAAATTGATTATGCTGACTTAAAATAATTCGAAGGGATAATTATTTAAAAACCAATTAAAAATCCGTTTTAACTCCGATTTCGAAATCGTTTGAAATTCTCGTCTTTAAAAATAATTCTCAACATATTTGAGCAATAAAAATAATTTTATCCAAAAACTTTATTTTCCTCTACATTTTGAAAATACCCAAAAAATTACGCGGGTTGTTACACTTCCCCACTAACAATGGAATTTCGCCCTCGAAATTCGTCGAAAGCTTACCCTAAAAAATCAGGCCGATAATCTCCAAAAATAATCTCGTTTCCCAGAAATAAATTTCTCACATCTAATCTCGGAACCTATCACGAAACGATCATCTAAAATTTCTGTCTCCAAATAGGCGCCACAAAACGCAACAGACCCAAAACCCAAGACCCGAGGGTGGTCGTATACCTAAGCTCTAATATCATTCTGTAACACCCCGCCCGTGCCCGGGGAGAGCGGGGCAGAGCGATACATGCGATAAAACTAATCAAATTCACAAATAAAATGGCATAGAGCATCTAAATAAATCCCGCAATATAATATAAGAGAATCAACTAATCTCGAATCTCTTCAAATTAAATACAACCAATTGTCTCTCGAAATAATACAACTATCTATCTCGAAAATAAAATAAATCGACAATGCTCTATACGACAAAAATAAATACAAATCTTCCAAATTGTATTCTCGAATATTCTTCCCGAAAATATCCAAGCTAAAATTCATCTCCAATAAATCCAAAGCGCCCAAAATCCGCGCTAACCTGCCACTAAAAGAAAAATATGGGGAAGTACACAATACGACGGGAAAGATGCTCTACTAATATTAGCGGTGAGTAAAACATAACAATACGAGTAAGAATATTCAAATCAAATGCGAATCTCATAAGCATTTTATTAATATAATTTCTCAACGACACATTAATCCGAGTCACCAGGCCTCATCATACCGCGTCATACTTTATTAAGTAGTCGGAACAGGAATCTTGGCGGGTGCCCAACATCAGTGCCATATCAAAATCTCATGACAACATGCCCAACACAATAGTAATACCACAAGAATCAAAATTAAATTTCAACAATAATTTCTAGATTCCAAATGAATTTAGCAATTCAAATATGAGTCAATAATCACAAGAAAACAAAGGGAATAACACTCGCGAGATTAAGGAGCATATTGTGTAAAACCCCATACCTTAAACCACCAAAAGGAATCAACATAATTTTGCCCAGAAAGTCAGATTACACCATCAAGATCATCTCCCAAGTATACTTAAAACTCCTCCAAGATCCAACACCAAAACGACCCCCAAAACACATCCAAAAACTAGGGTTGAATGCATAATATAAAGGGCTAAGTGTATATAAAAAGAGAGGAAATAAAAATATGTTTACTGCATATTTTGTGCGAAAAGTTTGATCCAAAATGGTCACCCACGACCTCATTTTATAAGGCAAAAAGATAAGAAGTTGAATCAAAACAAAACTCTTCAAAACAACTTGCAGCGTACGAAATCAGCTCGGGTTCATCGATCGACCCCTGACATCAATCGATCGATCACCCGGTAAAATTGATTATGCTGACTTAAAATAATTCGAAGGGATAATTATTTAAAAACCAATTAAAAATCCGTTTTAACTCCGATTTCGAAATCGTTTGAAATTCTCGTCTTTAAAAATAATTCTCAACATATTTGAGCAATAAAAATAATTTTATCCAAAAACTTTATTTTCCTCTACATTTTGAAAATACCCCAAAAATTACGCGGGTTGTTACACTTCCCCACTAACAATGGAATTTCGCCCTCGAAATTCGTCGAAAGCCTACGCTAAAAAATCAGGCCAATAATCTCCAAAAATAATCTCGTTTCCCAGAAATAAATTTCTCACATCTAATCTCGGAACCTATCACGAAATGATCATCTAAAATTTCTATCTCCAAATAGGCGCCACAAAACGCAACAGACCCAAAACCCAAGACCCGAGGGTGGTCGTATACCTAAGCTCTAATATCATTCTGTAACACCCCGCCCGTGCCCGGGGAGAGCGGGGCGGAGCGATACATGCGATAAAACTAATCAAATTCACAAATAAAATGGCATAGAGCATCTAAATAAATCCCGCAATATAATATAAGAGAATCAACTAATCTAGAATCTCTTCAAATTAAATACAACCAATTGTCTCTCGAAATAATACAACTATCTATCTCGAAAATAAAATAAATCGACAATGCTCTATACGACAAAAATAAATACAAATCTTCCAAATTGTATTCTCGAATATTCTTCCCGAAAATATCCAAGCTAAAATTCATCTCCAATAAATCCAAAGCGCCCAAAATCCGCGCTAACCTGCCACTAAAAGAAAAATATGGGGAAGTACACAATACGACGGGAAAGATGCTCTACTAATATTAGCGGTGAGTAAAACATAACAATACGAGTAAGAATATTCAAATCAAATGCGAATCTCATAAGCATTTTATTAATATAATTTCTCAACGACACATTAATCCGAGTCACCAGGCCTCATCATACCGCGTCATACTTTATCAAGTAGTCGGAAAAGGAATCTTGGCGGGTGCCCAACATCAGTGCCATATCAAAATCTCATGACAACATGCCCAACACAATAGTAATACCACAAGAATCAAAATTAAATTTCAACAATAATTTCTAGATTCCAAATGAATTTAGCCATTCAAATATGAGTCAATAATCACAAGAAAACAAAGGGAATAACACTCGCGAGATTAAGGAGCATATTGTGTAAAACCCCATACCTTAAACCACCAAAAGGAATCAACATAATTTTGCCCAGAAAGTCAGATTACACCATCAAGATCATCTCCCAAGTATACTTAAAACTCCTCCAAGATCCAACACCAAAACGACCCCCAAAACACATCCAAAAACTAGGGTTGAATGCATAATATAAAGGGCTAAGTGTATATAAAAAGAGAGGAAATAAAAATATGTTTACTGCATATTTTGTGCGAAAAGTTTGATCCAAAATGGTCACCCACGACCTCATTTTATAAGGCAAAAAGATAAGAAGTTGAATCAAAACAAAACTCTTCAAACCAACTTGCAGCGTACGAAATCAGCTCGGGTTCATCGATCGACCCCTGACATCAATCGATCGATCACCCGGTAAAATTGATTATGCTGACTTAAAATAATTCGAAGGGATAATTATTTAAAAACCAATTAAAAATCCGTTTTAACTCCGATTTCGAAATCGTTTGAAATTCTCGTCTTTAAAAATAATTCTCAACATATTTGAGCAATAAAAATAATTTTATCCAAAAACTTTATTTTCCTCTACATTTTGAAAATACCCCAAAAATTACGCGGGTTGTTACACTTCCCCACTAACAATGGAATTTCGCCCTCGAAATTCGTCGAAAGCCTACGCTAAAAAATCAGGCCAATAATCTCCAAAAATAATCTCGTTTCCCAAAAATAAATTTCTCACATCTAATCTCGGAACCTATCACGAAACGATCATCTAAAATTTCTATCTCCAAATAGGCGCCACAAAACGCAACAGACCCAAAACCCAAGACCCGAGGGTGGTCGTATACCTAAGCTCTAATATCATTCTGTAACACCCCGCCCGTGCCCGGGGAGAGCGGGGCGGAGCGATACATGCGATAAAACTAATCAAATTCACAAATAAAATGGCATAGAGCGTCTAAATAAATCCCGCAATATAATATAAGAGAATCAACTAATCTCGAATCTCTTCAAATTAAATACAACCAATTGTCTCTCGAAATAATACAACTATCTATCTCGAAAATAAAATAAATCGACAATGCTCTATACGACAAAAATAAATACAAATCTTCCAAATTGTATTCTCGAATATTCTTCCCGAAAATATCCAAGCTAAAATTCATCTCCAATAAATCCAAAGCGCCCAAAATCCGCGCTAACCTGCCACTAAAAGAAAAATATGGGGAAGTACACAATACGACGGGAAAGATGCTCTACTAATATTAGCGGTGAGTAAAACATAACAATACGAGTAAGAATATTCAAATCAAATGCGAATCTCATAAGCATTTTATTAATATAATTTCTCAACGACACATTAATCCGAGTCACCAGGCCTCATCATACCGCGTCATACTTTATCAAGTAGTCGGAAAAGGAATCTTGGCGGGTGCCCAACATCAGTGCCATATCAAAATCTCATGACAACATGCCCAACACAATAGTAATACCACAAGAATCAAAATTAAATTTCAACAATAATTTCTAGATTCCAAATGAATTTAGCCATTCAAATATGAGTCAATAATCACAAGAAAACAAAGGGAATAACACTCGCGAGATTAAGGAGCATATTGTGTAAAACCCCATACCTTAAACCACCAAAAGGAATCAACATAATTTTGCCCAGAAAGTCAGATTACACCATCAAGATCATCTCCCAAGTATACTTAAAACTCCTCCAAGATCCAACACCAAAACGACCCCCAAAACACATCCAAAAACTAGGGTTGAATGCATAATATAAAGGGCTAAGTGTATATAAAAAGAGAGGAAATAAAAATATGTTTACTGCATATTTTGTGCGAAAAGTTTGATCCAAAATGGTCACCCACGACCTCATTTTATAAGGCAAAAAGATAAGAAGTTGAATCAAAACAAAACTCTTCAAACCAACTTGCAGCGTACGAAATCAGCTCGGGTTCATCGATCGACCCCTGACATCAATCGATCGATCACCCGGTAAAATTGATTATGCTGACTTAAAATAATTCGAAGGGATAATTATTTAAAAACCAATTAAAAATCCGTTTTAACTCCGATTTCGAAATCGTTTGAAATTCTCGTCTTTAAAAATAATTCTCAACATATTTGAGCAATAAAAATAATTTTATCCAAAAACTTTATTTTCCTCTACATTTTGAAAATACCCCAAAAATTACGCGGGTTGTTACACTTCCCCACTAACAATGGAATTTCGCCCTCGAAATTCGTCGAAAGCCTACGCTAAAAAATCAGGCCAATAATCTCCAAAAATAATCTCGTTTCCCAAAAATAAATTTCTCACATCTAATCTCGGAACCTATCACGAAACGATCATCTAAAATTTCTATCTCCAAATAGGCGCCACAAAACGCAACAGACCCAAAACCCAAGACCCGAGGGTGGTCGTATACCTAAGCTCTAATATCATTCTGTAACACCCCGCCCGTGCCCGGGGAGAGCGGGGCGGAGCGATACATGCGATAAAACTAATCAAATTCACAAATAAAATGGCATAGAGCGTCTAAATAAATCCCGCAATATAATATAAGAGAATCAACTAATCTCGAATCTCTTCAAATTAAATACAACCAATTGTCTCTCGAAATAATACAACTATCTATCTCGAAAATAAAATAAATCGACAATGCTCTATACGACAAAAATAAATACAAATCTTCCAAATTGTATTCTCGAATATTCTTCCCGAAAATATCCAAGCTAAAATTCATCTCCAATAAATCCAAAGCGCCCAAAATCCGCGCTAACCTGCCACTAAAAGAAAAATATGGGGAAGTACACAATACGACGGGAAAGATGCTCTACTAATATTAGCGGTGAGTAAAACATAACAATACGAGTAAGAATATTCAAATCAAATGCGAATCTCATAAGCATTTTATTAATATAATTTCTCAACGACACATTAATCCGAGTCACCAGGCCTCATCATACCGCGTCATACTTTATCAAGTAGTCGGAAAAGGAATCTTGGCGGGTGCCCAACATCAGTGCCATATCAAAATCTCATGACAACATGCCCAACACAATAGTAATACCACAAGAATCAAAATTAAATTTCAACAATAATTTCTAGATTCCAAATGAATTTAGCCATTCAAATATGAGTCAATAATCACAAGAAAACAAAGGGAATAACACTCGCGAGATTAAGGAGCATATTGTGTAAAACCCCATACCTTAAACCACCAAAAGGAATCAACATAATTTTGCCCAGAAAGTCAGATTACACCATCAAGATCATCTCCCAAGTATACTTAAAACTCCTCCAAGATCCAACACCAAAACGACCCCCAAAACACATCCAAAAACTAGGGTTGAATGCATAATATAAAGGGCTAAGTGTATATAAAAAGAGAGGAAATAAAAATATGTTTACTGCATATTTTGTGCGAAAAGTTTGATCCAAAATGGTCACCCACGACCTCATTTTATAAGGCAAAAAGATAAGAAGTTGAATCAAAACAAAACTCTTCAAACCAACTTGCAGCGTACGAAATCAGCTCGGGTTCATCGATCGACCCCTGACATCAATCGATCGATCACCCGGTAAAATTGATTATGCTGACTTAAAATAATTCGAAGGGATAATTATTTAAAAACCAATTAAAAATCCGTTTTAACTCCGATTTCGAAATCGTTTGAAATTCTCGTCTTTAAAAATAATTCTCAACATATTTGAGCAATAAAAATAATTTTATCCAAAAACTTTATTTTCCTCTACATTTTGAAAATACCCCAAAAATTACGCGGGTTGTTACACTTCCCCACTAACAATGGAATTTCGCCCTCGAAATTCGTCGAAAGCCTACGCTAAAAAATCAGGCCAATAATCTCCAAAAATAATCTCGTTTCCCAAAAATAAATTTCTCACATCTAATCTCGGAACCTATCACGAAACGATCATCTAAAATTTCTATCTCCAAATAGGCGCCACAAAACGCAACAGACCCAAAACCCAAGACCCGAGGGTGGTCGTATACCTAAGCTCTAATATCATTCTGTAACACCCCGCCCGTGCCCGGGGAGAGCGGGGCGGAGCGATACATGCGATAAAACTAATCAAATTCACAAATAAAATGGCATAGAGCGTCTAAATAAATCCCGCAATATAATATAAGAGAATCAACTAATCTCGAATCTCTTCAAATTAAATACAACCAATTGTCTCTCGAAATAATACAACTATCTATCTCGAAAATAAAATAAATCGACAATGCTCTATACGACAAAAATAAATACAAATCTTCCAAATTGTATTCTCGAATATTCTTCCCGAAAATATCCAAGCTAAAATTCATCTCCAATAAATCCAAAGCGCCCAAAATCCGCGCTAACCTGCCACTAAAAGAAAAATATGGGGAAGTACACAATACGACGGGAAAGATGCTCTACTAATATTAGCGGTGAGTAAAACATAACAATACGAGTAAGAATATTCAAATCAAATGCGAATCTCATAAGCATTTTATTAATATAATTTCTCAACGACACATTAATCCGAGTCACCAGGCCTCATCATACCGCGTCATACTTTATCAAGTAGTCGGAACAGGAATCTTGGCGGGTGCCGAACATCAGTGCCATATCAAAATCTCATGACAACATGCCCAACACAATAGTAATACCACAAGAATCAAAATTAAATTTCAACAATAATTTCTAGATTCCAAATGAATTTAGCAATTCAAATATGAGTCAATAATCACAAGAAAACAAAGGGAATAACACTCGCGAGATTAAGGAGCATATTGTGTAAAACCCCATACCTTAAACCACCAAAAGGAATCAACATAATTTTGCCCAGAAAGTCAGATTACACCATCAAGATCATCTCCCAAGTATACTTAAAACTCCTCCAAGATCCAACACCAAAACGACCCCCAAAACACATCCAAAAACTAGGGTTGAATGCATAATATAAAGGGCTAAGTGTATATAAAAAGAGAGGAAATAAAAATATGTTTACTGCATATTTTGTGCGAAAAGTTTGATCCAAAATGGTCACCCACGACCTCATTTTATAAGGCAAAAAGATAAGAAGTTGAATCAAAACAAAACTCTTCAAAACAACTTGCAGCGTACGAAATCAGCTCGGGTTCATCGATCGACCCCTGACATCAATCGATCGATCACCCGGTAAAATTGATTATGCTGACTTAAAATAATTCGAAGGGATAATTATTTAAAAACCAATTAAAAATCCGTTTTAACTCCGATTTCGAAATCGTTTGAAATTCTCGTCTTTAAAAATAATTCTCAACATATTTGAGCAATAAAAATAATTTTATCCAAAAACTTTATTTTCCTCTACATTTTGAAAATACCCCAAAAATTACGCGGGTTGTTACACTTCCCCACTAACAATGGAATTTCGCCCTCGAAATTCGTCGAAAGCCTACGCTAAAAAATCAGGCCAATAATCTCCAAAAATAATCTCGTTTCCCATAAATAAATTTCTCACATCTAATCTCGGAACCTATCACGAAACGATCATCTAAAATTTCTATCTCCAAATAGGCGCCACAAAACGCAACAGACCCAAAACCCAAGACCCGAGGGTGGTCGTATACCTAAGCTCTAATATCATTCTGTAACACCCCGCCCGTGCCCGGGGAGAGCGGGGCGGAGCGATACATGCGATAAAACTAATCAAATTCACAAATAAAATGGCATAGAGCATCTAAATAAATCCCGCAATATAATATAAGAGAATCCAGTAATCTCGAATCTCTTCAAATTAAATACAACCAATTGTCTCTCGAAATAATACAACTATCTATCTCGAAAATAAAATAAATCGACAATGCTCTATACGACAAAAATAAATACAAATCTTCCAAATTGTATTCTCGAATATTCTTCCCGAAAATATCCAAGCTAAAATTCATCTCCAATAAATCCAAAGCGCCCAAAATCCGCGCTAACCTGCCACTAAAAGAAAAATATGGGGAAGTACACAATACGACGGGAAAGATGCTCTACTAATATTAGCGGTGAGTAAAACATAACAATACGAGTAAGAATATTCAAATCAAATGCGAATCTCATAAGCATTTTATTAATATAATTTCTCAACGACACATTAATCCGAGTCACCAGGCCTCATCATACCGCGTCATACTTTATCAAGTAGTCGGAACAGGAATCTTGGCGGGTGCCCAACATCAGTGCCATATCAAAATCTCATGACAACATGCCCAACACAATAGTAATACCACAAGAATCAAAATTAAATTTCAACAATAATTTCTAGATTCCAAATGAATTTAGCAATTCAAATATGAGTCAATAATCACAAGAAAACAAAGGGAATAACACTCGCGAGATTAAGGAGCATATTGTGTAAAACCCCATACCTTAAACCACCAAAAGGAATCAACATAATTTTGCCCAGAAAGTCAGATTACACCATCAAGATCATCTCCCAAGTATACTTAAAACTCCTCCAAGATCCATGATACGACGCAAATATTGCGTATTTCACCCGTTAACCTACGCCTTATTAGCCCCCTTGGGTATCTTAATCCCTATACTTATGCTCGTTAACCAGACATCCTCGGATTTCTAGGTTAACATGTTTTGCAGGGGTTAATTGAGCTTTTGTAGGTATTTGGATGCTTAGTATGAAGTTCGGACGCTTTCCGAAAATGTTTCGTCGTTTTTTGCAGCTTCGGGGGCATTTTAGTAATTTCATCATTCGGGTTTGAATCCCGAGCTCTTCACGGAAGTTGAAGCCCTCTGATTTCTCTTCGCGTGGCCGCCGACGGTGCATGATTCTGAGTTGTATCGAAAGAGTTATGGCATTTTTAGGATGGTTTTTACTTCAAATTCACACTTAAGGTCACATTCAAGGGCATTTTAGTCATTTCATAATTTGGTTTTTTGGCCCAATGTCTTCTTGGATGTTGTATTCCTCTGAGTTATCTTCGCGTAGCCTCCGACCGTGCCTCATTCCGAGCTATAACGAATAAATGGCGGCATTTTCCGTAAAACAGGACAAAGCTGCATAATTCAGACCTGTAGGTTGCGAATCGATTCGGCCCAAAACCGAATCGATTCGGAATTCTGCAGAATTGCAGATTCGAACTTCCCCTGTTTCCGAATCGATTCGGACCATTTCCGAATCGATTCGGCCCTTCAGATTTTTGGTTTTCTTCCCTTTTATTACAAGTTTGCCATGGGATATTTTGTATTAAACCAATTCTCTCTCATTTGAGAGGAAATATATCAGTTTATACACGATTTTAGGTTAGTTTAGCTTAGGTTTTGAGGGTTTTGAAGAGTTGTTCATCAATTGTTCTTGGATTGACTCCCTTTTGGATTGATTGTTGCACTATTCATCATCCCCTCCATTTATATAGTTTGTATTTCTTAATTCCTTGCTTTCTAATTAGATTTACATGCTTTCCTAAATAGTTTATTGTGTTTATTTATTGCTTTCTTAGTTTAATTAGTTTATTCATGCTTAGACCTTAGATAAATAGGGTCGGGATTGCGTTTCCACCATTTTCGGGTTTGGACCTCGAAAATTAGGTTTTGTGTAAAATTGCGTTTAATTGAAACCGCGTGTATTAAAGTTGGATTGTTATGCGTTTAACTTTATTTGTCACGCAACTTTAGTGTTTATAGCGACAATCCGAATTTAATCCACGTGTGACCATTTTCAGTTAAATGTTTAATCTCGCAACTTTGGGTTAAATTCCTTCTTGTGTGATGTTTATGCTTAATTGTAAATGCTCGATTAAATGTTTTCGAACCGTAATTCTAATTAGTAGTTGTTTCGATCCGTGGGGTATAATGCGATCCCGATCCTCGCTTTCCTTTAATTTAGCGTTAACTTTTCTTTTCTTTTATCACCATTTCCAACCTATCATCTTTTACATTTTTATTCTTGAAGTTTTAAAACAATTAACATCTAAAATTCAATCACTCCCTGTGGATTTACGATACCCGACTTACCGCTGTACTTGCTTGTCATGTGTAGTAGTATATTAGGTTTTTATCTTTTGTATCGCGGCGGCGAAACACACGACGATTGTGCACTTACACGCGCACACTTTTTTCGCCAGATCAAATTGGCGCCGTTTCCGGGGAGTGTGTTTTAGATAGTAATTGTTTTATTATTTCGTAGTATTTTTCCTTTTGTATTTGTATTCTTTGTTTTAACCCTTTTTGCAGGATTGCATACTTTGAGCGCTAAGAAACTTTGATTCGCGGTTGCTCACTTTATTTCTTGGATTCTCCATCTTTCAAACAACGAGGTAATCATGTCCTACTATTATAGTTATTACGGTTATTCTAATGATTCATACTTTGGGGATAGTTTTCAAGTTTTCCATTTTCAAGATTTTCTTGAAAATGAAAGACTTGAAAACATTTATCGGAATGAAAATCGTTATTGGAAGCTTGAGTTGGATTCATTATTCGAATCCAATGACGATTCTTATTTCATAACTTTCGAAGATGAGTTTCAACCAAATGAGGAGTCCGAGGCTCTTGAGCCGAGGAAGCCTACTTTGGAAGAAACTTTGCTTCTTTACTCCCAAGGTTTGGAAAGCTTAAATGATGCTGGAATGAGACTCGGTGCACTTTGCGATGAGATGAATTCTTATGCACAAAACAACGAGGAGGTGGAAACTTGTGTTTCACCTAAATTTTTCGAAGAATTTCTCATCGAATGTGAATCTTTCTCCCCCGAAATTCAATATCCTTCCGACGATGAGTCGATTGAGATTGAATTTGTTTCATCACCATATTCGTTTTCCATCATTGAACCATTAGAATTACCAGTTGATTCCTATGAGCCGGTAGAAACTTTTAAAACTTCTACACTTTTTGCCGATGAGGACTCCTTGCCGGACTTGTTTTCGATGGATGTTATCCCCACGTGTGCACCATCTCCCATTCCATTTGAAAAATATTTGGGAGATGAGTCTATTTTTCTTGGACCTCAAGTGTACCTTTCCCCTTTATTATCCAAATCCCCCATCGTCCCCCAAAAATTTCAAATTGGCGATGGTTCACTTTTTTCACTTCCCACATGCCTTCCGTTTTTCAAACGGAATTCATATCTTCCGGGAGGCATGTTCACTTTGGAGGGTCCATCGTTGATCTTTCAAAGTCAAATCCCTTTTTGGGTGGACCCTCAACTATTTAGACTTCTAGTGTATAGTTAGTGTGAAGCCTAAATAGTAGGTTGTAAATAGTTAGCTTTTTAATTTTCTTTCTTTCCTTTTTTTTCTTTCCTTTTTAATTTAGTCTAGTGTAATTAGTTAACTTTTTGTTATTTGTTTTTGCTATGCTCGGTACTAACTTGTTTTGTAGATTCCTTTGGACTCGCGCTTATGGAGATCGCTCCAATTTTGGGTAATATCGTTCTTTTCCTCTCTTTGTGTTGTGTTCTTAATGCGCATTGAGGACAATGCAACATTTAAGTTAGGGGGTGTAGGATATTCTATCCATTTCATGTGTAGTTCATGGATTTGCTCATATTTAGTTACTGAGTATGCCTTTTTGTGAAAAATTTAAAAAAAATTCAAAAATATTTTCTTTCTTTTTTCTCCTTTGTTGGGCATTTTGCCTTGTTTTCGATGACAAATTTCAATAATTGCCCGATCCAATAGACAACTCAATGATGCATGTTCTCGATTTTAGAAGTTATTAGACTTTAGTCCTCAAATCATTGATATTGTGAATAACTTCATGAATTAAACTTTATCCCATGAGCATATGCACTTTCCTTGTTATATTGATTTGGTTTAAGATTTTTATAACTCAGTAATCTTTTGTTGCATTGTATATACTTACACCGAGTAAGCTTAGTACCTTTCGTCGTTTGTGAGTGTTATACACTATTCTAATCTCTTTGAAAACGTTGAATTCGTCGGTAATCTCTCTATTCTTTCATTTGACCGTTCATTAATTGAGTTCATACTCGAAATGTTTTACTTGAGCATGATTTTCATATATTGTTTTGACTCGAGAATTGCGTAAACTTTGTGAAATGATCATAGGCCATCTTTGTTATATCACCCATATTGACCTTGACCTCACCCTTATATGTTTACCCTCGTCAAACCCTTTGAGCCTAAATATAGCCTTTCGTTCCATAACCCAAATTCCATGACCAACTCCAAATTGGAGTTTTAAGCCATACATACACCTTACATACCTTTGTTTGGAATGTTACTTGGGATTGAATGATGTTGTTGTATTGCGGTTGCAATTTTAGGCATATGAGAGTTTGATAAGCAAAGAAAAGAAAGTAGTGAAAAAAAGTGAAGAAAAAGAGAAAGCAAAAAGCAATAGAAAATAAAAGAGAAAAGTGAGAAAAAGAAGAAAAGAAAAGAAAGAGAAAGTTGTAAATGTTGTGTATAGTGTTCAATAAGCTTTGATTACTCTCCCCGATGATATATCTAATGCTTGTTTTGGAACTTGTTTTCCATTTTTTTGATATTTCCCGCATTTTTCCATTATCCCGAGTTTTCATCCCGAACACTTTGAATCCGTACATACATTCCTTCATTTCGTACCCTAGCCTATCCTACATTACAACCCTATTACAAGTCCTATGTGATCTTAGGTTGATGTAATTCAAAAGTTTAAATAGTTTTGATAATCTGTGAAAATGCATTTCACCTCTTTTAGTGTGCGGTATCCTTTCATTGAGATTGCAAGTTTTTCATTTCCTATATAGCGTTCTTCATTTGTGACATGTGTGCGGCCTAGTTTCCATTTACATTTACTCTTTATGCCCGCACGTCCCGTGTGTTACCTCCCTGTTTTGAGTGAATTCGCTTGATGAGCGTAATGCTCGTGAGGATTGAATATATGCATGACTTTATGTTTATCCGGTTTATTTAAGTTTTCACCAAATCATATTTTGCATTTGCTCTCCCCCCTCCCACTTTTAAGGTTTCAATTCTATGAGGTGCATTCTATAATGTTAATGATTTGGACTTTTGTGTGAATTCATTCACTTTGCTAATAATGCGTATGAAATCCTTTTCGCCATTGTTGAGTTTGTCGCATGTTGGGTTGGGCATATTTTGAGGAAACCAAGTGATGTTTGTGGGTTTCATCCCTGAAAACCCTCACGAGACGACACTCGTCCACTAGGGTGACCTAGGGGTTTAACGGCTTATTGCATACGCTAAATGCAATCGAATCGCCCGCGAAAGTGGCCTTATGCTTTTATACCATACTTTTGTACTATCTTCTGTTCCTGATTTTCTTGTAGTTCTTGTTGTTTCCTATTTCATTGCTAGGGACTAGCAATGTGTAAGTTAGGGGGTGTGATACGACGCAAATATTGCGTATTTCACCCGTTAACCTACGCCTTATTAGCCCCCTTGGGTATCTTAATCCCTATACTTATGCTCGTTAACCAGACATCCTCGGATTTCTATGTTAACATGTTTTGCAGGGGTTAATTGAGCTTTTGTAGGTATTTGGATGCTTAGTATGAAGTTCGGACGCTTTCCGGAAATGTTTCGTCGTTTTTTGCAGCTTCGGGGGCATTTTAGTAATTTCATCATTCGGGTTTGAATCCCGAGCTCTTCACGGAAGTTGAAGCCCTCTGATTTCTCTTCGCGTGGCCGCCGACGGTGCATGATTCTGAGTTGTATCGAAAGAGTTATGGCATTTTTAGGATGGTTTTTACTTCAAATTCACACATAAGGTCACATTCAAGGGCATTTTAGTCATTTCATAATTTGGTTTTTTGGCCCAATGTCTTCTTGGATGTTGTAGTCCTCTGAGTTATCTTCGCGTAGCCTCCGACCGTGCCTCATTCCGAGCTATAACGAAGAAATGGCGGCATTTTCCGTAAAACAGGACAAAGTTGCAGAATTCAGATCTGTAGGTTGCGAATCGATTCGGCCCAAAACCGAATCGATTCGGAATTCTGCAGAATTGCAGATTCGAACTTCCCCTGTTTTTGAATCGATTCGGACCATTTCCGAATCGATTCGGCCCTCCAGATTTTTGGTTTTCTTCCCTTTTATTACAAGTTTGCCATGGGATATTTTGTATTAAACCAATTCTCTCTCATTTGAGAGGAAATATATCAGTTTATACACGATTTTAGGTTAGTTTAGCTTAGGTTTTGAGGGTTTTGAAGAGTTGTTCATCAATTGTTCTTGGATTGACTCCCTTTTGGATTGATTGTTGCACTATTCATCATCCCCTCCATTTATATAGTTTGTATTTCTTAATTCCTTGCTTTCTAATTAGATTTACATGCTTTCCTAAATAGTTTATTGTGTTTATTTATTGCTTTCTTAGTTTAATTAGTTTATTCATGCTTAGACCTTAGATAAATAGGGTCGGGATTGCGTTTCCACCATTTTCGGGTTTGGACCTCGAAAATTAGGTTTTGTGTAAAATTGCGTTTAATTGAAACCGCGTGTATTAAAGTTGGATTGTTATGCGTTTACTTTATTTGTCACGCAACTTTAGTGTTTATAGCGACAATCCGAATTTAATCCACGTGTGACCATTTTCAGTTAAATGTTTAATCTCGCAACTTTGGGTTAAATTCCTTCTTGTGTGATGTATATGCTTAATTGTAAATGCTCGATTAAATGTTTTCGAACCGTAATTCTAATTAGTAGTTGTTTCGATCCGTGGGGTAGAATGCGATCCCGATCCTCGCTTTCCTTTAATTTAGCGTTAACTTCTCTTTTCTTTTATCACCATTTCCAACCTATCATCTTTTACATTTTTATTCTTGAAGTTTTAAAACAATTAACATCTAAAATTTAATCACTCCCTGTGGATTTCTTACGATACCCGACTTACCGCTTTACTTTCTCGCAAGTGTAGTAGTAGCTTAGGTTCTTTTGTATCGCGGCGGCGAAACACACAACGATTGTGCACTTACACGCGCACACTTTTTCCGCTCGATCAATCCAACACCAAAACGACCCCCAAAACACATCCAAAAACTAGGGTTGAATGCATAATATAAAGGGCTAAGTGTATATAAAAAGAGAGGAAATAAAAATATGTTTACTGCATATTTTGTGCGAAAAGTTTGATCCAAAAGGGTCACCCACGACCTCATTTTATAAGGCAAAAAGATAAGAAGTTGAATCAAAACAAAACTCTTCAAAACAACTTGCAGCGTACGAAATCAGCTCGGGTTCATCGATCGACCCCTGACATCAATCGATCGATCACCCGGTAAAATTGATTATGCTGACTTAAAATAATTCGAAGGGATAATTATTTAAAAACCAATTAAAAATCCGTTTTAACTCCGATTTCGAAATCGTTTGAAATTCTCGTCTTTTAAAATAATTCTCAACATATTTGAGCAATAAAAATAATTTTATCCAAAAACTTTATTTTCCTCTACATTTTGAAAATACCCCAAAAATTACGCGGGTTTTTACACTTCCCCACTAACAATGGAATTTCGCCCTCGAAATTCGTCGAAAGCCTACGCTAAAAAATCAGGCCAATAATCTCCAAAAATAATCTCGTTTCCCAAAAATAAATTTCTCACATCTAATCTCGGAACCTATCATGAAACGATCATCTAAAATTTCTATCTCCAAATAGGCGCCACAAAACGCAACAGACCCAAAACCCAAGACCCGAGGGTGGTCGTATACCTAAGCTCTAATATCATTCTGTAACACCCCGCCCGTGCCCGGGGAGAGCGGGGCGGAGCGATACATGCGATAAAACTAATCAAATTCACAAATAAAATGGCATAGAGCATCTAAATAAATCCCGCAATATAATATAAGAGAATCCAGTAATCTCGAATCTCTTCAAATTAAATACAACCAATTGTCTCTCGAAATAATACAACTATCTATCTCGAAAATAAAATAAATCGACAATGCTCTATACGACAAAAATAAATACAAATCTTCCAAATTGTATTCTCGAATATTCTTCCCGAAAATATCCAAGCTAAAATTCATCTCCAATAAATCCAAAGCGCCCAAAATCCGCGCTAACCTGCCACTAAAAGAAAAATATGGGGAAGTACACAATACGACGGGAAAGATGCTCTACTAATACTAGCGGTGAATAAAACATAACAATACGAGTAATAATATTCAAATCAAATGCGAATCTCATAAGCATTTTATTAATATAATTTCTCAACGACACATTAATCCGAGTCGCCAGGCCTCATCATACCGCGTCATACTTTATCAAGTAGTCGGAACAGGAATCTTGGCGGGTGCCCAACATCAGTGCCATATCAAAATCTCATGACAACATGCCCAACACAATAGTAATACCACAAGAATCAAAATTAAATTTCAACAATAATTTCTAGATTCCAAATGAATTTAGCAATTCAAATATGAGTCAATAATCACAAGAAAACAAAGGGAATAACACTCGCGAGATTAAGGAGCATATTGTGTAAAACCCCATACCTTAAACCACCAAAAGGAATCAACATAATTTTGCCCAGAAAGTCAGATTACACCATCAAGATCATCTCCCAAGTATACTTAAAACTCCTCCAAGATCCAACACCAAAACGACCCCCAAAACACATCCAAAAACTAGGGTTGAATGCATAATATAAAGGGCTAAGTGTATATAAAAAGAGAGGAAATAAAAATATGTTTACTGCATATTTTGTGCGAAAAGTTTGATCCAAAATGGTCACCCACGACCTCATTTTATAAGGCAAAAAGATAAGAAGTTGAATCAAAACAAAACTCTTCAAAACAACTTGCAGCGTACGAAATCAGCTCGGGTTCATCGATCGACCCCTGACATCAATCGATCGATCACCCGGTAAAATTGATTATGCTGACTTAAAATAATTCGAAGGGATAATTATTTAAAAACCAATTAAAAATCCGTTTTAACTCCGATTTCGAAATCGTTTGAAATTCTCGTCTTTTAAAATAATTCTCAACATATTTGAGCAATAAAAATAATTTTATCCAAAAACTTTATTTTCCTCTACATTTTGAAAATACCCCAAAAATTACGCGGGTTTTTACACTTCCCCACTAACAATGGAATTTCGCCCTCGAAATTCGTCGAAAGCCTACGCTAAAAAATCAGGCCAATAATCTCCAAAAATAATCTCGTTTCCCAGAAATAAATTTCTCACATCTAATCTCGGAACCTATCACGAAACGATCATCTAAAATTTCTATCTCCAAATAGGCGCCACAAAACGCAACAGACCCAAAACCCAAGACCCGAGGGTGGTCGTATACCTAAGCTCTAATATCATTCTGTAACACCCCGCCCGTGCCCGGGGAGAGCGGGGCGGAGCGATACATGCGATAAAACTAATCAAATTCACAAATAAAATGGCATAGAGCATCTAAATAAATCCCGCAATATAATATAAGAGAATCCAGTAATCTCGAATCTCTTCAAATTAAATACAACCAATTGTCTCTCGAAATAATACAACTATCTATCTCGAAAATAAAATAAATCGACAATGCTCTATACGACAAAAATAAATACAAATCTTCCAAATTGTATTCTCGAATATTCTTCCCGAAAATATCCAAGCTAAAATTCATCTCCAATAAATCCAAAGCGCCCAAAATCCGCGCTAACCTGCCACTAAAAGAAAAATATGGGGAAGTACACAATACGACGGGAAAGATGCTCTACTAATATTAGCGGTGAGTAAAACATAACAATACGAGTAATAATATTCAAATCAAATGCGAATCTCATAAGCATTTTATTAATATAATTTCTCAACGACACATTAATCTGAGTCACCAGGCCTCATCATACCGCGTCATACTTTATCAAGTAGTCGGAACAGGAATCTTGGCGGGTGCCCAACATCAGTGCCATATCAAAATCTCATGACAACATGCCCAACACAATAGTAATACCACAAGAATCAAAATTAAATTTCAACAATAATTTCTAGATTCCAAATGAATTTAGCAATTCAAATATGAGTCAATAATCACAAGAAAACAAAGGGAATAACACTCGCGAGATTAAGGAGCATATTGTGTAAAACCCCATACCTTAAACCACCAAAAGGAATCAACATAATTTTGCCCAGAAAGTCAGATTACACTATCAAGATCATCTCCCAAGTATACTTAAAACTCCTCCAAGATCCAACACCAAAACGACCCCCAAAACACATCCAAAAACTAGGGTTGAATGCATAATATAAAGGGCTAAGTGTATATAAAAAGAGAGGAAATAAAAATATGTTTACTGCATATTTTGTGCGAAAAGTTTGATCCAAAATGGTCACCCACGACCTCATTTTATAAGGCAAAAAGATAAGAAGTTGAATCAAAACAAAACTCTTCAAAACAACTTGCAGCGTACGAAATCAGCTCGGGTTCATCGACCGACCCCTGACATCAATCGATCGATCACCCGGTAAAATTGATTATGCTGACTTAAAATAATTCGAAGGGATAATTATTTAAAAACCAATTAAAAATCCGTTTTAACTCCGATTTCGAAATCGTTTGAAATTCTCGTCTTTAAAAATAATTCTTAACATATTTGAGCAATAAAAATAATTTTATCCAAAAACTTTATTTTCCTCTACATTTTTAAAATACCCCAAAAATTACGCGGGTTGTTACACTTCCCCACTAACAATGGAATTTCGCCCTCGAAATTCGTCGAAAGCCTACGCTAAAAAATCAGGCCAATAATCTCCAAAAATAATCTCGTTTCCCAAAAATAAATTTCTCACATCTAATCTCGGAACCTATCACGAAACGATCATCTAAAATTTCTATCTCCAAATAGGCGCCACAAAACGCAACAGACCCAAAACCCAAGACCCGAGGGTGGTCGTATACCTAAGCTCTAATATCATTCTGTAACACCCCGCCCGTGCCCGGGGAGAGCGGGGCGGAGCGATACATGCGATAAAACTAATCAAATTCACAAATAAAATGGCATAGAGCATCTAAATAAATCCCGCAATATAATATAAGAGAATCGACTAATCTCGAATCTCTTCAAATTAAATACAACCAATTGTCTCTCGAAATAATACAACTATCTATCTCGAAAATAAAATAAATCGACAATGCTCTATACGACAAAAATAAATACAAATCTTCCAAATTGTATTCTCGAATATTCTTCCCGAAAATATCCAAGCTAAAATTCATCTCCAATAAATCCAAAGCGCCCAAAATCCGCGCTAACCTGCCACTAAAAGAAAAATATGGGGAAGTACACAATACGACGGGAAAGATGCTCTACTAATATTAGCGGTGAGTAAAACATAACAATACGAGTAAGAATATTCAAATCAAATGCGAATCTCAAAAGCATTTTATTAGTATAATTTCTCAACGACACATTAATCCGAGTCACCAGGCCTCATCATACCGCGTCATACTTTATCAAGTAGTCGGAACAGGAATCTTGGCGGGTGCCCAACATCAGTGCCATATCAAAATCTCATGACAACATGCCCAACACAATAGTAATACCACAAGAATCAAAATTAAATTTCAACAATAATTTCTAGATTCCAAATGAATTTAGCAATTCAAATATGAGTCAATAATCACAAGAAAACAAAGGGAATAACACTCGCGAGATTAAGGAGCATATTGTGTAAAACCCCATACCTTAAACCACCAAAAGGAATCAACATAATTTTGCCCAGAAAGTCAGATTACACTATCAAGATCATCTCCCAAGTATACTTAAAACTCCTCCAAGATCCAACACCAAAACGACCCCCAAAACACATCCAAAAACTAGGGTTGAATGCATAATATAAAGGGCTAAGTGTATATAAAAAGAGAGGAAATAAAAATATGTTTACTGCATATTTTGTGCGAAAAGTTTGATCCAAAATGGTCACCCACGACCTCATTTTATAAGGCAAAAAGATAAGAAGTTGAATCAAAACAAAACTCTTCAAAACAACTTGCAGCGTACGAAATCAGCTCGGGTTCATCGACCGACCCCTGACATCAATCGATCGATCACCCGGTAAAATTGATTATGCTGACTTAAAATAATTCGAAGGGATAATTATTTAAAAACCAATTAAAAATCCGTTTTAACTCCGATTTCGAAATCGTTTGAAATTCTCGTCTTTAAAAATAATTCTTAACATATTTGAGCAATAAAAATAATTTTATCCAAAAACTTTATTTTCCTCTACATTTTTAAAATACCCCAAAAATTACGCGGGTTGTTACACTTCCCCACTAACAATGGAATTTCGCCCTCGAAATTCGTCGAAAGCCTACGCTAAAAAATCAGGCCAATAATCTCCAAAAATAATCTCGTTTCCCAAAAATAAATTTCTCACATCTAATCTCGGAACCTATCACGAAACGATCATCTAAAATTTCTATCTCCAAATAGGCGCCACAAAACGCAACAGACCCAAAACCCAAGACCCGAGGGTGGTCGTATACCTAAGCTCTAATATCATTCTGTAACACCCCGCCCGTGCCCGGGGAGAGCGGGGCGGAGCGATACATGCGATAAAACTAATCAAATTCACAAATAAAATGGCATAGAGCATCTAAATAAATCCCGCAATATAATATAAGAGAATCGACTAATCTCGAATCTCTTCAAATTAAATACAACCAATTGTCTCTCGAAATAATACAACTATCTATCTCGAAAATAAAATAAATCGACAATGCTCTATACGACAAAAATAAATACAAATCTTCCAAATTGTATTCTCGAATATTCTTCCCGAAAATATCCAAGCTAAAATTCATCTCCAATAAATCCAAAGCGCCCAAAATCCGCGCTAACCTGCCACTAAAAGAAAAATATGGGGAAGTACACAATACGACGGGAAAGATGCTCTACTAATATTAGCGGTGAGTAAAACATAACAATACGAGTAAGAATATTCAAATCAAATGCGAATCTCAAAAGCATTTTATTAGTATAATTTCTCAACGACACATTAATCCGAGTCACCAGGCCTCATCATACCGCGTCATACTTTATCAAGTAGTCGGAACAGGAATCTTGGCGGGTGCCCAACATCAGTGCCATATCAAAATCTCATGACAACATGCCCAACACAATAGTAATACCACAAGAATCAAAATTAAATTTCAACAATAATTTCTAGATTCCAAATGAATTTAGCAATTCAAATATGAGTCAATAATCACAAGAAAACAAAGGGAATAACACTCGCGAGATTAAGGAGCATATTGTGTAAAACCCCATACCTTAAACCACCAAAAGGAATCAACATAATTTTGCCCAGAAAGTCAGATTACACCATCAAGATCATCTCCCAAGTATACTTAAAACTCCTCCAAGATCCAACACCAAAATGACCCCCAAAACACATCCAAAAACTAGGGTTGAATGCATAATATAAAGGGCTAAGTGTATATAAAAAGAGAGGAAATAAAAATATGTTTACTGCATATTTTGTGCGAAAAGTTTGATCCAAAATGGTCACCCACGACCTCATTTTATAAGGCAAAAAGATAAGAAGTTGAATCAAAACAAAACTCTTCAAAACAACTTGCAGCGTACGAAATCAGCTCGGGTTCATCGATCGACCCCTGACATCAATCGATCGATCACCCGGTAAAATTGATTATGCTGACTTAAAATAATTCGAAGGGATAATTATTTAAAAACCAATTAAAAATCCGTTTTAACTCCGATTTCGAAATCGTTTGAAATTCTCGTCTTTAAAAATAATTCTCAACATATTTGAGCAATAAAAATAATTTTATCCAAAAACTTTATTTTCCTCTACATTTTGAAAATACCCCAAAAATTACGCGGGTTGTTACACTTCCCCACTAACAATGGAATTTCGCCCTCGAAATTCGTCGAAAGCCTACGCTAAAAAATCAGGCCAATAATCTCCAAAAATAATCTCGTTTCCCAGAAATAAATTTCTCACATCTAATCTCGGAACCTATCACGAAACGATCATCTAAAATTTCTATCTCCAAATAGGCGCCACAAAACGCAACAGACCCAAAACCCAAGACCCGAGGGTGGTCGTATACCTAAGCTCTAATATCATTCTGTAACACCCCGCCCGTGCCCGGGGAGAGCGGGGCGGAGCGATACATGCGATAAAACTAATCAAATTCACAAATAAAATGGCATAGAGCATCTAAATAAATCCCGCAATATAATATAAGAGAATCGACAAATCTCGAATCTCTTCAAATTAAATACAACCAATTGTCTCTCGAAATAATACAACTATCTATCTCGAAAATAAAATAAATCGACAATGCTCTATACGACAAAAATAAATACAAATCTTCCAAATTGTATTCTCGAATATTCTTCCCGAAAATATCCAAGCTAAAATTCATCTCCAATAAATCCAAAGCGCCCAAAATCCGCGCTAACCTGCCACTAAAAGAAAAATATGGGGAAGTACACAATACGACGGGAAAGATGCTCTACTAATATTAGCGGTGAAAAAAACATAACAATACGAGTAAGAATATTCAAATCAAATGCGAATCTCATAAGCATTTTATTAATATAATTTCTCAATGAC
The DNA here is from genome assembly GCA_949130495.1 of Sambucus nigra. Classification (NCBI taxonomy): domain Eukaryota; kingdom Viridiplantae; phylum Streptophyta; class Magnoliopsida; order Dipsacales; family Adoxaceae; genus Sambucus; species Sambucus nigra. The sequence goes on along the minus strand of OX422216.1, from coordinate 247,801,603 downwards.
ACATTAATCCGAGTCACCAGGCCTCATCATACCGCGTCATACTTTATCAAGTAGTCGGAACAGGAATCTTGGCGGGTGCCCAACATCAGTGCCATAACAAAATCTCATGACAACATGCCCAACACAATAGTAATACCACAAGAATCAAAATTAAATTTCAACAATAATTTCTAGATTCCAAATGAATTTAGCAATTCAAATATGAGTCAATAATCACAAGAAAACAAAGGGAATAACACTCGCGAGATTAAGGAGCATATTGTGTAAAACCCCATATCTTAAACCACCAAAAGGAATCAACATAATTTTGCCCAGAAAGTCAGATTACACCATCAAGATCATCTCCCAAGTATACTTAAAACTCCTCCAAGATCCAACACCAAAACGACCCCCAAAACACATCCAAAAACTAGGGTTGAATGCATAATATAAAGGGCTAAGTGTATATAAAAAGAGAGGAAATAAAAATATGTTTACTGCATATTTTGTGCGAAAAGTTTGATCCAAAATGGTCACCCACGACCTCATTTTATAAGGCAAAAAGATAAGAAGTTGAATCAAAACAAAACTCTTCAAAACAACTTGCAGCGTACGAAATCAGCTCGGGTTCATCGATCGACCCCTGACATCAATCGATCGATCACCCGGTAAAATTGATTATGCTGACTTAAAATAATTCGAAGGGATAATTATTTAAAAACCAATTAAAAATCCGTTTTAACTCCGATTTCGAAATCGTTTGAAATTCTCGTCTTTAAAAATAATTCTCAACATATTTGAGCAATAAAAATAATTTTATCCAAAAACTTTATTTTCCTCTACATTTTGAAAATACCCCAAAAATTACGCGGGTTGTTACACTTCCCCACTAACAATGGAATTTCGCCCTCGAAATTCGTCGAAAGCCTACGCTAAAAAATCAGGCCAATAATCTCCAAAAATAATCTCGTTTCCCAAAAATAAATTTCTCACATCTAATCTCGGAACCTATCACGAAACGATCATCTAAAATTTCTATCTCCAAATAGGCGCCACAAAACGCAACAGACCCAAAACCCAAGACCCGAGGGTGGTCGTATACCTAAGCTCTAATATCATTCTGTAACACCCCGCCCGTGCCCGGGGAGAGCGGGGCGGAGCGATACATGCGATAAAACTAATCAAATTCACAAATAAAATGGCATAGAGCATCTAAATAAATCCCGCAATATAATATAAGAGAATCGACTAATCTCGAATCTCTTCAAATTAAATACAACCAATTGTCTCTCGAAATAATACAACTATCTATCTCGAAAATAAAATAAATCGACAATGCTCTATACGACAAAAATAAATACAAATCTTCCAAATTGTATTCTCGAATATTCTTCCCGAAAATATCCAAGCTAAAATTCATCTCCAATAAATCCAAAGCGCCCAAAATCCGCGCTAACCTGCCACTAAAAGAAAAATATGGGGAAGTACACAATACGACGGGAAAGATGCTCTACTAATATTAGCGGTGAGTAAAACATAACAATACGAGTAAGAATATTCAAATCAAATGCGAATCTCATAAGCATTTTATTAATATAATTTCTCAACGACACATTAATCCGAGTCACCAGGCCTCATCATACCGCGTCATACTTTATCAAGTAGTCGGAACAGGAATCTTGGCGGGTGCCCAACATCAGTGCCATATCAAAATCTCATGACAACATGCCCAACACAATAGTAATACCACAAGAATCAAAATTAAATTTCAACAATAATTTCTAGATTCCAAATGAATTTAGCAATTCAAATATGAGTCAATAATCACAAGAAAACAAAGGGAATAACACTCGCGAGATTAAGGAGCATATTGTGTAAAACCCCATACCTTAAACCACCAAAAGGAATCAACATAATTTTGCCCAGAAAGTCAGATTACACCATCAAGATCATCTCCCAAGTATACTTAAAACTCCTCCAAGATCCAACACCAAAACGACCCCCAAAACACATCCAAAAACTAGGGTTGAATGCATAATATAAAGGGCTAAGTGTATATAAAAAGAGAGGAAATAAAAATATGTTTACTGCATATTTTGTGCGAAAAGTTTGATCCAAAATGGTCACCCACGACCTCATTTTATAAGGCAAAAAGATAAGAAGTTGAATCAAAACAAAACTCTTCAAAACAACTTGCAGCGTACGAAATCAGCTCGGGTTCATCGATCGACCCCTGACATCAATCGATCGATCACCCGGTAAAATTGATTATGCTGACTTAAAATAATTCGAAGGGATAATTATTTAAAAACCAATTAAAAATCCGTTTTAACTCCGATTTCGAAATCGTTTGAAATTCTCGTCTTTAAAAATAATTCTCAACATATTTGAGCAATAAAAATAATTTTATCCAAAAACTTTATTTTCCTCTACATTTTGAAAATACCCCAAAAATTACGCGGGTTGTTACACTTCCCCACTAACAATGGAATTTCGCCCTCGAAATTCGTCGAAAGCCTACGCTAAAAAATCAGGCCAATAATCTCCAAAAATAATCTCGTTTCCCAAAAATAAATTTCTCACATCTAATCTCGGAACCTATCACGAAACGATCATCTAAAATTTCTATCTCCAAATAGGCGCCACAAAACGCAACAGACCCAAAACCCAAGACCCGAGGGTGGTCGTATACCTAAGCTCTAATATCATTCTGTAACACCCCGCCCGTGCCCGGGAAGAGCGGGGCGGAGCGATACATGCGATAAAACTAATCAAATTCACAAATAAAATGGCATAGAGCATCTAAATAAATCCCGCAATATAATATAAGAGAATCGACTAATCTCGAATCTCTTCAAATTAAATACAACCAATTGTCTCTCGAAATAATACAACTATCTATCTCGAAAATAAAATAAATCGACAATGCTCTATACGACAAAAATAAATACAAATCTTCCAAATTGTATTCTCGAATATTCTTCCCGAAAATATCCAAGCTAAAATTCATCTCCAATAAATCCAAAGCGCCCAAAATCCGCGCTAACCTGCCACTAAAAGAAAAATATGGGGAAGTACACAATACGACGGGAAAGATGCTCTACTAATATTAGCGGTGAGTAAAACATAACAATACGAGTAAGAATATTCAAATCAAATGCGAATCTCATAAGCATTTTATTAATATAATTTCTCAACGACACATTAATCCGAGTCACCAGGCCTCATCATACCGCGTCATACTTTATCAAGTAGTCGGAACAGGAATCTTGGCGGGTGCCCAACATCAGTGCCATATCAAAATCTCATGACAACATGCCCAACACAATAGTAATACCACAAGAATCAAAATTAAATTTCAACAATAATTTCTAGATTCCAAATGAATTTAGCAATTCAAATATGAGTCAATAATCACAAGAAAACAAAGGGAATAACACTCGCGAGATTAAGGAGCATATTGTGTAAAACCCCATACCTTAAACCACCAAAAGGAATCAACATAATTTTGCCCAGAAAGTCAGATTACACCATCAAGATCATCTCCCAAGTATACTTAAAACTCCTCCAAGATCCAACACCAAAACGACCCCCAAAACACATCCAAAAACTAGGGTTGAATGCATAATATAAAGGGCTAAGTGTATATAAAAAGAGAGGAAATAAAAATATGTTTACTGCATATTTTGTGCGAAAAGTTTGATCCAAAATGGTCACCCACGACCTCATTTTATAAGGCAAAAAGATAAGAAGTTGAATCAAAACAAAACTCTTCAAAACAACTTGCAGCGTACGAAATCAGCTCGGGTTCATCGATCGACCCCTGACATCAATCGATCGATCACCCGGTAAAATTGATTATGCTGACTTAAAATAATTCGAAGGGATAATTATTTAAAAACCAATTAAAAATCCGTTTTAACTCCGATTTCGAAATCGTTTGAAATTCTCGTCTTTAAAAATAATTCTCAACATATTTGAGCAATAAAAATAATTTTATCCAAAAACTTTATTTTCCTCTACATTTTGAAAATACCCCAAAAATTACGCGGGTTGTTACACTTCCCCACTAACAATGGAATTTCGCCCTCGAAATTCGTCGAAAGCCTACGCTAAAAAATCAGGCCAATAATCTCCAAAAATAATCTCGTTTCCCAAAAATAAATTTCTCACATCTAATCTCGGAACCTATCACGAAACGATCATCTAAAATTTCTATCTCCAAATAGGCGCCACAAAACGCAACAGACCCAAAACCCAAGACCCGAGGGTGGTCGTATACCTAAGCTCTAATATCATTCTGTAACACCCCGCCCGTGCCCGGGGAGAGCGGGGCGGAGCGATACATGCGATAAAACTAATCAAATTCACAAATAAAATGGCATAGAGCATCTAAATAAATCCCGCAATATAATATAAGAGAATCGACTAATCTCGAATATCTTCAAATTAAATACAACCAATTGTCTCTCGAAATAATACAACTATCTATCTCGAAAATAAAATAAATCGACAATGCTCTATACGACAAAAATAAATACAAATCTTCCAAATTGTATTCTCGAATATTCTTCCCGAAAATATCCAAGCTAAAATTCATCTCCAATAAATCCAAAGCGCCCAAAATCCGCGCTAACCTGCCACTAAAAGAAAAATATGGGGAAGTACACAATACGACGGGAAAGATGCTCTACTAATATTAGCGGTGAGTAAAACATAACAATACGAGTAAGAATATTCAAATCAAATGCGAATCTCATAAGCATTTTATTAATATAATTTCTCAACGACACATTAATCCGAGTCACCAGGCCTCATCATACCGCGTCATACTTTATCAAGTAGTCGGAACAGGAATCTTGGCGGGTGCCCAACATCAGTGCCATATCAAAATCTCATGACAACATGCCCAACACAATAGTAATACCACAAGAATCAAAATTAAATTTCAACAATAATTTCTAGATTCCAAATGAATTTAGCAATTCAAATATGAGTCAATAATCACAAGAAAACAAAGGGAATAACACTCGCGAGATTAAGGAGCATATTGTGTAAAACCCCATACCTTAAACCACCAAAAAGAATCAACATAATTTTGCCCAGAAAGTCAGATTACACCATCAAGATCATCTCCCAAGTATACTTAAAACTCCTCCAAGATCCAACACCAAAACGACCCCCAAAACACATCCAAAAACTAGGGTTGAATGCATAATATAAAGGGCTAAGTGTATATAAAAAGAGAGGAAATAAAAATATGTTTACTGCATATTTTGTGCGAAAAGTTTGATCCAAAATGGTCACCCACGACCTCATTTTATAAGGCAAAAAGATAAGAAGTTGAATCAAAACAAAACTCTTCAAAACAACTTGCAGCGTACGAAATCAGCTCGGGTTCATCGATCGACCCCTGACATCAATCGATCGATCACCCGGTAAAATTGATTATGCTGACTTAAAATAATTCGAAGGGATAATTATTTAAAAACCAATTAAAAATCCGTTTTAACTCCGATTTCGAAATCGTTTGAAATTCTCGTCTTTAAAAATAATTCTCAACATATTTGAGCAATAAAAATAATTTTATCCAAAAACTTTATTTTCCTCTACATTTTGAAAATACCCCAAAAATTACGCGGGTTGTTACACTTCCCCACTAACAATGGAATTTCGCCCCCGAAATTCGTCGAAAGCCTACGCTAAAAAATCAGGCCAATAATCTCCAAAAACAATCTCGTTTCCCAAAAATAAATTTCTCACATCTAATCTCGGAACCTATCACGAAACGATCATCTAAAATTTCTATCTCCAAATAGGCGCCACAAAACGCAACAGACCCAAAACCCAAGACCCGAGGGTGGTCGTATACCTAAGCTCTAATATCATTCTGTAACACCCCGCCCGTGCCCGGGGAGAGCGGGGCGGAGCGATACATGCGATAAAACTAATCAAATTCACAAATAAAATGGCATAGAGCATCTAAATAAATCCCGCAATATAATATAAGAGAATCGACTAATCTCGAATATCTTCAAATTAAATACAACCAATTGTCTCTCGAAATAATACAACTATCTATCTCGAAAATAAAATAAATCGACAATGCTCTATACGACAAAAATAAATACAAATCTTCCAAATTGTATTCTCGAATATTCTTCCCGAAAATATCCAAGCTAAAATTCATCTCCAATAAATCCAAAGCGCCCAAAATCCGCGCTAACCTGCCACTAAAAGAAAAATATGGGGAAGTACACAATACGACGGGAAAGATGCTCTACTAATATTAGCGGTGAGTAAAACATAACAATACGAGTAAGAATATTCAAATCAAATGCGAATCTCATAAGCATTTTATTAATATAATTTCTCAACGACACATTAATCCGAGTCACCAGGCCTCATCATACCGCGTCATACTTTATCAAGTAGTCGGAACAGGAATCTTGGCGGGTGCCCAACATCAGTGCCATATCAAAATCTCATGACAACATGCCCAACACAATAGTAATACCACAAGAATCAAAATTAAATTTCAACAATAATTTCTAGATTCCAAATGAATTTAGCAATTCAAATATGAGTCAATAATCACAAGAAAACAAAGGGAATAACACTCGCGAGATTAAGGAGCATATTGTGTAAAACCCCATACCTTAAACCACCAAAAGGAATCAACATAATTTTGCCCAGAAAGTCAGATTACACCATCAAGATCATCTCCCAAGTATACTTAAAACTCCTCCAAGATCCAACACCAAAACGACCCCCAAAACACATCCAAAAACTAGGGTTGAATGCATAATATAAAGGGCTAAGTGTATATAAAAAGAGAGGAAATAAAAATATGTTTACTGCATATTTTGTGCGAAAAGTTTGATCCAAAATGGTCACCCACGACCTCATTTTATAAGGCAAAAAGATAAGAAGTTGAATCAAAACAAAACTCTTCAAAACAACTTGCAGCGTACGAAATCAGCTCGGGTTCATCGATCGACCCCTGACATCAATCGATCGATCACCCGGTAAAATTGATTATGCTGACTTAAAATAATTCGAAGGGATAATTATTTAAAAACCAATTAAAAATCCGTTTTAACTCCGATTTCGAAATCGTTTGAAATTCTCGTCTTTAAAAATAATTCTCAACATATTTGAGCAATAAAAATAATTTTATCCAAAAACTTTATTTTCCTCTACATTTTGAAAATACCCCAAAAATTACGCGGGTTGTTACACTTCCCCACTAACAATGGAATTTCGCCCTCGAAATTCGTCGAAAGCCTACGCTAAAAAATCAGGCCAATAATCTCCAAAAATAATCTCGTTTCCCAAAAATAAATTTCTCACATCTAATCTCGGAACCTATCACGAAACGATCATCTAAAATTTCTATCTCCAAATAGGCGCCACAAAACGCAACAGACCCAAAACCCAAGACCCGAGGGTGGTCGTATACCTAAGCTCTAATATCATTCTGTAACACCCCGCCCGTGCCCGGGGAGAGCGGGGCGGAGCGATACATGCGATAAAACTAATCAAATTCACAAATAAAATGGCATAGAGCATCTAAATAAATCCCGCAATATAATATAAGAGAATCGACTAATCTCGAATCTCTTCAAATTAAATACAACCAATTGTCTCTCGAAATAATACAACTATCTATCTCGAAAATAAAATAAATCGACAATGCTCTATACGACAAAAATAAATACAAATCTTCCAAATTGTATTCTCGAATATTCTTCCCGAAAATATCCAAGCTAAAATTCATCTCCAATAAATCCAAAGCGCCCAAAATCCGCGCTAACCTGCCACTAAAAGAAAAATATGGGGAAGTACACAATACGACGGGAAAGATGCTCTACTAATATTAGCGGTGAATAAAACATAACAATACGAGTAAGAATATTCAAATCAAATGCGAATCTCATAAGCATTTTATTAATATAATTTCTCAACGACACATTAATCCGAGTCACCAGGCCTCATCATACCGCGTCATACTTTATCAAGTAGTCGGAACAGGAATCTTGGCGGGTGCCCAACATCAGTGCCATATCAAAATCTCATGACAACATGCCCAACACAATAGTAATACCACAAGAATCAAAATTAAATTTCAACAATAATTTCTAGATTCCAAATGAATTTAGCAATTCAAATATGAGTCAATAATCACAAGAAAACAAAGGGAATAACACTCGCGAGATTAAGGAGCATATTGTGTAAAACCCCATACCTTAAACCACCAAAAGGAATCAACATAATTTTGCCCAGAAAGTCAGATTACACCATCAAGATCATCTCCCAAGTATACTTAAAACTCCTCCAAGATCCAACACCAAAACGACCCCCAAAACACATCCAAAAACTAGGGTTGAATGCATAATATAAAGGGCTAAGTGTATATAAAAAGAGAGGAAATAAAAATATGTTTACTGCATATTTTGTGCGAAAAGTTTGATCCAAAATGGTCACCCACGACCTCATTTTATAAGGCAAAAAGATAAGAAGTTGAATCAAAACAAAACTCTTCAAAACAACTTGCAGCGTACGAAATCAGCTCGGGTTCATCGATCGACCCCTGACATCAATCGATCGATCACCCGGTAAAATTGATGATGCTGACTTAAAATAATTCGAAGGGATAATTATTTAAAAACCAATTAAAAATCTGTTTTAACTCCGATTTCGAAATCGTTTGAAATTCTCGTCTTTAAAAATAATTCTCAACATATTTGAGCAATAAAAATAATTTTATCCAAAAACTTTATTTTCCTCTACATTTTGAAAATACCCCAAAAATTACGGGGGTTGTTACACTTCCCCACTAACAATGGAATTTCGCCCTCGAAATTCGTCGAAAGCCTACGCTAAAAAATCAGGCCAATAATCTCCAAAAATAATCTCGTTTCCCAAAAATAAATTTCTCACATCTAATCTCGGAACCTATCACGAAACGATCATCTAAAATTTCTATCTCCAAATAGGCGCCACAAAACGCAACAGACCCAAAACCCAAGACCCGAGGGTGGTCGTATACCTAAGCTCTAATATCATTCTGTAACACCCCGCCCGTGCCCGGGGAGAGCGGGGCGGAGCGATACATGCGATAAAACTAATCAAATTCACAAATAAAATGGCATAGAGCATCTAAATAAATCCCGCAATATAATATAAGAGAATCGACTAATCTCGAATCTCTTCAAATTAAATACAACCAATTGTCTCTCGAAATAATACAACTATCTATCTCGAAAATAAAATAAATCGACAATGCTCTATACGACAAAAATAAATACAAATCTTCCAAATTGTATTCTCGAATATTCTTCCCGAAAATATCCAAGCTAAAATTCATCTCCAATAAATCCAAAGCGCCCAAAATCCGCGCTAACCTGCCACTAAAAGAAAAATATGGGGAAGTACACAATACGACGGGAAAGATGCTCTACTAATACTAGCGGTGAATAAAACATAACAATACGAGTAATAATATTCAAATCAAATGCGAATCTCATAAGCATTTTATTAATATAATTTCTCAACGACACATTAATCCGAGTCACCAGGCCTCATCATACCGCGTCATACTTTATCAAGTAGTCGGAACAGGAATCTTGGCGGGTGCCCAACATCAGTGCCATATCAAAATCTCATGACAACATGCCCAACACAATAGTAATACCACAAGAATCAAAATTAAATTTCAACAATAATTTCTAGATTCCAAATGAATTTAGCAATTCAAATATGAGTCAATAATCACAAGAAAACAAAGGGAATAACACTCGCGAGATTAAGGAGCATATTGTGTAAAACCCCATACCTTAAACCACCAAAAGGAATCAACATAATTTTGCCCAGAAAGTCAGATTACACCATCAAGATCATCTCCCAAGTATACTTAAAACTCCTCCAAGATCCAACACCAAAACGACCCCCAAAACACATCCAAAAACTAGGGTTGAATGCATAATATAAAGGGCTAAGTGTATATAAAAAGAGAGGAAATAAAAATATGTTTACTGCATATTTTGTGCGAAAAGTTTGATCCAAAATGGTCACCCACGACCTCATTTTATAAGGCAAAAAGATAAGAAGTTGAATCAAAACAAAACTCTTCAAAACAACTTGCAGCGTACGAAATCAGCTCGGGTTCATCGATCGACCCCTGACATCAATCGATCGATCACCCGGTAAAATTGATTATGCTGACTTAAAATAATTCGAAGGGATAATTATTTAAAAACCAATTAAAAATCCGTTTTAACTCCGATTTCGAAATCGTTTGAAATTCTCGTCTTTAAAAATAATTCTCAACATATTTGAGCAATAAAAATAATTTTATCCAAAAACTTTATTTTCCTCTACATTTTGAAAATACCCCAAAAATTACGCGGGTTGTTACACTTCCCCACTAACAATGGAATTTCGCCCTCGAAATTCGTCGAAAGCCTACGCTAAAAAATCAGGCCAATAATCTCCAAAAATAATCTCGTTTCCCAAAAATAAATTTCTCACATCTAATCTCGGAACCTATCACGAAACGATCATCTAAAATTTCTATCTCCAAATAGGCGCCACAAAACGCAACAGACCCAAAACCCAAGACCCGAGGGTGGTCGTATACCTAAGCTCTAATATCATTCTGTAACACCCCGCCCGTGCCCGGGGAGAGCGGGGCGGAGCGATACATGCGATAAAACTAATCAAATTCACAAATAAAATGGCATAGAGCATCTAAATAAATCCCGCAATATAATATAAGAGAATCGACTAATCTCGAATATCTTCAAATTAAATACAACCAATTGTCTCTTGAAATAATACAACTATCTATCTCGAAAATAAAATAAATCGACAATGCTCTATACGACAAAAATAAATACAAATCTTCCAAATTGTATTCTCGAATATTCTTCCCGAAAATATCCAAGCTAAAATTCATCTCCAATAAATCCAAAGCGCCCAAAATCCGCGCTAACCTGCCACTAAAAGAAAAATATGGGGAAGTACACAATACGGCGGGAAAGATGCTCTACTAATATTAGCGGTGAATAAAACATAACAATACGAGTAAGAATATTCAAATCAAATGCGAATCTCATAAGCATTTTATTAATATAATTTCTCAACGACACATTAATCCGAGTCACCAGGCCTCATCATACCGCGTCATACTTTATCAAGTAGTCGGAACAGGAATCTTGGCGGGTGCCCAACATCAGTGCCATATCAAAATCTCATGACAACATGCCCAACACAATAGTAATACCACAAGAATCAAAATTAAATTTCAACAATAATTTCTAGATTCCAAATGAATTTAGCAATTCAAATATGAGTCAATAATCACAAGAAAACAAAGGGAATAACACTCGCGAGATTAAGGAGCATATTGTGTAAAACCCCATACCTTAAACCACCAAAAGGAATCAACATAATTTTGCCCAGAAAGTCAGATTACACCATCAAGATCATCTCCCATGTATACTTAAAACTCCTCCAAGATCCAACACCAAAACGACCCCCAAAACACATCCAAAAACTAGGGTTGAATGCGTAATATAAAGGGCTAAGTGTATATAAAAAGAGAGGAAATAAAAATATGTTTACTGCATATTTTGTGCGAAAAGTTTGATCCAAAATGGTCACCCACGACCTCATTTTATAAGGCAAAAAGATAAGAAGTTGAATAAAAACAAAACTCTTCAAAACAGCTCGGGTTCATCGATCGACCACTGACATCAATCGATCGATCACCCGGTAAAATTGATGATGCTGACTTAAAATAATTCGAAGGGATAATTATTTAAAAACCAATTAAAAATCCGTTTTAACTCCGATTTCGAAATCGTTTGAAATTCTCGTCTTTAAAAATAATTCTCAACATATTTGAGCAATAAAAATAATTTTATCCAAAAACTTTATTTTCCTCTACATTTTGAAAATACCCCAAAAATTACGCGGGTTGTTACACTTCCCCACTAACAATGGAATTTCGCCCTCGAAATTCGTCGAAAGCCTACGCTAAAAAATCAGGCCAATAATCTCCAAAAATAATCTCGTTTCCCAAAAATAAATTTCTCACATCTAATCTCGGAACCTATCACGAAACGATCATCTAAAATTTCTATCTCCAAATAGGCGCCACAAAATGCAACAGACCCAAAACCCAAGACCCGAGGGTGGTCGTATACCTAAGCTCTAATATCATTCTGTAACACCCCGCCCGTGCCCGGGGAGAGCGGGGCGGAGCGATAAAACTAATCAAATTCACAAATAAAATGGCATAGAGCATCTAAATAAATCCCGCAATATAATATAAGAGAATCGACTAATCTCGAATCTCTTCAAATTAAATACAACCAATTGTCTCTCGAAATAATACAACTATCTATCTCGAAAATAAAATAAATCGACAATGCTCTATACGACAAAAATAAATACAAATCTTCCAAATTGTATTCTCGAATATTCTTCCCGAAAATATCCAAGCTAAAATTCATCTCCAATAAATCCAAAGCGCCCAAAATCCGCGCTAACCTGCCACTAAAAGAAAAATATGGGGAAGTACACAATACGACGGGAAAGATGCTCTACTAATACTAGCGGTGAATAAAACATAACAATACGAGTAATAATATTCAAATCAAATGCGAATCTCATAAGCATTTTATTAATATAATTTCTCAACGACACATTAATCCGAGTCACCAGGCCTCATCATACCGCGTCATACTTTATCAAGTAGTCGGAACAGGAATCTTGGCGGGTGCCCAACATCAGTGCCATATCAAAATCTCATGACAACATGCCCAACACAATAGTAATACCACAAGAATCAAAATTAAATTTCAACAATAATTTCTAGATTCCAAATGAATTTAGCAATTCAAATATGAGTCAATAATCACAAGAAAACAAAGGGAATAACACTCGCGAGATTAAGGAGCATATTGTGTAAAACCCCATACCTTAAACCACCAAAAGGAATCAACATAATTTTGCCCAGAAAGTCAGATTACACCATCAAGATCATCTCCCAAGTATACTTAAAACTCCTCCAAGATCCAACACCAAAACGACCCCCAAAACACATCCAAAAACTAGGGTTGAATGCATAATATAAAGGGCTAAGTGTATATAAAAAGAGAGGAAATAAAAATATGTTTACTGCATATTTTGTGCGAAAAGTTTGATCCAAAATGGTCACCCACGACCTCATTTTATAAGGCAAAAAGATAAGAAGTTGAATCAAAACAAAACTCTTCAAAACAACTTGCAGCGTACGAAATCAGCTCGGGTTCATCGATCGACCCCTGACATCAATCGATCGATCACCCGGTAAAATTGATTATGCTGACTTAAAATAATTCGAAGGGATAATTATTTAAAAACCAATTAAAAATCCGTTTTAACTCCGATTTCGAAATCGTTTGAAATTCTCGTCTTTAAAAATAATTCTCAACATATTTGAGCAATAAAAATAATTTTATCCAAAAACTTTATTTTCCTCTACATTTTGAAAATACCCCAAAAATTACGCGGGTTGTTACACTTCCCCACTAACAATGGAATTTCGCCCTCGAAATTCGTCGAAAGCCTACGCTAAAAAATCAGGCCAATAATCTCCAAAAATAATCTCGTTTCCCAAAAATAAATTTCTCACATCTAATCTCGGAACCTATCACGAAACGATCATCTAAAATTTCTATCTCCAAATAGGCGCCACAAAACGCAACAGACCCAAAACCCAAGACCCGAGGGTGGTCGTATACCTAAGCTCTAATATCATTCTGTAACACCCCGCCCGTGCCCGGGGAGAGCGGGGCGGAGCGATACATGCGATAAAACTAATCAAATTCACAAATAAAATGGCATAGAGCATCTAAATAAATCCCGCAATATAATATAAGAGAATCGACTAATCTCGAATCTCTTCAAATTAAATACAACCAATTGTCTCTCGAAATAATACAACTATCTATCTCGAAAATAAAATAAATCGACAATGCTCTATACGACAAAAATAAATACAAATCTTCCAAATTGTATTCTCGAATATTCTTCCCGAAAATATCCAAGCTAAAATTCATCTCCAATAAATCCAAAGCGCCCAAAATCCGCGCTAACCTGCCACTAAAAGAAAAATATGGGGAAGTACACAATACGGCGGGAAAGATGCTCTACTAATATTAGCGGTGAATAAAACATAACAATACGAGTAAGAATATTCAAATCAAATGCGAATCTCATAAGCATTTTATTAATATAATTTCTCAACGACACATTAATCCGAGTCACCAGGCCTCATCATACCGCGTCATACTTTATCAAGTAGTCGGAACAGGAATCTTGGCGGGTGCCCAACATCAGTGCCATATCAAAATCTCATGACAACATGCCCAACACAATAGTAATACCACAAGAATCAAAATTAAATTTCAACAATAATTTCTAGATTCCAAATGAATTTAGCAATTCAAATATGAGTCAATAATCACAAGAAAACAAAGGGAATAACACTCGCGAGATTAAGGAGCATATTGTGTAAAACCCCTACCTTAAACCACCAAAAGGAATCAACATAATTTTGCCCAGAAAGTCAGATTACACCATCAAGATCATCTCCCAAGTATACTTAAAACTCCTCCAAGATCCAACACCAAAACGACCCCCAAAACACATCCAAAAACTAGGGTTGAATGCGTAATATAAAGGGCTAAGTGTATATAAAAAGAGAGGAAATAAAAATATGTTTACTGCATATTTTGTGCGAAAAGTTTGATCCAAAATGGTCACCCACGACCTCATTTTATAAGGCAAAAAGATAAGAAGTTGAATAAAAAAAAAACTCTTCAAAACAGCTCGGGTTCATCGATCGACCACTGACATCAATCGATCGATCACCCGGTAAAATTGATGATGCTGACTTAAAATAATTCGAAGGGATAATTATTTAAAAACCAATTAAAAATCTGTTTTAACTCCGATTTCGAAATCGTTTGAAATTCTCGTCTTTAAAAATAATTCTCAACATATTTGAGCAATAAAAATAATTTTATCCAAAAACTTTATTTTCCTCTACATTTTGAAAATACCCCAAAAATTACGGGGGTTGTTACACTTCCCCACTAACAATGGAATTTCGCCCTCGAAATTCGTCGAAAGCCTACGCTAAAAAATCAGGCCAATAATCTCCAAAAATAATCTCGTTTCCCAAAAATAAATTTCTCACATCTAATCTCGGAACCTATCACGAAACGATCATCTAAAATTTCTATCTCCAAATAGGCGCCACAAAACGCAACAGACCCAAAACCCAAGACCCGAGGGTGGTCGTATACCTAAGCTCTAATATCATTCTGTAACACCCCGCCCGTGCCCGGGGAGAGCGGGGCGGAGCGATACATGCGATAAAACTAATCAAATTCACAAATAAAATGGCATAGAGCATCTAAATAAATCCCGCAATATAATATAAGAGAATCAACTAATCTCGAATCTCTTGAAATTAAATACAACCAATTGTCTCTCGAAATAATACAACTATCTATCTCGAAAATAAAATAAATCGACAATGCTCTATACGACAAAAATAAATACAAATCTTCCAAATTGTATTCTCGAATATTCTTCCCGAAAATATCCAAGCTAAAATTCATCTCCAATAAATCCAAAGCGCCCAAAATCCGCGCTAACCTGCCACTAAAAGAAAAATATGGGGAAGTACACAATACGACGGGAAAGATGCTCTACTAATATTAGCGGTGAATAAAACATAACAATACGAGTAAGAATATTCAAATCAAATGCGAATCTCATAAGCATTTTATTAATATAATTTCTCAACGACACATTAATCCGAGTCACCAGGCCTCATCATACCGCGTCATACTTTATCAAGTAGTCGGAACAGGAATCTTGGCGGGTGCCCAACATCAGTGCCATATCAAAATCTCATGACAACATGCCCAACACAATAGTAATACCACAAGAATCAAAATTAAATTTCAACAATAATTTCTAGATTCCAAATGAATTTAGCAATTCAAATATGAGTCAATAATCACAAGAAAACAAAGGGAATAACACTCGCGAGATTAAGGAGCATATTGTGTAAAACCCCATACCTTAAACCACCAAAAGGAATCAACATATTTTTTCCCAGAAAGTCAGATTACACCATCAAGATCATCTCCCAAGTATACTTAAAACTCCTCCAAGATCCAACACCAAAACGACCCCCAAAACACATCCAAAAACTAGGGTTGAATGCATAATATAAAGGGCTAAGTGTATATAAAAAGAGAGGAAATAAAAATATGTTTACTGCATATTTTGTGCGAAAAGTTTGATCCAAAATGGTCACCCACGACCTCATTTTATAAGGCAAAAAGATAAGAAGTTGAATCAAAACAAAACTCTTCAAAACAACTTGCAGCGTACGAAATCAGCTCGGGTTCATCGATCGACCCCTGACATCAATCGATCGATCACCCGGTAAAATTGATTATGCTGACTTAAAATAATTCGAAGGGATAATTATTTAAAAACCAATTAAAAATCCGTTTTAACTCCGATTTCGAAATCGTTTGAAATTCTCGCCTTTAAAAATAATTCTCAACATATTTGAGCAATAAAAATAATTTTATCCAAAAACTTTATTTTCCTCTACATTTTGAAAATACCCCAAAAATTACGCGGGTTGTTACACTTCCCCACTAACAATGGAATTTCGCCCTCGAAATTCGTCGAAAGCCTACGCTAAAAAATCAGGCCAATAATCTCCAAAAATAATCTCGTTTCCCAAAAATAAATTTCTCACATCTAATCTCGAAACCTATCACGAAACGATCATCTAAAATTTCTATCTCCAAATAGGCGCCACAAAACGCAACAGACCCAAAACCCAAGACCCGAGGGTGGTCGTATACCTAAGCTCTAATATCATTCTGTAACACCCCGCCCGTGCCCGGGGAGACGGGGCGGAGCGATACATGCGATAAAACTAATCAAACTCACAAATAAAATGGCATAGAGCATCTAAATAAATCCCGCAATATAATATAAGAGAATCAACTAATCTCGAATATCTTCAAATTAAATACAACCAATTGTCTCTCGAAATAATACAACTATCTATCTCGAAAATAAAATAAATCGACAATGCTCTATACAACAAAAATAAATACAAATCTTCCAAATTGTATTCTCGAATATTCTTCCCGAAAATATCCAAGCTAAAATTCATCTCCAATAAATCCAAAGCGCCCAAAATCCGCGCTAACCTGCCACTAAAAGAAAAATATGGGGAAGTACACAATACGACGAGAAAGATGCTCTACTAATATTAGCGGTGAATAGAACATAACAATACGAGTAAGAATATTCAAATCAAATGCGAATCTCATACGCATTTTATTAATATAATTTCTCAACGACACATTAATCCGAGTCACCAGGCCTCATCATACCGCGCCATACTTTATCAAGTAGCCGGAACAGGAATCTTGGCGGGTGCCCAACATCAGTGCCATATTAAAATCTCATGATAACATGCCCAACACAATAGTAATACCACATGAATCAAAATTAAATTTCAACAATAATTTCCAGATTCCAAATGAATTTAGCAATTCAAATATGAGTTAATAATCACAAGAAAACAATTGAAATAACACTCGCGAGATTTAGGAGCATATTGTGTAAAACCTCATACCTTAAACCACCAAAAGGAATCAACATAATTCTTCCCAGAAAAGTCAGATTACACCATCAAAATCATCTCCCAAATATCATCAAAACGCCTCCAAGATCCAACACCAAAACAACCCCAAGAACACCTCCAAAAACTAGGGTTGAATGCATAATATAAAGGGCTAAGTATATATAAAAAGAGAGGAAATAAAAATATGTTTACTGCATATTTTGTGCCAAAAGTTTGATCCAAAATGGTCACCCACGACCTCATTTTACAAGGCAAAAAGATAAGAAGTTGAAACAAAACAAAACTCTTCAAAACAATTTGCAGCGGATGAAATCAGTTGGGGTTCATCGATCGACCCCTGGCGTCGATCGATCGATCACCCGGTAAAATTGATTCTGCCGACTTAAAATAATTCCAAGGGATAATTATTTTAAAACCAATTAAAAATCCGCCTTAACTCCGATTTCGAAACCGTTTGAAATTCCTTTCTTTAAAAACAATTCTCAACGTATTTGAGCTATAAAAATAATTTTATCCAAAAACTTTATTTTCCTCTATATTTTAAAAATACCCCAAAAATTACGCGGGTTGTTAAACTTCCCCACTAATAATGGAATTTCGCCCTCGAAATTCATCGAAAGCCTACGCTAAAAAGTCACACAAACAATCTCCAAAAATAATCTCGTCTCCCAAAAATAAATTCCTCACATCTAATCTCGGAACCTATCATGAAACGATCATCTAAAATTTATATCTCCAAATACGCGCCACAAAATGCAACAGACCCAAAACCCAAGACCCGAGGGTGGTCGTATACCTAAGCTTTAATACCATTCTGTAACACCCCACCCGTGCCCGGGGAGAGCGGGGCGGAGCGATACGTGCGATAAAACTAATTAAATTCACAAATAACAAGGCATAGAGCATCTAAATAAATCCCACAATATAATATAAGAGAATTCACTAATCTCAAATCTCTTCAAATTAAATACAACCAATTATCTCTCGACATAATACAACAATCTATCTCGAAAATAAAATAAATCGACAATGTTTTATACAACAAAAATAAATACAAATCTTCCAAATGGTATTCTCGAATATTCTTCCCAAAAATATCCAAGCTAAAATCAATCTCCAATAAATCCAAAGCGCCCAAAATCCACGCTAACCTGCCACTAAAAGAAAAATATGGGGAAGTACACAATACGACGGGAAAGATGCTCAACAAATATTAGCGGTGAATAAAACGTAACAATACGAGTACGAATATTCAAATCAAATGCGAATCTCATAAGCATTTTATTAATATAATCTCTCAACGACACATTAATCCAAGTCACCAGGCCTCATCATACCGCGCCATACTTTATCAAGTAGTCGAAACATGAATCTTGGCGGGTGCCCAACTTCAGTGTCATATTAAAATCTCATGACAATATGCCCAACACAATAGTAATACCACATAAATCAAAATTAGATTCCAACAATAATTTCCAGATTCCAAATGAATTTAGCAATTCAAATATGAGTCAATAATCACAAGAATACAAAGGGAATAACACTCGTGAGATTAATGAGCATATTGTGTAAAACCCCATACCTTAAACCACCAAAAGGAATCAACATAATTCTACCCAGAAAAGTCAGATTACACCATCAAAATCATCTCCCAATTATCATCAAAACTCCTCCAAGATCCAATACCAAAACGGCCCCAAGAACACCTCCAAAAACAAGGGTTTAATGCATAATATAAAGGGCTAAGTGTATATAAAAAGAGAGGAAATACAAATATGTGTACTTCATATTTTTTTGCCAAAAGTTTGATCCAAAATGGTCACCCACGACCTCATTTTATGAGGCAAGAAAATAAGAAGTTGAATCAAAACAAAAATCTTCAAAATAACTTGCAGCGCACGAAATCAGCTGGGGTCGATCGATCGATCGCCCAGTAAAATTGATTATGCCGACTTAAAATAAGTCCAAGGGATAATTATTTAAAAAGTAATTAAAATCCGTTTTAACTCCGATTTCGAAACCGTTTGAAATTCTCATCTTTAAAAATAATTCTCAACATATTTGAGCAATAAAAATAATTTTAACCAAAAACTTTATTTTCCTCTATATTTCGAAAATACCTAA
Organism: Sambucus nigra; assembly: GCA_949130495.1. Classification (NCBI taxonomy): domain Eukaryota; kingdom Viridiplantae; phylum Streptophyta; class Magnoliopsida; order Dipsacales; family Adoxaceae; genus Sambucus; species Sambucus nigra. Next base: position 247,781,754 of record OX422216.1, on the reverse strand, counting down.
AAAATTACGCGGGTTGTTACAACACCCACTTAGAAGAATTGGGGAGAGTGTTCCAGAGGGGCAGGAGTACAAATTAAAGACGAATCCCTTGAAGTGTGTGTTTGGGGTAACTAGTGGAAAATTTATGGGATTTGTAGTAAACAGGTAATAGATGTAGATGTATCTAGACAAGCGAGAAGGTTTCCTCAAGATGCCAAGACCAAAGACTGCGAAAGAGTCTTATGGGGGAAGTTTCTTACTTAATGAGGTTCGTGCCTGGGCTGTCTGAAGTCACTCACCCACTAATGAAGCTTCCGAGAGTAAAGACATAGTTCATATGGGAGCAGCCACACGAGGAAGCTTTGGACCAGTTTAAGAAGTTGTTGATATCCCCCCAAACGATGGTTCCCCTTCGAACCCGTATTCCTTTACACCTATACCTCACGTCCACTAAAAGATCAATAGGGGAATTATTTGCTCAAGAAATGGAAGGCGTGGAGAAACCTTTGTATTATCTAAGTCGAATAATACAGGGGCCTGAGGCTAGATATACAAGCATTAAGTGACATTGTTTAGCTCTGGTATTTGTGGCTCAAAAGCTTAGGCATTACATGTTATCTTTCACAGTTCACATCATTACTAGATGTGAACCCATAAAAATTTTATTAGTTAGAATTGTATTAATAGGCACGGTTGCTCGATGGTTCTCAATCCTCTCGGAGTATGATCTCAAGTGTGTGGTCCCTCGAGCGATAAAAAGTCAAGCTTATGCAGATATGTTGGCCATATTTCCTTTGGGAGCATTCGAACCACCTATTGAGGAGTTGTTAGGAGATGATCTTCAGGCCAACTACCTTGAAGCAAATCTAAAAGAATAGAGCATGCAGTTTGATGGCTCTTCTGCTGAAAGCACATGAGGGCCCTGAGTGATTCTTCGCCAAGGGGAAGAAGAAGTCCAATGCTCCTTAAAGTTAGACTTCAAATGTTCAAACAACTAAGACGAGTACAAGGCTTTAGTGTTGGGGTTTATAGAGGCTCTACGAAGAGGTATTCGTGTGCTGACGATAAAAGGGGATTCCAATCTGGTGGTACCAGATGTGAATAGCGAGTATGCTCTCAAGCACATGGCCTTAGTACCTTAGCGAACAATTATACAAAGGTTGCTCGGTCAGTTCCATGAAGTGAAGATCAAGAGACACAAGAGAACGGTGAACAGACATGCCGATGCTTATGCCACGATCGCTTAAAAAAAATTTGATGGAGAATCGACGGTTGCTTGAATCACAAAGAGAACGGTACCCTCAACTATAATATAAATGTTGCCTTTTAATAATAACAATTACTAGAGGGGGGAAACACAAAAACAACTAAAAACGGGTCAAGGGCCACTGACGTTAATCGAGCTAGCACAATATTTTACCACCTTGAGCAATTTATACTATAAAAACAAAGGGGGACAACTATCTAGGTGTGTGGGCCCTGAAGAAGCTAAGAGGAGGTTGATAGAGATACATGACAAAGGTTGTGAGACAACATAAATCTATTTATATCAAAGAATTCAGAGGGCAAGATACTTTTAGCCAACGATGAAACAAGATAATGCGTTACTACAAAAAGATTGTGGGAAATGCCTACTATATTACCAAGCTGCGAAGTGTAACTTCATAAATAAGCCATCAGATTGGAGACAACCATACATAGATATACTAGTTGATGGGATTGTTCCCATGGATAAAGACAATGCCACAAGACTAAAACGGCGAGTGTCCAGATATTATGTTCGGTAGGGGCAGCTATACCGAAAAGGTTACCATAATCGGCCCCTAAGATGCAACAGACTGGAGGAAGCAGACGAGGTACTAAATCAAGCACATGAGCTAGGGCACATAGGGGGAGAAAAACTCTATGACTAACTAATGACATTGGGGTATTATTGGCCCACCATTGAGAAAGATTCAACAGAGTTTATTTGAAAATGCAAGGCGCGTCAGCTCCATGGGAATATGATTCATGCTCCATCGGTGGGCCTATATTCCCTTTCCACTCCTTTTCCATTTCATATATGGGCATTTGATCTAGTAGGGGAAATTAACCCCTCCTCGAGGGGCAAAATCTGGATACTGGTGGCTACGGAGTGCTTTACCAAGTGGGCAGAGGCCATACCATTGAAAAAGGCTATGGCGGAGGTAGTCGTGCGCTTTATGAAGGAGTATATTATTTATAGACTTGGCTTCCTGAAGGTGTTCCTATCAGATAATGGGACCCCATTTGTTAATAGCGATGCACGGTTGCTCACATAAAAATACTCCATTATTCATCACAAATCAACAGTGGCCTACCCTAAGTGCAATAGATAGGTTAAAGCCACGAAAAAAACTCTAATGAACATCCTATTGAAGATGTTAGAAGATTTCCCAGGAACTTGGGATGATAAAATAGCAGAGGTCTTGTGGGCATATAGAACCACAAATAGGAAACCTACAGGGTACACCCCTTTCTCGTTAGTGTTTAGCACTGAGCCAATTCTCCCAGTAAAATTTGAGGTACCTTTTATGCGCTACAACCTATAAAGTGTAATGCTTCCTCACGATCGTCATGTACAACTGGAAGCATTGGAAAAGCACAGAGATGACGCGAAAAGGCATTTTGAGATGTATAGAAAGCAATTGTCCAAATCTTATGACCAAATGGTAAAGAGAAGAAAATTCCAGGAAGGTGATCTAATTTTAAAGGCTCATACAAGACACATCCGGGGGCTTTCGCTGCTTAAGTTCAAAGCAAATTGGGAAGGACCTTATGTTGTTTGAAAAGCCCATGATTTAGGATATTGTGAAATCTCGAAGGTTAAGGATGAAGAAACTTTTAAACTTAACAATAAATGGCTCAAAATTTATTTTGTTTAAGTTGTTAATTTGTCCTAGCATTTTTTTAGGGGGGGTGGGGTGTAAGCTATAGGTACAAGTAAGTTGGAAAGAGAGCATGTTCTCACAACTTGTTAAGATACTATTTGAGAATTATATATATAGCATGAGGATAGTGTTGATTCAATCACAAGTTTGTTTTCTTTATCATAGACAATTTGCATGAAAGTAAAAGGCAATTCAATCTTATGCATTCTAAAAAACAAAGTTCATTCAAACACAAAAGAGGATCTAATGCCTCGAGATACATGAAAAAAGATGAGGCAGTGCATTTTTCTTATCATTATCTATAGCTTAAAAGTACTTTTAGTAATCACTTGGGTCGTCTATAACAAACCACAAGCTGGAGGAGTCTAAAATCCTGTGGTGATGATGAGGTAGACGAGAAGCTAAGGAAAACTCCTCGCTGGATAAGTCTGCCATCTCTTGCTGAAGTTGATTAGCCTTCACCCCAGCCTTAGCCAAAGACTCATTGGCAACCACATCCTCCTCCTCGGCTTTAGCAATTTCAGAGTTTAATGTGGCCATCTTCTCTGCTAGTGCCCTTTGTAAGCGGGTAGTGACCTGGATTTTTGCATAAAAGGAGGGCAGGTAAGCTTGCTTGAAGGACTTGAGCAGGTCAATGAGCCATTTCAAGGAAAAACCCTCGCCTACATGAACATTGATTTGACTCATCGTCTCCTTGATCTTCGAGGGACTTGAGGAAGACAAGGGAGCATGCAATACATCGACCAAGACTGTGACAAACACCAAAAGCCTGTAAGCCATCATAATAGTGATGGCTTGAATACAACGAGAGGTCAAGGTGGAAGGGAGGCGTTCCAACAGTCAGTTAATCAGCTCATTATAAGGAGGGGGTTACGACATGAGTAAAGTCCTTCAAAAATTTCCTCACAAACTCAACATGAGCCAATTCCAGAGGATTCACACTGAAGGCGCTGTCACTGGCAGAGGAAAAGACAGAATTTAAAGCCCTATTATCTTTTTGCAAAATGGGAGTTGTGTTTTGTTTCCCTCCTTCCATGTTTTGGGCTGTCAGAGATACAATGATGGGTTCAACAAAGTTCCCAACAGACTCTAGAGGAACATTCTGAGGAGGCACTTGCTCGGTAAAGGTAACAGCATCCCCCAAAGTCGTTGGCTAGCTCACTTCAACCTGAGAGAAAAAGTAATAAGTCAAGTTGGAAGAAAACAAAGTATGGGCATAACATATGCTTTTTACCCTCAGTTTACCTAAAACACCTTTTTTGGTTGCTAGAATATGTAAACTGTTATCACTTCAAAAGTCCCAGTTTTATTTAAAGAAACTTTATGGTTGCTCGACTAAGTAAGATTGGGCATTCTTAAGCCTCAGTTTGCCTAAAGTACCTATATGGTTGCTCGACTAGGTAAACTGTTATCGCTTCAAAAGTCCCAGTTTTGATTAAAGCACCTTTATGGTTGCTGGACTAAGTAAGATTGGGAATTCTTAAGTCTAAGTTTGCCTAAAGCACTTATATAGTTGCTCGACTAGGTAAATTGTTGACTCTTCAAAAGTCCTAATTTTTCTTAAAGTACCTTTATGGTTGCTCGACTAAGTAAGACTAGGCATTCTTAAGCCTTAGTTTGCCTAAAGCACCTTTATGGTTGCTCGACTAGGCAAACTATTTTTATTTCAAAAGTCTCAGTTTTACTTAAAGAATCTTTATGGTTGCTCGACTAAGTAAGACTGGGCATTCGTAAGCCCCAGTTTTCCTAAAGCACCTTTATGGTTGCTCGACTAGGTAAAGTGTTGTCACTTTAAAAGTCCCAGTTTTGCTTAAAGCACCTTTATGGTTGCTCGACTAAGTAAGACTAGTCATTCTTAAGCCTCAATTTACCTAAAGCAACTTTATGGTCGCTCGACTAGGTAAACTGTTGTCGCTTTAAAAGTCATAGTTTTGCTTAAAGCACCTTTATAGTTGCTCGACTAAGTAATAATGGGCATTGTTAAGCCTCAGTTTGCCTAAAGCAACTCTTTGCTTGCTCGACTAGGTAAATTGCTGTCACTTCAAAAGTCATAGTTTTGCTTAAAGCACCTTTATGGTTGCTTGACTAAGTAAGACTGGGCATCTTCAAGCCTTGGTTTATCTAAAGCACCCATTTGCTTGATTAACTAGGTGAACTACTTGTTGCCTATAAAATTTAGATTTTTCTCAAAGAAATAAAGGATGTTTGACTAAGAAAATTGAGAGTATGGATACATCCTTAGGACATGATTCCTTAATAGCCACTGGATCACGAGCAATATCAGAAACCCCAATAGGGGTAATAACTGTCTTCTCTAAGTTTTAGCTTTTGATATAACTTGTCCCTTCTCAGGAGTGACTGCTTGACCTTCCAATATGGAGGGACCAAACAACCCCACTAAAAATTATTCAGTAATGGTGGCCGTAGGGGAACAACCACAAGATCTCGACAAGTGTTGGTGTCAACTTCTTCGACAGGGGCAACCTGCGAAAGACATCACAAAATGTAAGTGTAATATACACATGGAAGAGAAACACAAAGCGCAAGAAATAGTTCACACTCACCACAGTCATAAGACCAACAACTACTGTGGATCCAACCTCAACCACTTCTTCGACCTGAGGAACAACTCTTAAAGAAGGAGTGGGCTCTAAGATCAGGGGAGTATTTCCTTCATGATCAGAGGACAAAGAATGAGGATCAAAACTAGGAGAATGTTGAGAAGAAATGGTCTTCAACACTAGGCTTTGCCTTGGATTTATCATGCTCTGGGTCATCGCTATAATCATCAAGAATTGTATAATCCATGGGAATAAAACCAGGATTCTTAGTATAATATATTTGACGCAACCTCCAAGATGGTCGAACCAAAGGGGAGGCCTCCTCCTCTTATTCATCTTCTTCCACCTCTTCACCCTTTTCAGGAAGAAACTAATCCTCGATATCGTTAAGAGGAAGTTGGACCTTGGTACTAAATTTTGTCCTCTTACGACCAGCAATAGGGACAGGGGGAGTAAAGGGGATACCTCTTTTAGCCATTTATTTGGCCAAAATATATTGCGCATCTGTAGATCCTTGATCAAACTGCCTCAATAAACTATCAAATAACTCTGTGCATTGATCGACCAACTGCGGGTCTGTAGAAGAGGGGGATTGAGATGTTTAAGAAGGGCTAAAAGGGGCAACCTTTCTCTTCTTGCTGAGGGTTCTTTTCTTGGATTTATCCATGATAACACTTGAGACATCAATGGAAGTTTCCTCTTCAATAATAGGACAAGAAGTAGCAGGGGAATCTATAGCCTCCTCAACCTGCTGAGAACTGGAAGTCCCTTTATTCTTCTTCAAAAATAGCTTCATTTAGAGGCGCCAAAGGTGGAAGTTCTTTGGGGTTGTTGGTGTTGGTTTCGCTTCGGGGAAATTGGGCTTCATTGATGATACAAGTTTGCAATCCCAACTCAGATGGGGGAAAACCTTCAATAACATGGTAAATGGGTTCTCGTTCAATAACATTAAGGAAACAACTAAGAGTGTTGGTCCATAACACATTAAGGTATTCAACAGACCTACTAACTCGTGTTCGCTTGGCAGGGATGACAATTTGGCCTTGTAACTGGATAAAACAAGTGGCTACTATCTCAATTAGAAAATAACTGCATGCCTTCGAAAAATTTGAAGGTCTTTCGATAATATTATGAATGAGAAGGGGCACTCCTGAGCAAAACCAAACTGCAGGGCTTCTTGATGGATTGAGTAGGCTGTGCAGTAGTTAGACCATTTGGTACACGAGGGAAGGTGAGAAGGAGTAAGAACTAAGAGAACATTAGAAGAAGGGAAATTGAGGGAAAAATCTTGCTCGACTGCCTGAACTGGTCGAGCAATATCCTAAAAAAAGGCACTGGTAAAAAATTGGTCGGTGACAGAGTAAGGAAAAAAATTGAAACGTTTGACATTATCAATAAAGGAGTGGAAGGACTTCCTAAATTTATTATGGTTACAAGAAAGGATTTGGGGGAATTTGATCTCATTGGAGGTAGTAAGTAAATCAACTAGGGCATAATCAGGTCCTGGCATAGATGAATGTTGTGAGAAGTATATGGTTAGCATAATTGGACACATCAAAATGACCAAGAGACCGGGAGAATCAAATTGAACTCTATCAAGCCAGGTGTAAAGTGAACCCAGAGTAATAGCAGCTAAAGGAACTTTAACCCCGGAGGCAAGACGAACAGTAAGATTTATAAGATCCCTCCTCGGGGAGTCGTGGGGTTTTTCGAGCAAATAGATCCTTAAAAGGATAATCCAGATGTACCCAGCAAGCTCAATTTTTCTCCCATACCCTTCTCTAGTAGGGGGCATTTCTATAACATTTTTGACCTTTGGATGTTTCTTTACCTGCTCGCCAGTAAGGGAACTCACTATATCCTCCATATAAAAGAAATACCTGATAATTTATGAAAAGGTAGACTCATTATAACTCTTTAAGAACCACTTGATTATACCTTTCACTTCCTTATGCTTAATAGCTTCTTCCTTCGTAATGGCTTCCTCAAAGTAAATATCAATACCAACAGCTTCCAAACCAAGGATCTCGCATACATCCTCCAAGGTAGTTGTGAACTCTCCCCATGCAGCAGTGAAAGTGCGAGGTCTATGATTCCAACGAGAAACCAATGTTCTCAATGTATTGTTATTTTTGGCCAAATTCACATTACCAAACCATTTGGTGAATGAAAAGCTAACTATTAGCAACTCCACACCATTACCATGGATATGTCAGTCCAGACACCTAGTCCTTCACACAATCCACCAACTAATTCAAATTCAATATTTGAGTAGGGATAGTCTCCCCTCTTAATTCTGAACCTGGTAATAGTAGAAACAGGGATATATGTATAATTATCTATTACATAATCTTCACTAACAAGCAAGTTCAAATCTTCAGACTTAGAAACAAGGGAGCCAAAAAAAGAATTGGAAAACTCCCAAAACTTATCTACAGTGCCAAAATAGGGGGCACGATAATATTTTGCCCACTAGAGACGACAATCAGTAATATCGGTGGAAGTTTCCCTAACGGTGGCACCCATGATAGAAGGGGTTCTTTTGATAACTTGTTCCATGACAAAGAATAGAGAATCGAAGAGACGGAAGGAAAAGAAAAAGATCTGGGAATAAGAGAATATTGTTTGCTCTCATAATTAAAGAAACACTTCGCTAAAAAAAATAAAGGTAAAAAGAAATGGGTATCAGTGGAAACCATTTAATAAGGGACATCTTCTTTTGAAAAAGGCGTGACTGATACGAAAAGATGCGTGTAGTGAAACACAATCATCATAATAAGATTTTTATAGGCTCAAGTAGATCGCGTGGGTTATAAGTGCGGGTCATCAATCGACACGTATACAACCGGGGGAAGGGCTGTCAGAGGTATTTATAATTAAGAAATGCAGTAATGATTAACATTTGGTGGGAATTCAAGAAACGTTTAGGGGTGAAACTTTATGCCTGTGGCCATCCCCGATCCCCACCGCGGAGGAAAAGGATCCTTCGGGTCCCGCGCGTACCTCTCCGGAGTGCTTCGGCCGGCGTCGTTTGAGATGTGGTGTAAAAATGTAGAGAGATTAAGAGTCGCCAGTCTATTTTACTCAAAACAGATAAAAGAAAGAGGGGAAGCCACCCCGAAGGATGGCTTCCAAAGACATACTGGTGCGTGCGAAACCAAGATGATTCGAGAAGGGTTAGGAGGCTTAGTTACAAAATGGGAAGGTGTTAGGCACCCATTCATCCCTTTTGGTCTCTCATGAATATTTGCTATTTTCCTTTTGTTTCCCCCCGTGATATGTGTGCATGTGTATATATAGAATGGAGGTAGGAATCCTCGACTTATATCACGAAAAAGATAAAGCGAGTCATCCATAGAAAGATATAAAAGTAATATAAGAAAAAAAAGATTTACGTGATTACCCATACGTTGATCGTTACAAGGGAACGATAACGCATATGGAGTAATGCATTATTAAAGGCAAGTATATAGAATATAGGGAAAATGGATTTAGAAAAAATAGAAAATAAGAGAAAAAAAGGTGAGAAAAAGGACTCGAGTCTCGGGTTTTACCCCGAGACGCCTACGTGGCCTATAAAGGCATCAAAGTCCACGTAGTTCGCATACAAAACGAGGGGTGGGGTTTATCCCATAAATCCAAATGGGGAGTCTCTTATTTGTAAGTGTGTGTGTGTGTGTGTAGAAAAATGTGTTTTAGTTGTGAGAAAAGTGTGGAAAAAGTGTGAGAATCCCTACTTGGAATTTATGAGCAAACCCTCTTTTTCTTATTTTTTGGGTTTTTATTTATATGAAAATAAGTGATGTGCAATAATACTAAATAAAAAGTATATTAGGATGTGTGAGATGAGATAATAAAAGTACTAAATAAGAAAACAAGTTATTGGGAATTTAAGAGAATTTAAGAGAGAGTTTGAGAAAGTTGGACCTTCTTGAAGATCTTAAACTTGATCTTGAATGTTGGAGAACAACCCTTGCACTTGGATGATGATGGAGAGTGGATAATTCACCATGTTTGATGAAAAGGATAATGAAAAGTGGAAGTAAAAAAGGGATTTGGGAGTCGAAATCACGCTGCCTTCGAGAGAGGTTTCTGGGATTCGTTGAGAGAGATTTTTATCAGATCTGGGCTCCTCTTGAAAATGAGGTGAAGGCCTCTTTTTATAGGCCCAGGTGAGTGCCGATCGGCATAGACCTGTTCCTGCTTATCGACAGGTGCCGATAGGCAGGGTTTGGAACGTGCCATTTGGAAGTGCGCTTCAGGCTTTTTCGAAAAATCGGCCACCGAGAGCAAATCGTTGGTCAGAATCGTGCACGGGGCATACCGTTGGAAAGGTAATTTAGAGACCTTTAAAAGTCCTTTGGACTTCTCCCGGGTTCGGGAGTTGACTTTGGGTCAAATATGGCTCGAACGCATTTGTTGGTCCATTGGATGGGGAATCGTTCGGACGCAAACGGATCGTTCGTCCGCATGGTAAGTCCAAATCGCACATGGGGCAGACCGTTGGAAAGGTTAAGAGATGTACTTATACATTCCAAAGATTTTGACCCAGTTTGGAGAGTTGACTTTGGTCAACCGGGCTCGGGAAGCGCTCAGTGGACTCCCGAAGTTAAATGGATCATTCGTCCGCATGGAAAGTCAAAATCGCGCACGGGATGGACCATTGGAAAGGGTATTCAGTGACCTTAAAAGATTCATTCAGCCTCGATCGAGCTGAAGAGTTGCCTTAGGTCAGATAGAGCTCGGGAGCACCCGGTGGCCTCTAGGTCAGGTTTCGGACACAAACGGATCATTCGTCCGCATGGTAAGTCGGAATCACGCACGGGGCAGACCGTTGGAAAGGGTATCCAGTGCCTTTGAAGATTCATTAAGTCTCAATTGATACGAAGAGTTTGAATCTTGGGTCAAACTGAGCCGGGGAGTTCCCGATGGCCTTCAGGTCAATACTCGGGACGTGACCTGGGTTTACAGTGATGAAGGGAGGTACTAGGGACCTAAGGAGAGTTAGGGGGTAATAGAATGGGGTGTCCACATAGACCCTCGACGAGTGAGTTTGGAACAAATGATGACCGTCGAATAGACACCACATGATGCTTTTGAGGGAGTATGACCGATTCAGAGGGTCGAGGTCGATTCTGAGGACCTAAGGAGTGTGCTGGGGATGATCAATTCTGCGGATCAAAGAAGAATCTATAGGCTTAGGGTAAAGGTCTACCGAGGTCAATTCTGACCTAAAGAGTGGTGACGATCGAGGACCGAGGTCACTTCTGACCTAACTCAGGTGACGATCCAAGACCGATGACGATCCAAGACCGGGGCCAATTGTGACCCAAGAGTGGTGACGATCGATAACCGAGGTCAATTCTGATCTAACTCAGGTGATGATCCAAAACTGGGGCCAATTCTTACCCAAGAGTGGTGAAGACCGAGGACCGAGGTCAATTCTAACCTAACTCAAGTGACGATCTAAGATCGGGGCCAATTCTGACCCAAGAGCGGTGACGACCGAGGACCGAGGTCAATTATGACCTAACTCGGGTGACGATCCAAGATCGGGGCAAATTCTGATCCAAGAGTGGTGACGACCGAGGATCGAGGTCAATTCTGACCTAACTCAGGTGACGAATCAAGACCGGGGCCAATTATGACCCAAGAGTGGTGACGACCGAGGACTGAGGTCAATTTTGACCTAACTCAGGTGACGATCCAAGACCGGGGCCAATTCTGACCCAAGAGTGGTGACGATCGAGGACCGAGGTCAATTCTGACCTAACTCAGGTGACGATCCAAGATCGGGGTCAATTCTGACCCAAGAATGGTGACGACCGAGGACCGAGGTCAATTCTGACCTAACTCAGGTGAAGATCCAAGACCGTGGCCAATTCTGACCCAAGAGTGGATAAAGATTGGATTTTGATTCTGCTGGAGAAAGAGCTTTGTGATTTTGATATGAGCTGGGGAGCTGATAGCTGGGGAAGCTTTTAGGAGACCTCGCAGGGGGAACAACCTATTTTGGGTGCTGTAAGAGAATTCCGCTGGGGAAGTGATTAGGTGATCCTTAGGGATCCTCCGGAGCTTTGCCGGGAGGAGTTTTCACTTGGTTTTAGAGGATTCCGCTGGGGAAGAGGGGTTCCGCTCCAGGGAATGCAAAATTTTCTTGGTAAAAAGGCTATAGATCCTTCCTGGAATTTTTGGGATTTTTTTGGGGATTTTTTTAGGCTTTCTGGTATTTTCTGGGAATTTCTGTACGAAATTTAAGGGGGGGTGCCGATCGGCATGGTGTGAGAGGTGCCATTCGGCAGTGGCACGGACTTTTGGGTTACCTCGAGAAGGCAAGGGGTCAGTGCCGATCGGTATGGTAGGGTGAAATGCCGATCGGCATGGCGCTTGGCATCCTATATAAAGGGGGCCAATCCCCTCATTTTTTCACAGCTTCTTTTGCTTTCTCTCTCTCTGCGATTCTTCTGCAAATCGTTCTAGTATTATGATCTTCAATAAATGGCCGCTTTCATGAGCACTGCAGTCCACTGGGAGTGGTTGACCGTTGATGATTGGGCGAATGTGGAGTGGAGGGCTAGGGAACCTCTTGCTTTGGGGAGTGAGAACTCCTTTGATGCGTTTGAGCCTGTTGCGGATGAGTGGACCTTACTGCGATAGCCATCGCGTCATCTCTCTTCGAGAGTGATCCCCGGTGGTTATGTAAGTAACCCAACCTTTGACATTCTTCTCTTTTTGGTGATCTTTCTTTCTTGATCTTTGATGAGACTTTTCTTTTTGCCAGTCTGATTTTTTTTTTTAAAGAACATGCGTGCCCGTTGGACAACGGGGCTCAAGGATGTCTGGGAGTGTCTCCCGCCTATGGTGCGCTGGGTGGTATCATCAACGAGTTTTGGGCAGTTGGCATCTGCGCTGGATGAGACGCCTCGTTCGACAACGGTCTTGTGCGCTTTAGGAGAGAGGTGGTGGGACACTACCCATACCTTTCATTTTGAATTCGGGGAGATGACAGTGACTCTCATAGATGTGCAGCAGATGCTGGGGCTAGATTGTGATGGAGAGCAGATAGAGGTGGATCGCTCTTTACGGGTGAGACCGGAGGCAGTGCGAGCGGCACTTGGTGATGTAGGGAGGATAGTTTATGAGGATTCTATCCGGCTGTCCCTGCTGAAGGATGTTCTATTGGGTAGGGAGATCAATGTGGAGGACGGGCTGAAAGTGAGGCATATGGCCCGGTTATTCATTCTTCGAGTGCTGGGAGGTTTCACGGTGGCGTCGAGCGGCGACATCGTTCATTTGTGGTTTCTGCCGTACTTGAGGATGTTTTCGAACATCCCTTTCTATGATTGGGGGAGTCTGACCTTGGCGACCCTTTACTTTTCTCTGGATGCATTCAGCCAGTGTTGCCGGCAGGCCTTTACTGAGGCCATGTACCTTCTTGAGGTATTCTTTAATTCGTGCATTTCTTTTCATGCATTCGTATTTTCCTTTCATGCACTCGCATTTTCCTCATGCGTCTCTTCTTTGACGTGGTTCTATGAGGTGATTGGGTGCAACACCCCGCTGATTGCTTTGAAGGACGACACTGTTGGGGATTTCTGTCGATTGTATCGATGGCGTAAGGCCAATCGACAGTCGAAGGGATCTCTTTCCCTGGAGGTTGTGCATCAGGTCTTGAATGACCTGACCAGTGGTAGGGTAAGACTCTTTCCATTTCAGTCTTGGTTTTCGTTCCTTCTGATCTTGTATTGATTTATGCTCGCTCGGATATTTTTAGGTGACCTTTTACCCGTGGGGGACAACCATTCAGGATGCGGGGGCGACCGGGGTGAATGCGCGGATGAGGCGTTTACGGGCGCATGAGTTCGGCCATTCCTGGTACCTTAGGGAGAGGGTGACTCGCCAGATTGCTGAGGAGGAGGTGGTGGTGCCACCCACGCATCCTTCTACGTCTATGAGGCAGGAGCGACTGATGTTGGAGGATGAGAGGATCGCGGTGATGATCGGCGAGTCCTACATGCTCTACACCGATACGACTGCGCCGTATGACTATATGGATTTCATGACGAGCTGGTTGATGGCGCCCAGCATATACGATGCACTGCACTTCCCTCCAGCGGGTTCAAGTCGAACGGTGGGATCTTCTCACAGCGGTGGTGGCCCATCGGCATCTGCGGCGGCGGCGACCTCGGAGGTCCCTTTTGTACGGCTGCATACCCCTTCATAAAACATTCGGCAAGCTGATGGAGGGATGGCGCCTATGCTGCACCGTCCTCATGCGATGGATCCGGAGGAGTTGGGTTTGACAGAGGAGGTCCTTCGACCTACGGTATACCTTTCTGATCCTTTCTTTTCCTCTTTCTTTTTCTCTTTCTTTTCTGTTTTGGTCATTTCTGCTTTGATACTGATTTCACCTTTTCTTGCAGCAAGTCCGAGTGTTGACCACTTGGCTAAGGGACATCAGAGGTTGGAGCTCTTCGACGACTGCCCATAGTCAGGACGCGGTTCCCGTTCCTTCTTGCTTGGTGCCGTCTGCCTCGTCTTGGGAGGACTCTGGCTCGGCAAGTGGTGGTGCGTCATCTCGCTGTAGGGGGAAGAGAGCACGTTGCAGGGGTGGAAGCTCTTGAGAGAGAGAGAGAATGAAATGTGGGTTCGGGCTGAGTCCCGTTGTTTTTGCTTTTTCTTTTTATTTCCTGCAAAATTGATGTAACACAGAAAACAAATATATGCAATGCAATGTTTTTTTTATTATCTTTTATTTATGATGAATGCATGCACATGCGCTTTATACTTTGCTGCTGAGACCGTAAAAAGGAATATTTTTGAAATATTTTAAAGAAAAGTTTTTAATTAAAAAGGGAAATTATATAAGGAGAAAAGGGATTTTGAAATCCTATTGAGAATATCAATTTATTTTTATTTGAGTTTTCTGATTTGACAAAAGAGGAAAAAAGGAAATTTCTAAAAATGGGGGGGGGGGGGGTTGTTGACCGGCAAGCACCCTGTCCTGCCTATCGGCAGTTCAGTCCAGTCCCATCAGTTGAAGGCTTTGATTGGTACCCTCTTAAGCCTTTGGTACCTTGTGGGGTAGGATTCCCTCCGATTTCTGCAGGGATTATGTCCCTTGTGAGGATTTTCAAGTATAAAAAGGAGGGAAGGGTGGAGTGTTTTCATCACACTTTTGCATTTTCACCTACTTGCCCACCATCTCTTAGCCTTGTAAGATGGCTCTTCCTGGTAGCACCGAGTTTTCCAACTACCTCGTAGCCTTGGAAGCAATGTGCCCTTATAATGTCGACTACGATGCTTTCAACATGCGTCGAGTCTCCTTGTGGCGCAATCGGCCTTTTGAGTGGAATATGCTGATAGCGGCGGTACAATTCTGGTACCCCGAAGACCATGTATTCCGCTTTGGGTTGGAAGAGGTTTGTCCTACCTACGAGTAATTTTTTGCCATATTGGGTGTAAATCCCAGTGTTGCTGCGGCTTTGCCCGAATTTTCTCATTCTCCTAGGGATTTATAGGCAGAGCTTCTTCATATTTCGCCTTCGGCGGCCAGATCATTGGTTGTTGGAGGAATGATCTCCCTCCGGCGGTGCTGCAGTCTGTGCATTTGCGGGAAGTAGGTGATGCTGGCTATGTTGGAGCCATTATTCCGGGTCTGGTTTCAAAATTGCTGCTGGTGACTGGGGAATTGCAGGTGGACTCACAACTTGTAGCCATTACTTCATGGATGTCATACCGTCACAGTCCCGTGGCGGTGATATTGACGGAGACTCTGAATGGCCTGGATGCCTGGAGAGAAGGCCGTTCTGATTTTTTGAGGGGTAGCCCTGTGATGCTATTTATGTGGTTATCTGAAAGATTCTGCTTGTCGACTTCTCCAGAATATCCCTTGTCGGTCGTACCCAACTTCTTTTCGCGCTACTTCATCCGCGCTGACCTGTATGTTGAGAACTGGGAGAATTGGCTTGTGGTGCATAGGGCTTGTGGTCTGTATTGGTCAGTGCCTTGGTGGGGACAGTTACAGCCCATTCTGGAGCTAGGAGAGTATTTATATGTGCGGCTGGTTGGTCTCAGACATACCTCTTTTTATTTCCCTTGACGACTTTTGCGCCAATTCGGCTGGGCGTAGGTCGTGCCCCCTAGGACCTCAAATTTCTTTCTGGTAGAAGATTTGACTGAGTGCCTGCGTCTATTGCTTGGGTCTCTGTGGGAAAATCGGCGTCCATCGACCCATCCTTCTCATTATGTCGGGAAGGTTTGCCATGTCCCCAAAGATTATATGAAGTGGTTGTGGAGGAAAGTAGTCAGCAAGATGTTGGCAGTAGAGACTGGACAAAGATGGTTTGTTTTATCTGACTCCATGGAAGGGGGTGTTGTTATCTTTTCGAAGATGGTTAAGGCTCATCGATCCATGGAATGTTTACGACACTCTATTCAGGCAGGGGAAACTTGGGGGACCTTGAGATGTAGATGATGAGGGTGCAGGCTCCTCTGGCGGCTGTGGGTAGGACTCCTGGGGAGTTTATTTGTGTAACAGGTGTGGGGATTTTATTTGGTTTTTTATGGTAGTGGGGAAGGGAGTTATCCTTTCCTTTTTCTTATGTAATCCGTACTGTAATTTCTTATTAATGAAATAAACAAGTTTCTGATCATCCAACTGTGCCTCTCGATGAATTTTGTATTTTTGAATTATCTATACTCATCGCTAAGGCATACATAATCCTTTTGTTCAAATAATTTTAGAATGAACCGCCGTTCTCGGAGGTAAGAAAAGAATAGTATTTTGTAAAAAAGAAAGGGTCGCACTCATGTGAGGAGTATGAGTTGCCTACGTACCTCTGGGGTTTTTTAAAAAGTTTTTTTTTAAATAGTTTTTGTAGAGGATCAGGCCCACGTAGTTCTGGGTAGGGGGAAATGAAGAGTTTTCTTTCTTTTCTTTTTGGAATAGAAGGGGGATGAGAAGAGTCATAGCGCGCCCAGATTTCGGACTAGGGGTAGAATTTCTTGAGACAATTCAGGATGACTGGACGAGCCATCTCCTCCCCATCTAGTTCAATGAGCATGGTGGCATCGCCGGATAAGATTTTCTTTACAATGTAGGGGACGCTCCAATTGGGCTTGAAGTTCCCTCTGGGGTCCCAGATGGGTTATATTATCTCTTTGAGGGCTAAATCCCCCTCCCGGACACCGCGGTCCTTGACTCTCTTATTGAATGATTGCGCTATTCGACGATGGTACCCCTGTATGTGGTAAAGAGCTTTTAATCTTCCTTCATCTAGGAGGGCTAGCTCATCAAGACGGCTTTGGCACTAGTCTTCTTCACTAACTTTGCTTTCGAGCATGACGCGTAACGAGGGTATTTCCAGCTCCACAGGTAGGACTGCTTCCATGCCGTAGACCAGGGAGTAAGGGGTATCCCCAGTAGAAGTTCGGATTGAGGTTCGATAGCACCAGAGGGCGTACGGGATCCGGTCGGCCCAATCCCTACAACTTTAGGTCATCTTGCTGATGATGGCTTTGAGGTTCTTGTTGGCGGCTTCAACTGCACCATTGGTCTGAGGTCGATAGGGAGAAGATTTGTGTCTCTGAAACCCGTACTCGTTGACTACTTCTGTGACTTCTGCTTCGAAATACAACCCATTATCTGACAATAGCTCATGCGGGACCCCATATCGGCAGATGATATTCTTCTTGAGAAATTTGGCCACTTTCTTGGCGTTCAACACTGCGTATGACTCAGCTTCGACCCATTTGGTGAAGTAATCGATGGCGATCAAGATAAACTCATATCCGTTTGAGGCCTTTGGTGTAACCTTCCCTATGATGTCGATACCTCAGGTGGAGAATGACCAGGGAGAGGTCATGTTGTATAATTCTTGCGGAGGCAGGTGTTGAAGATTGGAGAATTATTGACATTTGAGGCACCTCCGGACATAGGCGGTGCAATCCTGGATCATGGTGGTCCAGTAGTATCCCTGTCGGATGATCTTTCTGGCGAGCATGTGACCATTCATATAGGGTCCGCATTCCCCGCTGTGGATTTTCTGCATTATTTTCTCAATCTCAGCCCCTGCGATGCAGTGTAGATGAGTTCCATCAAAATTCCTCTTGAGTAGAGCTTTATGACAGATGATGTACTGGGCGACCAGTCTTCGAAGGGTTGTTCGATATTTCTTATTGGAACCCTTGGGATACCTACCACGTCTGAGGAGGCACCAGATATCATAGTACCAACAATCGGCTAGTTCGGGATCTTTGGTGGAGACAAGCTTTACGTGGTAGCAACGGGTCAGTTTATCTTGCTTTTGAACTAGGAAGTGGGTCATTGTCATTCCTTCGGGCATGTCGATCATGTAGTCCAAGGTAGCGAGAGCGTCGGCTAGGTTATTCTTTGCTCGGGGTAGGTAATGGAAGGTGATATCTCGGAATTAGGAGGCTAACTCTTCTAATTGGGCATAAAAGGGTTGGAGCTTTTTGTCTTTGACTTTCCATTTTCTGAGCACTTGACCGATGATAAGGGAAGAATCCTCGTAGACATCAAGGTATTGAATACCTTTCTCGAGAGCAACCCTAAGGCCCACTGTGCATGCCTCGTATTCCGTCATATTATTGGTGCAAGGGAAATCCAATTTAATGGCGATGGGAGTGTGGGAGTCATTTGGGCGATCAGGAGTATCCCAATGCTATATCCTTTTTTGTTGGAAGCGCCGTCAAAGAAAATTTTCCATCGAAGGCGGTCTTGGATGGTGCAGAGGATATTTTCATCTGGGAATTCGGAGATCTGGACATCTGCTTCTTCTATAGGGTAATCATCGAGGTAGTCAGAGATGGCTCTTCCTTTAACAGCTTTCTGTGTGACGTACACGATATCGAACTCGATTAGGAGCATCAACCATCGATCCATTCGACTGGATAAGGCGGATTTCTCAAGCAATTATTTGATGGGATCCATTCAGGATACAAGTTTGATGGGGAAGGCGAGCATGTAGTGTCGCAACTTTTGGGTGATCCAGACAAGTGCGACACATGCCTTTTTTAAATTAGTGTAGTTGACCTCGTACCCGGCTAATTTGTGACTGGTGTGATAAATGGCTATTTCTTTGTGGGAGTCTTAAAGGTATTGGGCTAGCAAAGCCCCAACTGCAGTGTCGATTATGGTTAGGTATAGGAGAAAAGGGAGACCAGAATGTGGTGGCATGAGCACTGGAGGTTGGGTCAGATATTGTTTGATTCGGTCAAAATCTTCTTGGCAGGCCTTGTTCTAAATCTTGGTTGAATCCTTTTGGAGGAGCTTGAAGATTGGTTCACAGATGGAGGTTAGCTGGCTGATGAACCGACTGATGTATTGTAATTTCCCAAGAAAACCTCAGACTTCTTTCTCTGTTCGGGGTGGTGGCATTTCAAGTATGGCCTTCAGCTTTGCAGGATCTGCTTCTATCCCCTTTTCTCTGACCATGACTCCCAAGAGTTTTCCCTTTGTAACTCCGAAGACACACTTTTGTGGATTAAGTCACATCTAATACCGTCACAGTCTTTCGAAGAACTTCCAGAGGGCGGGAACATGACCTTTTCTAGTTTTAGACTTGATAATCATATCATCCACATAAACCTCAACCTCTTTGTGAATCAGATCGTGCAGGATGGTTGTGGAAACCCTTTGGTAGGTAGCCCCAGCATTCTTGAGACCGAATGGCATAACGGTGTAGCAAAAGGTTCCCCATGGGGTGATGAATGTGGTTTTTTCTTAGTGGTCGGGGTGCATCTTGATTTGGTTGTATTCGGCAAACCCGTCGACGAACGACTTGAGAGTATGATTGGCTGTGTTGTCCACGATCATGTTGATATTGGGTAGCGGATAATCATCCTTTGGAGAAGCTTTGTTTAAATATCGGTAATCTACACACATTTGAACCTTCCCTCCTGATTTTGGTACAGGTACAATGTTGGCTAACCATGTGGGATATTCGATCACTCGAATGAAACCCACGTTTAACTATTTGACCACCTCTTCTTTGACCTTGAGCGACCATTCGGTGCGGAGTTTTCTCAATTTTTATTTAACCGGGTTGTAATCTGGGAGAGTGGGGATCTCGTGTTGAGCTATTTCAGGATCAATGTCGGGCATATCATCATAGGACCATGCTAAGACATCTACGAACTCCTTCAGCAATTCTTCGAGTTGTGCACGCTCATGCTCGTCAAGGGTGGCCCCTATCCTAATCTCGTGCAGTTATCTACTAGAACCGAGATTAATAACAACAGTCTCTTCTTCATTAACTTGAATGCGGTTATGTTGTTTATTATTAACCCTATTTAGATCAGTTAAGAATTGTTCATTTGCAAAATCATCATCATCAAAAGTTCGATTAGAATCTAAATAATTAATGTAAGGCACAGCAAGATACTCAAAATCTTCGTTTATTTCATTGATAGGAAAAACAGCATTGAGAACCTCATCAAAAGAGGTCTCGATTACATTTGAGCAAGGGTAGACAACAGAAGCATAAATAGGGTAAACATTGGGGTTAGGGGAGATTTCAAGGGGTAGAACTGGCGCAGCAAGCCAGTTGAGGAGAGGAGTATCAACAACGTTAATCAAACGGGATGGGTCCATTGATGTAGTGCCTGAATGAACTATGCATAGTTCCAGCCCCAGTGTCTGTAAGTTGAAGGAATCTTCGGAATCACTTTCCTCAGTCTCTTTGGTATCTTTGATGAGCGATTGTACGCGGTGTTGGAAACTTTCGGCCCATGGGTAGCTGTCTTGGAAAAAGATTTCCATTCCAGGCTTCATCCTCTTGTCTGTGTGGTCATACCATGGTTCTGGAAAATCGCAAAAGGGGAAATCTTTGCCTTCTTTGATGAATCGTCCATTCAAGAAGTCTCCTGAGATAGTTCGGATGTAGTCTGATCTTCTCTTTGGTTGAGATAAGTGGATCATTCTGAGCTCTTGTTCTGATGGTTGATACCCCAAGCCCCAAGGAGGGAAAGATTTCTTTAGTTCGATGGGCTCAAGTATCCCCTGTTGCCTTTGCCCTAGCCCATAACTTCGACGGAGATGTTGAGTGCATGATTGTGATTTGGCCCAATTATGGGGATTTCTTCTTCAAAAAATGATAGCATTCGGGTAGAGGTCAAGGATCCGACCAAATTTATCGCTTCTTCTGGTGTGGTAGAGGGGGGAACTGTGAGTCCAGTGAGTAATTTGATTTAAGCATTTCTGTGTAGCTGGGAAGACATGAAAAGTCACCATAGAATGATGTTAGCTTGAGTTTTCTTCAGTTGATCGAGAATTTTGCTCTCCTCGATGGTCATCTCTGGCATAGGAAGGTTTTCAACACCCTTCCCTTTGTCATTTGCTGGTAGTGAGCTTGGGACCTGGTAATGTCTCCCTGATCTAGTCATGCGATTTACTGAAGAAGGGAAGAACATGAATCCCGTTTGCTTGTCAATCTCAAGTGGTTCCGCCACCCTATTTATTTCTCCGAGGAGTTCTTCAAATGATATCATCCCACATATGTCGGCTACTGGGCCAGTTCTTCCTGAAGCTTGTTCTTCGCTCGAGTCTTCGAATTCTTCCCCCCCTTCCGGTGGCAACAATTTTGTCTTTCCATGTAAAGTCAATGCATTCCACAACTTCAACGGCTTCTTCATACGAGTTCTCCCATTCTGTGGGGATATGTGTGATTGAAGGGACCGAGCGCCCTTGTAGATTCAAAATATTAAGTAACCCGGTGATACTACAAATGTTGTTGGTTTGCTTGAATAATCCTGCCATAGTCTGGACAACATCATCTATGCTGACTTCGTCAGTTGGTACCACCCATTTATCTGAATCTCGGGCCCATTTCTGTGCCTCCAAGAACAATGTGATGAACTTCTGGCAATCGATGACCATCTGTGAGGGCAATTTCAGCCCGAACTCTAGGAGTTGGTTAAACGCCTCTGATAATTCCATACTTCCATTTTCAGAACGGGTAGGGAGGGTGATGCATGCCCTGGTAAGGAGTGACAGTGCCTGATCAGCGAGGCTAGTAGGGTGTAAGAGGAAATATGGGCAAATTTGAAGAGGTTTAGGAGAGTATATGGGTGTGATTTGAGTTGAGGGATCGAAATCTGGATTTTCTTCTAAGAAGATGGCATTGGTGTGATTCGAAAGTGGATTATGAGTAGTGTTTGGCTTAGGATTGGCTGGTGGGGCGATGGTACCCCGGTCAATGAGATCTTGGATTATGTTCCGAAGGTAAAAGCATTGGTCGGTGGTATGACCGACAGTTTGGTGAAAGGCACAATGAGCATCGATTTTGAAGTTTCTTGGGAGTGGATTTGGCAATGGACGTGGATCCAAGGGTTTGATGAGGTTTCGGCTTAGCAGGGCTTGGTAAACTTTGGAGAGGGGAGAACGGAGCTCAGTGTATTCCCTTCGGATGGGAGTAGGGCGATTTTTTGGTGCCCATGATGTGGTTGGTTAAGACATGTTGTTGATGGTTGAGATTGTAGCACTGGCAGGCTTGTCATACTTTCTAGGGGTGAACTGTCCAGACACCTTCTTTGGTTCAATCTCTGTTTTAACGAGGCTTTCCTCGATTTCCACTCCTGCTTCCCTGAGAGCTCGAAAGTGGGGATAGTATTGTCCTTCCATCATCGCTCGAACATGGGGTAAGAAATTCTTCTTCACTATGTTGACCTGTTCTTCCTCGGATGGCCAATTAGTCATGGTAGCTGCTTGCGCCCTCCACCGGGTTATGAAGTTACTGAATGATTCTCCAGGATTCTGTTTGAGCAACTCCAAATCACGACGGGTGACCTCAAGCTCTTCGTTGTATTTGTACTATGACAGGAATTCTCGGGCTACATCCTCCCAGCTAGGAATTCTGGTTTCTTTAAGAGATAAGAGCCATCGGAGGGCACTATCCTTCAAAGTTTGTTGAAACAACTGGGCCATAACCTCCTCAAAATCCCCTAGTAGAGTCATGGAACGATGACAACTTCGAAGATGAACAATTGGGGGTCCACTCCCTCCAAACTTCTCGATATTTGGCATCTTGAATTTCTCGGGTAACCTCGCTTTAGGATAAGGAGACATGTGGGTGTAGTCCATGTAATTCCCAGAGATCCTGACTTGCTCAAACTTGTTGGTGAGGATCCTAAGGTCCTCCTTGAATTTATTCAACTCCTCCTCCTTTGGATCAACGACCACAGGCAGGTTAGCCATAGGGTGGACAATGTTTGGCATTGGAAGCTGGGCACGTGGCGGCCCATTGGCCAGAAGGGCACGTGGAGCGTGCTGATATTCTTCCGAAACCCAGATAGGCTCGGGTGGACCCATAACACGAGTGAATAGGGCCTCAGGCTCATGAGGTTGCATCTCTCGGACCTCGAATTGGAGGCTGTCAATCTTGGACACGAGCTGAGCTAGGACTGTCGGTAGATCTGGCTGCATGATTGATGCTTGATCTGTATTCTCCATGAAAGATGGATGGATTCCGGACTCGGAAGAAGTAGTAGAAGAACGAATGAAACTCCGGGGCGATTTGACTGGAGACCGAAGCCAATAGGGAGCCAAGCCAAGGACTTGCGATCGACCTGAGAAGGCATAGGATGAGATTTATTTTTGAGAAAAAAGGAAGAACTATTTTTGGATTTTTGATAAAGAAGGGAGAAATGTTTTTGGATTTTTTTTTTATAAATAAGGGAGAAATGTTTTTGGAGACGGAACTCAGCATGATTATTATGATTATTATGTTTTCACTTGTATTTAATTCTCCTAAACGCAATGCCAGATGGGACCCGAGCCTGGAAAAGTGGGGGTCTTAATATATGCAAAGCTACGATTTGGACTTGTAACCAGGCTCACGGACAGGGCCCTATTTTAAAAATGCCCAAAAATTTGGGCGGCAGGCTGACCCGGAATTTCGACAGAGTTTCGGGTTGAAACCGACAATCTAAAGTGCGTGTCCTAG
The DNA here is from genome assembly GCA_949130495.1 of Sambucus nigra. Lineage (NCBI taxonomy): Eukaryota > Viridiplantae > Streptophyta > Magnoliopsida > Dipsacales > Adoxaceae > Sambucus > Sambucus nigra. The sequence goes on along the minus strand of OX422216.1, from coordinate 247,758,339 downwards.
GTCTGACACCTATATGCGGGTATGCAGTTGGTTGGGTGAATCGACATGGGTTCCCCCCTTTGGCGTGACTTCCACGATATACGTCTTGCTCTTGCGGGCAATCCGTACGTGTGGATAAGCCATTTGATATACCTGAGTGTACGTGAATTGTCTCACCATATACCTAGTGAGGAAGGTACGTGTGAGAGCGAATTCGATATACTCGGCGTACATGAATGAATTCCCTGCGATATACCTCCCGTCATGACTTCGGTCAAGCGGTACGATGCAGGGAAACTGTTCGATATACGTCGAAGGTACTTGGCCAATGGAAGGTGATAGTCATATCGCTTAGGCTAACTGCGACCTGCCGGACAAGCGCCCATCACGAAGTGACCCTCCAGTTACTGGGTAAACTTTGGTCAATAGCAATGCTCTTTGGTGATATCGTGTGAATCATGCATGATTGTCTTATTAGTATCTTATGATGAGAATGCCTTTCTTGATTATGCCAAACAGGGAGCCAAGTACGAGTACCCCAAAAGATACACCAAGTACGGATAGGTGATGCGTGCAACATGGGGATATATGTGATCCTAGGTGCACGTGGTGTGAAGTGTACGTAGAGAAATTTTTACAAGTGTGTGAACATAAGCATAAACATGGGATACACATGGAAAAAGGGGAACATGCAGATATGGGGGGAGACATAAGCAAATATAGCATCCATGTAAATAGAGTCAAGCCCTCAATATAAAAAACACATGTCCCCAACAGAGTCGCCACTGTGGCCATCCCCGATCCCCGTCGCGGAGGAGAAGGATCCTTCGGGTCCCGCGCGTCCCTCTCGGGAGTGCTTCGGCCGGCGTCGTTTGAGATGTGGTGTAAAAATGTAGAGAGATTCAGAGTCGCCATTCTATTTTTCTCAAAGCAGACAAAAAAAAGGGGAAGCCACCCCGAAGGATGGCTTCCAAAGACATACTGGTGCATGCGAAACCAAGATGATTCGAGAAGGGTTCGGAGGCTTAGTTACGAAATGGGAATGTGTTAGGCACCCATTCCGCCTTTTCGGTCTCTCATGAATATTTGCTATTTTCCTTTTGTTTCCCCCCGTGATATGTATGCATGTGTATATATAGAATGGAGGTAGGAATCCTCCACTTATATCATGGAAAAGATAAAGCGAGTCATCCGTAGGAAGATATAAAGGTACTATCAGAAAAATAAGATTTACGCGATTACCCCTACGTTGATCATTATAAGGGAACGATAACGCACATGGAGTAATGCGTTATTAAAGTCAAGTATATAGAATATAGGGAAAATGGATTTAGAAAAAATAGAAAATAAGAGAAAAAAGGTGAGAAAAAGGACTCGAGTCTCGGGTTTTACCCCGAGACGCCTACGTGGCCTATAAAGGCATCAAAGTCCACGTAGTTCGCATACAAAACGAGGGGTGGGGTTTATCCCATAAATCCAAATGGGGAATCTCTTATTTGTAAGTGTGTGTGTGTGTGTGTAGAAAAAGGTGTTTTAGTTGTGAGAAAAGTGTGGAAAAAGTGTGAGAATCCCTACTTGAAATTTATGAGCAAACCCTCTTTTTCTTGTTTTTTGGGTTTTTTATTTATATGAAAATAAGAGATGTGCAATAATACTAAATAAAAAGTATATTAGGATGTGTGAGATGAGATAATAAAAGTGCTAAATAAGAAAATAAGTTATTGGGAATTTAAGAGAGAGTTTAAGAAAGTTGGACCTTCTTGAAGATCTTGAGCTTGATCTTGAATGTTGGAGAGCAGCCCTTGCACTTGGATGATGATGGAGAGTGGATAATTCACCAAGTTTGATGAAAAGGATGATGAAAAGTGGAAGTAAAAAAGGGATTTGGGAGTTGAAATCACGCTGCCTTCGAGAGAGGTTTCTGGGATTCGTTGAGAGAGATTTTTATCAGATCTGGGCTCCTCTTTCAAATGAGGTGAATGCCTCCTTTTATAGGCTCAGGTGAGCGCCGATCGGCATAGACCTGTTCCTGCCTATCGGTAGGTGCCGATAGGCAGGGTCTGGAACCTGCCATTTGGCAGTGTGCTTCAGGGTTTTTCAGAAAATCGGCCGTCGAGGGCAAACCGTTGGTCAGAATCGCGCACGAGGCATACCATTGGAAAGGTAATTCAGAGACCTTTGAAAGTCCTTTGGACTGCTCCCGGGTTCATAGATGACTTTGGGTCAAATATGGCTTGGAAGCATTTATCGGTCCATTGGACGGGGAATCGTTCGGACGCAAACGGATCGTTCGTCCGCATAGTAAGTCCAAATCGCGCACGGGGCGGACCGTTGGAAAGGTTAGGAGATGTACTTTGACATTCCAAAGAGTTTGACCTGGTTTGGAGAGTTGAATTTGGTCAATCGAGCCCGAGAAGTGCTCGGTGGCCTCCCACAGTCAAACGCATCGTTCGTCCGCATGGAAAGTCAGAATCGCACACGGGACGGACTGTTGGAAAGGGTATTCAGTGCCCTTCGAAGATTCATCTAGCCTCAGTCGAGCTGAATAGTTGAATTAGGTCAAATAGAGCCCGAGAGCGCCCGGCGGCCTCTGGGTCAGGTTTCGGACGCAAACGGATCGTTCGTCCGCATGGTAAGTCGAAATCGCGCACGGGGCGGACCGTTGGAAAGGGTATTCAGTGCCCTTTGAAGATTCATTGAGTCTCGGTCGAGACAAAGAGTTTGACTTTTGTGTCAAACTGAGTCGGGGAGTGCCCGATGGCCTTCAGGTCAGTACTCGGGATGTGACCTGGGTTTATAGTGATGAAGGGAGGTACTAGGGACCTAAGGAGAGTTAGGGGTAATAGAATGGGGTGTCTACAATCCCCTTTCACACTTGTGAAAATAAATGGGTTGGGGGAAATTTTATTATAGACCATTGTAATTCCCTAAGTTGAAATACTCAAAAGAAAAAGTCACCTGAGAGGCAATGTCATCCGAGAAGGAAGAAACTTCAAGTAGTTCGAATTCAGGACAAAGTTACCTATAGTTTTATTCTAACATTATGTATGTATATAGGTCAGTCGAGATAGTATGAAAATTCATTTTCCATATATATATTTCTTCAAATAAAAAAATATCTCTATAAAGGTGCAAATGTAGAGAGAGGTCCAAGCTTAAAGTTGATTAAAACAACGCCACAAGAAAGATTAAGGATGGTTGCTCGCACAAAGCTGAAACTAATTGAAGGATTTCTTATAAAGATGGTCACTCGCACAAAGATGAAGTTTCTCGAAGGTCCTCTCACAAAGTTTAAGCCTAGGAGATAAACTTTGAAAATATAAATTGTGATTGGAATTTTGATGTACTAATATTTAGCTCTCTTTGTGAATATAAAGTTCATTATGTAAAGTTATGAGGTTACTCGGTACCCTCGAGGGACCATGCCTGGCAGGGTATGGGAGAGCTTATATGCTTTATCGAACAACCTCATTCTGGGAATCTCGCAGGGATTTGGTTTAGGGGATTGGGTGCAAGGCAACATTGTAAGAGACCAACCCCTTTAGGGTACTTAGGCAAAACCTTGGTTTATACACAAACATGGCTCAGTAGTCACCCGAGATACCATCTATAGGAACCCACTCGAAGGTCCTCAGTCCTAAACAGTTGTCCAACGTGTTAACCTCTAATGTTTATATATATTACAAATTGCTCGAGCAGTCATCAGTCGAGCAACTTTTATTCAATGAACTACCTTTTTGAGTGATGTGACAACACATCCATTACAAGTTACTATTTATCAACTCTTTGATGTCAACATATCTGACATTTAGGAACTCGATAAATAACACTCAAGTGAAAATATTCTTAGGATGGTAAGTCCATATCTGACACAACACGCCCTATTTAATGTTATCACAACTATGAGAGTCTAAATAGTGTTCCCTGCAAAATATCATATCTAGCTCATTTAATATAGTATCTTTGGCATTAAATTCTTAAGACCGTTGACATAAAAAATGGGTTAGATGCTGTTGATATGGGAAACTGGACACATGTCGTTCTCATACCAACAAGTCAATTATATAATAAATATAAAGCGAATAAAGAGAGATAAAACACAAGATATAGAGTGGGTTGGCTATCAAAATGAGCATACGTTGACTTTGTTGCCTTACTATCATTATATATACATTTTAGTACAAGTTTACAATGTCATTAGAGGCGTACGAGATAGGTAAGGGAGAAGAATACATGACTATAGTGGTTTCGGGTGAGCCGGAGAGATGACAAAGAGGTAGGTGAGTAGCCCCCAAGCTGTATTGGGGGTTGTGTAGAGAGTTCAGCAAGGCTTCGCCAAGAGTTATTATCTCGGATCTGGGCTCTCTCTTTCTCGAGGTGTGAACCTTTATTTATAGTAGGTATATAAGTTGTGTCACGTGCCCGGAGCACGTGACATGTGAACAAGTCATAAGAGTAATCCCTTTGATGGGGCTATAGTTGTGAGCAAGGGTTGCGTTCGGTTTGGTCCTAGGCGATGGCTATGTATAGGGGTTGCGGCCTATTTGGTCCAAGGCATCAACCATGAATAAGGGCTACAGCCTGTTTGTGCCCAGCTGGCAGCCGATCCGAAGGTGTTGTGGCCTACTGGGTAGACCAATCCTTTAAGTGACGAGGCAAGGGGCCATATTATAGATGATAGGTATGAGGTTGTGGCTGATGAAGGGGAAACCATATAAGTATGAAGTTGCGACCTCCTCGTTCCTCGATAACAGCCTTCTGTCAGTATATTCCGCAGCAGGGGGACCATATTGGTCATATCAATAAGCCCCCAAGTCGTAGTGCCAAAGGGTGATTTGGTGATACGGTTTGATGTTGTGTCTGCAGCGGCGTGCAATCTCTGCAGTGCAACCATTTCCAAAATGACGTTTCGTTTCCCGCGCCCTTTTATATAAATGGGTTTTGGCCCTGGCCTTAATTACTTTTTCTAAACTTTTGAGTGAAAATCGAAAGCCAAACTCTGCCAGATCATCCTTAGAGCTTTTTAGCGACTTTCTGAGGTGGCGTTGAGACGGAGCAAGGCGGTTCTAAGTTGAGCAACCTTATTTCTTGATTCTTAAGTAATTCTTCGAATCAATTCTTAACTTTTCTTCCATGCTTCATGGCATTCAATCCGTAATAAATGAATTATATATTTGCAATGATAAATAACTCATCTGAATCCATAACAAACAACTAATTCTGAAATGAAATCATTTTTCTTCTTGAACCAAATGCGTAATTGTTTGAATTTCTTGGATTTATGTAGAGGCAAGGGTTTTATGAATAATATAGGCATTTAACTGGGACTAGGGGTAGAACACAACACCCATTCATAACTTTCTATCTTACAAATAACTTTAGGGTTTAATTTTGAATCTTCTCAATCTTAGATTTCAGACGCCTAAACTATTTATTATATGGGCATGACAAACTTAAGGTTTTCATATTGTAATAGCTTACTGCGGCTACACTTTAACCTTGGACCAATAATTACCTCTGACCTATTTGTTCTCAGGACAGGCCTCTGCGGTAACATCTGCGATTTTTACTAAGCCCCTAGTCAGAACACCTTTTGGTCGTAATCAATATTTTTAGCTTGATTGGCTACGACAACGAATTCTGTTAAAACACTTTTTTATTTCTATAGCTTCCAGATTGGCTACAACCTTTACTTTCCCCTTGCTTCATCTTAAAATTTCTCAGCATCCCTTTATTATTTTTCTAGTAAATGCCATGTCCTCTAAGAGGCTTATCTGACCACAGTGGATGTGGCACCCAACTGCGGAGCCCTTCCTCCTTTCAGGTTTTGTCACAGCTCTATGAGTTGGGATCCTTCAGAGTTTCTGAACCATTTCTGGAGAAGGAAATTCTACACTTCCCCTCCTGAGATTCCTTTGATAAAGTCTTTCCAGGTCATTGGGCCCTGCACACTCAAAGATTGCCCAAACTACGTAGTCCTTGACTCCGACTCCGTAAAATCCTTGGATTGTAGGGATAAGATTAGGGCTGCAGAACCTATAGAAGAAGATACAAATTCCCATACGAATCCTTAAGCTGAAGGAATTGTTGCAACAGTTGATGGGACTTCTGTTGTCCTAACTGAAGTTAGAAATACACATGGGGAGTCTTCTGGTAAGGCCGAGGACAAATCTCCTGCGACCCTAGAGTATAGGTGCATAATGAACGAAGAGTGGATTTCCCAAGTGGTTGCGGTGCTTGAATTCCCACCATTTGTTATCTGCACACTCCCCTCTGTGAAACAAATGTTATGTTATGTGGTACCAGCCAAGGGAGTTTGTTTTCCTATGTACGCCTTCCTCCAAGGGTTGCGGCTTCCAGTTCTAAGCACAATCAGGTGGATTTTGGGTAAAATGAATTTGCCCTAGCTCAATTAGACCCGAATGCTTGGAGGGCCACTTGGGTCCATGCTACTTTGGAAAAAGAAATTCAAGAGAGACATTACTCCCGCGAAGCTCTTTCACTTTTATATGCCGAAGGAAAACTATGTGGATCTTTTGTGGTACTACTATTTCGCGCTACAGAAAAATAAGGAGTATCTATACACTGAAAGACCTTCCAGTTTTAACAACTGGAAAGGCAAATTTTTCTTTATTTCTCGGGATGGCTGGGAAATGTACCCCAAAAAAAGTGAGAAGGAGAAGACCTTTAGGTTGCCACAAATATGGGGGCATCCTTCCAAGATGGGTCTTATTATTTTTGCCGCAGACCTTCATTCATGTATTCATAACTTTTTTGCTGCAGCTTACACTAATATTTATTTTTTTTTGCAACTCTTAACAGTCTTCCTCTAAACAGTAAAGCGACCAAGAGGGTTGAGGACTCCGCATGTTATAGCAATAAGTCAAAAAGGTTCAGCTTGTTGTCTACTTGATATTGCCGCGGAAATGGGGGCGTCCTTCCAAGATAGGTCTTATTATTTTTATTGTCGACCTTCATTCATATATTCATAACTTTTTTTACTGCAGCTTACACTAATATATGTTTTCGTGTGCAGCTCTTAACAATCTTCCTCTAAATAGTAAAGCCACTAAAAGGGTTGAGGATGTCGTGGGTTATAGCAATAAGTCAAAAGGTTTAGCTTGTTGTCTACTTCCAATAATATTTATAAACAAGGGTACTTCCCCAATAAATAACTCTCGAAGAAAATAGTTACGGTAGGTAGTGAACTTACTCTTATAACCTAACTTTCTACGGCTGGTATACCGCTGATGCTTTCATTTTAACGTTTCTTTATTTGCTTTACTTCCAGGTGAGGAAATTGATCGAGAGATACTGAAAGATCGATTAATTGAGATAGATGAGGACGCGGTATCCCTCAACTAGCCCCTAAAGAAGGGGAGAAAAAGAAAAAGGGGGACGAAGAAAGCCCCTACGGTTGAGCCCATAGTTGAGGTTTCTTCTTCACATCCTGCAACAGGCGAAACCCAAGTTGGCGGCACTGTTGCGACAGGGGAATCATAAACTAGTAATGCTCTGACAATTGAGACACACGTTGATTATGACATAGCTCCGCAACTTGTTGCAACAAGTTTAATGTCATTGGGAGATTTCCACAGTGGGCACAACCCCATTCAAGTTTCTCAAACTCCATCTAGTCCTCCGCGGAGAGTAATGGCTATTAATGCTAATATGCCACCTCCACAAAGTCGACCAAGTGTAGGTCTTGATGGTCGTTCGCAACCTCAGCTGAGGATCCTAAATCCTCAATCTTCCTAGGATACGACTGCTAGGGCGGTCCACAAGATGAAGAAGGTTGCAAACAACATCGATTTAGACCGCCTTGTAGATGAAGACTATAAACATCTTGAGGAGTATGGTCTCCACAGCCTGCTGAGGGTAAGCACTTTATTAAATTTAAATTCTAGTTATTTCTTCATACTAACCATGTTTACATAATTTTTAGGCCGCAAATGTTATTATGTCACAAACTGACAAATATGAAGCCCTTTATAAGCTTAAACGGGCCGCAGAGTATGTTCACAAAGATGATTTGGACAAAGTTAGAGCCTCTTCTTTTGAGGCAGGTAAGAGTTCATATGTGGCTGCACTTCAGGTGGCAAAACATCAAGCTGTCACAGATTTTCAAGATGCAAATGAAGCTAAGAAGACTGCTGAGGAGAACTATAAACAAGTTGTAGATGACTTGAAGGTTGCTAAGGCCTAAACTACAGCAGCTACAAATCGAGCTGTAGACCTTAAAGAGAAGTTAACTATGGCTGACAATTTAATAAAGAGTATGAGCGATGACTATGCCACGGCCTTGGAATCTCTTAACAAAAAATATGCCAAAGCCGTTAAAAATATGGATGAGGACCACATCGCGGCCCTGGAATTGGCTGTGAACAATGTTGTAACAACTTACAAAGCTTCCAAAGACTTTTTCCTTACTAATAACAAGGCATATATCAGCGTCTATCAGGAGCTGAGGCATAGTGTCATAAAAAAATGTCCAGTCCAAGGATCAAATCATGTCTTGGAAATTGGGTGATGCTGAGCATGACCAGTGCGTGGCTGAAATCAGGGCAATAACTGAGGAAAGAGCAAAAAACAACTTGAAGATGAGGCTGCGGCCGATAAATAAGCAACTGATACTGCTGCCACAGATGATGATAATGCAAAAGTGGAAGATGACGCTGCCACTTAGTATTTTAATTCGTCATTTTTGAGCTGCAATGAATCATTGACTTTTTATAGGGCTGTGACCATTTATAACTTTGAACTGAATTCTCAATTAGGGTTGCGCCCTTTTTGCAAGTTACAACCACCATCAATGCATTTGCCTTTCATCTGCATGCTTATTATTCCTCCATTTTGCTTGTTTCAATACTTGAGTGGATGTTTTTTTTCTTAATCTTTATATATTTTGATTGCTTGAATGCTCTTGATAATTTCTTTTAAAAAATGAATACATGGAACATGAGGCCGCGACCACGTCTCATAAAATCGACTCTTGAAAAGGCTGCAACCATTTTTGCCTTTTATTTTCTCATGGTTTCTCACTCCTCATTAATGAGCCCCCAAGTTGTGGTCCCAAAGGGAAATAACTTTGGGGCTGCGGCTTTATCCTTTTGCCCTGCTTGATTTTTCTTCACTTATGAGTCCCCACGTCTTGGTGCCAATAGCAGCCTTGGGGCTGCAGCTGGGTTGTGGGCCTGTCGCAGCATCTGAGGTGACATTCTAGTGGAATATATGCTGGGCTGTGGCCACTTATTCTTTGTAGCTTTAATACGGTTGATGATGTTATTGCCACAGCATCCCTTAGTCGCTTTAACTGCATAGAACTTCTTTCATGACTTATCTTAGTCACTTTAACCGGGTTGTTATTAGGCCTCCCCAGGCTAGGTATTACGAAGCTTCCCTAAGATATAATTAGATATATATAAATCCTTCCCAGGCTGGGTATTATGGGGCTTCCCCAAGCCAAAATTATATATATATATATATATATATATAAAGCCTTCCCATACTGGGTATTATGGGGCTTCCCCAATCCAAAATTAGATATATATGAAGCCTTTCCAGGCTGGGTATTATGGGGCTTTCACAAGCCAATTCATGCATCTCGGGAGCTATGAACGGGTACTAGTAGCCCCTGTGACTAATTGAAGCATTTTGAAAGCTAAGAGTGGACACTCTGAGCCATTGAAGTTGATAGAAGTATGCTAGAAGATGGTCAGCCTTATGAATATAAGCATTCCCTACTTTTTCATGATTGGCATTGTAGGCTAATTAAGGATATAATCTCATATTCTTCATAGACTTCTTCTGAAAGTAATAACCTCCTGAGATGATTTGCTATCATCTATTGAAATATGTTTAAAATGAAGGTCTTTTGTGAGATTAGAGATAAGAAAAAATAGCAAGCTAAGTATGACTAAATTTGTCATTCTTGTATTTATATATAATTTTGCGATGGAAATACAAAAACATGTAAGAAAGATAACCATAGTTTTTCTCTTGCAATAGAAATAAAAATGGAAATATTCTAAAGCAAGGTTAGGTATGCGTCTGTCAATTGAAGCCCTTTGCGAATCGTTGGAGCATCCCCGTACTCACAATCCTTTCAATCTCTCCCTTCAAGGCGTGGCAACTGTTCGTGTTATGGCCATGATCATTGTGAAAACTGCACCATTTGGATCAATCCCTCTTATATGAAGGTGCCTTCATCTTCTCATGCCATTTAAGCAGTTTGTCTCCTTTGATGGACACAAAGATATCTTCAATCTGACAGGTCAATGGGGTATAGGTCGTAAAGCCTTTCTCTGCCTTCTCCATCTTCCTCTTTTGGTTCTTGTCTGCGGCCTATGAGGCCGTGGCTTCTACAGCTGTGGCCATGATGATTGGAACAACAACCTTTGGTGCTGCAGCCTCCAACATAAAAACCCTTTGGGTCAGAAAGTTGACCTGAGTCTGGAGTGAGGCATAACTATCATATAGATGGTTGAGGTGGTTATATAGCTGAACAATCTCATCTTTCATCTCTGCACTTTGGCTGAATTCTCCTTGCATCCCTACTTTGTTAGTTTTTAATATATATATATATAAAGAGAGAGAGAGAGAGAGAGAGAGAGAGAGAGAGGATCACAAGTGGACCAAAAGAATGGACTTTTTAATGGACTTAAGAAAAAACACTAATAACCCATTAATTTTAATTCCTATATTTTAATTGGTCCGCGCCAGCGGTACCCGAGACCCGACACCCCACTTTCAACCCTACCACCCCCACCCCCCCTCTGTGTCAAATGGAAGCAGCTGACCCTTACTAAAACCCCGACCACCTACGACGACAAGTAGGTCGTGGAATACCCATAGAATAAGTCAATCTCCAGTCATGGCAGCAGCCGTCCAAGCCATACCCATTCCGGAACCACCACCTCCGACTACGCCTTGATCCGAATCTAAACCCCGAAACCATCCTCTAATTTCCGTCCACCTGAACCCACTGTCATCTCCGTCCAGTTATGGCAACCTTAAACAACTGTCACCTAAATCAAGTTACGACAATCTCTAATTTCGAATTGGAGATGTGCCAGGGCAGATAGCATGGTGGTTGAGGGAAGTTGGCCGGAGTGTGATGGCCGGCCGGAATTGTAGGTGTAGGTTGTGGATTGGGTGACCCGGGTTTAGAGCCTACCAGTATTGGTAGCTCTGGGTTTTGCTGTTTTCAGTCTTAATCGAGGGAGATGGAGGTGGCAGAACAAGGGGGTGCGGGGGGTAGGGGAAGGAGGTAGGGGTGGGGGTAGGGGGTAGGGTGTAAGGGGTGAAGGTGGGGTCCCGGTTCTCGGGTGCTACTGGCACGGACCAATTAAAATATAGGAATTAAAATTAATGGGTTATTAGTGTTTTTTGTTAAGTCCATTCTTTTGGTCCACTTGTGATCCTCTCTCTCTCTCTCTCTCTCTCTCTCTCTCTATATATATATATATATATATATATATATATATATATATATATATATATATATATATATATTATGAGACAAAACTAGCAAGAGTGAGTGATGAAAGAAATGTTGAGAAAATAACCAAGTATAGTAACTGTGGCCATCCCCGATCCTCGCGGTGGGAGAGGATCCTGGTCCCGCGCGTCCCTCTCGGGAGCGCTTCGTTCGACGTCGTTGATGAGGTGAAAAATGTAGAGAGATAGAGTCGCCAGTCTAGTTTACTCAAAACAGACAAAATAAAAGGGAGCCATCCTGAAGGACAGCATCCAAAGACATATTGATACATACGAAATCAAAATGATTCGAAAAGGGTCCGGAGGCTAAGTTACAAAATGGGAAGGTGTTAGGCACCCATTCCTCCCTTACGGTCTCTCATGGGTTGTTGCTATTTTCCTTTATTTCCCCGTGATATGTGTGCATCTGTATACGTAGTGGAAATAGGAATCATCAACTTAAATCGTGGAAGAGATAAAGCGAGTCATCCATAGGCATGTTCCTAAAAATAATATTAGAAAATAGGATTTACGCGATTATTCTTGCATTGATGGTTATAACGGGATGATAACTCACATGGAATAATATGCCACTAAGAACAAATATATGTATATGTAAATATATAGAATTTAAGAGAATTGAGTTCAAGGAATCTAGAAAAAATAGAAAATGAGAGAAAAGTAGGAATAGGACACGAGTCACGGGTTTTACCCCAAGATGCCTACATAGCCTATAGAGGCATCAAAGTCCACGTAGTTCGCATGCAAAACGAGGGGTGGGATTTATCCCATAAATCCAACCGAGGAATTCTCTTATATGTGTGTGTGTGTAAAAAGTGTTTTAGTTGTGAGAAAAGTGTGAGAAAAGTATGAGAACTCTCGTTTGGAATTTATGAGAAAACCCTCTTTTTCTTGTTTTTGGGGTTTTATTTATATTAAAATAAGAGATGTGAAATAATACTAAATAAAAAGTATATTAGGATATGTGAGATGAGAGAATAAAAGTGCTAAGTAATAAAACGAATTAATGCGAATTTAAGGGAATTTAAAGAGAGAGTTGAGAAAATTGGACCTTCTTGAAGATCTTGAGCTTGATCTTGGATGTTGGAGAGAAGCTCTTGCACTTGGGTGATGATGGAGGGTACTTAATTCACCAAGTTTGATGAAGAAGGTGATGAAAGGTGAAGGTTGGTAAGGGATTTGGATGTGGAAATCACGCTGACTTCGAGAGGGATTTTCTGAGCTTGCTGAGAGTGATGGATCTTTGATCTTTTTTCTTCTGGGAATGAGATTAGGCCCTCATTTTTATAAGCCCAGGGAATTACCGATTGACATAGCCCTAGTCCTGCCAATCGGTAGGCGTGTTTAGGCACACTGCCGATAGGTAGAGTCTGGGACCTGCCGTTTGGTAGTCTCTTTCAGGTACCTTTAAAAAATCGATCGTAGAGCGCAAACCGTTGATCCGAATCACGCACAGGGTGAACTGTTGGAAAGTTACTTCAGATACCTTTAAAAGTCCTTTGGACTGCTCTCGGGTTCGGGAGTTGACTTTGGGTCAAATGTGGCTCGAAAGCGCTCGTTAGTCCTTTGGACAGGAAAACTTCGGACGCAAACGGATCGTTCGTCCGCATGGTTAGTCAGAATCATGCACGTGGTAGACCATTGGAAAGTTTAGGAGATGTAATTCGACATCCCAAAGAGTTTGACCTGGTTTGGGGAGTTGACTTTGGTCAACCAGGGCTTGGAAGCGTTCAGTGACCTTTAGGAGTAAAACGGATCGTTCGTTCGTACCATAAGTCAGAATCGTGCAGGGGGCAGACCATTTGAAAGGGGTTTCAGTGCCCGCAGAATATTTGTTCAGTCTTGATCGAGCTGAAGAGTTGTCTTTGGTCAAACGGAGCCTGGGAGCATCCGGTGACCTCCTGATCAAGTTTCGGGGGAAAACGGATCGTTTGTCCGCACCGTAATTCAAAATCACGCACGGGATGGACCATTGGAAAGGGGTTTCAGTGCCCTTCAAAGATTCATTCAATATCCTTTGAGCTGAAGAGTTTGACTTTTGGTCAAACGGAGTCTGGGAGTGCTCAATGGCCTTTAGGTCAGTACCCGGGGTATGACTTGGGCTTACAATGATGAAGGGAGGTGCTAGGGACCTAAGGAGAGGTTAGAGGGGTATTAGAATGAGGTGTCTATAGATCCCCTCGACGGGTGAGTTTGGAATAAATGATAGCCATCGAATAGACACCACATGATGACTTTAAAAGAGGATGATCAGAGGGTCGAGGTCGATTCTGAGGACCTAAGGACGAGGATGACCGATTATACAGGTTGAAGCCAATTCTGAGGGCTTGAAAAGCAGGGTGACCGATTCTATGGGTCGAAGCTAATTCTGAGGGCTTACGGATGAGGGTGACTGATTTTGTGGGTCGAAGCCGATTCTGAGGGCTTAAGGATGAGGGTGACCGATTCTGTGAGTCGAAGCCAATTTAAAGGGCTTGAAGATGAGGGTGACCGATTCTGTGTGTCGAAGTCGATTCTGAGGGCTTAAGGATGAGGGTGACCGATTCTATGGGTCGAAGCCAATTCTGAGGGCTTGGAGATAAGGGTGATCGATTCTACGAGAATTGGCGACTCCTACCTGCTATACACCGATACGGCTGTGCCGTATGATTATATGGACTTTGTGACAAGCTGGCTGATGGTGCCCAGTATATATGATGCACTGCCGTTCCCTCCTGTGGGTTTGAGTCGGCCAGTGGGGTCCTCCCACAACGGTGGCGGTCCTTCGACATCTGCGGTGATAGCGACCTCGGAGGTCCCATTTGTGCGGCTGCATACTCCTTCATACAATATTCGACGGGCTGATGGAGGGATGGTGCCTATGTTGCATCATCCTCATGTGATGGACCCGGAGGAGTTGGGCTTGACAGAGGATATTCTTCGTCCTAAGGTATATCTTTTATGTTCTTCTCCTTTGGTTTCTTTTGATCTTTTTTGCTTGATACTGATTCTGCCTTTTCTTGCAGCACGTCCGGGTGTCCACCACTTGGTTGAGGAATATTAGGGACTGGAAATCTTCGGCGACTGCACATATTCGGGATGCAGTTTCGGTTCCTTATTGCTTGGTGGTGGTGGTGAATCATCTCGTCGTCGGGGAAAGAGAGCGCGTCACAGGGGTGGAAGCTCTTAGGAGAGAGAGGTGAAGATTAGGTGAGAGAGAGAGAGAGAAAATGTGGGTTCGGGCTGAGTCCCGTTTGGTTTTTTTGCTTTTCTTTATTTTCCTGCAAGATTGATGTAACACATGGAAATATCTATGCAATGTAATGATTTTTTTTATTATTATCTTATGTTAATGATGAATGAATGCATGCACATGCACTTTTTACTTTGCTGCTGAGACCGTAAAAATAAATATTTTTGGGATTTCGAAAGAAAGTTTTATTCAAAATGAGAATTTATATAAAGATGAAAAGGGTTTTTTTGAAATTATGTTGAGAATATCAATTTATTTTGAATTTTTTGAATTTTGACAAAAGAGGAAAAAGGAAAATTTCCAAAAGTAGGGGGTTGTCGATCGGCAAGCACCTTGTCCTGCTTATCGACAAGTTAGTCCAGTCCCATCAATTCAAAGCTTCAATTGGTACCCTCTTCAGCCTTTGGTACCTTATGGGACATGATTTCCTCCGATTTTTGTAGGGGTTATGTCTTTTATGGGGGGGTTTTAAGTATAAAAAGGGGTAAGGGTGGAGTGTTTTCCTCACACCTTCACATTCCTACTTTCTTGTTCTGTGAGATGGCTCTCCCTAGTAGTGTTGAGTTTGCCAACTACCTCGAGACTTTGGAGGTGATGCGCTCTTATAACGTCGACTGCGATGCTTACAATATATGTCGAGTTTCTTTATGGCGTAATCGGCCCATAGAGTGGAACATGTTGATGGCGGCGGTACAATTATGGTACCCCGAAGACCATGTATTCCGCTTTGGCTTGGAAGAAGTATGTCCGACTTATGAGGAATTTTCTACTATGTTGGGAGTAAATCCTATTATGGCGGCTGCTATGCCTGAGTTTTCTCGATCTCCTAGGGAGTTATTGATCGGGCTTCTTTGTGTTTCATCCTCGACGGCCAAATCACTGGTGGCTGGAGGTATGATTTCTCTTCTGGCGGTGTTGCGGTCTGTGGATTTGCAAGAGGTTGGTGATGCTGGATATGCCAGAGCTATCATTCTAGGCTTGGTTTCAAAATTGCTGCTGGTGATCGGGGAGCTACTGGTGGACCCATAACTTGCAATTATTACTTCATGGATGTCCTACCGTCCCAATCCTACGGCGGTGATACTGGCGGAGACTCTAAATGGCCTGGATGCCTGGAGAGAAGGTCGTTCTGACTTTTTGAGGGGTAGCCCTGTGATGCTGTTCATGTGGTTGTCTGAAAGATTGCACCTGGTGACTCCTTCGAAATACCCTTTGTTGGTTGTACCCAATTTCTTTTCGCATTATTTCATCAGTGTTAGTTTAGATATTGAGAGCTGGGAGAACTGGTTTATGGAGCATGGGGCTCTAAATCTGTACTGGTCAGTACCTTGGTGGGGACAGCTGCTGCCTATTCTGGAACTGGGAGAATACCCGTATGTCCGGATGGTTGGTCTCAGACAAACCTCTTTTTATTTCCCTTGGCGGCTTCTACGCCAATTTGTCTGGGAGCAGATCGTGCCACCTCGGACACTAGACTTCTTTCCGGTAGAAGAGCGTCTGCGCATGCGGCTTGGCTCTTTATGGGAGAGTTGATGTCCGTCGACCCGTCCCTCTCAGTCGGCTGGGAGAGTTTGGCACATCCTTGGGGATTATATGAAGTGGTTGTGGAGGATAGTAGTTATCAAGATGTTGGAAGTGGAGACTGGACAAAGGTGGCTTACCTTATTTGATACCATGGAGGGAGGTGTGGTAGTTTTTTCAAGGATGGTTCGAGCTTATCGGTCCTTGGAGCGTCTGCGGCACTCCATTCAGGCAGGGGAAGCTTGGGGACCCCAGGATGTAGATAATGATGATGGAGCGGTCTCCTTTAGTAGTTGTGGGCAGGACTCTTGGGTGGAGTTTATTTTGTACTGGGAAGTAAATTTAGGAATTTATTTGTCTTTTCTAAGACGGTAAGGGGAAGGGAGTTATCCGTTCCTTTACGTAATTGTACTCTAATTTCTTATTAGTGAAATAAATAATTTTTTGATCATCCAGTTGTGCCTTTGATGAATTTTGTATTTTGAATTATCTATACCGATCGCTAAGGCATACATAATCCTTTTGTTAAAGTATATGTTAGAATAAACTGTTGTTCTCGGAGATAAGAAAAGGATAGTTTTTTGTGAAAAAGAAAGGGTCGTGCTCATGTAAGGTGTATGAGATGTCTACGTACCTCTGGGGTTTTTTGAAAATTTTCAATTTTTCTGGAAATGATTTTTGCAGAGGATCAGGCCCACGTAGTTCTGGGTAGGGGGAAATGAAGAGTTTTTTTTATAATAGAAGGGAGATGAGAAGAGTCGTAGCGTGCCGAGATTTTGGACTAGGGGTAAAATTTCTTGAGATGGTCCAGGTTGACTGGACGAGCCATCTCTTCTCCGTTTAAGTCGGTGTGCATGGCGGCACCGCCGGACAAGATCTTTTTGACAATATATAGGCCGCTCCAATTGGGCTTAAATTTCCCTTTGGGGTCCAGATGGGCTCTACTATTTCTTTGAGGGCTAAATCCCCTTCTCGGACACCGCGATCCTTGACTCTCTTATTGAGTTAACATGCTATTCGACGATGGTACCCTTGTATGCGATACAATGCCTTTAGCCTCCTTTCGTCCAGGAGTGACAGCTCGTCGAGGCGGCTTTGATGCCAGTCTTCCTCACTGACCTTGCTTTCAAGCATGATACGTAATGAGGGTATTTCTAGCTCCACGGGTAGGACTGCTTCCATGCCATAGACTAGAGAGTAAGGGGTAGCCCCAATAGAGGTCCGGATTGAGGTTCGGTAGCCCCAGAGGGCGTATGGGATTCGATCGGCCCAATCTCGACAACTTTTGGTCATCTTGCTGATGATGGCTTTGAGGTTCTTGTTGGTGGCTTCGAATGCACCATTGGTCTGAGGTCGGTAGGGAGAAGATTTGTGTCTCTGGATCCCATACTCGTTGACCACTTCGGTGACTTCTGCCTCGAAATGTAACTCGTTATCTGACACTAGCTCGTGCGAGACCCATATCGGTAGATGATGTTTTTCTTGATGAATTGGACCACTTTCTTAGCATTCAGGACTGCGTATGACTCAGCCTCGACCTATTTGGTGAAGTAATAAATGGCAACCAGGATGAACTCATGTCCATTGGAAGCCTTGGGTGTAAACTTCCTTATGACGTCGATGCCCCAGGTGGAGAATGGCCAGGGAGAAGTCATGTTATATAATTCTCGCGGAGGCAGGTGTTGAAGGTTGGATAACTGTTAGCATTTGAGGCATCTCCGGACATAGGCGGTGTAATCCTGGATCATGGTGGTCCAGTAGTAGCCTTGTCGAATGATCTTCTTAGCAAGCATGTGACCATTCATGTGGGGTTCGCATTACCTGCTGTGAATTTTTTTCATTACCTCTTCAATGTCAGCCCCTGCGATGCAGTGTAGATGGGTTCCATCAAAGTTTCTCTTGAACAGTGCTTTACGACAGATGATGTATTGGGTGACCAGTCTTCGGAGGGTTACCCGGTCCTTCTTGTTAGAACCCTCGGGATACTTACCCTGCTTGAGGAGGTGCCAAATATCATAATACCAGCAGTTGGCTAGCTCGGGATCTTCTTTGGTGATGAGTTCAATGTGATAGCAGTGAGTTGGTTTATCTTGCTTTTGGACCAGGAAGGGGGCATTGTTATTCTTCGGGTATGTCGACCATGTAGGCCAAGGTAGCAAGGGCATCAACTAGGTTATTCTTTGCTCGAGGTAGGTAGTGGAAGGTGATGTCTTGGAATTGGGAGGCTAGTTCTTCTAAGTGGGCATGGAAGGGTTGAAGTTTCTCGTCCTTGATTTTCCATTTTTTTAGCACTTGACCAATGATGAGGGCAGAATCCCCATAGACATCTAGGCATTGGATACCTTTCTTGAGATCAACTTTCGGAGAGCGGGAACATGACCTTCTCTAGTTTTGGGTTTAATAATCATATCATACACATAGACCTCGACTTCTTTATGAATCAGATTGTGTAGGATGGTTATGGCAGCCCTCTGGTAGGTAGCCCCAGCATTCTTGAGACCAAATGGCATAAAAGTGTAGCAAAAGGTTCCCCATGGGGTGATGAATGCAATTTTTTCTTGATGATCTGGGTGCATTTTGATTTAGTTGTATCCGAAAAAATCGTCGATGAATGACTTGAGAGCATGACTGGTTGTGTTGTCCACTATCATGTCGTTATTAGGTAGCGGGTAATCATCCTTTGGAGAGGCTTTGTTCAAATCCCGGTAGTCTACGCACATTCAAACTTTCCCTCCTGATTTTGGCACATGCACTCTATTGGCTAGCCATGTGGGATATTCGATCACACGAATGAAACTCACGTTCAACTGCTTGACCACCTCTTTTTTGACTTTGAGCGACCATTCGGTGCGGAGCTTTCTCAGCTTTTGTTTAACCGGCTTGTAATCTGGAAGATTGGGGATCTCATGCTGGGCAATTTTAGGATCAATGTCGGGAATATCGTCATAGGACCATGCGAAGACATCCACAAATTCCTTTAATAATTCTTCGAGTTGTGTGCGCTCATGCTCGTGAAGGATAGCCCCTATCCTAATCTCGCACAATTGGCTACTAGAACCAAGGTTAATAATAACTGTCTCTTCTTCATTAAATTGAACGCGGTCATGTTGTTTGTTATTAACATTATTTAGATAAGTTAAGAATTGTTCATTTGCAAAATCATCATCATCAAAAATTTGATTATAATCTAAATAATTAATGTAAGGCACAACAAGATACTCAAAATCTTCATTTATTTCATTGATAGGAAAAACAACATTGAGAACCTCATCAAAGGAGGTCTCTATTACATTTGAGCAAGGATAGACAACAAAATAAGAAATAGGGTAAACATTGGGGTTAGGTAGGATTTCAACAGGTAGAACTGGCGCAGCATGCCAGTTGAGGAGAGGTGTATCAGCAGCTTTAATCAAGTGGGATGGATCCAGTGATGTAGTGCTTGAATGAACCATGCAGAGTGCCAGCCCTAGTGTCTGTAAGTTGAACGAGTCCTCGGAGTCACTTTCCTCAGTCTCTTAGGTATCTTTGATGAACGGTTGTACATGGTGTTG
The DNA here is from genome assembly GCA_949130495.1 of Sambucus nigra. Lineage (NCBI taxonomy): Eukaryota > Viridiplantae > Streptophyta > Magnoliopsida > Dipsacales > Adoxaceae > Sambucus > Sambucus nigra. The sequence goes on along the minus strand of OX422216.1, from coordinate 247,738,557 downwards.
GGAACTTTCGGCCCATGGGTATCTGTCTTAGAAAACGATCTCCATTTCAGGTTTCATCTTCTTGTGTGTATGATCATACCATGGTTCTGGAAAGTCACAAAAGGGGAAGTTCTCGCCCTCTTTGATGAATCGTCCATTTAAGGAGTCACTTGAGATGGTTTGGAGGCAGTCTAATCTTCTCTTTGGTCGAGACTGGCGGATCATTCTGAGCTCTTATTATGATGGTTGATACCCCAAACCACAAGGAGGGAAATCTTTCTTCAGTTCAATGGGATCAAGTATCCCTTACTATCTTTGCCCTAGCCCCAGTCCGGGCATGAAGTCATGTTTCTAAACATCTGAATCAAATTGATGTTGCCATGAGGGTCGTATTCTGGACAAACCCTTTCTTTGATATCGTCCCCTGTCGGGAGTAGGAGTGGTTCAACTCGGAATCCTGAGAGGAGCATATCATTTGATCTGTGATGTATCTCAAGGATTGGATTGTTGGTACTTGCACCCTCGGCATTGTCGTCTTCATCCAAGATGGTGATGACTCGTCCGTCGGTGAAGAACTTCAATTTCTAATGGAGTGAGAAAGACACACCCTTTATATTATGGATCCAAGGTCGTTCAATTAACAAGTTAAAACAGGTTGGGATGTCAATAACTTGGAATTAAACAACGGGGTTTATAGGGCCAACCCCTATTACAAGTTTTATGGATCCCATCACCTCCCGACGGGTATTATCGTAGGCACGTATAGCAGCGAAATTTTGAGCGAGATCACTTTCCTTCAGTCCTAAGCATTTGAAGGTTCTTAATGGGCATACATTCAAGGCGAATCCATTATCAACAAGAGATAGTGGTACGATCTTCCCCATAACTTCGACGGAGATGTTGAGTGCATGATTGTGGTTCGACCTAATTCTAGGGATTTCTTCTTCGAAAAAGGATAGCATTCTGGTAGAGGTCAAGGATCCGACTAAATTTACTGCTTCTTCTGGTGTAGTAGAAGGAGGAACTGTGGGTCCAGTGAGCAATTTGATCAAAGCATTTATGTGGAGCTGAGAAGACATGAAAAGCCCACATAGAGTGATGTTAGCTTGAGTTTTCTTCAGTTGATTGAGGATCTTGCTCTCCTCGAGGGTCATTTCTCGCATAGGAAGGTTTTCAACACCATTCCCTTTGTCGTTGGCTGGTAGTGAGCTTAGGATCTGGTAATGCCTCCCTGATCTGGTCATGTGATTTACTAAAGAAGGGAAGAACATGAACCCTATTTCTTCGTCAATCTCGGGTTATTCTGCCACTTTGTTTATTTCTCCGAGGAGTTCTTCAAATGATATCATCCCACACATGTCTGCTATCGGGCCAGTTTTCTCAAAAACTTGTTCTTTATTTAGATCTTCGAATTCTTCCCCCCATCCGATGGTAATACTTTCGTCTTTCCCTGTAAATTTAATGCATTCCACAACTTCAATTAATTCTTCATACAGGTCTTCCCATTTTGTGGGGATATGTAAGGGTGAGGGGACCAGGCTCCCTTGAAATTTCAGAGTATTAAGTAACTTGGTCATACTACAAATGTCGTTGGTTTGCCTGAATAATTCTGCCATGATCTGGACTACGTCATCTAGGCTGACTTCATCGGTGGGTACTACCCAACTGTTTGACTCTCGAGCCCATTTTCGTGCTTCCAAGAACAGCGTGTTGAACCTCTGGAAATCAATGACCATCAGTGAGGAAAATTTCAGCCCGAACTCTAGGAGTTGGTTTAACACTTCTAATAATTCCATACCTCCATTTTCAGAACGGGTACGGACATCGATGCATGCTCTGGTAAGGAGTGACAGTGCCTGATCAACGAGTCTAACAGGGTGCAGGAGGAAATATGGGCAAGTTTATAGAGGTTTGGGAGAGTGTATGGGTGTGATTTGAGTTGAGGGATCAAATTCTGGGTTAATTTCTAGGAAGATAGCATTTGTATGATTTGGGAGTGGGTTGTGAGTAGTGTTTGGCTTAGGATTGGTTGGTGGGACAATGGTACCCCGGTCAATTAGACCTTGGATTATGTTTCGAAGGTGAAAGCATTGGTCGGTGGTATGGCCAGCAGTTTGGTAAAAGGCACAATGGGCATCTGCCTTGAAGTTTCTTAGTCATGGATTGGACAATGGACGGGGATCCAAGGGTTTGATGAGGTTTCGGCTTAACAGGTCTTGATAAACTTTGGATAGGGGAGCATAGAGCTCGGTGTATTCCTTTCGGACTAGGACAGGGCGACTTTCTGGTTCCCACGAAGTGGTTGGTTGAGAGATGTTGATGATGGTTGAGACTGCAGCACTGGCAGGTTTGTCATATTTTATGGGGGTGAATTGTCCGGACACTTTCTTTTGTTCAATTTATATTTTAGCAAGACCTTCCTCGATTTCTACTCCTGCTTCTCTGAGAGCTTGGAAGTGGGAATAGTATTTACCTCCCATGGTTGCTCGAACATGGGGCAAGAAGTTCTTGTTCACTATGTTGACTTGTTCTTCCTCGGATGGATGATTGGTTATAGTGGCAGCCTTTTCCCTCCATCGGGCTATGAAGTTACTGACTGATTCCCCATAGTTCTGTTTGAGCACCTCTAAATCACGGTGGGTCACCTAGAGCTCTTCGTTATATTTGTACTGCGACGTGAATTCTCGAGCTACATCCTCCCATTTACGGATTCTAGACTCCTCGAGAGACAAAAACCATTGGAGAGCGCTATCTGATTTTAGCTTGATATTGTATGTATGTCGTCGATGGAACCAAGCTAATCAAAATCCTCAAATACCTACAACAAATATAAAGCACTAAAAATATAGAGGTAAGTAAGGGATTATCGAACCAACTTCAAGGATGAAACACATAAGAGAAAAATTTGTGCAAGTCACTTTTTCTATAAAAAAAAAATTGTTTTATATTTTTCTATTTTTTTTATGATTTTTCAATATTAAAGCCAATTTTGAGGATGAGTGAATATGATTAAAACTAACAACAAAAATAAGAGTAATCAAACTAAAATAAAGTGTGACAAAAATACTAGTAAGTGATGGAAATGAGTGAGAGTGTAATTAAATGAGAGAAAAATATTCAAGGGAAGAGAAATCCACCCCCAATTCCCCAAATCAACTAAACTTGTATTACTTTAATTTCATCAATTTCCAAAATATTTAATTAATTCAAAAGCTAATTCTCATTAAACTAGTGAATTAATCAAATACTCTTTTAGAAAAGCAAATTTAATTCCCACAAGAACTACTCTAATTGCATTAAAATTAATCAAACAAATTATCCCCTAGGAATAATTTGTCCAACTAATTTTAAATTGAAAGAAATTAATGAAATCAAGAGTAGATGAAAATTAGATTAATATTAAAATCAAATGATAGCTCTATCTCTAGCTTAAATCACTTGATCAAATATTAATTAAATTTTCATACCTTTCTCAAGGTTGATTTTCCATTTCTCAATGTGAAAATAAAGTGGGGATCAAATATACAACTCAAAGGAAATTATCAAAATTAAAATTAACAACTAATTTGATTTGGATTCATGAGGGTTTCAATCACCCCCTTGAATGGGGTGATTACCCCTCCATAATCATCATCCAATAAAAATTAGAACCAATTAAAAGTATGTAATGAAAATTAAGGAAGAGATGATCAAACCAAAATTCCTCTTGAAATAGCACTAGACTTCAATTCTTCAACAATTTTTTTATAGTTACACACTCTAACAAAAATTCGTCTCTAAAAAAATTAACTCAAAAACTCTAACTCTCTCTACAATTTTCTCTCTCTATTCTTCTTCTCTCCAAAAGCTTTTTGAATTGGGGTCTTTTTTTTTTTTTTATACTATGCATGAAACTAGGAGTATTTTTGGAAGGTTTATGGTGTAGGATAAAATGGGGAGAGGTTTTTGGAATAAAGGTGAGGGTAATTTAGGCTTTAGAAGAGTGCATGTGGTTATGGTGAGGTCATGTGGAAAGGTGAGGTGTGAGGATATAATCTGATTTGTTATTGAGGGTAATGTGGGTAATGCACACAAGTGTGCATGTGGGAGATGTGTTGGGGGTATTTTGGGTAAATGGGTATAAGAGGTTTAGACATGTGGGTTAAATGGCTTTGGGTTTATTTGGTCTTGTTGGGCATTTGGAAAGGCAGGTCGTGGCTTTTGTTTGGGAGATGGGTTAAAGGTTGAAATGGGTTTTGGGTTTTGATTGTTGGATGTGGGTATGGGTTTTGGCTTGGGTCTTGAAATGGGATTGGGTATGGAGGTATGGTTGCAGTATGGACAGCGGTTTGGTTGGGATCTTGCCGGTGCAGGCGGTATAAGGTGGGTCCGCCGGAGGCTGCTCCGATTAGAGAGAGAGAGAGGCCGGCGGGTTTCAGGTGGCTGGAGCTCCGGCGCAGAGGGCACAGAGGTGGTGTCGTTGGGTTGTTCAGGGGGACGCCACGACAATGGGTCACCATCGGAGGGGTAGTCGTCGCCGTCGAGATGGGAGATGGGGAGAGGGGGTCCGGGTTTTTGGAGGTCACCGGCGGTGGGTATTAGGTTCTGCCGGTAGGGGCTGGTATGGGGAATGGGTTGGATGGATTGGAATTGTGGATGAGGAGAGAGAGGGAAGGTTGGTTGTTTGGGAATGAGGAGATAGAGGTTGTAATGGGGGTTTAAGAGAGAGAGTGGTGAGAGGTTGAAGATGGGTGAGGGGAGTTAGTGTGTGTGAGGTGTAGGAAATATGGGAGAGGATGAGGGTGTAGGATGGATTAGGGTGTAGGATAGTGTGTAGGTGGGGTTATGTGTGTGTGTTTAATTTGAACCCCAAAAAAAAATAAATTAATAAAGACTCAAATAAAATTAATAAAATTAAAACTAAAAAATAAAATCTAAATAAAAATAAAATAAAATAAAAAAAATAAAAATAAAATCCTAAGCTATAAAAAAAATAATAAAAAAAAAAGAAATAAAAAAAAATGAAAAATCTAATTGAAAATGAAAGTCCTAAAAAAAATATAAAATCTAATAAAATAAAAATAAGCTCCTAAAAATTAATCCTAATAAAAATAAAAATTAATAAAAATAAAATAAAACTATACTAAAAAAAATAAAATAGAAAAATAGAAAATAAAACCTAGAAAATACTAAATAAATCTAAAATAAATCCTAAAAATAAAAATGACACAAACTAAAAATCTAAAAAATATTAAAAGGGACACAAACTAAACACACAGAGGGTTTGGGACAGTTTAGGCTAGGTTTGGGTAGGATGAGGTTACGGGGCAAGGGTATTTAGCTCCATAAAATGCACAATTGCCTTGAAATACGCGTTTGAACATCGCAACGTGCATTCGGCCTACAAAATAAACATTTAAGCACATAAGACCCATATTGTCGAGAATTAGCAACAAAAGTACATCTATTCGGGGTATAAATTGTACAGTTTTGGGTGCTTATCACACCACCCCCAAACAGAGCGTTGCTAGTCCTCGAGCAATAAGATAGAGAGAAAGAGAACGATAAGTAACCAAAAGCGTACCACTTTCGCGGGCACTTGCGATTGCACTTAGCATGTGCAACAAGCCTTTAAACCTATAGGTTTCCCTACATGACGAGTTGTGTCTCGTGAGGGTTTGTAGGGAATATACCCACAAAATTCTTATTTGCAAAAAATTATTGAAGGGCATTCAATCTCTTATTAGACATATAATAATCGCATAATCCATTACATGAGAAATATTTCAGAAATACAAGCTAGAATGTGTAAAAAGTTCAGCTCAGTAAATACTCAAGGCACATCCTTCCTAGAACTCAACGTGTGTAGTGTGAATCAGTCAAAATGGGTCGAGTATCACAAGAGTAATTCCTAGTTTGACTTGTCGGAATCAGCGCTTCAACTTCAAATCTCACAGGATATCTCTCTCTCAAACGAACTCTCGAGATTTGGGTAAGTGTATCGCTCTTGTGTGTGAGGAGGTGAGTAAATGTAAGCAAGTTCAAACGTCTCACACACACATAAGAAAGAACGAACAATTTGAAAGAAAAATGATCTCATGAAAGAATGCTAATCACTATAGTGAGAACGTCGAGTTATTCACCACATTGACTTTTATTTGCCCGAATACCTATGGGAAATATGGATGATTATGGGTGAGGGGAAAATGAAATGGGAAGAATGGTATGAGGTGTGGTATGATGGTGATGTAGAATGGGATTGATGTCTGAAATGATGGATGGATGGTTTATGTTGGCTATATGATAAATGCGATAGAAGAGTGTATAGCACTTTAGGCACAAATGTCTTTATTTCTAACTACAAACTCTCTTTCTTTTCTTTTCTCTCTTTTTTTTTTATTTTTTCTTTTCTTTTTCTTTTTTCTATTTTTGCTATTTTTTTTTGTTTTTCTCTTTTTTTTTTTGTTTTTTTTTGTTTTTGTTTTTGTTTTTCTCTCACTTTTCAAACTAACAATGAAGACATTTACATTTGAAATCACACTCTTTTATTTGAAAATGATGATGGATGATATATGAAATGAGTGGGGAATGATGGTGAGGGGAATATGGAAGAACATGGGAATATAATGGGTGAAGTGAATGGTAAATGGTGTATAGAAAAATGGTCAGTGTATGGATGAAAATCTAGTATTCGGGACAAATTTCAAGACACGCGTTTCTTACAGCTCGAAAGTGATGTCGTTCTCAGTGATCAAGCCAAAATTTTATGAAAGATAATGAGATCATACAACAATTTAAGTGCGGACCCAAAAGAAGTTGAATCAACTTGTGACTCGGAGATTGCGTAAAACACTCTGAAAGGGTGAAAGGCACAAATCTCACAAGCTAAAGTCTCTACAAATGATCCTTAAGGTTCTCTTTAGAATTGAAGTACTCCTCATTGTAAACCGTATTGACATGATAAGTGCGCAAATTTTGTTGAGTCTAGAAATTCATGGTGCAATATGCCTTGTTATGTATTACATAAGCTATTTATAAAAAATATTATCTAGCTTGATTCCTAGACTTTTGAAAGATGGATGATTGAAAATTCACATCAATGAGTGAGATGAAAGAAACTGCACGAAATTTTAAAAATCAGGTTTAAAACTGTAATTTTTCAAAAGAGGCACGATTTTGATAAAATTCCCCACCCCCAAACAAAAAGGAACATCGTCCTCGATGTTAGGTAAAATGATTTTTAAAATTGAGAGCATAAGGTAGGAAAGAGATTCCGAGAATGAACCGCTAATGAAGTGGAAAGATGTAGCCAATAATAAACCTGAATAAATGATAAGAGAAAGCAAAATATGGACAAGTCTATAAGCATGATAGAACATTGGGTGGTGTGAAACACCACCCCCAAACAGGATAAGACTCATACCAGAAACGCGGGCTGCCTCCAGGTAGCGCTAAGTTTAATGTCTTCAACCAGATCGATGGAATCTCACCGAAAAAGAGATGATAAACGAGGAGAGAACGTGGCAGAAAAATCGGGGGAGAAGAATCACCCCCAAACAATATTGAACGGTCAATCTTCATAAATGGGGTCAACAATGTCAATCTGTTCTATGTGAGTGGAGCCTAGCTCCAAGAAAGGCTTCAAGCGTTGACCATTGACCTGAAAGAGGATACCATCCTTGGGATTTTGCACGGAGATGGCACCATAAGGGGTAAATAACTCAACAATGAAGGGTCCAGACTACCTGGTTTTCAATTTCCAGGGAAAGAGATGCAACCGAGAATTATACAACAGAACTTTTTGACCAGGGTGGAATTCTTTGCGCATGATGCTTTGGTCATGGATCCACTTCATCTTGTCCTTATACTTTTTGGACAAATCATAGGCATCATTTCTCATTTCCTCCAATTCATTAAGTTGCAGCTTCCTATGGACACCCGCCTCATCAATATCGAAATTAAGGGATTTGACGTCCCAATAAGCATGATGTTCAAGCTCGACAGGAAGGTGGAAAGGCTTGCCGAAGACCAAACGATAAGGAGACATGCCAATTGGAGTCTTGTAAGCAGTACGGTATGCCCACAATGCGTTATTCAAGCGTAAAGACCAATCTTTCCTATTAGGATTGACGTTTTTTTCAAGGATTTGCTTGATCTCGCGGTTGGAGACCTCAACTTGACCACTAGTCTATGGGTGGTAAGAGAGACCAACCTTGTGGGTAACACCATACTTTTTGACAAGGTGTTCAAAGACTCAATTACAAAAATGTTTACCCCCGTCACTAATGATAGCTTTGGGGGTTCCAAAACGCGTGAAGACATGCTCTTTGAGAAATTGGACCACAACTCGATGGTCATTGGTGCGACAGGTAATTGCTTCAATCCATTTGGAAACATAGTCAACAGCAACAATAATAACTGAAAACCATGAGAGGAGGGAAATGGTCCCATGAAATCGATACCCCACACATAAAAAATTTCAACAATGAGGATGGGTGTGAGAGGCATCATATGACGACGAGAGAGACACCCAGAGTGTTGGCAATTGGAACACGCCTGGCAACATTGATGGGCATCTCAGAAAAGAGTAGGCCAATAGAAACCACTTTGCAAAATTTTGGCAGCAGTTTTCTTGGAACCAAAGTGGCCTCCACAAGCACTATTGTGGCAGAAGGACAAAATACTGAGTTGTTCACACTCGGGAACACAACGACGAATGACTTGATCGGGGCAATACTTGTATAGAAACGGATAATCCCAAGAGTAGAATTTCACATTCGCCATGAATTTGGAGCGATCCTGTTTCGACCAATGACTAGGAAGTTGATCGGTAACAAAAAAATTGACAATATCAGCATACCAAGGCAAAGTGGAGATGGAAAATAGTTGTTCATCGGGAAATGACTCAGAAATGGGGATATGATCACAGTCAGACGTGACGGTAATGCGAGAGAGGTGGTTAGCAACAACATTTTCACAACCTTTCTTGTCGCGAATTTCAAGGTTAAACTCTTGGAGTAAGAGAATCCATCGTATCAATCGTGGTTTGGAATCCTTCTTATGAAGAAGGTGCTTAAGAGAAGCATGGTCAGTATACACGATGATAGGGGAACCTATGAAATATGAGCAAAATTTATCAAGAGCAAACACAACCACTAACAACTCCTTTTCGATGGTTGTGTAATTAAGTTGAGCATCATGAAGGGTTTTGCTAGAATAAGAGATGACATGTGGGCGCTTTTCAACTTTCTGGCCAAGCACGACACCAAGTGAAAAATCAGAAGCATCACACATGAGCTCAAAGGGGAGAGACCAATTGGGAGGTTGCATGATAGGAGCGGAAGTGAGGTCAACTTGTAGGCGCTCAAAAGAGGCAACACATGCTTCATCAAAGACAAAAGGGATATCCTTGGATAAAAGGGTTGTCAAAGGTCGCGCGACTTTAGAAAAGTCCTTAATGAAGCGCCGGTAGAAGCCCGCATGTCCTAAGAAGGAGCAAATGTCCTTAACAGACTTAGGAATCGGGAGTGAGGAAATCAAGTCGACTTTTGCTTTATCGGCCTCAGTACCGGAGTTAGAGACAACATGACCTAAAACAATACCCTTTTTTACCATGAAATGGCATTTTTCCCAATTGAGGACCAACTTCTTTGCTTGACAACGCTGAAGGACCATAGTGAGGTGGGATAGGCATTGTTCAAAGGATGAACCAAACACAGAAAAATCGTCCATAAAGACTTCGAGAAAACGCTCTACCATGTCACTGAAAATACTAGTCATACACCTTTGAAAAGTCGCAGGTGCATTGCAAAGGCCAAAGGGCATACGAGAGTACGTAAATGTGCCAAATGGACAGGTAAAGGTAGTTTTTTCTTGGTCTTAAGGGGCAATGGGTATTTGGTTGTACCCTGAATATCCATCAAGGAAGCAGTAGTATGCATGGCTCGCTAAGCGTTCAAGCATTTGGTCAATGTATGGGAGAGGGGAGTGGTCTTTGCGAGTGACAACATTGAGCTTTCTATAATCAATACAAATACGCCAGCCGGTTTGTATGTGGGTAGGCACAAGCTCATCGTTACTATTTTTGACAACGGTGACGCCAGACTTTTTAGGCACCACATGAATGGGACTGACCCATTAGCTATTTGAAATGGGGTAGATAATACCAGCATCAAGCAATTTTAAAATTTCAGCTCTAACGACCTCTTTCATTACCATTGAGTCGGCGTTGTGGCTCACGAGAAGTCTTGGCATTCTTTTCTAAATGAATGCGGTGGCTACAGATATTGGGGTTGACACCTTAAATGTCAGAAATGGTCCACCCTAAAGCAGTGCTATGTTGAGTGAGAGTGTGGACCAATTGCTCTTCTTGATCCGGTGTCAAGTCAGAAGCAATAATGACGGGGTGATGTTGGTTTGGGCCTAAGAAAGTATACTTCAACTCAGCAGGTAATGTCTTAAGCTCCAAACTAGGTGGTGGCTCAGGAGAGGCATCGGACTCAGACGCAGAAACAGAGTCCGGGAGAATATCGGGACACGGGTTAACTGGGTCATCCACAGAAAGAAGAGTATCGACAAGGAGAGACTCAAATGGAGGAACCCAAGTGGAAGTGTCTAGCAGTTAGGAGTGTTCACGGGTCGGTTCGGGTCAGTTTTGGACCCTAATTCAAATCGAACCGATCGGTTCGATTTTGGAAAAGGTCAGACCGAAACCGAACCGTCTATGAAAAAAACCGTCGGTTTTGGTTTACAGCGGGTTCGGTTCGGTTCGGTTTCGGGTCGGTTTTCTGCAGTTTCATGTTTGGGCTATTTTTTTTAAGGGCGGTTTTCAGTTTGGGTTGGTTTTTGAATGTGGTTAATTGTTTTTAGATATAAAATATAAGTTATGTAGATTTTTTTTAATATATATATTAGTTTCGGGTCAGTTCGGTTTGAATCAGTTTTTCCCACGTATAAACTGACAACCGAACCGACATGGTCGGTTTTTTATATCTATAAACCGTAGGCTGAACCGGGCTAAAAAAAACTGCCGATTTCGGTTCGATTCGAGCCAGTTCGGTTCGGTTTTCGGGTTGGGCAGTTTTTTTGCACACCCCTACCAACAGTGGTGTAGAATCTAACAAGGCATTGACCTCGGAGATGGAAGAATCAATATCAAAGTCGGACCCAAAGTGAGCCAAACATTGGTGGATAGGATCTTCTGGGTAGGTGGTATCCAACATCTCTTGGACTAAGGAGTCAATCATGCAGACCTCATCAATGGAATCAACATCAGCCGGTTGTTGCATGAGGTGGAAAATATTGACTTCGATGGTCATATTGCCAAAAAAAAGATTCATGGACCCATCTCGACAATTGATGATGGCATTGGCAGTCGCCAAAAAGGGGCGACCCAAAATGATAGGAATATTGGTTGGGTCGGGAGCAGGAGTGTCCAAGATGCTGAAATCCACAGGGTAGTAAAATCAGACACTTTCACCAAAACATCTTCAACGATTCCTTTAGGCACTTCCACATAACGGTCTGCAAGTTGAAGAGTAACCCGTGTAGGTTTCATGTTTTGTAAACCTAACTCGAGGTAGAGAGAGTAAGGTAGAAAATTAACACTATCTCCAAGATCAAGCAAAGCCCGAGTAGAGAACTGATCTCCTAACATGCAAGAGACAGTGGGACGACCAGGGTCTTTATATTTCACAATACCATTCTCATGGATGAGGGACGTGGCTTGTTCAGTGACAAAGGCATCATGAGGAACATTTGTCCGTCGCTTGACAGTGCACAAGTCCTTCAAGAATTTTTCATAAGAAGGAACTTGTTGGATCGCGGTGAGGAATGGAATGTTTATGTGAACATTCTGAAAAAATTTCTTGATTTCATCTAATTGTCGAGCTTTCTTTGTTGGGGCCAACCTATGAGGGAAGGGGGCTCTAGGGACAAAAGTAGTGGTGGCCTCAGTAGATTTTGAAGCATTCTTGTTGGTGGCTTTATGGGAAGGTGGGACCTTAGGGAGTGGTTCTAATGGGCAAATCTGGGTGGGTGGGATGGGAACATCATAGGGAGCATCAACACCATTGTCAACCTGTTTACCGGATCGTAGAGTACTTACCGCTTTCATGTCCGCTTGGTATGTGGGTGGAGTGGAAGGGGATCCAACCTCATAAGCCGACTCCTTTCCATTCCCCTTAGGGTTAGGAATGGGTTGACTCGGAAAACGACCTTTCTCTCGCTCAGACTCAAACTGATTAAGACGTTGCTCAAGCCGTTGGATGGCTTGAGTCTGTACTTGCGTGGTTTGTTGTTGAGTTGTGATGAATTGAGTGAGAAGATTCTCAATCGAGGAGGTGGATGATGGAGGTGGAGGGGCATAAAGGGGTTGGGGGACCAACTCTCGGTTAGAACAAAGCGGTTGGGAATACTCGTAGGACGGAGGTGGGACAGGGACAATTTGATGATTGGGGTGGGACGGTCCTCCTTGTGGGACAAAGGATGATAGATGGTTTTGTTGGTGGTAAGGAGCATGGTGGTGTTGGATAGGAGGGCGATGTTTCCTTTGCGGGTTTTGATGAAACCCTGGTGGACCACCAACATGTTATTGTGGTTGTGATGGAGCAAGGTGATTGTCGTACTTATAAGAAAAATAGGGATGGTTCCTATTATTCGGATTATAAGTAAACGACGGTTGTGCGGGTTTTCGAGTGGTATCAAAGGCACATGCTTGGGCTAGAGTGGGTTCGGGATCATCTTGAATAAGGGGGAACAAATGAGACAAATGATCTTGACTTAAACAGACATGACAAGAAGGACTAGACTCGTTGACATTCATCACTTGTTTAGAAAGAGAACAACCGAGAGCATCAACAGTCTTAGTCAAAGTGTTTAATCCATGGAGCAAGGATTTAAAATCGGGATCATTTTTAACCTCATAAGTGCTACCTACTCGTGGTGGCTCGGATCTCGAAAATTCATTGGTGCCCTCCCAATCTTAGGAGTCATCGCCTAATTCAAGGAGAAAATTGTAGGCGGCAGTGGGAGTTAAGTGCATGAACTTGCCTTTGTGCATGGACTCAATCATGGTGCGAGTGGAAGGAATGAAATCATTGTAAAAACTATGAACGAGGCGACTCTTCTCGAGACCATGATGTGGGCAACTATTGATATAATCTTGAAAACGGCCCCATGCTTCACAAAATTGCTCGGTGGGCTTTTGGCGAAAATCTTGAATGGCTTGGCGAACCTCATTCGTCTTACTTATGGGATAAAACTTAGACATGAACTTCTTCACAAGTTGTTCCCATGTATGGATAGAATCCGGTGACAAGGAATGTAGCCACATGGATGCTTTATCATGGAGAGAAAATGGAAACAAGCGAAGACGAACATTTTCTTCATCTAAGTTTTGATTTTTGAAAGTAGCCCAAACCGTGGGAAATTTTCGCAAGTGAGTGAATGGAGACTCATGCTCAAGACCATGGAAATTGGGCAACATGTAAATGGTCGCTGGGCGAATTTCGAATTGATCCGCCGGGATGGGTGGAAGAACTATGCAAGATGGTGGGGTGGCCGTTATCGGGGCAAAATAGTCCCTTAAGGCACGCTCTTCAGCCATGGTGGGTGGATGAATGATGGGATTAGAGATGTCAACTCGGGGACAACTCAAAGTGATCGGTGGAATGGAAGAAGTAAGGGGAACACTTGGTTCTCCTAAGGTGGACGAGTCGGGAGAAAGACTACGTGAACGAATTAATCGATGATTAACTCGGTTCCACGTGGGCATGCAAATAGGGATTCTTTTTGGTTTTTTGGATTTTTTGGAAAAGAAAATATTTTTGGAGTTTTGCTTTTGTTTTGGAAATAAAGAAAATATTTTTTTGGAGTTTTTTATAAAAATAAGAAAAGAAATTATATATTTTTTTTTGAATTTTTTGGAAGAGAAAAAGTGGGGGGAAAATTTGGACTCTAAGAATTTGGACGAATTCACTAAAACGGACTACCGAAAAAAAGAATTGGACACACACAAGTAAAGGAAAAATCCCTACGAGCACATAACCAATTTTTTATCTTGAAAATTAATGAGAGGGGTAGTCAAATTTTAATGAAATCCGCGGGCGATAAAAAACACGGAATTTATATGAGTGATCGCCTTTTGCAAAATGTGTGTTCCTACTTTAATCACAAGATGCCAAGAGGCTAGCCACAGAGATTCTCCACAAAGCTACTACGACGAAACGATCGGCCGGTACAACGCTGGGGACAACACAAACCCGTTTTACTGGGCGGACGCACTTAAAACCCAATTTTCCCGGACACTTTCGTGCCGCAAAGCGAACCGTTCGAGGGTTTGCCCGGTGGAGAGGAATCTATGGGTTATCCTACAAGTCAAAATGATCAAAAAGGGGCCTACGAACACCGTCTCCTTCGGGGCTATCTAGGTGATTGATTTTAAATTAATGATGGCTAGGGTAGCACACAAAGGATAAGTGATTGAGTTGGGTGATGAAATCCATTCCCGTGAGTGACCGGGTGTAGGTCTTAGTCAATTTAATTCATCATTCCATTCAAAATTAAAGGCAAGAATTAAATTCACACAAGAGCACGGAGGAGCACACAAGATATGAACTCGCTAACAAGAGGGCGCGAGGGTATAAGAAATGTACCTCCCATGATTTTTAGGCCGTGGAGTGCCGAAAATGTTGAGTCGACCGGGGGGGGGGGGGAGAATACACCAATCTCAGTCGGCCCCGGGAGTCCTACCGACCCAAGATAGAGAGGCTTCTAAATCCTCGCCTTTGGACGCCCTCTCTCTACCTTGTCCGGTTTCCCTATCACGCTTATCTTCTTTTATTACAATTTTAATACAAAAATAAAAATGAAAAAAAATTGGTGTCTCCAAGCACCGCAATACAAGCCAATATATAATAAGGTCCTAATACACAACATCTAGCAAAATGAAAAGTATTACTAAAAAAAAAATGAAAAATATGAACTAAATGAACGACAAGCACAATTCCTTCTCGAACTCCTTAAAGTGGCAACGATGCCATTTGATTTTAATTTGATATTGTATGTATGTCGTCGATGGAACCAAGCTAATCAAATCCTCAAATACATACAACAAATATAAAACACTAAAAATATAGAGGTAAGTAAGGGATTATCGAACCAACTTCAAGGATGAAACACATAAGAGAAAAATTTGTGCAAGTCACTTTTTCTAATTTTTTTTTATATATTTTTCTATTTTTTTTATGCTTTTTCAATATTAAAACCAATTTTGAGGATGAGTGAATATGACTAAAACTAACAACAAAAATAAGAGTAATCAAACTAAAATAAAGTGTGACAAAAATACTAGTGAGTGATGGAAATGAGTGAGAGTGTAATTAAATGAGAGAAAAATATTCAAGGGAAGAGAAATCCACCCTCAATTTCCCAAATCAACTAAACTTATATTACTTTAATTTCATCAATTTCCAAAATATTTAATTAATTCAAAAACTAATTCTCATTAAACTAGTGAATTAATTAAATACTCTTTTAGAAAAGCAAATTTAATTCCCACAAGCACTACTCTAATTGAATTAAAATTAATCAAACAAATTATCCCCTAGGAATAATTTGTCCAACTAATTTTAAATTGAAAGAAATTAATAAAATCAAGAGTAGATGAAAATTAGATTAATATTAAAATCAAGCGATAGGTCTATCTCTAGCTTAAATCACTTGATAAAATATTAATTAAATTTTCATACCTTTCTCAAGGTTGATTTTCTATTTCTCAATGTGAAAATAAAGTGGGGATCAAATATACAACTCAAAGGAAATTATCAAAATTAAAATTAACAACTAATTTGATTTGGATTCATGAGGGTTTCAATCACCCCATTGAATGGGGTGATTACCCCTCCATAATCATCATCCAATAAAAATTAGAACCAATTAAAAGTATGTAATGAAAATTAAGGAAGAGATGATCAAACCAAAATTCCTCTTGAAATAGCACTAGACTTCAATTCTTCAACAATTTTTTTATAGTTACACACTCTAACAAAAATTTCTCTCTATAAAAATTAACTCAAAAACTCTAACTCTCTCTACAATTTTCTCTCTCTATTCTTCTTCTCTCCAAAAGCTTTTTGAATTGGGGTCTTCTTCTTTTTTTTATACTATGCATGGAACTAGGGGTGTTTTTGGAAGGTTCATGGTGTAGGATAAAATGGGGAGAGGTTTTAGGAATAAAGGTGAGGGTAATTTAGGCTTTAGAAGAGTGCATGTGGTTATGGTGAGGTCATGTGGAAAGGTGAGGTGTGAGGATATAATCTGATTTGTTATTGAGGGTAATGTGGGTAATGCACACAAGTGTGCATGTGGGAGATGTGTTGGGGGTATTTTGGGTAAATGGGTATAAGAGGTTTAGACATGTGGGTTAAATGGCTTTGGGTTTATTTGGTCTTGTTGGGCATTTGGAAAGGCAGGTCGTGGCTTTTGTTTGGGAGATGGGTTAAAGGTTGAAATGGGTTTTGGGTTTTGATTGTTGGATGTGGGTATGGGTTTCGTCTTGGGACTTGAAATGGGATTGGGTATGGAGGTATGGTTGCAGTATGGACAACGGTTTGGTTGGGATCTCGCCGGCGCAGGCGGTATAAGGTGGGTCCGCCGGAGGCTGCTCCACTTAGAGAGAGAGAGAGAGGCCGACGGGTTTCAAGTGGCTGGAGCTCCGGCGCAGAGGGCACCGAGGTGGCGTCGTTGGGTTGATCAGGGGGACGCCGCGGCAATGGGTCACCGCCGGAGGGGTAGTCATCGTCGTCGAGATGGGAGATGGGGAGAGGGGGTCTGGGTTTTTGGAGGTCACCGGCGGTGGGTATTGGGTTCCGCCGGTAGGGGCTGGTATGGGGAATGGGTTGGAAGGATTGGAATTGTGGATGAGGAGAGAGATGGAAGGTTGGTTGTTTGGGAATGAGGAGAGAGAGGTTGTAATGGGGGTTTAGGAGAGAGAGTGGTGAGAGGTTGAAGATGGGTGAGGGGAGTTAGTGTGTGTGTGTGAAGTGTAGGAAATATGGGTGAGGATGAGGGTGTAGGATGGATTAGGGTGTAGGTGGGGTTACGTGTGTGTGTTTAATTTGAACCCCTAAAAAAAACAAATTAATAAAAACTCAAATAGAATTAATGAAATTAAAACTAAAAAATAAAATCTAAATAAAAATAAAACAAAATAAAAACAATAAAAATAAAATCCTAAGCTATAAAAAAAATAATAAAACAAAAGAAATAAAAAAAAATGAAAAATCTAAATGAAAATGAAAGTCCTAAAAAAAATATAAAATCTAATAAACTAAAAATAAGCTCCTAAAAATTAATCCTAATAAAACTAAAAATTAATAAAAATAAAATAAAATTATACTAAAAAAAATAAAATAGAAAAATAGAAAATAAAACCTAGAAAATACTAAATAAATCCTAAAAATAAAAATGACACAAACCAAAAATCTAAAAAATATTAAAAGGGACACAAACTAAACACACAGAGGGTTTGGGACAGTTTAGGCTAGGTTTGGGTAGGATGAGGTTACGGGGCAAGGGTATTTAGCTCCATAAAATGCACAATTGCCTTAAAATATGCGTTTGAACATCGCAACGTGCATTCAGCCTATAAAATAAATATTTAAGCACATAAGACCCATATTGTCGAGAATTAGCAACAAAAGTACATCTTTCGGGTATAAATTGTAAAGTTTTGGGTGCTTATCACTATCCTTCAGAGTTTGCTGAAACAATTGGGCCATCACTTCTTCAGAAGCCACCAGGAGAGTCATGGAATGGTGATAACTGCGAAAATGGACAATCGGGGGTCCACTTCCTCCAAATTTCTCGATATTCGGCATCTTGAACTTCTCGGGTAACCTTGCCTTAGGATAATGAGACATGTGGGTGTAGTCCATGTAATTTTATGAGGTTTTGACTTGGTCGAACTTCTTAGTTAGCATCTTGAGATCTTCTTTGACCTTGTTCAACTCTTGCTCTTTCGGATCAACGATCGCAGGTAAGTTAGCCCAGGCTAGGTAAGGTTTGGCATAGGAAGCTGGGCAGGCGGCGATCCATTAACAGGAGGGGCACGTGGAGCATGCTGATATTATTCAGGAACCCATATAGGCTCGGGTGGACCCATAGCGCGAGGGATTAAGGCCTCGGGCTCTTGAGGAACATGAACCTGGTTTCGTTGCATCTATCGGACCTCAGTTTGAAGGTTGTCAGTCTTGGACACGAGCTGAGCTAAAACTGTCGTCAGATCTGGATACGCAACTGGAACTTGATCTGTGTTTTCCATGGAAAGTGGATGGATACCGGACTCATAAGAGGTAGCAGGAAAACGGACGGAACTCTGGGGTGATTTGACTGAAGATCGGAGCCAATAAGGAGCCAGGCCAAGGACGTGCGATCGACTTGAGAGGGCGTAAAATGGGATTTATTTTTGACAAAAAAGGCTGAAAATATTTTTGACATTTTTTCTTTTTGAGATTGAAAGACGGAGTATTTTTGGATTTTTGGTAAAGAAAGGAGAAATATTTTTTGATTTTTGATAAAGAAAGAGAAATGTTTTTGGAAGACGGGTCTCAGCATAATTATTATAATTATTATGTTCTCACTTGTATTAAATTATCCTAAATGCAAAATGAAATGCCGAACGGGACCCGAGCCTCGAAAAGTTGGGTTTGTAACATATGCAAAGCTATAGCTCGACTTGTAACCAGGCTCACGGGTAGGGTCCCATTTTAAAAATGTGCAAAAATTTGGGCGGCAAGCCGACCCGAAATTTTGGCAGAGTTTTGGGTTGAAATCGACAATCTAACATTTGTGTCCTAGGCTTGACAGCTATATGCGGATATGCAACTTGGTTGGGTGAATCGGAAAGGGTTCCCCCCTTTGGCGTGGCTTCCATGATATACGTCTTGCTTTTGAGGGCAATCGGTACGTGTGGACAAGCCATTTGATATACCTGGGTGTACGTGAATTGACTCACTATATACCTCGTGGGGACGGTACGTGTGAGAGTGAATTCGATATACTCGGCGTACGTGAACAAGTTACCTACGATATACCTCCCGTAATGACTTCGATCAAGCGGTACGATGCGGGGGAACCGTTCAATATACGTCAAAGGTACTTTGGTAATGGAAGGTGATAGTCATATCGATTAGGCTAACTGCGCCCTGCCGGACCAGCGCCCATCACGAAGTGACGCTCCAGTTACTGGACAAAATTTGGTCAATCGCAATGCTCTTTAGTGATATCGTGTGAATCATGCATGATTCTCTTATTAGTATCTTATGAGAGTATCTTTCTTGATCATGCCCAATAGGGAGCAAAGTACAAGTACCAATGGTATACCAAGTATGGGTGATGCGTGCAACATGGGGATCTATGTGATCCTAGGTGCACGTGGTGTGAAGTGTACATGGAGAATTTTCTACAAGTGTGTGAATAGAAGCATAAGTATGAGGTACACATGAATAGTAAAAGGGAAAATAGGGGGATATATAAGAAAATAAAATACCCATGTAAATAGAGTCTAGCTCTCAAAATGAAAAATCCCCAGCGAAGTCGCCACTGTGACCATCCCTGATCCTCGCGGCGGGAGAGGATCCTGGTCCCGCGCGTCCCTCTCGGGAGCGCTTCGTCCGGCGTCGTTGATGAGGTGAAAAATGTAGAGAGATAGAGTCGCCAATCTATTTTACTCAAAACAGACAAAATAAAAGGGAGCCATTCTGAAGGACAGCATCCAAAGACATATTGATACATACGAAATCAAAATGATTCGAAAATGTAATACCCCGTACTTTTGGATATATTTATTTTTGGGATTAATTAATTAAATGCGTATTAATTGGAAATTAATCCGGGTTATAAATACTAATGAGATGCGTATTGGTATTTGATTATGTGCATATATGATTATATATGAACTTGGTATTATAAAATTTGTCGTGAGATTTATATACGGCAATTTGGAAATTTTATTGAGACGCGTGGGACCGCCGCGTCACGGTATAATATTTTATTTATAAAAAGTGAATTTAAAATCTATAATCCGTATGGTCGTTTTGAGTGCGCCAACGCGTCCGGAAGGGTCGAGATAGTCAGAAAACACTAGCCGGGGGTATAGTTTGGGTCCCGGGGTAATTTTAGACCATACCGGTAACTTAAAGGGTATTTTAGTAATTTGGTATTTTTGGGTAATTAAAAGTGACGAAAATTGAGAGTTGTAATCTGATAAGGATTGACCCCAACCAACCCTTATTAACCCAACAAGCTACGGAGGTTTATTGAAATTAGGTTTCATAAGTTTCCCCAAAGCAAACCCTAGCCACCATAGCCTTTTGGAGAAGAAAGCTTGGAGAAGGAGAGAGAGAGAGAGATTCTGCAGGAATTCTACACCGAATCCACACCAAATTCAGAAATCAAACCAAGGCAAGTGACTTTATTTCCATTTAATTACTGAGAATGTCTTTTCCATGTTAGAAATTGAAGAATCTTAATTGTTCTTGAAAGATTAAGAGAAAACCCATGAAATTTGAAGTTATTATTGAATATTGGGATAGGTTTGCATGTAGAAACATTGTTGGGAGATTTAATTTCGGATATTTCATATCTAGGTGATGTATAAACAAATTAAAATCTGGGAACTTATGATGAGAAGAAGTTAGGGTTTATGTTCTTGAAGAAAATTGGGAATTAATGTAGAAATTGTGATTTAATGATGTTTAGATGATATCAAACCCTTTAATGATGTTAGTATAGCCCCTTAACATGTTTGAGGATGATTAGAGAACTCAATATATTGTGGGAACGAATTTTAGAAGAGGTTTGAGGAGTAAAAATGGTGAAAAACGATTTTTGGGAAATTCTGGGCCGAAACTGGCATCTCGTTAGAAGCAGCCCCCAGGTCGTTCGAACGAGCTCGTTCGAACGAGCTTCTAACGAGTTGACCAGTCGTTATTAACGAGTAGGATTTTCGTTCGATATCTCGTTCGAACGAGATATCGTTAGAAGGGTCAGTTCGTTCGAACGAACTGGGACCTCGTTCGAACAGTCTCGTTCGAACGAGACTTCTAACGACCTGACAGTCCAAACTCGTTCGAAGCCTCGTTCGAACGAGACTTCTAACGAGTTGGCAGTTTGACCCTTTTTGGACTGTTTTGACTTTTGGAGTTCCGGGAGATGGTTCAAGGGTAGAGTTAGCATCCCTTTGATGATATAGTGACTTAGTTGGGACTTTTGGGTTGTTGGGATTAGCAAATCATATACGAGAGTTATATTCAATGAATCATTTGGGTTGAGACGTGAGTGACTACTACGATGTGAGGATGAATTATAGCGCGTATAATTATGAACCGGAATAAAATAAGTTGTGATAATTAGTTAGTACGAGAATGCGATATGTACTACGATTAAAATACGGTATTACTAAGATGTGTGTTTACTTAGTATTAGTATATGGATTGTTTGTATGACATACCTACCATACTTGCTATCACGGGAGGTTTCGTTCGCTTAGGACCCTCTAATCCTTGTGTGCCTACGGGGGGGATATAGACTGGTACCTTGATGAACATAGATCATAGAAGGACTTATTGTGATATTAATAAGTCTGCATGACCATGGGAGCGTAGGTATGTGCGTGACCCATGAGATGGTGACTGTGTTCGCCTCCATTATTTGTGATGTTGTTATCGGTAAACTATTCCTGAGAGATTCGGAATATGTAATCCTTATGTACGTGATGTACCGGGATGGATAGCAGAGTATGTGTGCACTACAGCTTAGATTGCGGGGTGCTTGTATAGTATATTTATAATGTGAATAATATACATTAAATTAATGGAAATCCTCATGTTAATGTTGTAAAAATATTACGGTATTGTTTCGAGTTATATAATGAGTTAACTGATAGTTATATCATTGGCATATTTAGTAACTGTGTTCACAGTAAACCTCTACTTAATTACGAGAGTTGTTATGTTATATGGAACCGATTACATGGGTAGAACCCGTGGTAGTCTAGCTAGTTATGTTGTCAGTTAGCTAGTAGTATGGGTAGTTATAGATGGGTACTTGCGTTAGGAGTGCACAGTTAGACGAGAGGTGAGAATATAATGTGAGTGCACGTCCTAACATGTACTTTGCATTTAATGTTTTAAATGTTTTTAAAGCACTTGCAAGTTTTTAAAATGATTTCCACTTTCGGGCTCTGACCCATTTGCTTTCAAATATATTTTCTTGTAAAACCCTTTTTAGGTGCCCAGCCACAAGGACACCAAGCATAGGTACTCATTCAGGTGACGAGCTGTAGCTGTTTGTGGAAGCTACAGGGATTTGCTCATAGACGCTTCTATCTTTTGGATTCCAGAGTCACTATCTATCAGTTGCAGGGCATGTTGCCCATTTCTATTTAGAGCATTTTTACATTTCAGTTTTCAGACTCTAGCATGTATTGCTCAGTATTCAGTTTTAGTTATTTATTTCAGTTACTTAACAGTTGTGGGTTTTGTATTGAGGAGTTTTTCCTCCAGGTTTTATTTATGTATGGTGATGGTTATTCTTTTTACTTCAGTATGGTGAATGGTGTTATTTAGTTATTCATTACTCTTGTTGCATGTTAATCAGATTTAATAAAATTTGGCACTTACTTTTTAAATACTAGGTGGTTAGTAATAATAAAACGTTTTCGACAGTGATGCTATTAACTGAGCCAACTTGGCATTTTGAATTAATTTTATAAAGGAGTAGCTACCCGGTGTTTAATTAGTCGGGGTGTCACAGAAAAGGGTCCGGAGGCTAAGTTACGAAATGGGAAGGTGTTAGGCACCCATTCCGCCCTTACGGTCTCTCATGGGTTGTTGCTATTTTCCTTTATTTCCCCGTGATATGTGTGCATCTGTATACGTAGTGGAAATAGGAATCATCAACTTAAATCGTGGAAGAGATAAAGCGAGTCATCCATAGGAATGTTCCTAAAAAATAATATTAGAAAATAGGATTTACGCAATTATTCTTGCATTGATGGTTATAACGGGACGATAACTCACATGGAATAATATGCCACTAAGAACAAATATATGTATATGTAAATATATAGAATTTAAGAGAATTGAGTTCAAGGAATCTAGAAAAAATAGAAAATGAGAGAAAAGTAGGAATAGGACTCGAGTCACGGGTTTTACCCCAAGATGCCTACATAGCCTATAGAGGCATCAAAGTCCACGTAGTTCGTATGCAAAACGAGGGGTGGGATTTATCCCATAAATCCAACCGAGGAATTCTCTTATATGTGTGTGTGTGTAAAAAGTGTTTTAGTTGTGAGAAAAGTGTGAGAAAAGTATGAGAATTCTCGTTTGGAATTTATGAGCAAACCCTCTTTTTCTTGTTTTTGGGGTTTTATTTATATTAAAATAAGAGATGTGCAATAATACTAAATAAAAAGTATATTAGGATATGTGAGATGAGAGAATAAAAGTGCTCAGTAATAAAACGTATTAATGCAAATTTAGGGGAATTTAAAGAGAGTTGAGAAAGTTGGACCTTCTTGAAGATCTTGAGCTTGATCTTGGATGTTGGAGAGAAGACCTTGCACTTGGGTGATGATGGAGGGTACTTAATTCACCAATTTTGATGAATAAGGTGATGAAAGGTGAAGGTTGGAAAGGGATTTGGATGTGGAAATCACGCTGACTTCGAAAGGGGTTTTCTGAGCTTGCTGAGAGTGATGGATCTCTAATCTTTTTTATTCTTGGAATGAGGTTAGACCCTCCTTTTTATAGGCCCAGGGCATTACTTATCGGCATAGCCCTGGTCCTGCCGATCGGCAGGTGTGTTTAGGCACACTGCCGATAGGCAGGGTCTGGGACCTGCCGTTTGGCAGTCTCTTTCAGGTTCCTTTGGAAAATTGGTCGTAGAGCACAAACTGTTGATCTGAATCGCGCATGGGGTGAATCATTGGAAAGGTACTTCAGAGACCTTCAAAATTCCTTTGGACTGCTCCCGGGTTCGGGAGTTAACTTTGGGTCAAATGTGGCTCGAAAGTATTTGTCGGTCCTTTGGACAGGGAAACTTCGGACGCAAACGGATCATTCATCCGCATGGTTAGTCAGAATTATGCACGGGGCGCACCATTGGAAAGGTTAGGATATGTACTTCAAAATTCCAAAGAGTTTGACCTGGTTTGGGGAGTTGACTTTGGTCAACCGGGGCCTTGAAGCGTTCAGTGACCTTTCGGAGTAAAACGAATCGTTTGTCCGTACCGTAAGTCAGAATTGCGCACGGGGCGGACCGTTAGAAAGGGGTTTCAGTGCCCTTAGAAGATTCATTCAGTCTCAATCGAGTTGAAGAGTTATCTTTGGTCAAACGGAGCTTGGGAGCGTCCGGTGACCTCTGATCTAGTTTCGAGGGAAAACAGATCGTTCGTCCACACCGTAAGTCAGAATCGCGCACGGGACGGACTATTGGAAAGGGGTTTTAGTTCCCTTCGAAGATTCATTCAGTCTTGTTTGAGATGAAGAGTTTGACTTTTTGTCAAATGGAGCCTGGGAGTTCTCGATGGCCTTTAGGTCAGCACCCGGGGTATGACTTGAGTTTGCAATGATGAAGGGAGGTGCTAGGGACCTATGGAGAGGTTGGGGGGTATTAGAATGTGGTGTCTACAGTAACAAAGATATAGTATTTGGCAATTTGCCAATCAATACTGACGTGGTCGCGGCATACTGAACACATGGAGTTACTGTTGAGGCCTCTCTATGGGAGTTTCACAAAAGTTAAATCCGAGGACAGTTTTACCATGTCTCCACCCAAGTGATGAAATGAAGCTATGCAACATCCTCTATAAGGGCTGCGATAGGGATGGCAATTTGTCCCGACCCACAGGGTTCTCGACCTGACCTGACCCTAATGGGGCGGGTTAAAAACCCATTAAAAATAATAGGGGCATTTTTTTATTTTAAAAACGTTTATTAAACGGAGCGGGGTCGGGTTTTATGAGAATATGCTCGACCCTCCCCACCCCGTTTAGTAAATTTACTATTAAATCCTTATTATAGTAAGTTAATAACACTCCCACCACATATATAAACAAACTTAAGAAAGAACCATAAACTCATTTCTTTCTCTCACTCTAAACAAGCCGTCCACTACTCTCACCTCACAACCTCAAGCCCATTTCTCTCTCACACTCTAAAGAAGCCTCTCTGCACTCCCGCTCTCTCTCGCGCCGAGTCTCACTCAACTGGTGCCGGCCAACAGCAACGACGCCATTATTCAAGGTTAGTTTTTGTTAATTGTTCGTTTCAAGCCGTCTCCACTATTGATCAATGATGTCCACTGTTGGTTGCCATTTTTTTGACAAGGATTCACGTGCAAACTCAACGAACCGATAATACTATTAATTTTGTAAGGTTTTCATTTGATGCTGTAAAATCAACGAACCTGTAAACTCAGTTTGTACCCAACGATTTGTACAAACTGAGGTACTAACGGTTTGTACTCAACGATTTGTACGTAACGAACCTGTAAACTCAATTTTTACCCAACAATTTGTAAAATCGAGGTGATTAAGAAACTGTTGGTTGTTTTTCACAACGATTTGTACATACCCAATGCTTTTATGTGTGTAAGAGGGTACTTTAGGTTAGATGGAGATCTAACCCCTTTTGAGTATAGTAATGATAAGTTAACCAGCAACACTATTAATTAATTACAAGACACGCAATCACAACTTAGTGAAGACAAACTCAGTTTAAACTCACAAATCTCTCGTGTATAACTTAAAAAGATAATAACGAACTCATAAGTAACTCATTTAAAGGGAGAGAGAAGTAAGCACCCTAGATATACCTTGGCAGGCAACCAAACACCCCAACCACCCTCAAGGATCTCTGTCAAGTATTAAAGCTTCGTAATAAATGACAATGGTGGGTGAGTAAACTCTCTGGTTTGTAATAAATCTCTCTCTGATGTATATTCTCTCTAGTAATAATTCTTGAAATCTAAAAAAGAACATCCCTTCATCAAAGGTGGTTGGGCCCCTTAAATATCCCCCACACCATTCCCGAGGTAACTCGGTCATTAATAAACCTGAAAGACATCCCTCATGCTTTATGTCACAAACATTAAATGCCTGATGCACCTGTTAGCTCCATGTTATAAACATTAAATGTCAAGACATGCCTTTTGCCTAACCACTGTGTGTCAGGGGGCTGTCTTCACATAGGTGGCTCACCAACTGTCTGACAACCCCAAATACCATGGTGGTTTACTCAAGTGCAGATTTGATTTTACCTAACTGGCTAGTGACATCACATATAGTAGATGTGACATTAAGTATAGGGTTATTTGGTTCACAATTCAACTCCCGATGGAACTCAAGGATGCTCCGTCCGAGGTTCCACAGTCAGGGTCCTTTGGTGTTTTACCAGGTGTATCTAAGATGGTCAGGACAAGCCCCAACGGTGCCTCACTTCTCTATCCTCCAAACTAAGTTCGTCTAAAGTTCCTGCGATGAGGTCGTTTGATAGAGCATGAAAGCTCTCCCAGGTCCTGCCAAGACTGGTCTCTCGCTAGTACCGTTCGACCTCACACTAAAAAACATTATAATCGTTACATCATTATAATGGTTATAGCTCATAGTCAATATAAACAAAGATATAATATGACTAAGTTACACAACAAGCTAAAGTATAAGCTGCCACGCTAAGCTGCCTCGCTTGAGCTACCATGCTGAGCTACCTCATTGTCTTTAATCCCAAACATTGTTGCTAATGGAAGGATTATCTCTAATCTCAAGATTACTTTTACTTTCACACCCCTCTACATTTTCCCTTTCAGAGAGAGGTTTGTTGTGGAAATAAGAAATGTCTGCACGAAAACTTCTCAATCCGATGAACCTTCTCTATGTGAAAAAATTCTGGCATGCTTTCCTTCATTACAGCCAACTGCGATAACGCTTCCAAGAAAAAGTAAAATTCTCCCCAATGTACCTGAATCGAAGCGCTGCATCTTATTGGCGCTTTGGCAAAGGGACATCGCAATTTTTTTCTGTTACTGAGTTTTAACCGTTTTGGCTTGACTATTTGAAATTATTCCAATAGACCTGCAAACTTTCTCAAATACTCATTTTGACTCAGGGGAAGTGAAATTCTCCTATTTGTAGATGGTGAGTTTTTTCGTTAGGACTGCCCCTATCGTTGAGACTTGTGAACTTCTCCCTTGTAAACTTATTCCTAAGAAATTCTCCCCCTTTGAAGGTACTACTTCGTTTGGACTCTGATGAGTCTTCGTTTCACCATGTTCGAAAAAACATGAGTCATAATTAAACAACGTTTGGACTTGTGGCGAAGGGATATCGTAGCTTTTTTGAACCATTGGGACAGTTTCTTCATTGGGAGTTACTAGATATGTCTGACAAAAATTGTAGCGCCAAAACTCAAACTTGCCTAGGAGGAAACCCTTTCTATTCTCCGTACGTCACTTCATTAATGACGTGGTGCTGTCTTTTCAACTGTCAGGACACTTCCTGAAGTTCCACATGTCTGTTTGAAATGATTGTAGGCGGCTTTGCACATGTAGTGGTGGGAAACTCAAAAGGCGAACCCAAAAATTTCAAATGGCTATTATTCAAACACTTAACCACTTTTTCTCTTACTTTGCCTTCTTCGTCTTCAACTCTCAGCCTTCTTAGAGAGAGAAAACCCTCAGAGCGCTATTGTTGCCAAGCTTTTACCTAGTTTTCTTCTTCCCATCGTCTCTTACACCACCACCCGTGGTTGTACTCCTCCATTTTTGTCCATAGACCTTACTTACCAAGCTGTTTCCCTCATCTTCACTTATTATGGCTTCTTCCAGTGTCCCCAAGGCTACCACCGTCGCTGCTCCGCTAATATCTTCCTCTACCACTTCTGCTACCACTGCCACCACTAGCGCCACGCCTTTGGATGTTGCTCGTCAAGAGCAACTAAGTTTTTCTCGTCGGTCTCCCATATTTGGAAAGGATGATGAGTTCTCTAATGTATGAAAGACCTGCCATTTTTCAGCCAAGTACGACCCTTTGCTGTTAGGTGATGAAGACGAAGATTCATCCAAGTGGGGATTTTTTTCTCCATAAGGGACTCTACCTTTCCGATTGGATCGTGGCGACTTCCCTTACTCCCAGATCGATTTCGAAGCACCTGGGGGATCGCCAACTCATTTTTCTGCCTGGCATGCGCACATGCAGCTGCTGCTCTTGCCAAGGTTGGTCTTCACTGAGCCAGCTGGTTTGGGGAGTTCACTTTTTCTAAGCACAACGCTGCACTCCAAGTGTTGGTTTCCAGATGGAACATTACAACTCACACATTCTTCGCTGCCTGGGGGGAGTTCACCATTTCGTTGGAATATGTTTATGAGCTACTTGGGTTCGAACCCACAGGTGAGTTTACTTATCTTGATGAGGCCTTAGATGTCGAAGAAACTGCTAACCGAGCTGAGCTAGATCAAATTTGTTGCCATTACACTGGGTCTTCCAACAAGGCTACTTTTACTCCCCTTATTAGCTATTTTTTCAAAGCTCATACTGCGAAGGACGTCACTGCTATTATGGGCCATGGTAAAGGTAGATCTTTGGAATTACCAACCTATATTCTTATTTTGCTTTCTCATTTCTTCTTGACCGGGAAACCCAACGAACAACCCAAGAGGGACCTTATAAACATTTCTATGCGTTTGTCCAGGGGTTTCAATCTTCCTCTGTCCGTCATTGCTTTGGGGTCCCTCTTCGACCATGACATGACACGATCCCTTGGTCGTTATAATTTGGCCAATTTTGCCAATACCGTTATCTTAACGGGTTTCCTCTATACCCATTTTCCTGCCATTACTGCCAAATCTGTCTCTTATCCCGTGAACCAAGGCATTAAACCCCCACGCCTCTTATGCTTCCATAAAAAATAAAGTCAAAAGGAAATAATGGGAGTTTTTAACCGTTTTGATTCCTTTGTCATAAGGCCGTACGGAGAATCTACCTTTGCCCATACTTGGAATTTTTTCCCTTCTGCAGTTAAAATGGTCACTTTTGTTCCACTTATAGAAGATCTTTCACAGGCCGTGGTAATTTTTTTCACTCCTGAGTTTCTTCCTTCCTTCACTGAATGGGGGTATACTTCTAAATCTTATAACCCCGATAGGTGTAGCAGGCAGTTCAGGTTTGATAAAGGGGATCCTCGACCTGTGTTTTAGTTAATGAATATGAGGGTTACTTTTACTAAGGCTTGCACCTTCTACCTTTCTACAGCGGTACTTGGCGTGACCTCTACTATGGATGGTCGAGTCACCCTCCCCAGTGCTACTAGGAAAGGGGACGTATCTACCTCTTATACCATCAAATTTCGTTTGATGCAACTGGCCATGATTCGTGAGTTCATACAAAGTTCCCCCAGTTCTTTATTTCTCTGCTTTGGAATTGGGCCTCAAAGGCAACTCCATTCTTGGAGTTGAGTTCCCTCTAAGTAAGACTGTTAAAAATCCTCCCCTCGAGCTACCCCCTTATTGCCCAATGATCCCTACTGCCATGACAAAATTCAAGACCATTGCAACCCCCAAATAGCCTTCCCCTACTGAAGATGTTTCTGATGAGGGTGTTACCACCGAAGCAACTTCTGGCGAAGGGCCTTCCCAGCCACCATCCACAAAAACTAGGAAGTCCAAGAGTGGGACTTCCTCAAAGTCTAAGTCTCAAACTTAGCCTCAAACTCCTTTGGAGGCATTCCCCATCGCCTCCGTTCCTCCTCCCATGTCTCTAGAAGTGAGTGAGGAGTTGAGAAGGAAAGTTCAGGTTGAGGTGGAACGAATAAATTCTGAGTTTCAATGGCGCGCTCTCGTCATTCCTCCTTCTACTGCCTTCCCCACTATCTTAATTGATCCAACAAAACCAGGGTCAAAGAGAAAGAAGAGTTCAAAGGTTCCTCTAAGTGCTTGTGCTATGGGTACGAGGAAGAAGACTCTGGGTACTAAGTCCCAAAAGAAACGAGCTCCAGATGTACATCTCCCCCCAACTCCCTCTGTTGTTGCCTCCTCTCCTCCTTCGCCAATGGTTATATCCTCCCATTCTCCCTCTGGATCCGAGGTATGCATGTGTGTTGTTGTTATTACTCCTATTTTTCTAAAACAAACTGCATCTGTTTAACTCTTAACAACTTTGGTGCAGGAGGTTAAGGAAGAAAGGCCTAGACCCCTCCGTGAGTCCTTTCGTGGGGGGACGTTTCGATTCCTCTTAGACTGATGTAACTCCTCCCTGTTCCCCCATGATCGGGCTTACTTACTCTCACAATTTGGCCTCACAATGTGCGAAAGATGCTGCTGCGGGCGGTGATTCTGTGGGAATCTCTTCTCAACCATAGATAACTCTCCCAGCTTCTTCTGAATTGTTACCTCAGCTCGAGGTTCTTCTGCCTATCGTTCCAGCTGCAGAAAGTTCCCCCGAGGTAACACATTCTCAATCACTATTAGGTCTGACGTCTTTTCTCTCTTCCACCCCTTTTTTCTGTTTAACATGCTGAACTTTAATATGTTGGGATGCCTTAGGTCAAAATGGTGTCTTTATTAGCTAACATTCTTCTTCCCGCTGTGTTGACGAGACCCCTAACTGCAGTTCCCCTGTTTGGTACCATAACTGAGGTAAGTAACGCCTAGAGGTATTTCTCCCTTCTTTTGTACTTATTCCCCATTTCTAACACTTAACTTCATTTTTGCAATTTTCTCCAGATCTTGCCCCACCCTCTTCTCTAGGTGGTCTGCCTATTACCAAGGCCAGGGTTGATCTTTCTGCCCAGCGTGGTGGTTCCTCTTCATCCACCAACGTTGGGGCATCACTTGGAGGTCGAACGTCCTCCTCTAGTGGGACTCCTATGTTGGCCTTGGTACCTTTTATTGGCGAAGGAGCTTTACCGTACGTTGAAGCTTCTGTAGCTGAGGGTGCCGTTGAGGCTTCTGAGGAGGTAAGCTTGCCCCTAACAGTTCCCGCCGTTATGGCCTCCTTAGTGACTCCCGTTATTGCTCCAGCCATTGCTGAGGTACTTCACTAGTTTCTCTTCATTTCTCGTTGTTTTTCCTTTATTCTTGAAAATGTACGATCTAGAAGAGTCTCATTTCTTAAACTTTTCAAATTCTACTAGTAACGATGACTTGACAAATGAAGACATTTGTTAAGATTTTTTTTTTGCCAACTCCACCTATAATGGTGATTAACAATGAAAACACTTGTTAAGATTTTATCAAATTCCACCTATTAAGGTGACTTAACAACGAAAATGCTTTTTAAGATTTTTCACAAACTCCACATATAACGGTGACTTAACAATGAAAACACTTGTTAAGATTTTTCGTTAACTCCACCTATAATGGTGACCGTAAGAGGGTACTTTAGATTATAGATGTAGTCATAACCCCTATTTGAGTATGGTAATGATAGGCTAATTGGCCAAAGTTTTGGATTAATGATAGGGCATGCAAGCACAAACTTAATGAAGATAAAATCAGTTCGAATTCACAAAAGCTCTCGTGTATAACTCAGAAGATAGTAATGAACTTTAGAAGTAACTTAGCTAGAGGGAGAGAGAAGTAAGCACCCTAGATACACCTTAGTGGGCAGGTAGAAAACACACCAAACACTCTCGAGAATCTTTGTCAAGTATTAAAAGCTTCGTAATGGTGAGGTAGCAAACTCTCTGGTTTGCAATAACTCTCTCTGATGTGTATTCTCTCTAGCAATAACTTCTGAATTCTCAAAAATCCATCCTCTCCTCAGGGGTGGTTGGGGTCCTTAAATAACCCCCCACACCATCCCTGAGGTAACTCAGTCATTAAAAACCATGAAAGACATCCCTCATACTTTATGTCACAACATTAAATGCCTGATGCACTAGTTGTCTCCATGCCATAAACATTAAATGCCAAGACATGCCTTTTGCCTAACCACTGTGTGTCAGGGGGCTGTTATCGCAGAGGTGGCTCACCAACTGCCTGACAACCCCAAATACCACTGTGGTTTACTCAAGTGCAGGTCTGACATTATTTAGCTGGCTAGTGACGTCACCTACAGTAGATGTGGCATTAAGTAGAGGTTAGTTTGGTTCTCAACTCAACGCCCGATGGAACTCCAAGCTACTCCGCCCGAGGTTCCACGATCAGGGTCCTTGGGTGTTTTTACCAGGTGTATCTAAGATGGTTAGGATAAGCCCCAATGGTGCCTCTCTTCTCAATCCTCAAAACCAGGTCCCTCTAAAGTTCCCACGGTGAGGTCATTCGATAGAGCATGAAAGCTCTCCCAAGCCCTGCCAAGCCTGGTCTCTAGCGAGTACCGTTTGACCTCACACTAAAACTCGTTATTAATCTCGTTACAACATTACAATCGTTAGAGCTTACAGTCAACATAAACAGAAATATAATATGATTAATACAACAAGCCAAAGTATGAGTTGCCACGCCAAGATGCCTCGCTGAGTTGCCACGCTTGAGTTGCTTCGGTTACTTAATCTCAAACACTTTTGCCAATTGAGGAATTATCTATAATCTCAGGATTACCTTCAAGCCCCCTCCACATTTGCCCCTTCGGGGAGATATTTGTTGGAACAAGAAATGTCTGCACGAAACTTCTCAATCCGATGAACCCTCTATGCATCAAAAAATTCTGGGTTCTTCTCTTCATTAGAACTGCAGCGATATAATCTCCTAGAAAAAGTAAAATTCTCCCCGACGTATTTGATCCGAAGCGCCATTGTCATTGGGGCTTGGGCGAAGGGACATCACCACTTTTTCCTCATACTGAGCCTCAACCGTTCTAGCTTTACTATTTGAAATTCTCCCGAAAGGCCTAGTAACGTTCTCAAATACTCGTTTGGACTGGTAAGTAAAATTATCCCTTAGGATTCTTTGCCGTGTTCGAAAAAGCAGAAATGCTTCCCGATGTAACTGAGTCACCCTTTAAACAAGGTTTGGACATGTGGCGAGGGGACATCTTAGCTTTTCCTGAATCGTTGAAACATATCGTCCGTTAGGCGTTGATGGATAAGTCTGACACCAATTTGGTGCCAAAACATAAACTTGGTTAAGAAGGCAACCCCTTCTATTCCCCAGACGTCACTTCGTATTCGATGTAGCGCCGTCTTTTCAACTGTCGAGACCCTTCTCGATGTGCCACATGTTCATTTGAAATGATTATAGGCCGCCCTTGCACGTGCGATCGTGGGAAACGTCATCTGTTTCAAACGTATCTTTTCTTATTTCAAAACTCTTGTATATCTTCGTCTTATTTATCTTCTTCAAAACTCCCCGCTTCCTTTAGAGAGAGAAAGTTTGTGCGACCTCTGTGCGACCTCCATTGTTGCCCTCTTATTTTCTCAGTCGCCTCATCTTCTCATATTTTGCACCACCATCCGCAGTTGTGCCCCTCCTTCTTCCTTTCCAACTCTTCTTTTACCAGACCTTTTCATACTTCCGTTGTTTGTAATGGCCTCGTCAAGCAACCCTGCCACTACTGCCACCAGTGCTTCTCCTGCCGCCCCTGTTGTCACCGCCCCTTCTGCTGCCTCATTGACCACTGCTCGTGAAGAATAATTGCGTTTCTACCGCCGGTCCCCCATTTTTGGCGAAGGTGATGACTTTGCTGGGTTTTGCAAGAGATGCATTTTTAACGCCAAGTATGATGCCCTTACGCTTGGTGATGAAGACGAGAGTTCTGATGAATGGGGATTTCTACCTCCCGAGGGGACTCTCAGATTTTGTATTGAGCGAGGGGACTTCCCATGGTCCCATATTGATTTTGAAAGTCCCGGGGGCTCTCCTGTTCACTTTGCTTCTTGGAATTCTCATATGCAGAGTTCCCATATTGATACCCTTGCTAAGATTGGGATTCATCGAGCCAAGTGGTTTGGTGAGTTCACTCTCTCCAAAAATAATGCTGCTCTTCCTGTTCTGGTATCTCGTTGGAATGTTACTACTCACACGTTCATCGCTGCATGGGGAGAATTTACAATAACGTTGGAGGACGTGTGCGAGCTCTTAGGCCTTGAGGCAACAGGTAATGAGCCCTATTCTGATGAAGCCATGGATGACCAAGAAACTGCTAATCATTTGGATATGGATCGTATATACCGAAGGTGCATCGGTACTTCAAACAAAGCCACATTCACTCCCCTCATCAACTACTTCTTCAAAGACCCCTCAGACGAAAGTTCCTCCGAGGCTGTCCCTGGACAAGGTACATTGTTAGACCTTCCTGCCTATATCCTTGTCATCCTTTCTCAATTATTTTTAATGGGAAAACCCAATGACTAGCCTCGGAGGGATCTCATCAACTTATCTCTCCGATTGGCCCGGGGTATCAAGCTCCCTATGGCTGCAATCGCCTTGGGGTCCCTCTACACATGACTTGATAGGGTCCTTTTTGACATGGAGCGATCGCTGGGTTGCTACAACGTAGCCAATTTTTCCAACTGTGTTCTTTTGACGGGTTTCCTTTATGTGCACTTCCCGGCCGTGGCCGCTAAGACTAACCGTCCTCCCTCGGGGGAAATAATCCTGCCCCCTCACTCATTTGTTTACCATAAGAGGTAGAGCCGAAAGGATTTGACCTCCTTTATTGATGACTTTTCAAGTTTCGTAATGAGGCCCTATGGGGAGGATAATTTTCTCCATACTTGTGATTTTTTCAAGCATGGGGCAAGAGTGGTCCAACCAACCACTGCAGACCTCATTACTGAAGACCCCTCATTAGTCGTTGTGCTTCTTTTCTCGCATGGATACCTGCCCTCATACACCGAGTGGGGATATACCCAACCGATGCAGCCGTCAATTTGGCTTTGATCAAGGGGCTCCTCTCCCGGTGTTTGAGTTATCTAACCCCAAGGTATCTTTTGGCGAGGCATGCTCTCTATTCTCCTCGAAGGCTGCATGGGGAGTGAGTTCGATATTGGCGAGTCACCATCCCCAGCATCACTAGGCAAGGGGACGTGACCCCTCTATTTTCCACAAATTATTGGCCATGGCAACTGGCCCAAATTGCTGAATTCATCGAGGGTGATCCCGTGTACCCCCAGTTCTTTCTTTTTCTTCCTTGGAGCTGGGCCTGAAAGGCAATTCCATTCTTGGGGTTGAGTTCCCTCTGAGTCAGACCC
The DNA here is from genome assembly GCA_949130495.1 of Sambucus nigra. Lineage (NCBI taxonomy): Eukaryota > Viridiplantae > Streptophyta > Magnoliopsida > Dipsacales > Adoxaceae > Sambucus > Sambucus nigra. The sequence goes on along the minus strand of OX422216.1, from coordinate 247,703,413 downwards.
CCAAAGCACCTCCCACGGAACTTCCTCCATACTTCCCCATGGTCCCTGTTGCTACGTCCAAAGCAAAAGCCACTGCGATCCCCAAACCATCTGCCCCTACGTCCGAAGCTACCACGGGAGAAGGGCCTTCTCAGTCACCTATTAAGAAGGCCAAGAAGGCCAAGTCTAAGAAACTTAAGGCCCAATGTCAAACGCAAAATCCTTTAAAGGCATTCCCAATTGCCTCTGTTCCCCCTCCAATGTCTCCGAAACTAGCTGAAGAATTGAGGAGGTGGGTAGAGGCCGAAGTTTCCCGAATAGATGCTGAATTCCAATGACGCGCAGTGCCCGTTCCTCCTCCGGGTGCATTCCCCCAAATAGTGGTGGATCCTAGTGAGCCCTCAGCAAAGAGAAGATGAAGGTCGAAGGTGCCTGAAAGTGGTGGTTACATGGGCTTAAGAAGGAAGACGCTGGATACTAAGCCCCAGAAGAAACAGACATCTGAGTGACCTTCACCACCAGCTCCTTCTGCCCCTGCTTCTTCGCCGTCTTCACCAGTGGTTATATCCTCTCGTTCACCCTTCGGATCTGAGGTATATGTGCATTCTTTATTTCTCATTCTTCTTTTCTTGACACAACATCCTTACTTATTGCCTAATATCTTTGGTGCAGGTAGTTAAAGAAGTGAAGGTCAGTCCTCCCAATCCCCCAGTGAGTCGTTTCGTGGGGGACGTTGCAGTACTCCTCCAGCCACTGCCTCCCTTCCCTGTTATCCTTTAATAAGCCTCACCTATTCACGCCGTTCCCCCTCCCATAGGTCCAGGGATGCCATCACGGGAGTCACCGAGATGTTTGGCTAGCCCGAGGCAACTGTTCTAGTTTCCTCTGAGTTACCTTCGAAGCGGGAGGTCTCTCTGCCCCTGGTTGTTATCGAAGAGAGTGTCCCATAAGTAAATGTCTTTTCGAGCCTTGTATCTTTTATTTGTCCCATCGGTTTATTCCTCCATTGTAACATGTTGGGCTATTTTAGGTGGAAGTGGCGTCGCTGATAGCCAACATTCTCCTTCCCCCCTGTACTGTCAAGACCCATTACTGCAGTTCCTCTATTTAATGCCATAACGGGGGTGAGCTAAGTGCATTTCTGTCTCTTATCCCTTTGCGATTAATCCTTTTATCTAACATTTGTTTTTACATTAGTAGATATCTCCAAGTCTTTCTCCGCCTTTCGCATTGAGTGGCTTTATCCCTTCTCAGGCCCAGGTTGCGGTAGCTGCTCTAGTTGGGGCATTTCTCGAAGGTCCAACATCTCCTTCTGATGATGCACCCGTGTCGGCCATAGTGCCCTATGATGGCGAGGGAAGTGTTCCTACCTTCGAGGCTTCTACGTCTAAGGGCTCCGTTGAGGCTGCTGAGGTAATGAGCCCGCCTCCCACGGTTTTTAGCATTATGGCTCCCGTGGTGACTACCCCTCTCGCTCCTGAGGAGGTACTTCTTTAATTTATCTGTATTTCTTAGCTTCTCAAAATCCACCTATATAGGTGACTTAATCAATGAAAAAATTTGTTTAAGATTTTTCTGTAAACTCCACCTATAACGGTGACTTAACAACGTAAACATTTGTTAAGATTTTTCACAAACTCCACCTATGACGGTGACTTAACAACGAACACAATTGTTTAAGATTTTCCACGAACTCCACCTATAACGGTGACTTAACAACGAAAACCCTTGCTAAGATTTTTTTCATAAACTCCACCTATATCGGTGACTTAACAATGAAAACACTTGTTAAGTTTTTTTTTTCATAAACTCCACCTATATTGGTGACTTAACAACGAAAACGCTTGTTAAGATTTTTTCCATAAACTCCACCTATAACGGTGACTTAACAATGAAAACACCTGTTAAGATTTTTTCATAAACTCCACCTATATTGATGACTTAACAATGAAAACGCTTGTTAAGATTTTTCATAAACTCCACCTATAACGGTGACTTAACAATGAAAACACTTGTTAAGATTTTTTTTCATAAACTCCATCTATAACGGTGACTTAATAATGAAAACACTTGTTAAGTTTTTTTTTCATAAACTCCTTGTTTCCCCTAACTGTTGGGATGTGCCGCCCCTATCCTGGATGGATTCCCAGGTCTTTTTGATTCTCACTGTTGGAAGATTATTGAAGACGACCTGGCCTCCCTTTAAGAGATACTAATCCAGCTCGAGAAGTTTTTTGTTTAAAAGTAGATCGGGAGCTTGAATTGAGGCTTCCAAGAGTTGTAGGTAGAGTTTCCTGCGTTCGACTTGGATTTGGAGTTTCTAAAAGCTGTTACTAGTCACTACTATAAAGGGCTCCCCGGTCTAGGCCTGGTACTTGGTAGTTCTAAGGTATCAGTGTCGCTACTAACTATAAGTAATTTCCATAAACCTCCCTTTCTTGGTGCAAACCAGAGACCCATTTGAAGAAAACAATCTATATCCGTTCGTGAACCTCTTTGTTACCCTATCTATGGTAATCTCTTCATCTTCGCCAACAATCGATCAATCTTGTTTGATTATTCAAGCCAGGTCCGAAGGGATCCAGTGCCCAACTACCGACTCCTCCCGGAATTGCGTTATCGGAGCCGAGCCAGGAATGGCCGTTAGTGGACACCCACCACTTTTCACCAGTTAGAGAGGCCCTCTTTAATTCTCCACCAGCTCCTTTTCCCATTGCCTCGCCACATCATGAACATATCTCCTTCGAAGAATTGAGCCATAATGACCAAGGTTTCATGATGGGTGCTGCCGCGGAAAGTGAATCTGGGTGCGAGCTTCCTCTGTCCAACTTGGCTCCTCTTGCTTTTTGCCTGATGGTACTCCAACACTCTCCCCAAATGCCTTCCAGTCATCGTTTGATCATTGAGCAACTTGTGAGCTATCATCCTGAGACCTTCACGGTGGACTGCCTGCGTTTAAACATCCCAGTTATGAGCCATAGGCTTCAAGGCATGGCCACCGTTATTGTTGAAATTGCTAGCACTCCAACTGCGAATGTGACCAGGCCCCTCCTCAACCAGTTCTTGGGCTATCTGAGGGAGCTAGGTCGTGATGGGTTCCGCCTTGGCTGGCTCATTGCTCACTTAAAGACTTTAAAAAACCAGTGATTGGACATCCAGAGGGAGCTCCTTCAAAAATATCGGGAGGATCAGCGTGCCGAGGAAGGGCCCTTTGGAACTCAAACTTAATGCCCGATGGAAATCAAGGCTACTCTACCCGAGGTTCCACGGTTAGGTCCCTTTGGTGTTTTACCAGGTGTATCTAAGATGGCCAGGACAAGCCCCAACGGTGCCCCACTTCTCAATCCTCCAAACCAAGTCCATTCGATAGAGCATGAAAGCTCTCCCAAGCCCTACCAAGCCTGGTCTCCTGCAAGTACCGTTCGACCTCACACTAAAAAACATTATACCCGTTACATCATTACAATCATCATAGCTCATAGTCAATATAAACAAAGATACAATATGACTAAGTGACACAACAAGCTGCTAAAGTAGGGGTGGACATGGGCCGGGCCTGGGCAGGCCCGGTCGGGCTCGGGACGGGCTTATAAAATTATGAGCTATCCCAAGCCCGCTCGGGCCTGGATCGGGCCTTATTATGTAATCCCAAGCCCACCCAGATTTGAAAGCTCTTTACCCAGGCTCGTTGGGCAAGCCCGTTTACTATTTTTTTTAAATAAAAGAATATATTTTTTTTCTTAATCAAAGACCTATTTTTTTAATTAAAAACATGTTTTAAACTTTATATATTACAGAGTCTATATATGAAGTTCCTCACTCTATATAGAAAGACTTAGTATATGTTTTTATATTTATAAAAGTTACCCACTTTATATATTTATTTATAACTTTGTAGTCTTACACTTTAATAGTAAATTAATATACGTACACATGCATATATATATATATATAAAATTCTCGGGCCTCGGTTCGGGCCTCATCAGGCTTAAGAATTCATGCCCAAGCCCGCCCAAACAAAATCGGGCCTATCAAATTTTTCCAAGCCCGCTTTGCGGGCCTATTCACCTTACCCAACCCCTATTTTTTTATTGGGTGGGATGGGCGGGCTTGGAGGGCCTCGGGCCTATGGACACCCCTAAGCTAAAGTATGAGCTGCCATGCTAAGCTGCCTCGCTTGAGCTGCCACGCTGAGTTGCCTCATTGTCTTAATCCCAAACAGTATTGCAAATGGAGGGATTATCTCTAATATCAAGATTACTTTTACTTTTAAGTCCCCTCTACAATGTGTAATGCTATTAATTTTAGTTTGTACCCAACAATTTGTACTCCACTGTTAGTACGTTTTTAATTGTTGTTTGTGTGTTCTTTATACATCACCATATATTGGTTGTTGTTTGTTTTTTAAGGACTAGTTGGCTGTTTGTACTCCACTGTTAATATGATTCCCATGTTTTTTTTTGTTTTAAATTCATATTTTAAATTCTCTTTAATTTATTACTTTTATAAATAGGTTTTAATTTTTTCCAAGTTTGAGTTGATGATGAGGATGAGGAGAGTAGATTACAAAAATATGATAGTCGAGCTTATGAGACTTTTGAGTAACATTTTCTATATTCGGGACTTTTGAGACTTGTGTTGTTAGAAATTCATTTTGTGGTAGTTGATGTTGTTTGTGACTTATTTTGTAATAGTTGATGTTGTTTGTGACTTAGTAGTTTGGCATTTTAAATTTTGTTATTTGAGACATCTTAATTATTTTGAAACTTTTAAGTTGATGTTGAAGTTTTAGACTTAAAAGTTGATGTTGAGGCATTGTTATATGCTTATAAAGTCACATTTATTTTTATATAATTATATATGTTTTTAAAAATAAAAGATAAATTTTGGGTTTTAACTCGCGGGGATGGGAGGGTTTTGAACCGTTTAATTCATGCGGGGCGAGGATGAATTTGAGGAGGTTATATTTAAATGGGTTCGGGTTTAAAATCATAATCCGTTGCGGGGCGGGGTGGGTTAATATTTTTTTCACAGTGCGAGTTTGGGTTTTGACAAACCAGCCCCATATCGACCCGTTGCCATCCTTAGGTTGCGACACTTAAGCAATTTGCCTGTTAGGCTACATCCTTCTTGCTGCAGCATGGTGCAATTCCAAGGACCCACGGTCTTGGTTTAATCCATCTAACGATATGAAAATAAGCCTACTGGGGGTCTACCAGGGACGAAACAGTTTTCAAGTACCCCCAAAATGGCACAATTATGGTAGAAAATCCTAGATCATAGGCTGAGAAAGCTAGAAAAAGTCGATAGAATCAATCCCGAACTATCCACCTTTGTAAGGCTATATCCTTTTAGCATTTTCAACACTTTCTAAGTAAAATAGCATCATCGGGGTAAACATAACAGGTCTAAGGTCTTAAAAAAAAACGACAAGTAGATCTGAAAGTACACAATACCCAGTTAAGGGTGTGTTTGCAAAATTTGAGCTCAATAACCAAACCTCATCTATAGGATGATAACACAGGGGCCCTCGTAAATAAAATAAGGTGCTAAGAACCCGAAATATAGAGAAATAAGATAAAAATACCTTGTTTCCTATAGACGCCGCCAGATTATTGATACGGGAAATCGGACACGTGTCGTTCTCATACCAGCAAGTCAAATATAGAATAAATATCAAGCGAATAAAGAGAGACAAAACATAAGATATAGAGTGGTTTGGCTATTAAAATGACCCTACGTCCACTTTGTTGATCTACTCTCATTATATATACATTTTAGTACGAGTTTATAATGCCATTAGAGGCGTATAAGAGAGGTAGGAGAGAAGAATACATGACTGTAGTGATTTCGGGTGAGCCGGAGAGGTGACTACAAGATAGGTGAGTAATCCCCAAGCTGTATTGGGGTTGTGTAGAGAATTTAGCAGGGCTTCGATAAGAGTGATTATCTCAGATCCGGGATCCCTCTTTCTTAAGCCGTGGACCTCTATTTATAGGAGGTATGTAAGTTGTGTCACATGCCCGGAGCACGTGATATATGAACAAGTCATAAGAGTAATCCCTTTAATAGGGCTAGAGTTGTGAACAAGGGTTGCAGTCGATTTGGTTCCAGGCGAGGGCTATGTATAGGGGCTACGACCTATTTGGTCCCAGGCAACAGCTATGAATAAGAGTTGCGGCCTGTTTGTTCCCAGGCAGTAGCTGATCTGAAGGTGCTCTGGCCTACTGGGTAGACCAATCCTGTAAGTGCCGAGGTATGGGGAACCATATTGTTGATGATAGGTATGAGGCTACAGCTGATGAAGGGGTAACCATATAAGTATGAGGTTGCGGCCTCCTGGTTCCTCGGCAACAGCCTTCTCTCGGTATATTCCACGGAAGGGGGGACCATATTAGTCATATAAGAAGAATTTAATATAGGAAGGTCACTTGCCCTCCTATAAATACCTCCAAAGTTGTACTATTTAGGGATCACACTCCTCCAGCCTAGAACTGCTGCCAAAATACTCCTAGATAAGAGAATTTATCATGAGAAATTTTATTATGTGACCAACCTTATTTACTCCATTTGTGTTTTAAGGTTACTGCCTTGCCTTTATGCACTAAAGGTGTTACTCCTACTCCTTCCAATCAAGTCAACTGTGGGATCCCCTTTTATTGATTATTTCGTTATAGCATTTATGTTGTAAGAACATATTTAATACAAGAGTTTTATACATTAAATGTGGTGACTTGTGACTTGTATTCATTATCATTAATGTTTGTTCTGAGGCCCTAATCACCATATTGATAAGGGGTTATGCCTCCCTTGACATTTGTATCATTTCAAGAACTCACCTCATGCAGTCTTTTTAGAAGCTTATGCCTTTTCATTGCTTTGGGGGTGGGGCACTAACTATAATAATGCTTAATACTGTGCTCGTCATTTAAGCTTTGAAAGTAGCTACTCTTTAATCGAGTTACGTTATCTGCAATGATAATCCAAGGGGAGACAAAAGACGTTATGATGTTATTTCATACAAACTTAGTCATATCAATATCTCAGATGTTTGCCAAGGGTTCCCCTTCAACCCGTTTAAAGAAGTAGTCTGTGCTGACCAATAAATAATTCCTATTGGTAGAAGCGAAGGGCAACTATCTAACGATGTCAATCCCTCACTGGGAAAATGGCCAATGACTTTTGAGGTACTTGAGGTCGTTGTCCGATTTGTGTACTAATGATGAGAAGAGCTGTTAGTTCTTGCAATTTTGAATGTAGGCAACTACATCCTTTTTCATATATGGCTACCAGTATCCCTCTTTCGTAGCCCTAAATATTAGTGACCTATCCCTTGTGTGGCTCTCACATATCCCCTTATGAAGATCATTTAGGTTTTCTCATCGTCTTCTGGGTGCACGCATTGGAGGTAAGGTCCTAAAAAAGAGCGTCGACAAGGATTTCGATTTGTCGCTATGTGGACAAAAACAGATTTTACATGCACTTTGTGTGCTTACTTTTTATCAACTGACTCCTATAGTTATACAACCAAATAATACATGCATATTCTGTGCATTTCATTTGCTTTTAAAAATGTGATTATACAACCAAATAATATGCATAAATACAATACATGCAGTCTGTGGCCATCCCGAATGCGGAGTTCGTTCGGAGGGGGGAGGATCCCTTGAGAAAGACCTGCGCCGCGGTCTCACACCCTCTCTTAGAAAGGTGCTTCAGCCGTCGTCGGTGTGGGGTGAATGTAAAGAGATGGAGTCACCAGCCTATTTTGCACAAAACATGTAAAAGAACATGTTGCCACTTCATGAAAGCGGCATCAAGGACAAACTGATGCATACGAAACCAATAGATCGGAGGTTCGGGGGCTAAGTTACGGAATAGGAAGGTGTTAGGCACCCATCCCGACCTTTCGATCTCTCATGGGAAATGTTAATATTTTCCTTTATCCCCGTGAAGTGTGTTTATGTGTTTATATAATGGATATTGGAATCGTTCGACCCATACCATGGAAAAGGTAGGGTGAGGTCATCCACAGGTACATTCCCAAAATAATAATATATGTAGAAGATAGAATATGAGCGTTCATCACGATATTGATCATTATTGAGAAACGATAATTTGTGTGGGATGAAACGCGAACAAGCATATTATATGTATATGTATGACAATTATGAAAATGAGGGATTTAAGAAATTTGGAAAATAAGGAAAATTGAAAAATTGGACTTGAGTTTCTAATTTTAATCCGAGATGCCTACGTAGCCTATAAAGGAATCAAAGTCCACGTAGTTCGAATGTAGAATAAGGGTGGGGTTTATTCCATAGATTTGAACAAAATTTTATTATGTGTGTACGTGTAGAAAATGTGTTTTTATTTTTTGGAAAAAGTGTGATGGATATTTCAGTTCGGAATTTATGAGGGTAACTATTTTTTATTTTATTTGTTTTTGAGTTTTTTTTATGAAAAATAAAGTATGTGCAATATACTAAAAAAGTGTGGATGTTAATATGTATGAACTAAAGTGAAACTAGATTATGAATCTAATGTAACTTATGCGTAAACAAGAGATTGAAAGAGAGTGAGAAGGAATTGGACCTATCTTGGAGCGTGAGCTTGGATCTTGGATGGACTCCTTTGAATGTTGATGAATGTTGATGATAGAGAAGGATATTTGCCAAATTGGGTGTGAAAAGGATGGGTATTTGGGCTTGAATGGAACTTAGCTGATTTTGAGAGAATGTTGTTGAGATCACTGATGCTGATGGATTTTTCTCTTTTTTGGAAGTGAGGTCATGGCCCCTATTTATAGGGCCAAAGGGGGGTACCGATTGGCCTACCCCAGGGTGTACCTATCGGCAGGTAACCCTTGACACTGTGCCGATAGGCAGGGTTCAGGTCCCGCCAATTGGCAGTCTCGTGCGAACTTTTATGGAAAAATGACCGTAGCGCACAAACCGTTGATCGAAATCGCGCACTGGGCATACTGTTAGAAAGTTAGTTCAAAGACCTTTGATAGTCCTTTGGACCGGTCCCGGGTTCGGGTGTTGACTTTGGGTCAAATGTGGCTCGAAAGGGCACATCGATCTATTGGACGGGTTTCTAGACAAGGAAAGGGGCCATGGTTATTCCTTCGTGCATGTCAATCATGGAGGCTAAGGTGGGAAGGGAGTCAACAAGGTTATTTTTTGCTCGGTGCAGGTAGTGGAAGGTGATTTCTTGGAATTGGGAGGCTAGTTCTTCAAGGTGGGCATGTAAGGGTAAGAGTTTCTCATCCTTGACTTTCCATTTCCTGAGTACTTGACTAATAATGAGGGATGAATCCCCGTAGATGTCGAGGCATCAAATTCCTTTCTTGAGGGCAACTTTGAGGCCTACCATGCACGCCTCGTATTTAGTCATGTTGTTAGTGAGGGGAAAATCCAATTTGATGGCAATGGGAGTGTGGGAGTCATTAGGGGCAATTAAGAGGATTCCAATGCCATATCCTTTTTTGTTGGCAGTGCCATCAAAGAACATTTTCCATAGAAGATTTTCTTGGGAGGTGCAAAGGATATTTTCATCTGGGAATTCAAAAATCCAGACATCGGATTCTTTCAAAGGTTAGTCATCAAGGTAGTCAGAGATGGATATTCCTTTCATATCTTTTTGTATGACATAGGTGATATCAAACTCGGCTAGAAGCATCAACCAACGGGACATTCGGTGGGATAGGGCAGTCTTCTCGAGTAGGTACTTGATGGGATCCATTCGGTATACGAGTCTAATGGGGAGGGCGAGCATATAGTGTCGTAACTTTTGGGTAACCCATACAAGAGCAACACATGCTTATTCTAAAGCGGTGTAGTTGACTTTGTAATCGGACAATTTTTAACTGGCACAGTAGATGGATTTCTCTTTGTGAGCTTCTTTAAGGTATTGTGCTAGCAAAGCCTCGACTTTCGTATCGATCACGATTAGGTATAGGAGTAACGGAAGACCAGGCTGCGGTGGCATGAGCACCGGAGGTCGGGTTAGGTATTTCTTAATTCGGTCGAAGGCTTTTTGGCAAGCTTCATTCCAGAATTTTGTTGAAACCTTTTGGAGGAGTTTGAAGATGGGTTCATAGATGGAAGTCAATTGGCTGATGAATCGACTGATGTATTGTAATTTCCTAAGGAATTCTCGGACTTATTTCTCCGTTCGGGGAGGTGGCATCTCAAGTATGGCTTTCATATTAGAAGGATCCTCTTCTATCCCTTTCTCACTGACCATGAATCCCAAGAGTTTTCCTTTGGTAACACCGAAGACACATTTCTGTGGGTTAATCCGCATTTGGTACTGTCGCAATCGTTCAAAGAATTTTCGAAGAGTGAGAACATGACCTTACCTAGCCTTGGACTTGATAATAAATTTATCTACATAGACCTCGACTTCCTTATGTATCAGATCATGTAGAATGTTTATGGCAACCCTTTGATAGGTCGCCCCTGCATTTTTTAAACCAAATAACGTGACAGTGTAGCGAAAGGTTCCCCAAGGGGTGATGAATGCGATTTTCTCTTGATGATAAGGGTGCATCTTGATCTGGTTATATCCAAAAAATTCTTCAACGAATGACTTGAGAGCATGATTGGCTGTATTATCCACAATCATATCGATATTGGGCAGCGACCTGCAGGTAATCATCCTTCGAAGAGTCCTTGTTTAAGTCTCGGTAGTCAACACACATGCGAACCTTCCCTAATGATTTTAGAATGGGTACAATATTGGCTAGCCGTGTGGGATATTCAATTACTCAAATGAGTACCACATTCAATTACTTGACTACTTCTTCTTTTAATTTTAGTGACCATTCGGTGCGGAGTTTTTGTAGCTTTTATTTAACTGGTTTACATTCCGGGAGAGTTGGAATCTCTTGCTTATCTGAGGGTCAATGCTGGGCATATCATTGTAGGACCATGCGAAGACATCCACGAATTATTTTAGTAGTTCTTCGAGTTGCATGTGCTCGTGCTCATCAAGGGTAGTCCCTATCCCAATCTCACACATTTGGCTACTAGAACCGAGACTAATAACAACATTTTTGTCTTCATTAACTTGAACGTGATTATGTTATTTGTTATTAACCTTATTTAGATCAGTTAAGAATTATTCATTTGCAAATTCATCATCATCAGGAGTTTGATTAGAATCAAGGTAATTAATGTAAGGCATAGTAAGATACTCAAAATATTCGTTTATTTCATTAATAGGAAAAACCACATTGATAACCTCATCAAAGGAGGTCTTGATTACATCAGAGTGAGAGGAAACAAATAAAGGAGAAAGGGGATAAACATAAGGGTTAGTTTGAATATCAACAAGTGGCACAAGTGCAACATGCCAGTTGGGAAGAGGTGCATCAACATCTTTGACGAGGTAGGATGGATCGGATGATGTATTCCCTGAGTGAATCATGCAGAGTGCCAACCCCAGTGTTTGCAAGTTGAAAGAATCCTCAGAGTCGCTGCCCTCAGAATATCTGGTATCAACTATGGTCTCTTTAATGAGTGGTTGTACATAATGGGAACTTTTGACCCCCGGGTAGCCGTCTTAAAAAAAGATCTCCATTCCTGGTTTCATCCTCTTGTCTATATGGCTATACCAAGGTTCAGGATAGTCATAAAAGGGGAAATATTCACACTCTCTGATGAATCTTCCATTTATGGAATCTCCTGGGGATAGTTCTGGTGCATTTTTACTTTTTCTTCAGTCGAGGCTGATGAATCAATCTGAGTTCTTCTTCTGATGGTTGATAGCCCAAGACACAAGGAGGAAAGGCCTCCTTTAACATAATAAGTTCAGTTATCCCTTGTTGTCTTTGCCCTAGCCCTAGTCCGGGCATGAAGTGCATGTTCTCAAACATTTGGATTACATTGACAATTCCACAGGGATCATATTCTGGACAAACTTTGTCTTTGAAGTCATCCCCTACTGGGAGTAGGAGTGGTTTGACTTGGAAGCCTGATAGTAGCATATCGTTCACCTCATGTTGTATCTCAAGTATTGGATTAGTGGTGCTTTCATTATTTGTGTTGTCATTGTCTCCCAAGATGGTGATAACTTATCCATTGACAAAGAATTTAAATTTATGATAAAGGGAAAAAGACACCCCTTTGATGCTGTGGACCCATGGCCATCCGAGCAGTAGATTGAAATAGGCTAATAGGATTTATAGGGCCAACCCCTATTGCAAGCTTTATAGATCCCATTACTTCTCAAAGGGTGTTGTCGTGATCATGTACGGTAGCAGAGGTTAGAGCAAAGTCGCTCACTTTTAATCCTAAACAGTTTAGAGTTCTTAGTGGGCACACATTCAGAGCTTATCCATTGTCGACGAGAGAGAGGGGGGAACAATTTTTCCCATGACTTAGACAGAGATATTAAGAGCATGATTGTGGTTGGGACCAGTCTTAGGGATTTCCTCTTTTGAAAAGGAGATCATTCGAGTAGAGATCAAGGATCCAACTAGGTTCATTGCTTCTTCTGGCGTGGTTGAGGGTGGAACTGTGAGTCCTGTGAGTAGCTTGATTAGGTAATTTCGGTGCAATTGGGAAGACATAAAAAGTCCCCATAAAGTGATGTTATCTTGAGTTCTCTTCAGTTGATCAAGGACCCTACTTTATTCAAGAGTCATTTCTGGCATAAGGAGATTTTCAACACCTTTCCCTTTATCGCTTGCTGATAGTTGTACATTTGGGTTCTGGTAATGTCTCCCCGACCTGGTCATGTGGTTTATGGAAGAGGGGAAGAATATAAACCTTATTTTTTCATCGACATCGGGTTGCTCATCTACCTGGTTGATCTCTCCTAGTAGTTCCTCGAATGATACCATTCCGCATAGGTTGGATACCAGACTAGTCTTTCCTGAATCTATCTCTTCATCTAAATCTTCAAAATCGTCCCCCCATCTGGTGGAAATGATATTGTCTTTCCATGCAAAGTTAATACACTCTATAACTTTTATGGCCTCTTCGTATAATTCTTCCCATTCGGCAGAGAAATGAAGGACTGAAGAGACCAAGTGCCCTTGTAATTTCAAAGCGTCGAGAAAATTGAATATGCTACAAATATCATTAATCTGCCATGATCTGGACTAGTTCATCTAAACTGACATCATCGGTTGGAACCACCCAGTTGTCTGACTCTCAAGCCCATTTTTGAGCTTCTAAGAATAACCCACTGAATCTTTGACAGTCGATGGTCATCCGAGAGGGAAATTTTAGCCCGAACTCCAGGAGTTGGTTCAACACTTCTGATAATTCCATATCTTTACCTCCATAATGGGTATGGACATCGATGCATGCTCTAGTGAGGAGTGATAAGGTTTGATCGACAAAGCTGGTAGGGTGTAAGAGAAAATAAGGGCATATTTGGAGAGGTTTAGGAGAGTACATGGGCATGACTAGTGATTTACTTGGCATGATTTGGGTGGATGGGTCGAATTTTGAGTCTTCTTCTAGGAAGATGGCGCTTGCATGACTCGGGAGTGGATTATGTGTAGTGTTTGGTTTAGGATTAAGTGGTGGGGCGATGATACCACGATTAATCAGGCTTTGGATTATGTTCGAATATGGAAACATTAGTCGGTGGTATGGACAACAGTTGGTGAAAGTCACAACGAGCATCAGGTTTGAAGTTTTTCGGAAGTGGATTTGGTAACGGATGAGATTCCAAGGGTTTGATTAGGTTTTGGTTCAAGAGAGCCTGGTAGACTTTGGAGAGAGGAGCGTGAAGCTCGGTATATTCCATTCGAATTAGATTTGGATGACTTTTCGGTGCCCATGAAGCGGTAGGCTAAGAGATGTTGTTGATAGTAGAAACTGTGGTACTAACAGGCTTTTCGAAATTTCTAGGAACAAACTGTCTAGAGTTTTTTCATTTAACTTCTGTCTTAGCAAGACCTTCTTCAATTTCTACTCTTGCTTATCAGAGGGCTCAAAAGTGAGGGTAGTACTGTCCTCCCATTATTGCTCGGACATGGGGTAGGATGTGCTTCTTCACAATGCTGGCTTGTTCTTTTTCGAAAGGCCGATTGGTCATAGTAGCTGCTTTTTTATCTCCATCTTGCCATGAAGTTGCTGATTGATTTTTCAGGGTTCTGTTTAAGCGTCTCTAAGTTATGATGGGTAACCTCTAGTTCCTCATTGTACTTGTACTGTGACATGAACATACGGGCAACGTCTTCCTAACTGCGAATTCTGGATTCTTCAAGGGATAAGAACCAATAGAGGGAGCTATCTTTCAAAGTCTGTTGGAACATCTGAGTCATTATTTCTTTGAAACCTCCTAGGAGAGTCATGGCTTGGTGATAGCTACGGAGATAAACGATCGGGGGTCCACTGCCTCCAAACTTCTCGATATTGGGCATCTTGAATTTTTCTATTAACCTGGCTTTAGGATTGGGAGACATGTGGGTGTAGTCCATGTAGTTCCTAGAGATTCTGACTTAGTCGAATTTCTTGGTTAACATCTTGAGGTCTTCCTTAACCTTGTTCAGTTATTCCTCTTTTGGATCAATGGTTACGGGTAAATCATCCCCGATCTGAGCAAGGTTTGGCATAAGAAGCTGGGCTGATAGTGACCCATTAGCAAGAGGAGCACGTGGAGCATGATGGTATTCTTCAGGAACCCAAATAGGCTCGGGTGAAGGCAGACCCATGGCGTGAGGGAAAATAACTTCAGGATCTTCGGGGACAGGTACCCAATTTCTTTGCATCTCACGAACCTCGGTTTGAAGGTTATCAATTTTGGCAGTGAGCTGAGCTAAAACCGTTAACAAGTTCGACTTTACATTCGACACTTGATCCGTGTTCTCCATAGAAAGCATGTGAATCTCAGACTCAGAGGAAGTAAGGGGACTGACAGAACTTCAGGGCGGTTTGACTGAAGACCGAAGTCAATAGGGAGCCAGGCAAAGGGTATGTGATCGACCCGAGAAGGAAAAAAATTGGAATTTATTTTTGAAAAAGAAAAAGGGAAATTTGTTATTTTTGGAAAAGGAGGAAAATATTTTTGACATTTTTGGAAGAGATGAGGACGAAATTGTTATCTTTTTTTTTTGTTTTGAGGGAAAAGGAGGAAAAATATTTTTGGTATTTTTGATAAAAGAGGGAGAGATGTTTTTTGGACACTTTTGTAAAGAGAGGGAAAATACGAGAGACATGTCTCAGCATGATTATTATGTTTATTAGGTTCTCACTTGTATCACGTTTACCTAAATGAAAAATGAAATGCTGGATGGAACCCGAGCCTGGAAAAATTGTGTTGAAACATATGTAAAGCTATGGTTAGACTTGTAACCAGGCTCACGGTCAGGGTCCCATTTTTAAAAATTGCGCGAAAATTTGGGCAGTAGGCCGACCCAGAAATTTGGCAGAGTTTCGGGTTAAAACCAACAATCTAACATCTGTGTCCTTGGCTTGACACCTGTATTCTGGTATACAGTTGGTTGGGTTAATTAGAAAGGGTTCCCCCCTTTGGCGTGACTTCCATGATATACGTCTTGCTTGTGAGGTCAATTGGTATGTGTGGACAAGCCATTTGATATACCTGAGTGTACGTGAATTGCTTCACCATATCCCTCGTGGGGACAATACGTGTGAGAGCAAATTTGATATACTCGACGTACGTGAATGAGTTCCCTGCGATATACCTCCCGTCATGACTTCGGTCAAGCGGTACAATGCGGGAGGAACCGTTCAATATACATCAAAGGTACTTGGCTAATGGAAGGTGAAAGTCATATCGCTTAGGCTAATTGCGACTTGTCGGACCAGCGTCCATCATGAAGTGACTCCCCAGTTACGGGACAAAATTTGGTCAATAGTTATGCTCTTTGGTGATGTTGTGTGAATTATGCATGATTCTTTTTATTAGTATCTTATGGAGAGAGTATCTTTTTCTTAATCATGCCAAACAGGGAGCAAGGTACAAGTACAAATAGTAAAGCTATATTAAGAGTGGATAAGTGATGTGTGAGCGATGTGTAATTATCTACAAGTGAGTGTGTGATAAGTAAGCATTGATATATAGAAGTGGAGGTGTGTGCTAGTGACACCTAATCATGGATTTCTAAGTGATGTGTGCAGCATGTGGATATACGTGATCCTCGGTGCACGTGGTGTGAAATGTACATGGAGAGTCTTCTACAAGTGTGTGAATATTAGCATAACCACGAGGTACATATGAATAATAAAGGGGAACATGCAAATAGGGGGATATACAAGAAAATAAAACACCCATGTAAACAGAGTCTAGCCCTCTTAAAAATAGTCCCCAACAGAGTCGCCACTGTGGCCATACCGGACGCGGCGTTTGTTCGGGGGGGATCCCTCGAGAAAGAACTACGCTGCGGTCTCACATCCTCTCTTCAAAAGGTGCTTCATCCGTCGTCGGTGTGGGGTGAATGTAAGTAGATGGAGTCTCCAATGTTTTTTGCACAAAACAAGCAAAAGAACATGTTACCACTTCGAGAGAGCTGCATCAAGGACAAACTGATGCATATGAAACAACAGATCGGAGGTCCAGGGGCTAAGTTACGGAATGGGAAGGTGTTAGGCACCCATCTCGCCCTTTCGGTCTCTCAGGGGAAAATGTTAATATTTTCCTTTATCCTCGTGAAGTGTGTGTATGTGTTTATATAACGGAGATTGGAATCGTTTAACCCATACCATGGAAAAGGTAGGGGGAGGTCATCCACATGAATATTCTCAAGATAATAATAAATATAGAAGATAGAATATAAGCATTCATCGCGATATTGATCATTATTGGGAAACGATAATATGTGTGGAATGAAACGCGAACACGCATATTTTATGTATATGTATGATAATTATGGGGATTTGAGAAATTTGGAAAATAAGGAAAATTGGACTCGAGTCTCGAATTTTAATTCGAGATGACTACATAGCCTATAAAGGCATCAAAGTCCACGTATTTCGAATGTAGAATAGGGGTGGGGTTTATCCCATAGATTCGAATGGAATTTTATTATGTGTGTACGTGTAGAAAATGTGTTTTCAATTTTTGGAAAAAGTGTGATGGATAATTCCGTTCGAAATTTATGAGTGTAACCCTCTTTTATTTGTTTTTGAGTTTTTTTATGAAAAATAAAGTATGTGCAATATATTAATAAAAGTGTGGATGTTAATATGTATGAACCAAAGTGAAAGTAGATTATGAATCTAATGTAACTTATGCATAAACAAGAGATTAAAAGAGAGGGAGAAGGAATTGGACCTTCCTTGGAGCTTGAGATTGGATGAACTCATTTGAATGTTGATGAGAGAGAAGGATATTTGCCAAATTGGGTGTGAAAAGGATGGGTATTTAGCCTTGAACGAAACTTCTCATATGGAACTTTGCTGATTTCGAGAGAATGTTGCTGAGATCACTGATGCTGATGGATTTTTCTCTTTTTTGGGAGTGAGGTCATGGACCCTATTTATAGGGCCAAAGGGGGGTGACGATCGACCTACCCCAGGGTGTTCCTATCGGCAGGTAACCCTTGACACCGTTCCGATAGGCAGGGTTCAGTACATGCCTATTGGCAGTCTCGTGCGGACTTTTCTGGATAAATTATTGTAGCGCACAAACCATTAAATGAATAGTGCATGGGGTATACCATTAGAAAGGTAATTTAGAGACATTTGGGAGTACTTTGGAATGCTCCTGGGTCCAGGAGTTGACTTTTGGTCGAATGTGGCTTGGAAGTGCACGTCGATCTTTTGGATGGGAGATAGTCGGACGAAAACGGATCGTTCGTCCGTATGGTAAGTCAGAATAGAGCATGGGACGGACCGTTGGAAAGGTTAGGAGGTTTAATTGGACATTCTAAAGAGTCTTGATCGGTTTGGAAAGTTGACCTTGGTCAACCAGGGCCCGGTGACCTCTCGGAGTAAAACGGATCGTTCGTCCGTACCGTAGGTCAGAATCGGACACGGAACGGATAGTTAGAAAGGGTGTTCAGTCCCCTTCAGATATTCATTTAGTCTCGTTCAACCTGAAGTATTAAATTTGGTCAAACGGAGTTCAGGAGCATCCGGTGGCCTCGAAATCGATTTTCGAGGGAAACTAATTATTCGTCCGAATGGTTATGCTGTTTTACACATGGGGCCGACCGTTGGAAAGGGGTTTAAGTGCACTTTGTAGATTCAAAGAGATTTATCTCTGATGGTGAATTTGATTGGGGGCAACTTGGTGCCCGAGGGAGCCCGATGGCCTCTAGATCGGTACTAGGAGTGCGACCTAGGTTTACGGTGGAAAGGGGAAGTGTTAGGGATCTAAGGAATGACTCAGGGGGTCCTAGAATGTGGTGTCTACACAGTCTATGGCTAATAAGCTATTATTATATTCCTTCCACTATCAATATCTTACCACCTATTTACATTTAAACGCGTATTGAACACTTGATTTAAGAATTGTGGGATCATTCAATACATGTTTTGGAACTCTAACATAATGTTTTTGAATTCAATTAAGTGTATCCGAAGTGTGGCCTAGTGAAATTCTTCAGATCAGATGTAGTGCCCCTGTGACATTCCATCTCTACTAAGTATGAATCTGGAAATGTTCTTTAGAAGAGCTGGTATTTATGTGGTTCCCCCGTGACCTCCAGAGCTACCAAGAACTGACTGATTCAGAATAACTATTAATTAAATCCTTAAATCATAAAAGTTAGAATTTTGTCGAAAACTTCTTTATAAGTTGTTTACTATAACAATTCAAATTAAGAGAAATCAAATAAGGTAACCATTAGTTTAAACCCCGCTCTAATTAGTTACATTAACCCTATCACTAGCTTTCCAGTTATCACATTAATACCTACTCGAGCATAGTTCCTACTGTTAATATGTATGCCACCTCTTGCATACTAAAGAACCCCGTGTCTTTTGAAATCACCTATTTTCGTATACAAATGATTTGAATACATGACAGAAAAGTCAAGGAAATACATACTTATTCCCCAAATAAGTTTCTTAATGAGTATGAATATGTAGTTATCATTCAAATGACCTCAACACGAGCTAATTATGTAGTATTTCTCGTTATTTGGAAAGTATGTGGAAAGTGTATAAATATACTTACACTTATAGTCAAGTAATTCATTTGGATTTATGCATATAAAAGCCTAGATTACACCTAATATAGGAGTAAGGATATCCCCTTCATATTATGTTAATCTTTAGAAATAACTCCGAGTGTATATCTTTAATTAAATGTATTTACAATGTAGCAATGTGTCTTAATCCTATCCCGGCTACACAAATCATCTTCTCTTAACTAGTTAAGTTCCAACGTTACCAACTACAATTTCATAAACAAGAGTATTTAGATTCAGTAAATCAATGGAGTTTATATAATATTATATACTTCGCATATCAATATTACCATTCTTATATTACATGAGGCAGATGTTATGACCCCAATTGCATAGAGGTGTAAATGGTATTGTATCTGAATAAACGACCCTTTATCCGCATTAGTACAACTGAGACTACATAACCCCCTCTATATTTCATATCCAAAGCTATCCAAATTGTTATAAATTATATCTAAAGAAACACTGGTATACTATAAACAATACTCTTACCCTTGTATATCTATACCTTTGTACATGTATGATAGATTCCACAAGATTGTTTCATGACATAAAAACTCATCCCTCTGTGCTCCGTAAAAATACCATGGATTGATTGGTCATAGTCATTGCAACAAAAGTTACCCCCCCAAGCCTTTATAACTTTACCTGGTTATAGAAACTTTAAACCCTTAAACCTCTGTAACATGATATTTATGGGATATTTGGTTATAGACTATCTTACTTATATCATCTTTTTATTTGCTTTTATCAACTTTACATCTCTATTATTTTACATCGCTTTTTTTCCCCACCTATATAATAACTTTAAATACTTTTTCATAAGTGTCTGAGCATTGTAAATAAACCTCTTTGCTGAGACATCAACTTCAATAAATAACCAATAGGAAGATATACCTTAGTAAAAGTATATTAGATTGTGAAATCCAACCTAGGCAGATCTGAGTAACTGTTTAACTACTATGATTTTTATAGTGGCTTATGTTCAAATGCATGATTACATAAATTGTAAATAGATGTAAAATACCATTATCACGAGATCGATATACAACCTGTGGTACTACCCCTAAATTTCATACCTTAACTTAGGTGTTTGCTCAATTCATCTTACAAAATCTTGGTTACAAAAACCTTCATTACGAAAAGATTTATTACGATACACGACACATTCAAAGCTTGTAAAAATAGGGATTGTTGATCAAAACCCAATTTTCATTGATGTTTTCAATCGTGATTACATCCTCATCTGTAATATTATTATGATGCGCAACTTATGATCAGGGAATGTAATGAATTTAGCACCCCCTTCACATTACATGATAAACTTACAACTTCAAAATTGTGAAGTCGATAGAGATTCTCTTGGAAATAGAGTATCCCTTAAATCGTGTTGTAAGCACCTAAAAATTCTTGCACTCTAAGAATATAGTAAATTTCCAGGACGAAATTATTCTAAGGTCGATACGATGTAACAACCCATGTTTTTAATATCATTTAATCCATCTAAAGTTGCCTTACTCTTTGAAGAACATATTTTTTATTTTATGAATTCCTAAATTTAATAATTTTACATAAATTATTATATATAAATATCACTACTGGTACTTGTTCATAGTTATTAGTACCAAAAAAATTGATATAAATATTAATCACTTGTCTTAAAAATTATTATGTTAGAAAATAATTATCCTACATTACTGAATTATGAAACAAATATGAATTATTAAGGTTTAAATCCAATACAATTTTAATTGCACATGGTCGAATAATATGATTTAAATATTACTCGAAGAAAGTTTTATTTATTTAGAGGTGAAACCCAAAAGTTTTATAGAAATTGTGTGGTGTAAAATATAAATTTTCTCAAGATTTTAGGGGACCAAAACAAAATAAACCAACTTGAGGTAAATATCTATATATTTAGTATTTTTCTTTCTCTCCAAGATTGGGGTAACCATGAACTCGCTTAGACGGTTCCCTTATCATTATTTATGTTAACAGATATCTCCTACAAACCAAACCCCATGCTTTAATTTCCTATAAATAGGAGAGCTCGACTCAAGCAATAAACACACCTCCATATCCCTTAAAAACTTATTTTTTCATTCTTGTGTGCATATGGATATATATACACTATAAGTTTGTATAACTTCCTATGTATATAGATTATTGAGTTGTGGTTTATGTGGATGTGTATACACGAAAGAGATAAAACTAGGTATGTTGGGTGAGCTGTGTGCGTGTATGTGTGTTACGAGAGAAATAGGTAGAGAGATCATCCAGCAGGAGAGAGAGACCAACCGAGAGGAGAGAGAAAATGTGGTCGGTGGAGGTGTTTGTCGGCGACAAGTTTTGGCCAAAAAAATGAGAATCCATTTATGGGTTATGTTTTGTTTGAAAACAAACCAACGTCAACTTTCATATATATATATATATATGTGTGTGTGTGTGTGTGTGTGTGTGTGTGGGTGGGTGGGGTGGGGTGGAGGTGGAGGTGGGGGGTGGGGAGGGGGGGACGTGTTTTATTTTAATACTAAAAATTTAAGTATTAAAAACTTTAAAATTTATATCTTATATTATATAAATTTGAAAAATATAAGAAAACTATCGCCGGGTTCGTAGTGTCAAGTATATCATTTTAATATATAAATTCTCAATATGTGCCACTTTTTTTTTTTAATAGAAGTCCCCTTTAAGCATTTGTGTCAAATAAGGGAATACACGTCATAAATCTTTTTTTTTCAAAGTAATTGACACCAAAACATTCTCGTACATTATTTAATATTTTTTGGATATAACACAAATATCCATTTACAACTTAAAAACCACTATTTAAATCACATTTTTCCCCAAAAGGTTATTTTTATAAATTGTATCATTTTTAAGAGAATTGGAACTCACGTTCCTATACAAAAATTGTGTATAATTAAAACTTTAGTTCACTACTAGAATTATCAAAATATTCTAATTTAATTACGAACCCAACTACGTATAGAGTGAACATACTAATCATCATACATAAATACCCAATATTATAATTTTAATAAATTTGACTTAAATGTATCGTTTGGAAATGTCCGTTGTAACCTTTCCATTAGATTACAGCGAGAGATACCGGATTCAACTTATACCAAGCCAGCTAAAATCCCGTGGAATGTTGGTAGCCTGGTAGGTGAATTATATTTTAATATTATTTCGAGCTTATACCTTGAATTACTGCAATTGTTTATATCACTATGTGATAGTTTTCGAACTCTTGTTCTCATTTATGAACTCTTTTGTGTAGTTCATGAATCCCATTGAATATTGATTCAATCTTTATCTGAATAAGCCCCAACCTTATGATTTTATGCAACCGATGATTTCATAAACAGGAGATGATTTCATTCAAGCCCAGTAGCATACATTATAATCAAGGGAATAAATTATCGTTCGACCCACGGGAATGTTATTTGGCCTGTAAGACTCAAGGTTTGAGTGCCTAGTTTTGCTTACCATATGGATGCCACTCTTTGGAGTTGGGCTTAATAGTATTACTTTATCTCTAAAGGTTTTAAATTGATTATTCCCCAAATATTTTGGATGAATGTTATTATAAGGGTATTGCTACGCATTTGAATCAATTATAACCGATAATTATGGGTTATCGTGTTATAGAAAATCCTGAAATCTTACCTTTATAACTCGATATCACTATTTAATTATAATCACCATGTTGTCCTTGTAAATATCAACATATTCCATCATGCTATTATTCGTTATTATTGACGATTCTTTAATTGTAATTGATCATAAACTGCAACTCATCATTATCCTACCAATCTCTGCATAATTAACTTCTTCAAGAATTAAAATTATCTACTAGATAAAGTTTTGCTTATTCCCCCCAGTGATTTTAAATAGGTACTTATAGGCAACGATGAGCAATTCTAAAATCTCAGGCTAGGATGGAATGAAGATCATGAATAGTTTTGTTTAAAAGATAATCATATGGAAGCTAGTGTTAGTCAAGCATAGAGATAGAGTAAAATGGTGATGTACGGTGGAAACAATGTACTATAACATGAGAAGGCCCCTAAGGAGTGTTCTTTAGGCAAAGACAATATTTTTAAAATTTTCTTAATTTTAACTCAGCAGCAACAAACTTATCTTGTGAAAATAATTTGATTTACCAAATTTTATCTTATGAATCCTATAGCATGAATCTAAGGTGATTAAGCAGATAAAGTAAATGAATAAAATTCACCACAAGATGACGGTGTAAGAGGAAACCACTAAGGAAAAAAATCTCGAATAACTAGGCCAGACAATCCACTATGATATAAATTTATTCAAGAGTAGGCATTGTGCGTCCCGGCATACGTTTGTTAAGACAAAACCGAAAAGAGAAATTACTCGCAAAAAGATTTTCTTATTTTGCACACACTCATTCTCACGCATTTGCATTTATTTGTTCTTTTGATTTTATTTTATTTCTCATTTTTATTTGTGAATGTGCGTGTGTGTCGCTCGTTGTATAGTTTGTTCGTTTTGTGTGATTGTTTTGTTATGTATATATATACAGTTGAATTATTTTATTTTTATTTTTATTTATGTGTTTTTATTTTTATATTTATATACACACTCTCTCTCTCTCTATATATATATATATACCCCTTATATCCCTTTATTCCCATTCCCCCCCTCCTTAACCAAATAGTAATGCAGTGGGCTTTTAACTGAGTCATCGATCGATCGAACCCCATAGGTCGATCGATCGATCGAACAGTTAAAGATGAATGTGCCTTCCTTTTTTTCCCTTTCTCTTTTTATTCTCTCTTCTCTCCTCTCTCCTTTTTCGAGCCTTAGTTTTTCCCTACTCCATTTTCACTCAAACTCAACATTTTTTTTCCACTTAAATCAGGTATACATTCTTCCTATTTACCTATCTTTGTGTTGATTTGTTGTTTTATGTCATTCTCCTAAGATTAATCCATTGTTTGACATATTTTGAGTTTTTCTCCTTATGTGTTGCTTCAAAAATTTTTGTGCTTGAATATTGATAAATTTCCATTAATGAACACTTGTTGTTGGTTACTAATTGTTATTGTTCATGAATGAGGCTTGTTTGTTGGTTCAATGGTATTTTCACACCCTCATTCCATATTGTGCACACCAAGTGTTTGCTAAAATGCCTAAACCAATTTTTCAATCCGTTTTTAGCGCACACTTGGGTGATTTTCACTCGTTGTCGTACCTCGACACTTTTTTTTATCACAATGTGGGATATTTTCGCTCGGATTCACGCTCTTGCACACACCGTTTCAACTAGTTCACTAACTAACCTTTAATTGCGCTTTACAATTCTATTTGTTTTCCCTAATTATTGTTTTGTAGGTTGAAATGGCCGAGTTAAAGAAATACCACTGTTTTAAAAAACCCGCCTAGGCATCAGGCTTGAGAGAAATGCCCCTCCTTACGCTTTTTACGCCTTATTCTTGGTAAAACCCGTAAGGCACACTTTTTTCTAAAAACAACAATGCTTTAGTGAAACGATATTGCCTTTTAAAGATTTTTTTTACAAACCGGACCATTATTTCATCCAAAATAATCAGATAGTATTTTAATTTGCATATATTCAGACATATTTTTATGATATGTAAAATTTTAGTATTTTAATAGCCTTGTTGTGGTTAAAAAATATTCAAATATATTAAGAATGCCTAAACTCCTTTTCACGCCTTTTTACGCCTAAGGCCCGCCTAGGCTTCTAAGGCTTAAGGCTTGACCTCCACACCTCGATCACGCCCCACATTTTTTAGAACCTTGATAAATACGGTTCTATCAGGAGCGTGACCCCCCGGGGCATTGATGGTTTCCATTGCGAACAAGAACGTGATTGGTTCCAAGCCTATTTTCAGCCGCCACATAGGCCATTGGCCTGCCACTATGCTTGGAACCTGGACGAGTTGCTTGAGGTTACGCGTACTATTTTGCGCAGGCACGATTGGGAGGCCTTTCTTGCTACAAACGAGCGTATTAATAAGGCCATGGTTAGGGGGGTTCGAATTCCGCTTACCCGCGCGGATTTAGCGCGACATATGGGTGTTCTAGACCCCGAGCGGTCAATTTGTTTTTCGGATGGGGAGATGTTCAAGCTTACCACATTAATCCAGGCACTTGCACCTAGGGAGGTAGTGGTCTAATAAGAAAGCGTTCCGCTAGGCCGTAATGGATGATTTGCTGAGATTACTTCATTACCTCAATGTGCACTCCATTATGGTTACAAGTAACCGGTTAGAGGTTTGCCATAAGCATGAAGCATTTGTCTACACCCTCATCAACAACTTGGGCGATATTAGTTTGCCCAATATTTTCTTAGACATGATGTATGCCTCTGCAAAGGAGAGGGCCCACACTTTTTCCCTTCCATTTATTTCCCTCATCACAAAGATTTGTTTATCGCACGGCTGTCTTGAGTTTGATTCTGAACGTAAGCGTGTCCCACTGAAGCTTCTAAATAAGGATAACATCTCGAAGATGTTGGGCCACCCTTGGGGGCAGCCGGGTGCTAAGAGACAGAGGGAATAGGTGATGAACCCGACGAGGAGGCCGAGATACGGCAGGCAGAGCAGGGATAGAGTTTTCAGGTGCCACATACAGATTCAAATTCCCGCTTTGAGGCATACCAGGCACTGCAGGACCAGTGCTGGGAGGAGACCCAGGTTTGGCGGGCTTCTTTGGAGTCTCAGCTAGAGAAGCAGAGGGCAAAGTATAGACATGATAGAGTAGAGCGACGACACGAGTTACGCATGCTGCAGGACATGATGAGAGACTTGTATATGCGTCATCCTCCCGCCATATTTTTAGAGTCCCTATTATCCTAGTGGTTCCGGCCACTAGGCTGCTGTTATGGGTTCATTTTTGTATTTCTGGGATCGGATATTATTATGTATTTTCCTTTTTACTTGTATTTCTTTCTTTTTATTAGTTGTTATGTATTAAGTTGTTTTGTACTGAAGTTATGAAATGAGAAATAACAATGTAGTTTGTGGTTGTGTATTGGATTTTTATGTGTGTGACTTTCCATTTTTATAAAATCAAATTTTCACCATCAATTTATCTAGTATTTGCACTTCAGCCCCTCTATATTGTTATGACTTACGACATAAATTCTTTCAACTTAATATATTGGTAAATATTCTTGCTTTGCTTTATACTAACTTGTTTTGTAGATTCGTTTGGACTTAT
Organism: Sambucus nigra; assembly: GCA_949130495.1. Taxonomy (NCBI): domain Eukaryota; kingdom Viridiplantae; phylum Streptophyta; class Magnoliopsida; order Dipsacales; family Adoxaceae; genus Sambucus; species Sambucus nigra. The sequence goes on along the minus strand of OX422216.1, from coordinate 247,677,081 downwards.
ACTTATGGAGATCGCTCCAATTTTGGGTAATATCATTCTTTTCCTATCTTTGTTTTGTGTTCTTTAATGGACGCATTGGGGACAATGCAAAATTTAAGTTAAGGTGTGTAGGATATTTATCCATTTTATGTTTAGTCCTTGAATTTGACCACAATTTAGTTACAAAGCATGCTTTTTGTTAAAAATTGAAATTTTTTCAAAAAATTTTTCTTTTTTTTCCTTCTTTGTTGGGCCTTTTACCTTTGTTTCCAATGATAAGTTTCAATAATTGCCGATCCAATATACAACTCAACGATGCATGTTCTCGATTTTAGAACTTATTAGACTTTAGTCCTCAAATCATAGATATTGTGAATAACTTCATTAATTAAGATTTAATCCCATGAGCACATGCGCTTTCTTATTCTATTGATTTGGTTTAAGATTTTTATAACTCGATAATATTTTGTTGCATTGTATATACTTACACCGAGTAAGATTTGTACATTCCGTTGTTTATGAGTGTATACACTATTCTTTTCTCTTTGAAAACGTTGAATTCGTCGGTAATCTCACTATTCTTTCATTTGATCGTTCATTAATTGAGTTCATTTTTTAAAAATGTTACTTGAGCGTGATTTTCAAAGTTTGTTTTGACTCGAGAATTGAGTAAACTTTATGAAATGATCATAGGCAATCTTTTTTATATCACCCATATTTTCCTTGACCTCACCTTAAATGTTTCCCCTCGTCAACCCCTTTAAGCCTAAATACTAGCCTTTCGTTTCATTACCCAAAATCCCATAACCAAATCCACATTGAAGTTTTATACCATACCTATTACCTTACATGAATTTGTTTGGAATGATACTTGGGATTGAATGATGCTATGTAATGTGGTTGCAATTTGTGCACGAAAAGAGCGAGGAAAGAAGAAAGTGTAGTGAAAAGGCAAAGAAAAATTGAAAAACATAAGAAAACAAAAGAAAACATGTGAAAAGAAGAAAAGAAAAAGAAAGAGAAAGTTTGCTTATATTGTTAATAGTGTTCAATAATCCTTTTTGCTCTCCATTTCATATCTAATGCCTGTTTTGGAAATCATTTTCCAATTTTGATACTGCCCACTATTTCCCATTATTCCAAGTTTTTCATTCCGAACACTTTGAATCCGTATATACACCTCCTTTGTTTCGTACCCTAGCCTATCCTACATTAAAAACCTACAAGTCCTATGTGATCCTAGGGTGCATTTAATTTTAAAGTTAAAATATTTTTGATAATCTGTGAAAATGCATTTCGCCTCTTATATTGAGCGATATCTTTCATTGAAATTACAGTTTTTAATTTCCTATATGGAATTCTTCATTTGCGACATGTGTGCGGTCTAGTTTCCCTTTTCACTTACTCCTTATGCCCGCATGTCCCGTGTGTCACCTCCCTATTTAAAGTGAATTCATTTGATGAGTGTAATGCCCTTGAGGATTGATATATGCTTGCTTTCATGTTAATTATCCGGTTTATTCAATTTTTTACCAAATCATATTTTGCATGTGCTCGCTCCCCTCCCACTTTCAAGGTTTCGATCCATAAAGTTCGTTCTATAATGTTAATAACTACGGACTTTCATTTGAATTCATTTAGTGTGATAATAATGCGTATGAAATCTTGTTCGTATTGTTGACTTTGTCGCATGCTTGATTGGGAATATTTTGAGGAAATCGTATGATATTTGTGGTTTTCATCCCTGAAAACCCTCACGAGACGACACTCGTCCACTAGGATAACCTAGGGGTTTAACGGCTTATTGTATATGCTAAATGCTATCGAATAGCTCGTGAAAGTGGCCTTTATCTATTTTTCCCATTTTGTTCTATCTCTTGTTGTTGGTTTTCTTGTAGTTCCCATTGCATCTTATTTCATTGCTAGGGACTAGCAATGTGTAAGTTAGAGGGTGTGATACGATGTAAATATTGCATTATTCACCCGTTAACCTACGTGTTATTAGCCCCCTCGGGTATCTTAATCCCTATATTTATGATCGTTAACCAGAAAACCTCGTATTTTTATGTTAACATGCTTTATAGGGGTTAATTGAGACTTTATAGGTATTCAGATGCTTAGTCTGAAGTGCAAATGCGTTCCGGTGAAGTTCCGCACACAATTGCATGCGCAAGGGAATTTTGGTCATTTCATAGTTTGGTCACCTAGGCCAACATCTCCACGAAATTTGTATCCCTCCTCGTAGGCTTCACGTGGCCGTGAACGGTGCCCGAATCCGATTCCTAACGAAGAAGTTATGGGAGTTTTAGCGAAAGGAAATTCCAAATAAACCAAAACAGAAGGCAGCTTGGCTGAAACCTACTTCATCGATAGATCGACCAAAAGGATCGATTGATCGACCCCTAATTGTTTCTGATATCATGGGAGATAGTGGGCATGTTTTTGAACCATCGATCGATCGACCCCTTGGGTTCGATCGATCGACCCCCTATTTGTTCTAGATATTTTGCCTTGCTTTTTCTTTTCATTTCTTTGTCCAACTTACTATTTAAGTGATTTTTGTTGTAATAAACATATATAATTCATTTTTAGGATAGAAAAGCTTAGGGTTTGGGGAGTTCTTCTTCATTTCTCCTTTGGTGTGACCCATTTGGGTTGTGTAAGTTGACTATTCATCATCCCTACCATATATAAAGTTGCCTTTCGTCCATTTCTATACTTTCTAGTTAACTTAATTAAGTCATTAATTGCTTTAATTAGTTTAATTAGTTGTAGTTTAATTTAATTTATATTGTGCCCTTAGATAAATAGGGTCGGGGTTGCATTCTGCCATTAACGGGCGTCGAGCTCCGAAAATTTGGTTTCGTGCAAAATCGCGTAAAATTGAAACCGCGTGTATTAAAGTTGGATTGTTATGCGTTTAACTTTATTTATCATGCAACTTTGGTGTTTATAGCGACAATCCGAATTTAATCTGCGTGTGATCATTTTTTATTAAATGTTTATTCAAGCAACTTTGGGTTAAATTCCTTATTGCGTGAAGTTTATGCTTAATTGAAAATGCTCGATTAAATTGCTTTCGAGCCTTAACTCTAATTAGTAGTTGTTTCGATCCGTGTGGTGAAATGCGATCCCGATCCTCGCTCTACTTTTGTATAGATTTAACTTTCCTTTTTCTTTTATCACCGTAACCACCATATCACCTTTTACGCTTTTATTCTTGAAGTACTAAAACAATTAAGAGTCTAAAATTCTATAACTTCCTGTGGATTTCTTACGATACCCGACTTACCGCTGTGCTTGCCTCACAAGTGTAGTAGTAGGTTAGGTTTTTACATGTATAGCGGGAGCCGAAATCAATGACAGTGTCCCTACACGAACACTCGGTTTCCCCCGCATCAATAACATGGCTAGATAATCAAGATAAAAGTAAATGAATATATGAAGCATATAATGAACAACGATGATATACATGTGTTGTTGTCGTAGACCCCTTATTTTAAACTTTTTTTAAAATCAATTTCCTTTAATGCAGAATAAAGATGGTTACTAACAAAAAATTAATTTTCCAAAATTTATTTAATTTTCTTTTCTTTAAAAGATGAAAAATTAAATTAAAAACAAATTTTAATTTCTAAAACAAAATTAAAATTAAACCTAAGTGAGTGAATTATAGTGAACACACACACGCACAACCTTCACACAAATAAATTATAGAGCACCAAATTAAATACGTGTGATAAATAAACCAAATTTATCTTTTTAGCCTAAGCATGCATTCTAATTGAGTTAAGCATGATAATAAACAATATCACACTACGTGCCGATGTACGAGGAAAAACCCACAACGGGAAAAAATCTTAGACAACCCTAGCCTTAAGTCCACTAAGTATGGAATTTTACAAGTACAAGACAAATGACTTACTGAACTCAACTCGACTCCCTTCAAGCCCCTGACGCGTCTTCTTGTACAAACCTCTGCTTAGTTGACAATCCTGGAATCCACCGGAACCTTGGAATCCACTAATGAAGCTTTTGGACAACCGTCAACCCTCGCACAATGCCTTTCACCGTGTGAGTACGCCGCAGCAAAATAAATGAACTTCTTATTTATGGGATGCATAAGTAAACCCAAATAAACTCTTCAATTAGGTAGAGTAAAACCTGGTGCCAAACACTATCCAAGCAAATATATAGAAGTAGAAACTTGGATAAACTAAACTTTGGGTGTAAGTGTTTTGTAGAGATTAATTCATGGAGATAAACATTAAATAATGAACCTTTGAACTCAGAATTTTTATCCCTAAAAATGTTCTCTCAAAATGTGTTTAGAAAATGTCAAAAGTTCATTTTTCAATATTGGTTCCTGCACATATTAATTCTGGCAAAAGTTAGTGGGACAAAAGAAGTGGGAACTTGGACAAAACTGCCAAAAACTGCCAAAATATTTTCCCGTCGAAAATCTCGTTCGAACGAGATTTTCGTTCGAACAAGATTTTCGTTCGAACAAGATTTTCGTTCGAACGAAGTCTCATCCGAACGACCTTCTAACGAAGTTCCAGAGGTCAAATGGGAAAATTCGTTGGCAAACTCGTTCGAATGACAATTTAGAACGAAATGTCAGAAGTTCATTTTTCAATTTTAAGCCCAAAAACTTTTTAGTCAAAGTTCTAAAATAACTTTCTGAAAATACAATTCATTTTAAAGAAAAATTACACCCATTATAAAATTATTCCAAGTCTCCCTATATATATAAAAATGCATTCATACCTTTTGGAGACTATGGAATATGAAGTTGATGATATGAAACAAGGCACTGAAACTCGGCAATGATGTTCTCTTGAATAGCAAGGCCGTAACGTCTTCAACTTTAGCATGTCATAGTCTTAAAGGATGCTAAAAAAATCTATCCTATGACTCAAGCGTTTTTGTCTGGAATTGAGCCAACACTACATTAAGACTCAATCGGAGTCTTGTGTCCTTACAAATCTCCCCCTTTGGTTATTCCGGGACAAAAACCAAAACAAAATCCTAAAGGGCCGTCAACCTCTACTAGACTCAAAAACAATCCACCCAAAAAAAATTACATAGCTTGACACAAAACCCAAGGATCAATATCTTTGCCGATGAAAGTTGCCACTTAGAAGAATTCCTGCACACTTAAGTAAACTATCAAACGCATAGGTAATATCAAGAATATTATAATATTAAAGGCATGTGAAATAAATACTCCCCTAAATTAATTCTCCTTTATCAACTATGATCAACCTAAGAGGGTAGCGCTCTCCCCCTAAGTTAAATCACCTAAACTAAGGTAAGGGTTGGATTAGATACCATTTCTCCCCCATCATTCTCCCCCTTTTTATCCAGGAATAGACAAAGGATAAAAAAACTAATTAAACAAGATGAAGCATAAAGTGATAAGAGCGTGAAAGCATATGGGCAACAAAATCATAACTAATCCATACAAATAAAAGGATATCAACTAAGATGCAAAAAAAATTATACCAATTTGATACATAAGATACTAAGTATGTGATATCAACCAAAATATGCAATACGATAGATATCAATTATGAATTAAATCATAGATGGACTAGCAAGCAAGGCAAAGACAAAAACAATTACCATATATATGAGGACACAATGAATATTACTAACGTACACGCATATATATATATATATATATATATATATATATATATATATATATATATATATATATATATGTATAAGCATCACAAATGATTCAAAATATATTAGGCTTTCCTCACTCGTATGGCAAAAATGTGTCCAAATACATGTGGTAAACGAAAGTGTAGGGGTGTGAACTAGTAACAATTAAATTTCGACCCAATCACTTAGAACATGTTCATGGAGTTCTCATTTGATTGCAAAACTTTATCACATTTAGATATAGCTTCATGTGACAATATAAATTGTACTCAACGAACAAACATACACAATGCACATAAGCCTAGAATTTTGATGATTCTACAAACCAATAGAGTCATGACAATGAAAGCACAACTAGGATAAACGGACATTGTGCAAACCGTTGATAGACCATCCGAACTCCCTCAAAATAAGCATATTATTTTTGAATGAATATATCAAACTAAACAAATATAGGCCTTGGCAAATTATTTTTTCTTTTAATGCCATATTTTTCTTTTAGACCTTTGGACCACGTATTTCTTTTAGGTCCACTATAAACGGTGGCTTACTCGTAAAGGATAAATTTTCTTTCGGAGCCCTTCCCCGTGCACATTCATATAACAAATTTTTATATCACACAAATCTCACGAGCAACGAATTTAACATGCACAAGTCCTCCTAGGTCATAAGATATGTAGATGACTAGATTGGTAGGAGAACACCTCACAAAGCTCAAATATACATGTGGAGTTAAAATTTCAAGTGAGCTCGTGCATGTGTGAATTAAGACATATAAAATAGAATCCGTTATAGCAACACAAAATCCAACTACTCCATGTAAGCATGATAAAGAACATTTTAAGGATTGACAATCTTAACCAAAAGTTCTAGCCACATGGAAGCGAAAAAGAAGGGATTCAAACACAAGTATATGCCACATAAAGTGTGTCAAACTAAAATACACACAATAAAAATATTTTTGAGTTTTTGAAAATTTTAATCAAACAAACAAAAATATTTACTCAAAAGACAAACATAAATCATTTGTAATATTCATTAAGTCTAATTTCTAAATTACCCCTAAGATCAAACGGGCACCCCATGTTTACAAAAGATATTATTATGTATGAATTAAGCAACCTTTTTTGTATTTAACACAGCGTGGGATTCCACCTCTACTCATTTGGTGAAGTAGTTTATGGCTACTAGCATGATTTCGTGGTCATTTGACGCTTTTGATGTCACCTTCATGATGATGTCGACTCTCTTAGTTAAGAAAGGCCATGGTGATGTCATTTTGTAGAGTTATCTTGGTGAAAAATGTTGCATATTTATGAACTGTGGGCCCTATGGGAATCTTTAGACATATTTGTCGAAGTCTTGCTGAAGGGTGCTCCAATAATACCCTTGGGATATATGATCTTTTTCGCGAGCACATGGTCGTTTATGTGGGAATTTCATTCTCCTTTGTGGATTTATTACAATATCCTTTCTACTATTTTTCTTCAAGATAACGTAGATGAGTGCCGTCAGGGCGCCTCTTATACAAGTTTCCGATGCACATAATGAATTAGGCAACCCATCATTGGAGTATTATTTTATCTTTCTTATTGGATTCAAAAGGGTATTTTCCTTTTTCGAGGAGTTTATTCGCATCTTGGTACTAGGGTCCTTTATTTATAGCCTCGGTCATGCAGATTTCAAACACGAAACTCGATTGATCTTGCTTGCATACGTTTATTTGAGCTTTCTCTACATCACTTGGGATATCTACCAGGGAGGCTAAAGTGGTCAGTGTTTCGGTGAAGATATTACGTGTTCTGGGCAGGTAAAAGAATTACACATCGGTGACTTATTCCAAGTGATAATGTTAGGGTAAAGGCTTTTCTTTCCTTATATTCCAATGTCCCTGAATTTGGCAAATGATGAGGGCTAAATCTCCATACACATCTATCCTTTGGATTCCCTTTTTATGAGTTATTTTCATCCCCGCTATACAAGTTATTGGGGTTGTATACTAAAATTCATGGTTCACTAGTGAATTTTTGTATTTATATTTAATGAAAATCTTCGCAAGTATTGTTTGCTTTATGTTATTTATATATACTAATGAGTAGGTGTCTTTTATTCTACATAGTAGATGATATAGTGTGTAGAGTTCGACTTACACGTGTAGGATCAGATTATCGGTTCTTGTAGAATATAAGTCTGGTTCAGAATTTTTGATGGAGATGGACACACTATGAGTGGGATTGTAGCACAATATATTATATTTCTATCTTGATTATGGAAAACATTATAGTTTTGAATAATTGTGCTATTACACTTTGTGTGTATTGAACGGGACCACTTTGAGATAATTATCTTTATACTCAATATATGAGATCTTGCACATCTCATGGCTAGTATGAGTGCTTAATCTCTTAATATGGACATAATTGATGGACACGTGCATTGGTTTTTCATTGATTTGACCTATTTAGTGAGATTTGTTCATGGATCATTAAACTTGGTAGGTTGGGTAATGGTGATTAGTGTATGGTGAAAGTTAATTATGAATGGAATCAACGTCTCAATATAGATATTGATGATACCCTCTTGATGTAGCTTATAAGTTTTGATTATGTCAAACTCGATCGGTGGATTTAATTATCCAACATATCCAATAAGTTAAGTGGATGGTCTCAAGGAATTTATTAAAGGTCGATTAAATATAATTATCAGTAACTTAATTTAATAGACGGGTATCTGTAATCTTAACGTGGGGAGATTATTAAGCATTTAATAACGAGGAGCTCAAAATTATAATTTTAAGATAGTAGATCAGAGTGCAATTATTATTCTTTTGTGGAATGAATAATAATTTATATAATTATGGAATTAATTATAGATTTTAACTAGGATTCCTAATTTCATAGGAAGCTAGTCTCCTATTTTTTTTGGGGTCCCCGTATTAGCCTATATAAGCAACCCCTTATATCCTAATAAGTGTGGTATAATTATAAAAAAATACCTAAAAAGGAGTTATAGGGTCGTGCTCTTTAGTGCCCATACATGAATGGCATTTATTGGCCTAAAAGAATAGCATGAAAGATCTCGAAGTCCTTTTAAAAGATCTCATCCTGTAAAATTAATTTTCGTCAATTGGGAACTCCAAAAATTATAAATTTAGAACCACGGGTTCATGATACATATAGGAAGAGGCATAAGAAATTTCGAGTCATTCGAAGATCAATTGGTCCTCCTTCTTTATGCATCTTTACAAAACAGTGATTCACGAAGCAGATCTCACAACACAGAGTTAGAATCAAGAATGAACCAAGAAGGTTGATTAAATAATCAAGAAAGTGTTATTATACAAATAAACCCTGATGTAATACTTTGGGATCCATGTATATGAAGGTTTGGGTATGAAATCAATTCAAGAATATAAGATTTCATTTGCCCAAACAAATTTATGACACATCACGGTGTCTACTTGTCGAAGCCATAACTTGAGAATTGTTGATCGAATGGGGCTAAAAAAATTTATGCAAGTTTCAGAGGCCGAAAGATATAAAAACTCATGAAATGTCTCATTTTTGACACTGTTGAGATTTAAAAAAATCATTTAAATTTCATGGCTACCATATCGTTAGATTTACAATGTGAATCATTGTAACACGAAAGAGATCAAATCTCTATGGTTCAAGACAGAAGGAAACGAAAAGGTATGAGATCTTAAATCTACTCTGTAGATCCATCATAGCCATTTTTTTTATTCAATTCCAATTATCATATAAACCAAATGGTCCAGTATTTTTTTTAAGTCCTCCAGTAACTGGTATCAGAACAAGATTTTGATTTACATGATCATTGGGAAATCCGTATTATCCATCAAAATTAGTTTAATCTCTTTAGCTTTAATCTTGAATGAATGCTAGATCTAGTATCTAAATTGTTTTGTAGATATTCATAAGTTTCGTCCCTCCATTATGGTCCGATTCATGTTTATTAATTGTAGGTGATTGGATCCTATGTTGGTTTACGCGTAGTATTTTTTTTGTCTGAGATCGAGTTGTAATTATTAATTTTTAGTTTTATATCATTAGATCCGATTGTAATTATTACATATAATTTTTTTTGGTTCGTTGAAATCTACATCGAAGACAATTTTAGGGACGAATGAGATTTGTCGGGAAATAATTTGGACATTTTTAGTGGAATCTTATTATGCCGTAACAAAATATGGTATTATCAGTTAGTTATTACGACATCACATAGAGGTATCACGACACACTTCATAGGCATACTAGGCACCCTGGTGACACGGTGCAATGGTACGATTATGTGTTGTTTTGGCACAAGTAATCTCCCGAAGTATTTTGGTGATGGTAGCACAGTATGGGTAAACTTTGACTCAACCTAGATTTCCTACTTGGTATGTATCCTTACATGGGAAGGATTCTTGGAGTCAAAGATTGCATGAGATAAGGAATTAGAGAACATAATGGAGAGGGACCTATTTTTAATTTCCTTACTGTTTATGGACTCTATCTATTATTTTTCTTATTCTGTTGTGAATGCGGCTGTTGTTTAATATTTATGTTTTATTTAATGTCGGGTTAAAATTAATTAATTTTAGAAGAGCTATTTAATTATACAACATGGACAAATATTATTAGACTCGGCCTTGGAGCATGTTTTTCTTGGATAATAGAATTTTGGTGGTTCCATTTTAAATTTATTAAATTTAATAAGTTTTATTTATTACTCGAGTTAAATTTAATTTCCAAAATTATTTTAATTTATAATAATTTAATTATTTAAATAATTAAAATAAGAAAATTGGTTATTTTAATTTGAATAAAGAAATTGAAAAATCCCATTATTTTAATCGGACAATTTAAAATTGAACAGTCTCCATGGTTATATAATTTATTTATTTTAAAATTATTGGTTTTTAATATGTATAATTAGAAATTATAAATTAAATTTCTGGATATATTTTGTGAATACAAGGGAATATAGAATTTAGATTTATTACAAATGTTTTGGACGGGAAGAAATTTGAGCAACTGAAAATTTTGACACACGCCAGTTACCCTGTATTTTTAAAATATTAAAATTAAACTTGTATTTTTGACAAACCTCACAAAAGTTTTAAAATTACTAAGTGGGAGAGGGATTTGCTCAAAAATAAATTCCACGATCTCCACCAACTGTTTGTAGGTTTTCAATAACAAGTAGGTCCTCCAAAAAGGGATACTAATTATCATGGTAACTTATACGAATTCCCTTAGAGGTAATTTTGGGTTCATATTCATATGCCCCCCCCCCAAAGGAGTAGCCTATGTGATATAGGGTAGTCTAAAATTAGTTGGTGTTATACACTTAGATACAAAATTATAGTAGGTTCTCAGAAGAGGAATGCTATTATTTTGTGGGACCAAAGTACGAGCTATTAATTTTATTATGCATAGTCTTCGCGTATATGGTAAAATTAAAGGAATTGGCATGCCTAATGTGATTATGGATATTAGGTTGTCTAAAGAGGAATGATATTCAAACTGTAATTGGGATGCTGACGAATTCATTTAACATGCTAAGTACCAACTTTAAATTGACTTCAAAGTAAATTGTTTATCTTAATATGTTTTTTATTAAGTGATTCTTTAGTTTTTAATGGTAACTATAATATCCACCTGTTTCATACTCAATGTTATATACGTTCTGGTAGTAATTAAAAGGACTGGATTTAAATTGGGCATGGTGTTAACGGTAGAGAAATGAATATGTATTTTTTCTCATTTTTGTCTTGAATTCACATTATAAGATTCCCGTAAGGAAATCTGGAATATAAGTGGACCAGACTAATGAGATGACATAATATGACTTGTTCAGTAAGGCAGATATATTGTGACATCAATATTAATCAATGTCCATTGCGTATGATATGATGATTATCTCACACCTAATGTTTGATAACCACGGTTGTAGACACCCCATTATGTTACCCCCTAAACTCTCCTTAGGTCCCTAGTACCTCCCTTCATCACTACAAACCCAGGTCATACCCCGAGTACTGGCCTAGAAGCCATCGGGCACTCCCAGGATCCGTTTGACCAAAAGTAAAAGTCCTCAACTTGAACGAGACTAAATGAATCTTTGAAGGGCACTGAAATCCCTTTCCAACGGTCCGTCCCGTGCGCGATTCCGACTTACCATACGGACGAACGACCCATTTCCCCCGAAACCTGACCTGGCGGCCATAGGGCGCTCCCAGGATCTATTTGACCTAAGTAAACTCTTCAGATTGACTGAGATTGAATGAATATTCGAAGGGCACTAAAATCCCTTTCCAACAGTCCATCCCGTACACGATTCCGACTTATGGTACGGACGAACGATCCGTTTTACTCCGAAAGGTCACCGAATGCTTCCAGGACTCGGTTGATCGAAGTCAACTACCCGAACGGATCAAACTCTTTGGAATATATAAGTACATCTCCAAACCTTTCCAATGATCTGCCCCGTGCACGATTCGAACTTACCATGTGGACGAACGATCCGTTTGCGTCTGACGATTCCCCGTCCAATGGATCGACTAATGCTTCCGAGCCATATTTGACCCAAAGTCAACTCCTGAACCCGGGAGTGGTCCCAAGGACTTTTGAAGGTCTCTAAATTACCTTTCCAACAGTCCACCCCGTGCACGATTCTGATCAACGGTTTACGTTTTGCGGTCAATTTTCCAAAAAGGCCTGAAAGACACTGCCAAACGGCAGATCCCAGACCCTGGCTATCGGTAGTATGCCTAAACGCACATACCAATTGGCAGGAATAGGGCTATGCCAATCGAAAATGCCCTGGGACTATAAAAAGAAGGCCTAACCTCACTTGCAAGAGTAGCCCAGATATGATAGATATCACTCTCAGCAAATCCAGAAAACCTCTCTTGAAGTCAGCGCGATTTCCACATCAAAATCCCTTTCCAACCTTCACTTTTCATCATCCTTTTCATCAAACTTGGTGAATTAACTACCCTCCATCATCATCCAAGTCTAAGGGTTTCTCTCCAACATTCAAGATCAAGTTCAAGATCTTCAAGAAGGTCCAATTTTCTCAACTCTCTTCTTAAATTTTCATAAATTCGCAATAACTTGTTTAATTACTTAGCACTTTCATTATCTCATCTCACACATCCTAATATACTTTTTATTTAGTATTATTGCACATCTCTTATTTTCATATCAATAAAAGACCCAAAAAAATAAGAAAAAGAGGGTTTGCTCATAAATTCCAAACGGGAATTCTCATACTTTTCTTACACTTTTCTCACAACTCAAACACTTTTTATACACACACACACACACACAAATAAGAGAACCCCCTGGTTGGATTTATGGGATAAACCCCACCCCTCGTTTTGCATGTGAACTATGTGGACTTTGATGACCCTATAGGCTACGTAGGCGTCTCGGGGTAAAACCCGAGACTCGAGTCCTATTTTTACTTTTTTTCTCATTTTATATTTTCTTTAAACTCCACTCTCTTATATTATATATATACATATATTTGTTCTTAGTGGCGTATTATTCCACATGCGTTATTGTTCCATCATAACGGTCAACGTAAGAATAATCGCGTAAATCATATTTCTAATATTTTTATACCTTCCTACGGATGACTCGCTTTACCTCTTCCATGGTGAAAGTCGATGATTCCTATCTCCACTATATATACACATGCACACATATCACAGGAAAAATAAAGGAAAATAGCAAAAATCCATGAGAGACCGAAAGGGCGGAATGGGTGCCTAACACCTTCCCATTTAGTAACTTAGCCTCCGGACCCTTTTTGAATCATTTTGGTTTCGTATGCATCAGTATGTATTTGGATGCCATCCTTCGGGATGGCTCCCTTTATTTTGTCTATTTTGAGTAAAATAGACTGGCGACTCTATCTCTCTACATTTTTCACCTCACCCAAATGACGCTGGCTGAAGCGCTCCCGAGAGGGACGCGCGGGACCTAGGATCCTCCATCACGCTGCCCGCCCGCCGCGAGGATCGGGGGATGGCCACAACGGTCATATAATTAGGAATGTGGCCATGAATGACTTTAAAGGAATATTAATATGATTGATACAACCCTATTTATATGATTATATTTTGATGGTAATTTCTCATTTGAAGGAATTAAAAATCTAAGGAGAACCCACATCGATATCCTCCCAAACAAAAGATTTATCATGATATGATATAAGTATTCAAGGTACTGGAATAACTTCACTTCTTAGACGTAAGGTGGATATAAGTTAAAGTCAAATAAAAAGTTATTAAGTCTAGGTTTCAAAGATAGTTAGTGAATTGCGTAATGACAAGTGAATTCACTAAGAGTAGTCAAAGCAATAGTAGGAGTTAATAAGATTATATTCTTTAAAAGAACAAGGTAAATACATTTTGTTTGCAAAATGTTGAATAATGTTTAATGGTTTGTTCAACGTTAACCTGAATTGTAGACACGTGAGACATTAATCATTGTTTATAGGAATCCAGTCAGCTAGTGATAGGTGAATTTATCTACTATTATAACTTTATAAGTATGTAAGAATATAAGGAACTTTGGTTTGACTTCTACTCTTTTTATGGAAGGATATTTATTTTATTTTAATAACATATATTTTGTTAATGGTAATAGATAGTATATCAATCTTTTTTACTAAAGTGAATAATCATTATAAAATAATTCTCATATTTAACACGCTATAGTTTTTGAATAACATTCACGATTTATCACTAAAAGGATAAGATTCTTCTTTCTAAACCATAATATATCTATAGAACTAAATACGCATGTCATTTTATCTAAATGGATTCTAAACTGGTATAAGATGGGTTGTTACATTCATCGAAAATGGAGCCACTTCTAGTTAATGAATATGTTTTAGATAGAAAATGACCAGGTGGTATTATAGCTACAAAAATATTAGAAATGGTTTATTATGATTTTTGTAATTATATACTCGTAAATTATAAAATTACATATCAGTAGCTCGAATTATATCCATGAAGATAATGCACAGGTTACTTTTAGTAACTGTATGTCAAAGAGAGAAGAATTACGTTTCTTTCACACTTGATAAGATTCATGATGGTTATTCATAAGATATAGATACACATATGTCAAGATTGTTATCTAAGTCAGTTATCTCTACCCCCGTTAAAGATAATGGATTGCTTTCAAACTCAATGTCGATACTTTTTATAATGGGTAGTGCAACACTTGTGTTGGGAGAAAAATATACAAGTTGTAAAAAGGACAAATGTTTTAATCTATATTCTAGACCAAATTCCCTAGAGCATTGTTCATAACAAATAAAGGTCTAATAGGCTTATGTGAACTTATTTCATACCACCAGTATAGGTGGAAACATCACAAAGAAATGAATATGACATTCTACTACCTTATCCTAGTGGGAGGATTATCAATTCTCATAATAGTGAAAACCATATAAACGCATCATAATTTGTACACCCGTAAAGGGGTAACCTTATTGTAGTGGGAGCGTTTCTTATTATTAGGATTGTCACCCATCATGACCTTTATAGAAGAAGATAATAAACCCTATAACTATAATAAGGTATTCCTTCACAAGGATGCATGACATTCTTGAAAAAGTTATGATATCTGGTACCATATAGATTCAACGAGATGGGGTCAAATCCATCAGTTGGAAGTGAATCCAGTAAGAGAGGTAATCAAATCCATGATTTTGATAAGTGGTTAAATGTGTCAAGTGTGTACAAAAATAGTGATAGAAGGGTAGTGGAATTTATAGATTCTAGATGAATGGATGTATTTATTTTCGTACACGATGTAGAGATATGTCATACACTTAGAGTGCAGTACTCCAAGTAGTTCAATATTAGAAATTTTGTTACATTTTTAGGATCATATCATCATTTGATCACTAAAAAGAATATACTTTGACTCGTCTAAGTTATAATATTGATATTTGATAATGATAAATTTTCGGTATATATTTTTCTTCGTTGCTTGAAAAGCTCCTCTAATTAAAATCCTCAAAATACCTATCAATATAATAACAATCTCAAGTGTAGAGGTAAGTAAGGGTATATGGGTGAGGGAATCTGATATGGTTATGGGGTATTTTGGGTAATGGGATAAGAACAGGTAGTTAGGGGTAGTTTGGTAAAGGGGTAAAAGGGTAATTAGCTCTAGAAATGGCATAGTTGCCTTGAAATATGCGTTTGAACACTGCAACGTGCATTCAACCTACAAAATCGACAATAAAGTGCATAAGACCCAAATTGCCGAGAATTAGCAACTAAAATACATCTATTTGGGGTATAAAATGTACAGTTTTGGGTGCTTATCACACCACCCCCAAACAGAGCGTTGCTAGTCCTCAAGCAATAGTATAGAGAAAAAGAGAAAGATTAGTAACCAAAAGTGTACCACTTTTGCGGGCACTTGCGATTGCGCTTAGCACGTGCAACAAGCCTTTGAACCTATAGGCTGCCCTACAAGACGAGTTGTGTCTCTTGAGGGTTTGCAGGGAATATACCCACAAAATTCTTATTTGCAAAAATTTATTGAAGGGTAGTCAATATCTTATTAGACGTAGAATAATCGCACAATCCATCACGTGGGAAATATTTGAGAAATACAAGCTAGAATTTGCTAAAAGTTTAGCTAAGTAAATACAAGGCACATCCTTCCTAGAACTCAACGTGTGTAGTGTGAATCTGTCAAAACGGGTCGAGTATCATAAGAGTAATTCTTAGATTTCCTCTTTGGAATCAACGCTTCAACTTCAAATCTCACTAGATATAGCTCTCTCAAATGAGCTCTCGAGATTTGGGTTAGTGTATCGCTCTTGTATGTGAGGAGGTGAGTAAATGTAAGCAAGTTCAAACGTCTCACACACACATAAGAAAGAACGAACAAGAAAGAAAAATGATGTCATGAAAGAGTTGTTAATCACTATAGTGAGAATGTCGAGTTATTCACCACGTTGACTTTCATTTGCCCGAACACCTAGGGAGAATATGGATGATTATGGGTGGGGGGAAATGAAATGAGAAGGATGGGATATGAAGTAGGATGGTGATGTATGGATGAATAATGAGTGATGGATGTGTGATGGATAAAAGATGAATTCCATAGAAGAGTGTTCTATACTTGAAGAACAAATGTCTTTATTACATAAAACTAACTACAAACTCTCTTTTTCTTTTTCTCTTTTTTTTCTTTTTTTTTTTCGATTTTTCTTTTCTTTTTCTCTATATTCTTTTTTTTTTCTTTCTATTTTTTCTTTCTCTTTTGCTATTTTTCTTTTCTTTTCTTTTCTTTTTTATTTTTTTATTTTTTACTCTCAACATGGAAGACATTTAACATTTGGAATCAACACTCTTTTTTCTCAAAATAATGGATGATATATGAATGGAATGGGGTATGTATATGGATAATGGATGGAATATGTGAATATGGTAACGTAATGGGTTACATGAATGGTAAATGGGATATGGAAAAGTGGTAGGTGTATGGATGAAAACCTAGTGACCGGGACAAATTTCAAGACACACGTTTCTTACAACTTGAAAGTGATGTCGTTCTCAGTGATTAAGCCAAAAATTTAATGAAGAATAATGAGATCATGCAACAATTTAAAGTGCGGACCCAAAGGAAGTTGAATCAACTTGTGACTCGGAGATTGAGTAAAACTCTCTGAAAGGGTAAAGGGCACAAATCTCACAAGCTAAAGTCTCTACTAGTGATCCTTAAGGTTCTCTTTAGAATTGTAGTACTCCTCAACTCTAAACCGTGGTGACATGATAAGTGTGCAAATTTTGTTATGTCTAGAAATTCATGGTGCAAAATGCCTTGTTACGTATTACATAAGCTATTTAGAAAAATGTAAATCCTCTAACTTGATTCCTAGACTTAAAAAGATGGATGATTGAAAATTCACATCAATAAATGAGATGAAAGAGACTGCACAAAAATTTAAAAATCAAGTTTAAAAATCAAAATTTTTCAAAAGAGGTACGATTTTGATAAAATTTCCCACCCCCAAACAAAAAGGAACATCGTCCTCGATGTTAAGTAAAATGATTTTTAAACTTGAGAGCATAAGGTAGGAAAGATAGTACCAGAATATATCGCTATTGAAGTGGACAGATGAAGCCAAGAATAAACCTAAATAAATGATAAGAGAGAAAAAAGGTGTACAAGTCTATAAAGCATGTAAATCATAGGGTGATGTGAAACACCACCCCCAAACAGGATGAGACTAGTACAAGAAACGCGGGTTGCCTCCCGGTAGTGCTAAGTTTAATGTCTTCAGCCAGAACGAACGGATCTCACCCTAAGGATAGGATCTATGAAAGTGCGGGGCGACAGAAGAATGGGTGATGAGAATCACCCCCAAACAAGACTGAAGCATCAGTCTTATTGGATGATGGCTAAAATGGTCAATGCACCTGTATGGCAAAGTGACCATGGGCGGGTGAGAAAAAGGGAAAAGGTGAGGGCGGAAAAGGCATGGGTGATTAAGCATTGATCACGGGCCTAATTGAGCCGGAAGGTGAGGGGAACAAGGGCCCTATAATCATGGTGCTCAAGTTGGTGAGGAAGGAAAAATGGTTTGGTAAGTGGAATGGGTTGGGTCTCAAAGAAATCACACGACCGTTCTATGAATGGGCGATGATAATGGTCGCGTCGTGACACACCAGGGAGCTGATGGGAAGAAAAATAAACACCACAGGGAAGTGGTGTGCATGAAGGAACAAGCTCGATGTCACGGTGGAGAGTAGCACAATAAATACTCTCGTGGAAGGTGGAGTATGGTTTTAGGTGAGGATCTAAAAATGTAAAGGAAAACTTGAAATTTGTAAAATCAAGATCGAAACCAGGTGGTGTGAAGGTGAAAGGGATAATGGGTGGGTCGGGTGGGATAAATGGTGTATCGGGTGGGATAAATGGTGGAGGAAGATGATCCAACTCAAGCGTGGGAGACACACACTCATTTAGAGGAGTAAAGGACTACTCACAAGGGAGTGTGGCATCGAAAGATAAAGCAGTCAACTTCTCCATAAGAGTAGCATCGGTGAATGCAGTGGATGGGTAAGACGAGGCACCAATATCAGAGATAGAGGAATCACTAGAAATATCGGGATCAAAGGGGGCCATGCATGGGGGGGGGGGGGACACCATCCATATCCAGATAGGTAGGAACTGTCACGGATTCTATCTCTAGAAAATGGTGAGCACTCGTAGTCGGAGCTAACCTAAAGATATAGGCATGTCAGAGACGTATGCAATTGGGTCATAAGGTAAAAACTTGGGTAGATTTTTGGATATTACGGGAGTGGAAACCTCAAGGTGGGGTTCATGTGGAGATGGTGGGATTTGATCAGGCTCACTGAGGAAAGGTAAGTCAACAAAATTGTCGACATGGGGCCCAGACCAAGGAATGGTCGCAACTTCGATATTCTCGGGGTGGCAGAGTTGGTCACACTCAAAATCTTTGTCACAAGAGAACACATCATCATCACACTCGATTTCAACGATGGGTGGAGTCATGGGAATGTCCGACTCTCTCGCACACTCAAATTCGTTTAATCGTCGTTCAAGCCGTTGGAGGGCTTCATTTTGGATTTGAGTGGCTTGCTCTTGCTCGAGTATGAACTTTTGTAAGAGGCTTTCGAGAGTGGATGTGGATGATGGTGGAGGAATGAAGGGTGGTGGTGGTGGTGGAGGTGGACACAACTCACTATGGACAGGACTATACGGAGAATACTCAAATGAAGTGTGTGGAGTGGGGCCAAGTTCATCATACACGAAAGGATCGCTTTCGTGATGGACAAATGGTTGATACTCATGGGGTGCGTAGTGAGGGAACTGATCGTGAATGGGTGCACAAGGTTGCCATGACGACTGTTGGAACGTGTGAGGATTCATAACATCGGGTTGGGATTCATATTGCGTGGAAGGGTGATCATGCCTCCACGAATTACTGGAGTACTCACACAAGTCGGGATTATATACATCGGGATAATAGGCCGAGGTGGGTTCCGAAACAGTGTCATACGAATACACATGTTCCAAGGTGGGTTCAGATGGATATGGAATGTAAGGGCACTCATGGGACATGTGATCGACATAATAACAGTGGGTGCACAACAAAGTATGAGGCGCGTCGACACTTGACACCGAGGGTGATAGAATATGAGGTGAGTGCATAGATGGGCCAAGAGTACCAACGATACTCGTGCGAGAGGTGAAACCACTAAGAATATCATAAAGAGACGGCTCGGGATCACTCTCACACGTGTCGCGTGATAATGGAAAATGACCAAAGTAGTCCCGTAAAGGACGCTCTTCGGCCATGACGAGAAAAATATATTTTTTTGATTTTTAATTTTTTTTTCAAAAGAAAGAAAATATTTTTGGATTTTTTCTAAAAATGACAGAAAGAAAATATTTTTGGAATTTTTTTATAAAAATAAATAAAGAAAATATTTTTGGAGTTTTTATAAAAATAATAGAAGAAAATAATTTTGGATTTTTTTTTATAAAAATGAAAGAAAATATTTTTTTGGATTTTTGGAAGAAAAGGTGGGGAAAAAATGGAAAATGAAATTTGGGATGAACTAATTAAAACAGACTACCGAAAAATTAAATTGGACACACACACGTCAAGAAGAATTCCTAACTAGCACACAACCAATTTTTATCTTTAGATTTAGTGAAAGGGTAGTCAAATTTTAATTAAGCCCGCGGGCGATAAAAAATCACAGAATAATATGAGTGATCGCCTTTGCCAAATTTTCTCCTACTAGGCTACCTAGTTGATTGATTTTAAATTTAGTCATGGCTAGGGTAGCACACAATTGGTAAGCGAGTGAGTCGGGTGATGAAATCCCTTCTCGTGAGTGACCGGATGTAGGTCTAAGTAATTTAATTCATCACACCATTTGAAAAATAAATGCGAGAATAAAATCACACAAGAGCACACAAGCACACAGAAGAATTGACTCGCTAACAGGAGAGGCGCGAGGGTTTGAGAAATGTACCTCCCACAGTTTTTAGGCCGTGGGGTGCCAAAAAATTTGAGTCGACCGGGGGGAGATCATGCCTATCTCAGTCGGCCCCGGGAGTCCTACCGACCCAAGGTAGAGAGGCTTCTTTTCCTCGCCGTGGACGCCCTCTCTCTACCTTGTCCGGTTTCCCTATCACGCTTGTCTTTGATTATTACAATTTTTTAAAATAAAATAAAGGTGTCTCTATGCACCGCAATACAAGCCAAGGATAAAAATACTAAATACAAGCCTTCTAAAATAAAGAAAAAAAGGTCACTAAAATGCAACAAAATATAGGAAATAAATGAACTACAAAATTGAATCCGCTCCGAGTGCTTCACGCTCCCAAGAATGGCAACGGTGCCATTTGATAAAAAGAACTTTTCGCTATATATTTTTCTTTGTTGCTTGAAAATCTCCTCTAATCAAAATCCTCAAAAAATCGTAGAACATATTTTCATTTCCCTCGAAAATTTCCAAACCCTTTTTCCCTCCCTCTCTGACGATTTCGGCTCTCATTCTCTCAATCTCAAGCTCTCTCATTCTCTCAATCTCAAAGGTAATCTCAAACCCCTGTTATTTATTTCATTGTGTGTGTGTATTTCCAAACCCTTGTTATTTATTTCATTGTGTGTGTATTTCTATGTGTGTGTGCATACTTGTGTGTATTTATATGTGTATACGTATCTATATTTCTATGCGTGTGTGTATATACGTGTGTGTATAATCTTAAACCCTTATTTATTATTTCATTATGTGTGTGTATTTCCAAACCCTTGTTATTTATTTCATTGTGTGTGTGTGTGTGTGTGTATACGTGTGTGTATATGTGTGTGTGTGTGTCTATGTGTGTGTATTGTGTACGTAGGTGTGTATACATTATCATTGTGTGTATTGTGCATGCATTCTAGAAAAAATACATATATATGACTAATGTTGGTTTAAGTTTCAAACTAGGACAAATTTTAATTTAATAGATATTGTTGGTTTCATTTTCAAACTAGGGAAAATTTTAATTAAATGGTTATTGTTGGTTTAAGTTTGGGGTTGAAATATGAAAAAGTAACTATCCATTAAAAAAATACCGGACTATTAAAAAATACCTCTCCATTAAAAAAATACCAAACATAAGAGTTAATTTTAGGGATTGTTGGCTTAATGAGAAAAGTAGGTATTCAAAACATAATAAATTAACGGTTGATGATTCATTAGAGCCATTATTTATAGGAATCATATCCACGCCCTCATACATAATAACTAGTTAATGATTCATTTGGGGTATTATTTAAAGGAATCATATTCATGCCCTCGTTAATTATTCTGAGGAAAAATGAGTTACAGTGATAATCAATGGCAACAAGAGTATAAAAGGTTGCTATTTCATCCACACTCATACCTCTTTTATTAATGATTCTCATAAACTGGGTACTCCGGTTTATTGGTATGGGAATAGGAAGATCGAACAATTTAACTACCTTGTAAACTGTGGAGTTCATTTCCAACAAGCGTACTTGTTCGATCGTATTCTGTTTTCCCTGCCACAAAGTTCGGATGAAGCTGTGCAATATACATATCGCGTACATAATCCCGATAGAGCATTGACCTTGGTTATGCTGTTAGAGAATTACCCCCAAACGGCCCCGTGGGTGACGCCGACACCTCGCATGGGACCAACGTAGAGTGCACAAACCGACCATATGGTCACGGGACCCGCAGTTTGAGAGCACAACCCAAAACAGACAATATCCACACTTAGGCTTGAAAATGTGCCATCGAGGGGAGAAACCCATTAGCGCACCCCCAAACAGCCCCGTGAGTAACGCCAACACCTCGCACGGGACCCACTTAGCCTGCACGAATCGATCATGTGGTCAAGGGACCCTTGGTTTGAGAGCACGACCCAAAACCGAGAATATGCACACTTAGGCTTGAAAATGTGCCGTC